>CM060990.1:171956673-173174887 GCA_030765065.1 Deroplatys truncata
GTTCCATTATTTTGCTTACCTTTGTTCTGATGACTACTTGTGATACTATACGGAAGTGAAGCAAAATGTAGATGTCCGAGCGCTTCATACCATAATATAGTTATAAAATCACGGTAGTTGGATGGTTTTATGTAACACGAAAGCATCTTGGGGTTGGGCTCTTTTGCTATGACACATACTTTGGAGTTGCTCGGTTTTCAAGAACCGAATACCATAGCATAAGGTCAAGTTTTTCAAATCTTCGCATTACCCAATGACAAAGAGACCCATATTCAACTGTTAACGGAAAATCAAAATGTTTGTAGTTGGCCGGTTTTACTATGACAGTACTCATGTGAAGCTTTCTCTTAAAATTCATTTCTTACAATTATATAAAATGCCACGTCCATATAACACATTTGTTGTATAAACCTGTTACATCACACGTTTATGCAAGATACATTTTATATACTGAGGACAGCACGTTAGGGAAATCAGAAACATGAAAATAGGTTTCTAATAATATATTACCAAAACCCAGAAGTATAGATAAAATATATAATCTGCAAGTAAGTATGATAGTAGTGTTGCCGCAGTGGGCTTTACGTTAACGTCGGTATAAATTGCCGCGCTCATGAGGTTAACACGCGGCCTTGTTCATGGTTATCGCTTAGAGTCGAGTCACTTCGGATAACTTTCCCCCAATGAAGTTTCTCCCATAGCAGCTAACCGTATTTGCAGTTAACAGATATCAACTCCAGGAGGATTCGGATTGCACAGCTGTCACAGTTTTATTCCTATTCTTAATAAACCAGTTCGTTTCCTTATACTGAGAGTGGAATGAAACGCGAGAGCAGTGCACTGGACAGGCAGGTTTAGATGTAAAGAGGTAATCAGTGTTTGAGATGGCGACTTAAAATTAAATTGAGTTTTATTTATGGACGCTCTGTATCTGCTATGGTCCTTAGCGTCCCATTCTATATTGGACGTGAAAGACCGGTAATTTTGCTCAAAGGCCTCTTTATCAGGCTTGAGGTTCTTTTACGTGGCGTAAATCTACGACACGGGACCACCGGCTTTACTTCCCTTCCGAAGGAAGCCATGCTAAGAATTTTTATGCCCGAAAAAATCCATCGCCCTCCGCCGGGTTTGAACTCGCGACCTTGGGAACTAGAGGCTAGCACGGTACCACTAGTCCACGTAGGACGACGAGATGGCGACGTTAACTTAACGAGCGCGGTGATAATAATTATCACAAACGCTGCACGTGTTTTCAAGTCTATATCTGCCTGCCGTGTGACTTTGAGAATGACCTCTTACTATGTGGCGTTCTACTTTATTACAAGTAAAGGGACGATGCTACAGAGTGAGTCAAAAGACTCCTTAGCATTGTTTTTCCTGTCCGCGTCCTCGGCGCTCGTTGCCGTCTGCCGCTATCATAGAAAGGCGCGGATGAAACCATACAACATTTTTAAAACTACTTTTAAAGGCTTTACTTACCAACTTTACGAAAGGAGATGCTGAAACCGGTCACCGTCGTTGTCCATACATTTTGGCACCTCTTTACGAAACTATCCATCACTCGCCGTAGTTCACGTTGAGAAATTTCCTGGTGGATATTTTGTTTTAATTCTTCCAGGTTTTGTGGGTTTGTTTTTTAAACTTTATGTTTTAAGTTACCTCTGAGGGGTATTTTATGAATAATATTACCAGCTGCGTTGTGTTTTTCCATTAGACGTGTGGAAATATGATAAAAACATGATAAAGCACTGCTGCTACAAACAAAGTCACGCTGTTGTGGTTTTGCTCTGCAGTGTGAAGTGCAGTTTAGGGTTGACGGTGATGAGATGTAGTTCAGCTATTACGAGTTATTTATTATTTTGTCCTGTACTTAGTCACAAAGTATATTATGGCTCAATATATGTTTTCTATTGCGAAGCATGTATTTATTTATGATTCGTATGTGTTAACTCGGTCAGCTCGCCGAGTGAAAGTACGATTTGCAGAAGGATTTCCAGGTGTAAAAGTTTCAGGCCGTACAACAATCCATGAATTTTACAGTAATTTCAGGCCACTGGAAGTGTTCAGGCTAAGAAATCTAAAAGACGGCATTCTTACCGAAGAAACGTTAGATGACATCGGTCATCGTTTGGAAAATTCCTCCCAAAAATTCTATGATGAATAGTTTCCTAAAGAGGTGTCAAAAATGTATGGACAACGACGGTGGCAAGTTTCAACATTTCCTTTCATAAAGTTGGTAAGTAAAACCTTTAAAAGTAGTTTTAAAAATGTTGTATGGTTTGATCCGCACCTTTCTATGATAGCAGCAGACGGCAACGAGCGCCGAGGACGCGGACAGGGAAAACACTGCGCAGGCGGTTCGGAGTCTTTTGGATCACCCTGTATTAAGAGGTGCGAGAAGAAATGTATCAAAGGTATCGCGTAGAGTTGTACGTAACTATTACTATAAATACGAGCAGCGATTGGCTTAGGAAAATATTTCATTGGAGGGTTATTTACAATGATCCGAACTCCACGCAATAACCGACCATGGGAAAAAAATCTATGTCGCATTTCATTCCAGTAAGCGTTTTGAAATTCTACCGAGCGGATGACTCAGGCCGTAGCATCTTTGGCTCGAATTGGATTGGTAATGGCTTTAAACCCCAAATTGATGACCATCTTGTCAATGTTTTCTTCATTTTCTTTATTTTTTTTCCTGGTCGAAAAGTGGACATTGCGCTGAATTCTTACGTACCACAAATTTTCCTGTTCCACCTTTTCGTCTCATTTCCTGTTCTTTCAGGGTTGCAGGGGGAAACTACAGGATGTATTTTCACCCGGCATCAGTGTCTCATTACCTGTCCTTGTAGATAGCTGGGATGATTTTGTAGGGAACCTGGCGGAATGCACAGTCTGGAGACCATTAGGGATCCCGCTGCGCTGTGACTGTCGCCATCATATCTGTTCACCCCACCTCATTCCTTCCTTCCGGAGGTTAAGTAGGGGCAGTAGGTCTCCCAGCGTTGAAACTCTCGCGAAACTCTCCCCTAAACGCTTTGAGAGCGATATGAGGTCCATATTGCTAACCAATAAGGCGAGGCATTTCAGTGCTTTTCCGCTTCCACAAGATCGCTGCAGGTTACGATCACACGGATATTAGGATATGTCGGGCATTCGCTGCGTTATGTACAGCCGCTCCAGGACGCACAATACAGTACAGTAGTTGCGAATAAGAAACCTAACTCTGGATTAATGGTGCAATTGAAATACATCTATAAGTATGTCACAAGTTCAGGACTCTAGTTATAAATTTATGCATACAACTGTAGAGGAATTAGGTTCAAAGTATTTCTCTACAAATGGAGAAAACATTACATGTAAGGTGTGTCATACAACGCAAAGCGGAAGGAAGCGACAGTATAAATGAACACTGCAATACCAAATAGTAATAATAATAATAATAATAATAATAATAATAATAATAATAATAATACAAATGTTGAATTAATGGAAACTAAAGAGAATTTAGATCTTCTTTCCACTTTTGAAACAACGCCACATAACGTGTTTTTAAAGATTTGTGTAAAACGATGATGTCCGCTGACATACCTATACACAAGCTGTAAAATCAAGACTTTGTTACAATCATGGAGAAACACACAGGACATGAACTATCTTCCGAAAGAACAATCCGCAGGTATGTATGTACGTGCTATGAAAATGTGTTAGCTGATGTACGGGAAACCGTGGCAGAGAATAAACTATGGATTTCCATGGACGAAACACTAGGTTCGGCTGGTATGTACGTCTGTCGCAAATGCTGTAGTCGGTATACTCTTCCCTACACTGTGTTCACTCTTAGGTTGATCCGCGCCAAAACAAAACTTAGGTGACCAGTGCAACGTTATAATGCAATTTATCCTTCCGCCATTCGCGCCAGGAATAGTCACACTTTCACGACAATGTGGCGATTATACGCGGCACATAATGCAAAAAGAACAGAGTCCTTATTCCGACAACTTAAATGGTGACTAGCATATTCTGTTAGGGGTTAAAGGAGATAACGTTGATAGTTGCAACAACAACAACAACAACAACAACAACAAAGTTTGCACATATAATAATAGTTAATTCTATAAGAAACGAGCGAAAAGAAAAGTAACAGGTATGCGATAACTTCCATTTATTCGCTCTCTGGAAGCGGCGCTTTATGAATTGTTGGCGACTCATTTTTAAAAAAGAAATAAAATTGTGCACTCTTACGCAAATTGCGTTCTTCACAAAATCGTCACATTCTTGCATCGCGCATTTCACACGCTTTCTTTTTTCCCGGGTGTAACCAGTTTTCCCGTTTGAGATTTTTCTTTATGAGCGCTGTTTATACTAAAACATTTAATATTATTGTTTTTCACCACTAGTCAATGGTTTGCCCGTTATTTACGCAAGTTGACAAAGACGCAAGAGCAATTTCACCGTTCGCCTTGAAGCTGGTTATCGAGACCCAGGAGAAATAATAATAATAATAATAATAATAATAATAATAATAATAATAATAATAATAATAATAATAATAATAATAATAATAATAATATACGATCAAACATAGCGACGAAAATGTGCTGAATTCATGTTAGGAATGGGTTTTGGAGGAAAGGCAGAGAAACAAAGTTTGCTTCCTCGAAGCAGAGGTATTTTACCTGCGATGGTCAACGAACCTGCATACCGGAAGTCTCGCCTTTATACTTTTGGCTCGGACAGGGTTTACAACGGTTTTCAAGGCTTAAAAGGGTGAGGAAGTAGATGTGCGTTATCTACGATCTAAGAATGTTCGTGGGAAGATTTCAAAACTCAAAATAAGCTGTGAGAAGCAGATGTGAAAGTTGTCACGTGGGGGTAGCCAATAACAAAAAAAAATCATGAAACAAAAATTATAGCCAATCGAAAGATCGCGTAGGCATCACATGATACGTTTTGAACTTAAAACAGAACGAAACTTAAGAAAGGGAGAAGGGAAAATTCTACTGTTTTGGCGAAAGGCGTGAAGGAGGAAAGACACGCCGAGACAGTCGGGGACAAACTAACCATGACAGTGGCCGAGGCACATTCCGGTACAAATTAACCACGAGGACGTCGACGAAACGAAATTAGAAGAAAATAATCAGAAAGTTGATAGTGTAAAAATAAAGTTATGAAATCTAGGCAATTCGAGGGCTAGTCGGAGAAACACATAAGTAGCGACTTCGAAAGTGATAAGAATAACCGTGGCTTCGACGACGAAGGTGGCGGGTTGACCAGATAGGAATCTACGTAACAAAAATAAAGACATAACCCAAACTTCTCCGGCAGTATTATTAATATCATCAAGGCAGTGTCATCACCCCTGAAAAACAAGAACCTCATGCTCTACCGAATCAAACCCCAAATCCCTGCCATCCAACCAACGAACCCAGGACTCTGAGTCCATTGAAGCAACTGCCAGGAACACCACAGCTGATGAGTCAGAGGTCAGCGTCATTTGGCGCCCACTACGTTGGGGCTCGAAATACTGCCAGCGGATAACGCACCCGGAGAACCGACAACGGAAGGAAGACGACGCCGATGACGACATCAGCAACCACCAGCAGCAGAGTGTACCGATAGACGTGGGGCAACAAGCGACATCGACGCCGCTCCATTACAACGAGGAAGCAGACATTCAGCGCAGACATCATCAGTGTCCAAAAAAGTGTGTAAGTGTAGTGAAGTGTTTTGTGAACTACTACAACACTTCGCAGCAGCTCAACCCAGCACCGAGTAAGTGTTAACTGCATGATACATAAGTTAATGAAATTTTGGAAGGGAGTGTATATGCAATAGATATAAGTAAACTGGGGTATGTATGTTTGTAAATGCTGTTAAGAAGCAAGAAATTAACCGGCAACGTTATGGAAGGTAATAGCAATGAACAAGGGGAAATTTTCACTAACAATAGCACGCGGGTAGGTGTAGAAAATGGAGATAACGAAACATTAGAACACCAAGTTACCGGATCACTTAACGCGAGCGAAATGCTGCAACAAATGTTGGCTCAATTGAGCCTCCTAAACACTAAAATATCAGAACAAGAGCAAACAATAGGGCAAACACTGACTCAACGATTAACAGAACAGGAGCAAACACTAACCCAACGATTATCAGAACAGGAGCAAACACTAACCCAACGATTATCAGAACAAGAGCAAACAATAGGGCAAACACTGACTCAACGATTAACAGTACAGGAACAAACATTGCAGCAACAGATAGCCTCACAATTAAGCATCCAACAGAAGGAAATCAGTCAGGGCTTAGAAAATAAAATACAGGGTGTCTTGTCAGAAATTAGAGCAAGTCAAAATGTAATCTACGAGGATGTAGAATATATAAGAAACGAACTAAAAGCAACACAGAATAGTGTAGAAGTAGTGAGGAAGGAACTTGTCGTGGAAATGGACGCCATCAGGGCCCAACAAATTGTAAACAATGAAAACTTAATATGTACCATTAGTGATAAGGCAAGGGAAGAAGCAATGACGGTCTGTGTATCATTACAGAATAAGCAGCAGGCACTTGAAGCAGGGGTTAATGATGAAATTAACAAATTAAGGGAGGAACTGACACAGACCGTCAATGCTCGCAGGGACGCGGTAGAACAAATCGAACCGCGATCTCAAGGAGCCACGGACGCGCGAATTACCTCTCAGGTTTCCGCGCTTTCGTCGTTCCAGTGTAACAACCCGAGTAGCGAACCGAGGTCGAACGAACCTGCCTGCACTCCTTCGGCCTCACCGCACCCGGCAAGTGAAATGTCAAGCACCGTAGGGCCCCTGCAACAATGCAATATACCTATACAATTTTTGAATGAACTACCAATCCCCAAGTTCAACAGTGAAGTCGATAATGCGAAGCAGTTCATTAATGACCTCGAATCTTATTTCGCGCTTAGGGGAATTCCCGACCGTTTCAAAATGGTAATTATAAAAAGGAGCTTGATAGGCCCGTCCCTGAGTTGGTTTCGATTGACGGTAGGCGAGCATGCACAATATGAACATTTTAGGTCTGCATTTTTGGAAAAATATTGGAGTGGCGTTGCACAGTACAGGGTGCGCGCAGAAATAAATAATGGCCGATACAGGGAAGAGAAGCGTGAGTCGATGGTTGACTACTTCTTGCGACTCGGCCAATTAAGCCAACTCCTGGACCCACCGATGCCCGAAGGTGAATTTGTATCCCTCCTGACACGACACTTCCCAGACGTTATACGTCATCACCTCGTGATAGCACGCCCGAGGACGCTGAGCGAAGCCATTGAACTACTTACCGCTCTGCAGGGGTACGGAACGCGGGAAGAAGATAGGCCCAGAATCAGGACTGAAGGCAGACACAGTGATCGGATAAATTCGCATCGTAATGATGGGACGAGGGCACAAGGTGCGTTGAACAACTACTCCACAGTTCGACAGCGTTATCAAGAGCCATTTGCAAGAAATCGGGAGAGAAGCTATAGGCCCTGGAACCAAACGGGCACGGGTAGGCCACCGAGGCAACATGAGGAGTATCCCGTTCAGTACATGAGATTCTCCAGGTACCCGGCGAATAGTAGGCAACACCGGGGAAATAACCTCCACGGTGGAACAGCGGATAGGCCAAGAACGCCTCCGAACCGCCCAGAAACTCCCCCGAACCGACATGGAAACACCCCGGGCAGGCCAAGGACACCCCCGAACAGGCCAAGAACACCTCCAAGCCGGCCAGCGACCCCACCCCGTAGGGATGAGAACCACGAACTCTTAAGCATGCCGACGTACAGTCACGCTTTGGCGCCGAGCGGGTACCCATCACAGACACGACAGCCGCAAAATGTCCACCGCGAAATGGATGACGCGATAGGTCACCTAAGCGGGGCAATGGCAGGACAAAGCATAGGCCAAGGGAGAGGCCCCAGTCAAGGATCGTGGCCACGACGGCCGGAAAACTAGAGACAGGAAGAGTCGTAGCGTTCCCAGGCTCAACCTCAGAGAATGCGAGCAGGTTCTCGCATTACACAGGGAACGAAAACAAAAATACAGAAGCAAATAGCGTAGGCCACAATATCAGCCGAAACCGGCATGACAAGGAATTCGGATACACGGAGATAAGTCAAACACAGGAAATAACAGAATCTCCGAGAGTAGCGGCAGTAATCGGAAATGAGACGTACTTGGTAACAATAGACAGTGGAGCCATGATCTCGGCGTGCAGTAAGGCACTATTCAATCACCTCAGTGAAAAGAATAAGAACTTACAGACACTACCCGTAAAGAACGCATACTGCATAATGGCTGTAGGCCGCGCGAAACAAAAGATATCGCAGCAGGTCATGATTAATGCTTGCATAGGGGATGTTGAACTTGAAATATTGTGTTTAGTAATAGACAAACTGGTAGTAGACATACTGATGGGAAGCGACGTGCTAAATGCATTCCAAGCCACTATTGACTATGGACGAGCGCTATTGACGCTTACAGTAGACGGATCGCTAAGAAGAATACCGTTCATTCAAACCCCGAGTATGGAATACACGGTACTAACCGAGATAGAAGAGCAAATACAACAAGAACAATTTTTTATTGAATATTTGCACATTGGGGGAGGCATTAACGTGGTAAGAATTTTTACGCAACAACTGTGCGAAGGGAGAGATCTTAACGGCACGCCACTGCAGTCAGCTGATGAGTCAGAGGTAGGTCAAGCACCTCAGTATTGTGAGTTAATCACAGAAAATGGAAATGTTTATTTCGGTGAGAGACCGGACGACTCGCAGGTAGTGGGTAAACAAAACATGTCCCTATCAGGTATACACGAATATGTAGCATCAATAGCATGCTTAAACCACCAACAGAAAGAAGACTTTTACAACATTCTTGTAAAACACAAAGATGTGTTCACCCCAAGGACAGGAGTATACCATGACTATGAATATACATTTGAAATATCTGACGTCACGCCTTTCAAACATAAGTGTAGGGGAATCCCACTCGAATTGCGAAGTGCGGTAGACGAGAAAATCCAAGAACTGCTACGAGAGAACATTATTGAACTGTCAGACTCGGTGTATGTAAATGCATTATGTATAGTACGTAAGAGAAATGGGAGCGTTCGGCTAACTATCGATGGCCGACATGTAAACAAGTTTATCCGTCCCGACAGGTTCTGCACGCAGAATGTAGAGCAAATCTTAGCAAGTATCGGGCGACAAAAATGGTGTACTTCGTTGGATTTGACAAATTCATACCTGCAAATCAAACTGGCCCCTCACTTGCGCAAATATACGGCCTTCTATCATTCTGGATGTTTGTATAATTTTACGCGCTGTCCCTTTGGAATAAATGTTAGCGGTGGTGCACTACTCCGGGCATTACACCAGATTTTAGGCACACAAACTGAAGGGTATGTGTCACAATATGTGGACGACATCCTAATACATGATTTAGACATAGAGTCACACCTCCAACACCTTGACGAAGTTCTTGGAAGACTTGCAAACAGTGGTTTGACATTAAACTGGGATAAATGCGTTTTCTTCGCTACATCAGTGAAATTCTTAGGTTATATAATTTCTGGAGAAACCATCTCGCCTGACCCCGAGCGCGTGGAAGCAATTCAGAAAATTCCCCGCCCCAAGAACCCGAAGCAGGTGCGAAAGTTCCTAGGTGTACTTGGTTATCAAAGTCGGTTTGTAATCAGATACGCCGAGCATACTGCCCCATTACGAGCGTTACTAGAAAAGAACAGGAAATGGAGGTGGACCGAAGCCGAGGAAAATGCATTTAACAGGCTAAAGCAGCTGTTCGGTGAATCGATACTGTTAAAACGCCCGCGTATGGACCTTCCTTATCATATTTATTCTGACGCCTCGTCAATTGCTTACGGGTGTGTACTAGCCCAAGTTGACGAAAACAAGGAATTACATGTAATAGCTACAGCTTCCAGAGCATTAACAAAAGCCGAAAGAATCGCTTGCGTTAGCCAGCAAGAAATAGGGGCCATCTTCTTTGCCCTGCAAAAATTTAAACACTTTGTGTACAACAGGCAGATTATCGTATTCACAGACCATATAAGTTTGTCATTCATCAAGAACTGTAAATTAACGAGCAGCAAAATTTCTCGATACATACACGAGATAATGGCTTACAATATAGAAATCCGCCACATACCAGGGCGCTTGAATACGTTCAGTGACATGTTGTCCAGACTAAAGAGAGGGGGGCAGTTCCCCGAAACGCAGGGAAATACACAAAGAGAGGTTTGCGTGATGAAACTAGACCTAACGTCAAACAAACGCTTAGCAGACGAAATGAAGAGGCTGCCTCAGCTCCAAAGGGCAGATGAGAAGATAGCCGAAATAATGAAGATAGCCACGCCGATCAGTAAACAAAACACGGGGAAGTACGGCATTCTAAACGATGTGATATATAAACTGTGTGGAAGAGAAAGGCCGACTTGGCGAGTGTTTGTACCTGCTGTATTGGAAGAATTAGTTATGGATGCATATCATCGCGCACTCATACATGCCGGAGTGGAGAAGACAAACCTGGTCATTAATGGGCACTTTTACATTCCAAGGCTTGGTAAGAAGTTGAGGGCTTTTGTTGCAAATTGTGCAATGTGTCAGAAAGCTAAGCCGCTGAACGTCCGATATGATTTACCACCACAGACGATTCTGAGGGATCTCCCTCTGCAGTTAATCACGGCCGATGGCCACGGCCCCATGCCCACCGGAAGAACAGGATTAAAATATGTTTTTGTATTAGTCGACGTGATGAGCAAATTTGTGAAGCTATACCCAGTCAAGAAGCTGACCAGCGCTATCTGCGCGAGCAAAATAGTTGATCACTACGTACCAAATTATGGAAAAATGGCGGCGATCTTGGTGGACAATGCACCGGCACATAAGGGAAGGATATTTCGGGAAAGACTACTCGAAGCAGGCATAAAAGTGTACAATATTAGCGCTTATCACCCAAGTTCAAACCCTTGCGAAAGACAGATGCGGGACCTGAGTATTGCGTTACGGATTTTAGCGAATCAGAAACATACTAGTTGGCCCGGATACATTGAATACATCGAGAATGTATTCAATAACAGTCTCAACTGTAACCATGGATACACGCCACTGCAACTACACACAGGGAATGAACCAAATAGTATTATTCCGGGTGTACCACGAGCGATTGAAACTATCGTGGAATCGGACGCGGAAAGGATTAAGAACGCCGTTGAGAAATTAAAAGCCAAAGCAGAGAAAAGGAGACAGAAGGCCAAGAGATACACACGTACCTGGACTCCGGCAGCAGGTGACCTCGTACTAGTGAGGAATTTTGACAAATCTTCGCTAGTAAAGAAGGAATACAGACGTATGCATATGTGTTGGAAAGGTCCTTATCGGATATCACAAACCTTCGGGGACAGGGTATTTCAACTCCAACAGTTAAGGACCGGGAAAATAATCGGTAGGTACCATCTATCATTGATTCGTCCATTCAAGCAGGATCAAGGAAATTTAGTAGAGTCGGATAGGGAAAATGTACAAACGCACTCGGAACACGAGTAAGAAAAGTCATAGTATGCGAACATTGTTTACAAACAAATTGGTAGCTTTGGGATAGCAATGTCCTGTTAAAACCGTGTGCTTGACATTCACGATGTTAATGACATACAATAAGAAAACCGAACAGAATGTATACCTGGCAAAAAAAAAAAAAAAAAAAAAAAAGGTACCAAAAGGTGTCTTGAGTGTGGAGGCTGCTAATAGCTTCAAGAAAACCAGTATTGTATGTAATGTGCAAGAGAGAGAGAGAGAGAGAGAGAGAGAGAGAGAGAGAGAGAGAGAGAAAGATGGAACTAAGATGTGTAATTAAAAAAAAAAAATTATTGTTTGAAGAATGTATTGTGTGTATAAGCAGATTTCTTAAATGTAAATGTTTTGTAGCCTGGTTGTTGACGGCCAGATACTATGTAGATTGTTTTTCTTTTACTTGGTGAAAATACTTGTGTAAATTTGAAATTGTATTGTGTACAGTGATTGAAATGTATTGTGAACAGAATAAATGTGTAACGGTGGGCTCGCCATCAAATCGTCGTAAGCCACTGACTAAATAAATGAATGAATAAATAAATAAAATGATAAATGAAAGGAATAGAGGGAGAGAGGGACTTTAGATTAGCTTAGATGGGACATTAACGATAAACCCATCGTCCAACCTAAAGGTCCGATGATAAGTTTACCGTCAGGGCATATGAAGCTGGTTATCGAGACCCAGGAGAAATAATAATAATAATAATAATAATAATAATAATAATAATAATATACGATCAAACATAGCGACGAAAATGTGCTGAATTCATGTTAGGAATGGGTTTTGGAGGAAAGGCAGAGAAACAAAGTTTGCTTCCTCGAAGCAGAGGTATTTTACCTGCGATGGTCAACGAACCTGCATACCGGAAGTCTCGCCTTTATACTTTTGGCTCGGACAGGGTTTACAACGGTTTTCAAGGCTTAAAAGGGTGAGGAAGTAGATGTGCGTTATCTACGATCTAAGAATGTTCGTGGGAAGATTTCAAAACTCAAAATAAGCTGTGAGAAGCAGATGTGAAAGTTGTCACGTGGGGGTAGCCAATAACAAAAAAAAATCATGAAACAAAAATTATAGCCAATCGAAAGATCGCGTAGGCATCACATGATACGTTTTGAACTTAAAACAGAACGAAACTTAAGAAAGGGAGAAGGGAAAATTCTACTGTTTTGGCGAAAGGCGTGAAGGAGGAAAGACACGCCGAGACAGTCGGGGACAAACTAACCATGACAGTGGCCGAGGCACATTCCGGTACAAATTAACCACGAGGACGTCGACGAAACGAAATTAGAAGAAAATAATCAGAAAGTTGATAGTGTAAAAATAAAGTTATGAAATCTAGGCAATTCGAGGGCTAGTCGGAGAAACACATAAGTAGCGACTTCGAAAGTGATAAGAATAACCGTGGCTTCGACGACGAAGGTGGCGGGTTGACCAGATAGGAATCTACGTAACAAAAATAAAGACATAACCCAAACTTCTCCGGCAGTATTATTAATATCATCAAGGCAGTGTCATCACCCCTGAAAAACAAGAACCTCATGCTCTACCGAATCAAACCCCAAATCCCTGCCATCCAACCAACGAACCCAGGACTCTGAGTCCATTGAAGCAACTGCCAGGAACACCACAGCTGATGAGTCAGAGGTCAGCGTCAGCCTGATATTAAACAGAAAATGCTGGTTTCTGGCTGTAAACAATATTCTGTGCATACCCGGATGTCAGATGAGTATTACGAATTGCATATTGGGACTTGTAGTTCTGTTTAACGGTATAATCAACCTTAATTAAACTCTTACGTTTCTGCATAGCATAGTATACCATTTAAGGACAAATTCACTCTAAAATTTAGATAATTGGCATGGGACTGCTTTCCTGCGCGCATTACTATTGTGCTGTCCTACGGTGCACCGGTCACGTGAGTTTGTTTTGGCGCGGATCAACCATAGAATGAATATAGTATAATGGACCAAGGGAAGCATTTTTGTTAACCTGTAAGGAGCTTACCAAAGTGAATTGTCTTACAATGATAACTTTATTTGAAACATGGTTATGCCTTTTGTGGCCTGATGGACCTAAAAGTGGCAACATCCGACTTTTAGTAGCTGACGATGCATCATACATGTTAAAGGCCGGTAAATAAATACGGAGACATTATCCAAATGTGATACACGTTACATGTTTGGCACATGGTCTTCATAGACTAGCAGAATCTATGAGAGCCAGCTATCCTGATGTAGATGCTTTCATAAGCGCACTTAAGAAGATATTTCTAAAATCCCCTTCAAGGTTTCCGGAGAGGGCTCCGGATATACCTTTACTTGCAAGACTGATCGTAGCCCGTTGGGTAACAGCTTAAAGCTGCAGTCTGTTATGCCACACATTTTCGTAAAATTGTGGATATGCTAAATGTACTGGACAATGAAGAGTGTGTCGTCCTCCGTGGTGTAGTGGTTACCATGCTTAGCCTCTAGTACCCGAGGTCGCGGGTTCAAACCCGGCGGATTTTTTTTCGGGCGTAAAAATTCTTAGCATGACTTCCTTCGGAAGGGAAGTAGAGCCGTTTGTCCCGTGTCGTAGATTTGCGGAGCGCAAAAGAACCTCAAGCCTGATAAACAGGCCTCTGAGCAAAATTACCGGTCTTTCACGCCAAATATAGAATGGGGTGCTAAGGACCAAAGCGGTTAAAGAGCGTCCATAAATAAAACTCAAGTTAGTTATGAGGAGTGTGTGTGGATTATGCGGGTAAAGAGACTTGTTTCAGAATGGCTACTTCAAGACTTAACAACCATTCATAATAATTATAAATATTTACCTGAAAGGTTACTCTTTTGGAATTCAGGAAACTAGATTCCAATCTAGTTAATCGACATATAGAGGAATTTTAGACAAATGTTTCTCAAGTTACCAATAGAGTAGCTCTGACAGCGAGGAATAAACTTACGAATGTGTCTGAGAAAAACCCAGTATATTCAACATTCTGTGGTATTCGTAATGCATTAATATAAAGTGAAAAAACTAGCCTACAAAATGAGAGAGCAACCAAGTGATCTCCTAAACTTTAAGTTTGCACCCAATACGTCTTGTAACGCGGAGAGAACATTATATGAGTATAAATTCGTGTTTCACCTTTAACCGAAGAAGTTTTGTTTTTGAGACACTACAAATGTACTCGTTTATGGGCATACATTGCAACAGGTTACGAAAATAATATTTTTGTACAAATTTATGAATGGTATAAATATTTCAATGAACTACATATATTGTAACAAATGAGAACACCAATTACTGCGAAAACACACTTTATTCATCACTAGGCACTCAGAATAACACAAAGGTTGCACTTGAGCCACTCAGCTACGCACTCGGAATACAACACAACCACATCTGTTCCGTAGAATCGCAAATGAACTGCTGAACTGCACGACTCACAACTGAACTTCACTCAACACTCGATTGAATTCAACACTGACTCGTCCTACAACCTTATATAGGTCCCGTATATAAAGCGGAACATTCTAGTAAAGGAGCCCACGAGAATGAGAACCTTCCTAAGAGGCCTAAAAGGAATTATCTGGAGCGTGGAAGTGACACGCAATGGCTATTGTTCCAGGCGTCATTGTTCTAAAGAGGGACCGGCCATTAGCCTACCCGAGGCAGTTAGATGGGCCGGCAGGTGCCCGCACTGGCGGCCCGTAGGAATGCACGCGCAATCACAAAATTTTAAGTTTTTATTGTATTGTCCCTTTTAATATTTCAATGTGCAATTTGACTGTCCTACATCTTACTGAGATATCATTTCAAATTAGCTGCTCATCTGCAAGTACACGTCTACTTCGTACTGACTGTACGTCGTTTGATTGTGAACCTCAAACCTGATACAGAGGCCTCTGAGCAAAATTACCGGTCTTTCACGCCCAATATAGAATGGGACCACAGCAGTTAAAGAGCGTCCATAAGTAAAACTCATTTCAATTCGTCGTTTGATTGAGTGTGCCTAAGAGGGAGCTTTGTTACGTTGTCGCCGCCCGGTATTTCGTGGGCTACGGTCCGTGTACACTAAACTTGAAGACACAGGTACCGAAACACCTCGCATACTAATCAAGAACCCATATCAACAAACCTATCGTAAGTCAGTTTAAAAGCGCTTACATTTTTTAAATCAGTTTAGTTACTAAAATACCTACCGAAAATTCCAACAATTTTTCATACTGTTTTACATGATTGAAGCTTATATTATTTAAAATTCCATGCAAAATATGGATGAGGGTATTTTTCTACATGTTGTCTTTAACGCTTTGTCTAAAATAAGGTTGTAAGGCTTTTATTATTCGTAGTAAAGATTACATGTGTACAGTAGAAACGATGGTTTTGTGCCGGTGACCTTGTTTCCTCGCGCACTGAAGCGAGTCTATGTCTAACGTCAGGCAGCTCTTTGTAAATGTGGTGTATGGAAACGGTAAACAAACAGTAAAACAGAAAACCCGGGAAAATAAACCGGCAAAAGAATACCTAAGTAGTGTACTATCATGTGACTCACCGTATTGTTGTTCATTCCTAGAATGACGGCTGCTACGGGCGGGTGAACAATGTATTGCACTCCTCACAGAACACCAGGTTAATATAAACCATTTTAAATATTGTGGTACAGCTCGTTTCTCTTTTTTCCAACACGCACACACTCGCACACAGTTTTATCAATGAGGTATCTAATCATCTGGCAAATATTCAACACCTGACAGCTCACTATCATCATCATGTTGTTCTTCTTCCTCTTCTTCTGTTTCCTCACCTTCACTACTGTCACAGTCTCCTGATACTTGCACTATAAAGCTCTCTATTACATTTTCAAAGATTCCTTCTTTTTCAATGTAATCATTTTCAATTTTTTGAACGTGCAGGCACACATTTTTCCACTTTTCTTCACTGATATCTGCAACCCGTTGCTCACACAAGTTCATGACATCCTGTAATTTAAATGTCGTGTTACGACCTGCTACCCATTGTTTTATGTCGGCCCAAATAAGTTCTATGGGGTTTAGATCAGGTGAATATGGTGGTAACCTGAGCACTGAATGGCCATGCTTGGCTAAGAGGTCGTGGACCACTTAGGTTTTATGGGCTGTCTTATGCGCCTTAATGAGGCTGTAGAGCTCTACTTTCAACATTTGTTGTTGAAAGGGCACGTGCCTTGATGTGAGCCATTCCTGCATAGCTCTTTTTGTGGGGCTACTTGTAGGAGCCTTATCCAATTGCACATTATGGTACGGAGCATTATCTATTACTAAAACAGATTTAGGAAGCAAATTAGGAATTAGTTTCTCAGTTAACCATTTTTTGTAATTCCTCCCATTCATCTCATCGTGATAGTCTCCGGTTTTTATATTTGACTGGAACATTAAAAAAGCACCAGGAACAAATCCCAATTGCCCTCCTGCATTAACTATAATAACTCTTGGTCCCTTTGCAACAGGTGCTAATAAGCCAGAGGTGCTGTCATCGCACCAATTATTTGGCCTTGTGTGGCTGCGATGAAGGTATGTTTCATCTTCATATATAATCGGCCTTCCTTCGTCTCTAAACCTTTTAATGGCACGCAAATATGACACGCGCCAATCTCTTATCTCATGTCTTTCCTGTAACAAGACCTTATTGTTCCTTGTTTTCTTCCACGTGAAACCCATGTCACGTAAGATAATATTTAAACTAGTGCTTCCCCCTTTAAAGTTAATGGAATCCTTAAGCTTCAGGAGCAGATTTCTGACAGTGGGCAAGGTTTTCTCCTGAATATAAAAATTGTAAATTGTTTGCCGAATCACACACCTATCAAAGTCATCAATGTATGTGATCCATTTTGGTACACTATGTACCTTTCCAGATGTCCCAAAGGAGGTTCCCTGTTCCTCACATGTTCCCCCTTCTTTAATTATTTTACGTATTGTCCTCTCAGATACTTTTGTTGCTGCACTCACCCTCTCTTGCACTTTCTTCAATGGAATTAGAATATCGCCAGAAGCTGCTTCCCGTTTCATGAAGAAATGGACGTTATTAACAACTTCATGTGTTTGGCTTTGCAGTGTTTTTCCACCAAGTTTGCTTTGAATGGGAGGCATTTTAGTCTAAATAAGCAAATACATATACACGCGTACACACATACACACAAGACACAAAACACTAATCACGAATGCGATTAACAATCACTTTCTAAAACTTGTAAAACTTAACGTGCTGGCACCGAAGCGGCAGAAGACGGATGTTGCACGGTCAAAGTTCTCCACGATACTGGCCATTTCAGTATACTGCGCATGACCGAGAATATAGGCTCGAAAACTGGGCTCTAAACGATTGCGCACCCAGTCTTCACCGGCACAAATCCATCGTTCCTGCTGTACTTTATTGCATTGAACATAATTTTTGTTGGAACATTTTCAAGTTTTGTTGTATCCATCAACAGTTTTATTCCTGATCATACAGTCACGAATTTGCTAAATATTAAATTTCTATTACTAGAAGAGCAGTTTGTCGATAGAGAAGCGAAAGTATTGCAGATTCTAACTGTATAAAAACTCAAAATGTTTTCATTCGATGTGTCAATTCAACTTATCCAAGCTAAAGTATCCTGCCCATGTTTGTGGGACGCTAATGTATGCCACTGTTCTATCCATGTCTTAAGGTTCGGCATATGAGCGAAGGAATATGAAGAAAGATGTTTGCTTCTGTGTCAGCAGAACTCGCTCATGTTTCCCGTGTTATCAGAAGTGATGGGCTCTGGATTACCATGTGGAGCATGTAGTGTCGTGTTGATAGATTAAAGAATACAGGACTCTCCATCCGTTACTAGTGTAAGCTTTTAAGGAAGCATCGGAAGGCAAAATTCCTTCAGCGATATACCTTACAAGTGGGTGTTAGCTTTCGTATTGCTGCGTGAAAGACTCTTTGTAGAACGCATAATATATTTGTCAACGGAACGCATAAAGTTCAAAAACATTATTATACGTTGGATGTCAGCAAAAATACATCCAAAACACTGCAAGAAATGTGTTTTTTTTGTTTATGTTGTTCTTCTGAGCTCCAAACACAGTCCCGTTTAGAACAATGGTTAAAGCGCTTTAAAATGTTCAACAGAGATTTTAGATGTTTTAATTGATATTAAATATAAACAATGGCAAATAAAGAAATTTGTGAAAATGTGTGCGGTAATTCACCAATTTTATTTTAAACAATAACTTTTTTCACAGTTTAATGGTAATGTATGATATAACCATACCATTAAACTTCTGTGATCAAAATTAAATTTTAGACAATTTACATAAAATTGTACTGTCTTATAGAATGTATCATTTGAAATTTCGTTCGTTATGTTATTATTTTCATTTAATAAACTATAATGTTTTCCTTATCACTATTAAAACGATTTAGTAAAAGCCAAATAGACCTTTAATTAGTTTACTATTTTATTCAAGAACTAACTGTAAACACGGTTTTACAAAGCTCATGTGCTCCTTTTAATAATTCATAACACTGTTTGCTTTAATACCTTCCTGCTAGCCTTATTTTTTGTACATATGAGCTTTTGAAAACGCACGGCATACCATAGACACCTGTTCTCTTAGAAATATGCCTTATCTGATTTTGGACTCGTAGCACATTTGTCTAAAGCATTGGAAGTTACTGATCAGGATCATTGTGGGAGTTTACCTAAGTTCGAATTCTCGCTACGTTGAAGGATGCGGTCGGCCCATGTAAAATAAATTGGAATTAGCATGCATGTATACTGACGGGATTTCGATAGGCTTCTGTTTAACACGTGTTGTATAATTATTTTTAAAACAATAAGCTATTATTATTATTATTATTATTATTATCGACTATTATTAGCAGATTTAAATTAAAACATTAAAGCGATGTAAGGAAAACCATGCACGTAACGTGTATCCTTGGCATTTGTTCCCCTATTATTACTGCTATGCGCTATTCGCATTGTAGAGTAAATCAAAACATTAAGGAGTAACGAAAACCATGCAAACACGAGAGCACGTAATTTGTATCACTGGCATTTCTTCCCCTATTATCATGATTATTAATATTATTATGATTATTATTATTATTATTATTACGCACTATACGTATTCTAAGGAAGTAAAACATTAAAGCGGCGTAAGGAAAACCACGAAGACATGAGAGCACGTAATGTGTATCACTGGCATTTGTTCCCTGTTATTATTATTATTGTTATTATTATTATTATTATTATTATTATTATTATTATTATTATTATTATTATTATGCACTATCGCATTCTAAAGTAAATCAAAACATTAAAGCGGCGTAACGAAAACCATGCAGACATGAGAAATTAAATTGAGTTTTATTTATGGACGCCCTTTAACTGCTGTGGTCCTTAACGTCCCATTCTATATTGGACGTGAAAGACCGGAAATTTTGCTCAGAGACCTCTATATCAGGCTTGAGGTTCTTTTACGTGTCGTAAGTCTTTACTTCCCTTCCGAAGAAGCCATGCTAAGGATTTTTACGGCCGAGAAAAATCCATCGCTCTCCTCCGGGTTTGAATCTGCAACCTCGGGAATTAGAGGTAACCTCTACACCACGGAGGACGTCATGCAGACATGAGCACGTAGTGTTAATCACTGGCATTTGTTCCCCTAATATTTTTATTGTTGTTTTTGTCGCTGCTGCTAATTATTATTATTATTATTATTGTTATTATTATTATTATCATCATCATCTCGCACTATACCCATAGTGCAGCACCTACTATAAATCAAAGCATTAAAGCACCAGATCTGCGCCGTAAGCTAAGGTAAACAGAATAGGAAGAAAACTAGTGCATACGCAGTTCATAGCTTTAGTAATGCAAACAACATTATCAATGCTTTGCTTAACTCTACTCTTTTGTTTTACTCAACGCAATTTAAAGGTCCTTATTAGAGCTACGGATCTATTGTTTGTTTCATAACTGATGAACTTTGGTATTGCTCACATGTCACTCGCGTTCCATAAAGAGGCATTTAACAGTTTGACAGAACAGAATGCAGAGTGAAATACTGTCGTGCTACCTTACATAGCACTGTCTAATCTGTCTAGTGACCATTCGTCTTCCTCACACCACAGCCCATGACATCATTAAAGGTTATTTTTTGCTTCAGACGAAGCAAAGAAATCGGTCATTAAGTTGAGAGCAGTAGTGATCAGATGGCGGTTGTTGCTGGTTCAGAAAAAAATACAATAATAATAGTAATAATAATAACATTAATAGTAATAATAGAACAAATGCAAGTGATACCCATTACGTGCTCTCATGTTTGTATGATTTTCATTACGGCCCTTTAATGTTTTGATTTAAGTCTACAATGCATATAATCCATAATGTTAAGCAACAGGGTAAACGCAATTTACAAAATGCTATGAACGGATACTGAAAGTTCAAATAATGACATTATAATTATTTGTCAATCTAAAAAGCGAATCTATTCCCTCGAAAATTAAGTGTCTGTAACTGAAGTGGAAAACATTCTAATACCTTTCCAGTCTGTTTACACTGTACTTGTCTATCACCATTGACTGTACACTCTGTGCAAGCCTGGGAACTGTCTCTCAATGATCGTGGTCCTCTAATCGTCTTCGCTGACAAGCAAGAAGAACTGAGCGAAGGTCGATCACGTTATTGCGTCAATTCCCCACTGACCTTCGTTTGCTTGGAATTGCCCCGTTGAATTCTGCAACTCTTTTAACGCACGAAGTGATATCTAAATACATGAAATACGGCGCGCTTGGACCACCGTGTATATACAGTCACAAAAAGCTTCGCGTCGGGCAGGATCATCATGCCGCAGCCGCTGTATGGTAAGTCGTTTGTACGAGTGCCATCGACTGTCTCAATTCATTCTTCTGTGCATTCTCACACGATGGAATTCCAGGATATGCGCAATAGCTTCTCTTACGGCGTTTACAACCACACAGTACTACCGAGTTATAAGACCAGGCGATGGTTTTCGCCGGGTTGCGGCTGCGTGGTGGCTGTGCGTTCTGTAGAGGTTTCTTGCCTTGCCTCGTTGCGGGACTGCTCAGTTAAGTCTCGTCTCCGAGTGGAACCCGCCCCTGGGGGGATCGCCGGAGGTTCAGGCGGTTTTTGGGTGGGCCCGGGCGGCGGCGGATACATTCGATCTGCAAACGTTGGGGGCCCCGTCAATTCTTGCGCCCGTCGTCATGAGGATCTGGTCGCCGGGTTTCTCCCCTCATCCTTCCCTCCCAGGGGTCACGATAGAAGCAAAACGAGCCGTTTCAGGCTACTTGCGATGCTCTGCCCCGTTTACAGGGTTCCCTCTGTTCGTCCTTACCTTTACCTTTACTACAGAGTCCCACTGTCGCACGTGTAGAGGCCAATCTGACGTATGTAACCGAATATGATTCTGCAGTCGTTCCAATTCATGAAAATTGGGTGTCGTCTATCTGGAAACTTTTGACTATTAAGTGCTCGTGCTTATGTGCTATTACGTTGACACTCTCCACACACTAACAACGTATTATTAACTAATTCGTTATTTCCGTATCGTGACCGCTCCATAATAACACGAGTAACGAACTAGCCACAACAATAGAGCGCGAGTACGTACTGGTTGTCTACGATACGAGTGCGGTTGGAGGAGGGCGCCACAGATTTCTTGACAATACGTAACGCATCAACGCTAGAGATCAGAGGGGAGTGAAGGGCAGGGTGAGAAAGGGATGAAAACTACTGCTTTTGCGCGTCTCAGCCTCGCTAGTAAATGCAACTCGGAACTGCGGATGCTTTCTTTACCTGACGTTCCTTCGGCTGCCCCGCCCGCTTCTGCTGAAACTATTTAATTCCTCTTTTCACCGAACGCACCCATATTGTTGCATCTGCGCAGCAATACCGACTCCCAAGGATATAAAGCCCTTATCCAAGTATACACGGCAATGCATACCGGACGATCGCCACAGGGATGGGTGCAAGTAGAGACCATCCTTTGCCCCCATAAGGAGGGGGGCAATTAAAAAACAAAAAAGAATCAAGCTTGCGCTAAATATTTTGAACCGAGGCTGAAAGTGTCCAAACTGCTAGCTGAAAGCGTTGTTAATGTACTTGCAAACTGGCGGGAAGGATAAACACGCTGTTTTTTATTTGTATTCAGTTTTTCTTTTACCATTAGAAGCGCTGTTAACGTGTTTATCGACTCATTCCTAACAGTTACTTTGTGGTATAGTGGTTTATAGTTTATCTCACTGGAGGCTAGATTCCAGGCGGGATATTAAAGTTTTATCAATCTTATAAAGTCTCAAGGTTAAGCAAATTCTTAATTACCTGAAGCTCGATTGATGGAGATAATCAGACTTTATATTTTAAATTTATTTCCATGAATAGAGGTTTTTAAAAAATGTCACAGGTCCGTAGGCATACGCCCAGAAATGCCAGGTTATCCTGATAACACTTAAGTTTATCTTCACAACCTAAAGGAATACAAAACTACCATTAAAAGTAAATAAAGCCTTGAGAATCTCTAGATTTACAAAACATACTCCCATGCGACGCAACAGGAATTACCTGTTTAAGTATCCCCCACACAATTTAAGAAAGTGTTTTGTTGTTGAAGTTTGCACTACGCTTTGGACGTTAATTTGAAGTGGACTGTTTGTTACGTAATATGCTGCTACGTATGTAAAGCTTATTTGAAGGTGTATTTTTGTTGTTACGCTCCAAGTTTAAAAAAATAATATTAACTTTGGTATTAAACTGCTTCTATATATAGTATTTATACTTGTGTTTGCCTCGGCTGCTTTTAGAGACACGTTTCTCTTAATCAGGGCGTGGTGCGACAAGAATGTAGGCTTACACTGATTTTAAGTTTAAATTCACTTCTGTTTATTAATCCTTGGCACAAATTAAATAGCACTACACTGATATTAAGAGCTGTGAGATTCTGTAATACTTGCGCTTAGTTAACGCGTATACTTAATTTACGATTCACACGAATACGTAATATTTCTTTAGAGAACACATCTTCCATCCGGTCACTACCAAGGTTTGCAGGCAACTGAACATATTTCAACCGAAAAAATCCGTAAGCTTCTGTATTTCAAGTCTCTGATTAGGTAATCCTAGTCCAATAGAATACCTGCATTTAATTAAAGCTTTTTCTGGCTGTTGATTGGCTATTTTTAAACTGTCACAGAATTTACATTATCGTTGCTCTAATAATAACTAGTAGCATTCAAACTCATTATTGCCTCAAGGTTACCTCATTGTTACCTTAATGTTAGCAAGTTTAAACTTATTATTCTCACAGCTTAATGCATTCACATAACATTATTAAGCATGTTTACAATAATATAAGCATATGTAATGACTGTTACATACATTTTAAAAAATTACTACATACATATTGCTTCAAGGCGAGCTGTTATTGAATTTACATATTATATAATTTAATTGAAATTATTCAAGTGTTAAAAATACTGCCTCAATAAATCACACTCAATTTATTTATTTTGCTAAAGGTTTGTGATTTTTTCTTTCTTTACTACATACTTACAGTAAGTAGAGGAAGTGTTCTATTCCACCGAAAATTCTATGTCAAGATTTCACCGATAATACATGTTTTGAGGCCCCCTGAACCCAGTAAAGCATTTTGAGGAAAAGGACCGAGGGCGCATGTATGTGTGTGTGTGTGTGTGTGTGTGTGTGTGTGTGTGTGGTGAGCATAACTCAAAAACGAAAAATCCCATAAATTCCAAACTTCTTATTTAAGTTCACTGTCCTCCAAAGATACGATACGAAGATTTTCCAGAACATCTCCGAAACCCAAAATTACCGGTTAAATATTTGGACATTTTTTTTTTTACTTTCTAAAAAAATGTCTGTAACGATTTTGATTAAAATATCATGTATTTAAGGCCTTAACATCGCAAGTAAAATGTACTGAATTTTCTGGGAATAGTATGTGGAGACCTCTTCATTCGGGAGAAGGCTTGTGTAATTTTGTATAACGGGTAAACTATACAAAATAAACAAAAACCTACTGCACGAAAAACGTAGACCTCCATAAAAGACACTATTTAAAACAGCTTTTATGTGGCAGCAGCAATTTGCAAGATATCCATTACTATTTGTTTGAAGTTTTCAATACCTTGTCATTTAAGTGCTGTAGCTATTCAGTTGTTTCTCGCAACGAAATGGAAAAAGTATAGAATTTCAAGGCCAGCACTTACCGACTACCTTTTAAGTTTCTGAATATCCATTCGGTTTCCTCTATCCCCCTTGTACCTAGAAAGAAATGGAAATGAAAATATTTCTGCAAAGGTTTATTTCCATTAACATAAAGTAGATAAAAACATAAGCTTTCGTTAGAATAATCTGTAGAAGCTATATGAAATAAACGATGGTGGATGGAAAAATCCTAAGTATAACAAATCGGATTTTTAGGATTTTTATATAAAATGCTTACTAGCTAACAAGGCATAAAATGTCAGGAACAATTTATGAGTACATTTATAATATTGTTTGAACATAGCCTCCTTTCTATTGTATTTCAAAGTTGAGCATTATTTTACCGGTGACATTTGGGTATTTTGTGGCTTTTCTTTTCGCTTTCATAGTCTCGTTTAACTAGATCCCGCCATTTTCCTTTTGAAAGCAAATAAAAGTAAGAAAGGCCAAAACAAAAAATATTTGTGACATAGCCTTTCCACAATTCACTTATTTGTTGATGATCCTAGCCAGTCATTAATGTAGATAAAATTAACTGATGGAATAAACAAGCAGTGAAATTACAAGATCAATGAGCTAAACCCACAGTCAGACAAGGTACTTTATGAATATAATGCAAATCGAATACTAAATGGAATATTGAATGGCGGAATATTTTGCTCACGTATACAGCGCGTGAATTACCTGCATGGAGATAGCACACTTGTAAATCGATAAATTTGAACCATGTGATAATTATTGTAGAACTCACGCATCCACTAAGGTAAAGGAGTCGGGTAGTTAAATATTCTTCTCTTGTTTCCTTACTTACTTGTTAGTCTACTTGTTCATGGTTATTAAACTTAGGTGCAAGCATCTGGTGCGATTACTGTAACCGCTACAGATTCAGCCGTGCTCCAAATACAGGATGATTCAATAGGTTGTGCGAAAACTTAAGGAGCTTATAGAGGAATCGAAATACAACTTTAGAAAAAACAAAATAATAATAATAAAACTAATAATAATAATAAATAAATTAAATAAATCTATTACATATAATTCTGGAATCTGGTTGAACCAGGAGGCATATTCAAATTTGTTGTTTATTAATCAATACTTATTACATTATTTGTTTCGATTCATAATTGTACAGATAATTGTATTATTAGCCTAAAAAGCTAATATAAATAAATAATAATGATAATAGTATAAAGCAAAATAAAATGTACATTACAATTAATTCTAATAATATTCCCCAGCATTATTTGCTACTGGAAGATTTAACCAACAAGAGAGGGAGATTATACATGTTATTTGTAGATTTTGAAAAGGCATTTGATACTATAAATAGAGAAGCACTGTGGTCTAAACTGAGCAAGAAAGGGATGAGTACTACCTTTATAAGAGTACTTCAAAGAATATATACGGACAATTAGTTTTGTATTAAAATTGCTAATAATAAATTAACGAGAAGCCTTCCGAATAATATTGGTCTAAGACAATGTTGTAAATTGAGTCCTGTATTATTTAATTTGTTCATAGACGATATTTTGGAATCAATTAGAGTAGAGAACAGACATGTGCCAATAATTAATAATAAGGAAATACCTGGTTTGTTATTTGCAGATGATTTAGTTGCGGGATCTGTAAGTAATGTGGGATTGGCGAGGACAATTGAAGTGATAGATATGTTTTGCAAAGAATGGAGTGTAAGAATTAATGTAAATAAAACAAAAATTATTGTATTTAAAAAGGGCAATAAATTACGGAAAGATGAGAAATGGTATTGGCATGGAAGAGAAATTGAGGTAGTCCAAAAATTTTATTACTTAGGGATACGATTAAATAGCAATGGTGGGTGGAGCGAACAAAAGAGAATAGTATTAACTAAAGGAAAAATGGCAATGAAAGCCACCAAAATTTGTATAGATAAATTACCAGAAATGCAATTAAAATGGTTAGAGAGAATTTATACTACTGTAGTAGAAGCAAAAATTTTATATGGAGCCTGGAAGAAGGGTGGGTAAATATAAACATGATCCATAGGAGTTTTGTAAACAAATATTGGGCTTACCAAGATCATCGCCCAACGGAGTAGCTCAAGCCGAGTTAGGGAGAATGGGAATTAAAGGAAAACTTGTGGAAAGAGTGCTAAACTATTGGATTAGAATTAGAAATTTTGATGATCAGAACATTTTACATCAATGTTTGATAGTGCAGGAAAGACTTAATCATAAAGATTCTTGGCTAGGTAAGATAAAGGAAACCTTGATGAAGATAGGTTTTGGGGAGATTTGGAGAGTTAAAGTATTACTACAAATACGTAGGTTTCTGTAATGAAATTAGGACAAGAATTGAGGATATATTAAAACAAGATTTATTAGCGAGTTTTACTTTTAAGAGATCACTGACAATACACAGAGAAATGAAAGTAGTATGGAGCAGGTAACAGTATGTTGATATATGCGATAAAACAGCAAGAACAGGATTTGCATGGGCTAGGACAGGGGAGGTGAATTTGAAAGGTTTGAGAAAAGAGATTGATTTGGAGAAATGCCCACTATGCC
The DNA here is from genome assembly GCA_030765065.1 of Deroplatys truncata. Lineage (NCBI taxonomy): Eukaryota > Metazoa > Arthropoda > Insecta > Mantodea > Mantidae > Deroplatys > Deroplatys truncata. The sequence continues at coordinate 171,984,081 of CM060990.1, forward strand.
ACAGGAAAGTTAAAGAGTGGCATATAGTTTTAGAGTGTGAAGAAACGAAGTTGCTTAGAAAGAGGATAGAGAAGAGAGAATGGTTAAATTTGCCAATAGAAATTCAAGCTAAAAGGCTAGTAAATGTAAAATCTGGGAAAAATATAATAGAAGTAGGAAACTTTATGGGCAGAGTAAGATCAAAATGGATGAGGAATATTAGCAAGGAAGAGGTAAATGAGTATTAAATTACAGTAGTTTTTATTTGATATGTTGCAAGTAGGACCCAACAACTCGACAACCTCAAGGTATGAGTTTGTTGGGGTCCAAGGTAAAGCAACTCAAGGTAGAGTTAGAGTTAGTATTGAAGATTAAATAAATTGATAATTGTACTTTTAGATTAGGAGAAATGCTGGATACCAGTAGTTAAGGGGTTAGTTTTCTTTATATTTTATTTTATTGTTAGTTTTAGAAACTTGGTTAAGAGTAAATTTGTAAAATTGTTGTTGTACATTTGTACAATTAATTGGGTCAACAATAAAATTACTTACTACTTACCAATTCCAAAGGGAATAGAGGGTTTATAATGTGGTATGAAGTCACAATATTTAAATTTTTCACTTAGTAAGTTTTAGTGTCAAAAGCTAAAAAGAAAATTCTGAAAAGTTTTTCTGCAAATAAAATTTGATAAAATGAAAAAAATGAAATGCTGCTGGAAGCTGGTAGCTCTTCCAATTGAACGCCAGTTGGCATCTACTACCCTTTAATTCTACGCTAATTAAACTTTTAACTACCGGTATCCAGCATTCAGCTTACAACTTTAGAAAATGAAAATTATGATTTAGGAAGTAATTCTGATCCAGTGTAAGCTTGGGAAAGTCAAGAAAAGTATTGCGGATGTAAGTTTACTTTGCAATGAGAGGGTTCAATTGATGCAGACTATTGATGAAACAGTTTACCGACATATGTTAATGCAACTAGATGGAGCACCTTAACACTTCTCTTAAAGCACGTGGCATTTGTAATGACACATATCCCGGGTGCTGGATAGGAGGAGAAGGTCTAGTTGCATGGCCACCCCGTTCCCGTGATCGTGCCTCTTTTATTTCTACTTGTGGGGGCAAATCAAAAGCCTCGTGTATATGGCACCAGTTCCCTCGCAGGCATCACTTCTCGCTAGGATAATTGCAATGTCTGATGAAGTTCCTGAGATGCGTGATGCACTTGGTAGAGTGTGCTAGAATTCTCCACGACAATCTTATGCTTGCATTGACTGTGGTGATCATCACTTCGAACACATTTTTAAAACAGAATTGTTGAGTAAGCACGCTCCCTCTTAACTCAAGTCTGCGTACCAAATAAACTGATTGTAGTTTCTGACATTCTCAAGCTTGCACTAACTCAGGATTACTTCCTAACCTTAAATCCCCTCTATAAGCACTTTAAGTTTGTGCACAGCCTAATCAATCAACCTGTATAATTAACAGTATGTATTCTGAAGTTTGTGCTTTACTGCTGGATTTTCAGCCACATGCTAATACTATGGTTATGTGCAGTTTGCCTTGGCATGTTAGTCTGCATAGATACTACTCCAAAGATTTCGTTAATTGAAAAAGGAAGAAGGCGTTGATGTTTAAGGGAGTACATTTCCCTCCAAAAACCTAGAATTATTTATTTTATATCATTCCACAGAACTTGAAAATTAAAATAGTATATAAGTAACATTTTCTTATTTGTAAACTGTGAACTTATTCTGTTACAATTCTTAATTAATGCTCGTTAACTGGAAGTGGCATACTTTGGTGTAGGTATGCAAGTTTTGAATAACTAATTTTTTTTCTCTAAAATCTATTTTGTGACAGTCACTTCTGGCTGCTTGATCTCCCTTGGGCCGGGCATGAATTTGCCTCGGGCTCGCGTAGTTTCAAGTTAGTTGTACAAAGGGACAGGAGGTGATCTCAACATACCGAACTCTTCTGAACCCCTATCGGGACATCTCTAAAGTGCACCCACCCTGGCGTGGTGCGAAACTTCGAGAAATTGCCGATCGGAAGGATATCGCTGGCAGTTGTCTATGCGAGGAGTGAAATGCAGTCCTGATTTTGAAACGTTAGCAGCAACCGGAAGAGAGAATGAGCCGAGTTGCGTGGCTGAAAATTGTTGTAGTCTATGTGTAGGAAAATCCAAATAATGACTAAAGAAAGAACGAAGAAGTCACAGTACTAACACGGGATTTCCGGAAAATTTCTGTTTCCTTTTAGAACTCTAGTAAAATAAAACAGGCATCGCCGTGGCCGAATGTTTAGACCGCTCGCCTCTCACCAAGGCGGTACGGGTTCAAACCCAGGGACCCGCATTTGGAATTTTTAGTGGACAAAGCGACGTTTAGGTGGGTTTTCTCCGGTTTCCTCCGCCATGTTTCATTCCACCGGTGCTCCATCATCATCTTTCCTATCATTCACCTCTCATCTGCATCTATCATCCACTTCCTCGCTCTCATCACGGGCGTGTGGTTAATCACCACCCTGGTCTCTCACTCTTATCCGTAGGCCCTCTGCCGCCGTCAGGCGTCTGCCTCGGGCCTTGTCATACGTCCTGGGGAGTGTGAGTCCTCGGTTCGGGTTGATACGGTTCAACTAGGACCCGTAGTTGATTTAATTGTATATAGATTAAATAAACATGTAAAATGTCAACTCGGTTCCGTATTCGAAATGCTTGTATATAGATTAAACAAAGACGTAAGATATTGTATTTAATATTATAACTCGATAGAAAGAAAACCTTCATATAGAAACATTGCAAATTGCTTGAAGAAATAAGGTTCCGGTCACTGACATTTCCCTTTCTCTTGGAACAGGAAGGGTCCTTCGGCAAAACTGAATACAAAAGCGTAGGGCCATTAAAAAGGGTCTACGAGGAAAGTGCTTGTTTCTTTTCAAAGCGGAAGAAACATGAGGTTTGTACCGAGAAAAGGTTCAAAGCCATAAACATACTACGTGCTACAGCATAAATTAAACAAATTGAAAATAGAAATGTGGGAAGAGAAAGCTGGGCAGAAATGAACATTTTAGCCAGTAAATGGGATTCCATAAATACAAACTGACGAATCCGAAAACAAGAAATCGTCACATGATTGAAAATCGAACGCGGAGTAGGGATGAAATCAGACATGGCGAAATTCACAAAATACTAGTAACGACACTCTACATGTGCAACATGCTACATGTAATTACTCTTCGTTTAACCTTACGACAAGTAACTCTAGCTGAACTCTGCACCGTACAAGTTAAGCCGCGGCTATGAACGCGGGGAAAACTTATTCAATTACATCTTGATACTGCCAACTACAAAGCATCACTAGGTCAGTCGCGGATAATTAACGAAGTGGAGGTTCGCGTTCCTGAATGCAAAATTATAACAATATAATAAAGTAAATATTCACCAGAGCTGATGTCGTTATTATCGTAATCGATATAATTTCACCACACCCTGTAGACATTACAGAGTCGACACTGCTCAACGCTAGCCGGAGAAAGAAGAAAAATACGCATCGAGGAAGCGAACAACTTCACATGAACAGCGTCATATGCCACCAACGCTTATAAACAACTCCACAAGGCGCCAACGCATATGAACAATATCATATGACACCCAAACAAGCGCAGGTAAACAATATTAGGGTGGACGTTATGGAGGGAAGGCTCTGCCCCAGTTGGGTTGTTTCCATCTTGTGGTTAGTTAGTCAAATAAAACATTAGATGTGTTTCCGTCACAGCTATCTGATTTGGACAGCACAAAACGCCTTATACTTGGAAAAACCTGTTACTTTTGTGACTGATATTAACCCCTTTACTGCTAACCACGTACATATTCGCCTAGGTCGTCGTCTCCGATTTAAATTGACGGCACCCGAGTGCTCTGAGATGCAGTGCTACGCTTGTGTGTCTAATCGGAAATGTACAAGCTGGTTGAGATAAACAAACCCAAAAAGAGGAAATATAAACAGGACGAATTTTTCTTTTCTTTGGGCGAACCTCATTCGCTTATCGCTATACATATGTGATGTGAATCTCATACAGCCAGTTAGGGTTCTACAGAACGAGAAAGAGAAAGAAAGTTAACGGACGACTTATCGCTGCAGAAATTGCGAGCTATAACACTTGGGGGTACATCGCTTGTGACCAAAACAGCCTGGCAGGGTTCTTGCAAACATGGAGAGAGGGTGGAAAATGATTACTGGGAGAAAGATCGTAAAGTTAAAACCATCATTCATAATATTGTCGTTTCGTTGGGAGATATCAGCATTGATTCTTCATTTTTCTCTCCCTCCGCCAGTGTAAATGAGTCCAGCCAGGAAGAAATGGCCACATAAGCGCATCAAGAAGAACAAGTCCACTGTCAGTTATCACGATGTAGCTGGTATTGTTTACTAAACTGCTGACTGGTTGCATTCTTGTCCCAAGCTATAACCTCGTGAACAGACAGTATATTCATATTCGGTACACTGCCACTTGCATTGGCATAGGAATACCAAGAACTGAGCGTATAATAACAAAGTATGCGTCCATACAACTGGAACTTAAGGTAGACTCGTGCTTGCCTACACAATACCTCGAAGGACTGTGGCGCGACCTTTATTTGATCAATAGGCTGGTTATAGCTCCTAATTATGCATACAGGAAATTTCATTCGATTATTAAATTTATATTAAGCCTCATAAGCGCAAAACAGGAGCTGAGAGTGTGTGTGACACCGTGCATTATCTAAAGTAGTCATACATTTTGTTTAACAGCTATTACAGTTACGTTAGTGTTATATATGTTTTATAAAATACGCCTTTTGACTGTACAGCTGTCAACCTTTCCCTACGCCAGGCATTTGAAGTATGCACTTAAAATGTTTGCAATACAGCTCCTACGTTACAGTCCAAAACTGCAAAAGGAATCCATATTTTTCTATCAAATGACTCGCCATTTCCTTCTTATCTCCACACATTATTGCAAGGGAAATATTTCTTTTTGTTTGTTGTTGGATATGATTTGTTGTTTAGCTTTAGTTAACTAAGCGCAATTGGTATTGACATAATATCAACACTTTAAAACCATTTTGCGTATTTATCTGTGTAGTAATTCTCCACCCAAAAATCCCACGCTCATGAGAATCCTACAGGGAAAGCTTTAATTAAACGTTTATAGGATTCATTCATCACGAAAAACGGTACAGTAGTTCAGTAATCGAAGTTTGTGCAAGTGTATTACGTAGCGATAGAAGGTTTAATTAAACTTTGAACCCTGTAACATTACATTCCTAAAAGCGCATTCGATAACACCTGTTGTGTTAAACGAAAATAAAATACAGTTAATCTGCGTAGAGGCACTTATAACACGCAGTATAAATAAGTCTTATCTCGGTTATTTATTGTTTAACATTAATATATAGCCTCTAAGTTATTTTTATTTTATCAGGATAAAAAGATATCTTTTCTTCTTACTTAAAAACATTTACAGTGATCTGTAAACGCAGGTGTATGTACCAGGTGATTCAACGCTGCTAGTTATTTGTAAACTATGTTCCCAAATCCCCGTCTATTTCTTGAAGTTGCATCTCGTATTTGTGCTCGGCGCGCCGGTAATGTTGGTTTATGTCGTAGGGGTTTCAGGGGTGATGCAAATTTTAATCATTTAGGAATAGTGGCTATGTGCGTACATACATGTATACGTACACTATAGCACGTATTAAAGACATAAAATCACGTAGACAGGAGTGAATTAGAGCTCTGAACTTCTTCCTGAGAAATCGCCGCTCTAGTCACTCGTACACAAAGCTCGGCTACGGATATGTAGGTGAAAGCAGCTATCTCACAGGTAATCCTCAGTTGTCCGATTCATGACGGATCCCGTCGGCACGTATTATTATTATTATTATTATTATTGCTAGTAGTAGTAGTAGTAGTAGTAGTAGTAGTAGTAGTAGTAGTAGTAGTAGTAAGTAAGTAAGTAAGTAAGTAAGTAAGTAAGTAAGTAGGTAGTAGGCAGGCAGGCTTGCAGGTTAGTTAAACTACTATTAGAGTATGGAACGAACAGATGGTGAAATATTGATGTTACCAATAATTGCTGAATCGGTAAGGGTGGTCAATTTCTGTTCCTAGGATACACCACTCCCGCTTCAAGTTCTTCTAATACTTCCAACACTACCTGTTTTGATAATCTGTAGCGAGTCGCACATTTTACGTCATTCATTTCATAGAAATGGTCATTTCTATCGTGAATAAAACGTCCTAGACTCATATTATCAATAAATTCGTTGAACATTTCAGCATCGAAAACATCCATTGTTCATTTACTGAAATGAAAGTAAATACGATGGCGCTTCTCAAGAGCTGGAGTACGTACATAACATTTAAACTACAAATGTAAATGATCTGAAGGAAGGAAAATGGTGCTTCAAAAGTTGACGGAAACTTCGGCGGTGAAAAGGATGATGCACATTGGTGAAATGGAACTTCCGCTTTTGACGAGCTGTCAACAGTTTGACGATCTTCAAATGCAGTGAAGCCCAAACTGTTCTCTTATCAGTTAAAGTTCAAAGTCCATTATCTCGTAGTTCACCCCACCTACTGTATTTGAAGAGAATGACAAGCTAAATTGCGACGGTATTACTTATATTATTTAACATTATTGTAGCCCCACGTTGATGCGGTATTGCTTATAATGTTTGATTACATCACGTGTTGAAGCCATCTTGTGACGTCATTCATTTGTTTGGTTTGTAGCTCGATCTTGTGTTAGCAATTTGCATCAGTGTTAGTTTTTGTTTGATTTCATTTCAAATGTCCTCCGGCTAGCTATTATCCTGTTGGCTTGGGTCGAACATGTGTCTCTATACAGGTTGTGAAACGGAAAGGAATCTTTTATCCAAAAATTACACTGATGAAGAAATTTGTTTTATAATTTTTATTGTCGAACACGTTCACTATCACTTTTACATATTGATTTAGATACTCGCCAAACTGAAACTGTTATAATAACTTCTTACTGATCTCTTTTAATCCACGTACTTCAATCTTTTGTATAATTAACTTTACCATACTTTAGATCTTTCATAATTCTGCTGCGCGTAACTTGTGAATCTATATCCGATGTATGTCGTACTAATACTTTCGACGAACTGACTGACTGAAGACGACGTGTAGTGTATACAGATTTTTGATGAACTGCCACCGATCTACCTCTGACTTGGTTTATTTATACTCCTTCAATCAGATAAGCCTAAAGATTATAACTGAACTGCAATTGGCTAAGAAAACGCGCCAACATTAGCGTCTATTTTAATATCCAATGAAAACCACGAATACATATTGCTTTTAGGGAGAAAATATTCCAGAAGTTTCTACCGAAAACGCGCCAACATTACGTAACTTCCTTGTTTCCAATAATGATAAACAGCTCACCCCCCTCGCTGCATTATTGCGCTATTATTGACAGTTTCAGTAAAGCCGTATAAACTTATGTCCCAATAATAATTACAATTAATAAACATCTGAAATCAATGTCACATAAAAATGCATATTCATATTACAATCATTATTTACATTTAGGTAATTTGTGATACAAATTACTGCATCAAAATCAATCAAGTTTCAGTTCTTGGCAGTACGAATGGAAATGAGTGGGAAGAGAAACTCCCTTCATCCGCTCACTCTGTAAGGTTGGGCATCCCTGTTCAAATGCCTTGACGACGGTTGGTGAAACCCGGTATAAGATCATGATTAGTTTATTCTGAAGTGTGCTGAGATAACCACAAATTGCAATGTTAATCCTTTGCAGTAGGCCGTGAAATGCTCGCCTCTTGTAACTTGTTTGCAGCTTCCTTGAGACTGTTAAATCTCAAATCCGAAGCAGTAGAAAATGAAAAAACGGTGAGGCAAGTCATAAAGGAATGCTCAATCTATATAAAGCTGAACAAACGACCAGCATGCCACTCCGCCACTTAGAAGTTTGGAGCTGGCTGACTTTTAACACCAGATTTGATTGCAGTAATCGTAACAAAACAATAGCTTGGCTTATCCTTCTCAATGCCCGCTTTCGAAGAATAAACATTGAACTGCATTACGTTGATGCTTCAAGCGCAGTGGTGAATAGTAGTTTATAAGTGCAGGTTTTGTATCATTAAATGCCAGAAACATATGAATAGTTGGAAACAACACAGACAAACTACAAATCTGAACTCGTTAATAACTTTTTTGGGATTAGTTGACACTTAAACTATGCAAGTTGTGTATAGGTGGAATATATTGTGAATCTCAACCTTTGAAACGAAAATATATCAACCACCTAACATTGTAATAAAACACGAAGTTATGAGTGGACTTCTTTATCACTAATTTAACTACAGTTATTAAAATATGTGAATACATAATAGATTTACATTGAATGTACATCTGAATGTTATTTAAGACATATCACAACTTAAATAATTTAAAGGAAGAATGTATTTTAAATTTTACGTTTATGTGTATATGACGTTCAAATTATATGAAATAACAAACAATATTATTTAATGTTGCGTAAAAAAATAAAAGTATGTTATTGTTGGTACTTCATAATTATATAACATTACTTCACGTTAAACATATGCATTTTCAAGGAAATTAAGGGATATTAATACATTTTGAATGCAACAGTTGAGTAGTTTCCAAGATGTACGTATTTAATCAATGACCGCTAAAACGCTTGTAAAAGATTAATTTCATTGGAGAAATAAAACATATTGCACAATTTATTACGCAAACATAGTTGGCTATACCTACATTTTAGCTTTGGAATGCATATTGTATATTTGTTATACAGTGTGATTACGGCTTTATTACTTTTTATATTTATTGATATAACTTATTTATAAAAATATAATGGATTTATTTTTTCCTTTTTTTTTCTATTTATGTTACAACGCTTTACATATGTGAACATATCGCGACGGATCTAAGAGATACGTCGTGGGTCGGAGTGTGGCGGACAGTTAGCCTTCTACGTCTCATTCCTATACCATACCATCTTGCTTCGCCAGTGTCCAATGAGGTTTTTGTGCTAGACAACTGTACCTCTGCTTCTGTGACGGACAGATGGCACCTTCGATACGTGTCCAAAGGGACCTTAGTGCTAGGTAATTGTGTATCTGTTTCTACACATGCCGGGCAGATGGCATTAGGGTGTCGACCAGTTTACCTGCTCTCATTACCTGATAGAGGATTCGTTATTGCCATGTACTTTAATTTTTACTATTGTTTTAGACTTAAGGTGAAACTTTCTGCCGTGGTATTGAATATCCAATCCCGTAATTACCGTAGCGACTGAGGGAAACCACGAAACAACCGCAGTCAGGTTGGTCGGCCCCCGTGATTTGAACCCGGAATCTCCCAATCTTTTTTAATGAAGAAGAATTTGAGTCTTTGCTCGAGCTCCATTATGTTCCATCGAATAAAAACACAGTTATGATGCTTATGTACTTCAAAGGATGGCATTTTCTTACAGGTTGGGAAACCTCCGTATACACGATGTATTCGTATAGAACTATAATCGCGAATATTCCTTTTAATACACTGTTCTCAGAGAACTGAAGTTCAATAATTTCATATTTATATGATCTAATAAAAGATTCTAGCAATAGACAGAAGGTGTGTTTATAGCATAAAATTAATTTTGTTTTCAATCAAACTTCTATTCTGTTGAGGAAAACAGAACCAGTTAAGTTGTGCCATTACTTCTGGTTTCCTTCCAAAGATTTGACCCCAAATATTTAATGAGGTATTACTGTTTGAAAGCTTTAAATAACGAGTAGCTATATGCTTCAGTTAACCGCTGTATACGAGGACCAAAGTATCTATATAGCTTAAGTAAAGTTAGTAAGCCTCTCTTTGTGCATCATACTCCATAATTTTCTTATCAAAGACCGCACCATACTGTGAATTTGCAACCACATCTAAATGTTCAGCTACAGCAGTTTGGTAAATTTTAATAAAAACGCTTAGTAAACTAGTGGCGTCAGAGTAAAATAAAAAATGACATTAGTCTGGGTAGGCCAAATACAGCACTTAAGTTGAACTAAAACATATATATGGCAGTAACTAGCTAGATAGTTGGACCAGAAGTTTGCAGGAAACGCCGTTGCCAATCTTATATTGTTTAGCATTTTTTAATTCAATATGCATTGATTCATTCGAAAAACTGCAACTTTATGCAGAAAACGCACCTTTGCTCCAATGTAATATATAGGTATATAACTTTTATGTGTATATTTTCTAAAATATATTTATGTAAAAATAATGTATCAATAGCATTTATACCTTCAGAAATATTATCGGTGACAGCTTTATGTGATTAGCTGTATTTTTGTGAACAAATATTTCTGTTAAGATTGAAATTTTCAAGAACGTTTTACGTATCAAAGCCAATACAGTTAACTTTGTAGGTCTGATTTATGTCCTCTGAGTAAATGTGTAAAAAAATAAGCTATGTGGAATAAAATAGCTTTAGGTATTAAGATATGAGGTTTCATTTATTAGTTGTTTTTTTCTTCTTTTTTTTTAGATGGACACCTTTATTTTCCACTCAGCTATGTGAAGACAGCGGCACCGCAAAAGGATGAACCACTGCTAGTTGCCCGTGCTCTTCCAGTGAAACCAAAGGTCGTCTACACCCTGAATATTCCAGATCAGACGAAACCTTGGTTTCACATGAACAGGGATTCGGGGGAATTGTGGCTACTCCACAAACCTCTAGGTAAGCCTTGGTAATGCTTTTTAAACTAATTCAGCTTGCTTTGCTCAATCTCTACCGACTTTAAGTGTTCTCGTTCATAAACAGTTAAATCCTCTGCTTGAATTTCAAATGCAGGCCTCCTTTCAAGACTGAAGTTTAATTTGAAAACGTATTGTGCGTTATGATCTCGAGCTTTTTGACCATTTTACTTATAAACACGTTATTTGTTGATTCACTCATTCACTCCAATACAGCATACTTCATGTTTATAAAATAAGCAAGCATCTCCACAATTCAAGCAGGTACTTAAGGAATGGGGGTACGTATCACATGGAGGAAGCCTCCAGCCAATGGAGCATGGCGCACGAGCAACACCCCAGCAGACGGACCCATTGCGACGTCAAGGAGGAAGAGATGAGGCGGAAGACACAAAGGGCTAGCAGATCAGGATCCCAACTGCGTGCTTAGCATAGGTGAGATCCCTTATGATTCCAGAATGTACTTGTACTGACGTCAAAGCTAGTGCACCATGATGGGCACCTCCGACAGACGGGCTAGCTAGCCAGGTACCGGGGCAGATATCCCTTACACCTTACCTGGTCCTATTCTCCTAAACCTGGATGATATGAAAAAAATGAGAGGAAATAAAGGATGGGAAAATTAGTGGTACCTAGTATTATTCATATCAAAATTCTCTCCAACCTTTAAAGTCCAAAAATCCCAAGGTTAAGATAGACAGTCCATCAAGAATTAATAATTTAGAACCTCCCAATGTGAGCCACATGACTTACAGTGTGGCCCATTTCACTCGGTTGTGTTTAAGAGATTCCTCCGTGAAAATGAATTAAAAACGGCAATAAATGTGTATGTCCTGAGCCTTGACGCTGTGGACTAGAGCGCGGAGCTCTGATTCCCGGCCACGGAATGCTCCCGGGTTCAAGCCCACCCATGGAGGTACGGCTTTTAAGTCCCTGGTACAGGACCGGTGCGTAGTCAGCATCATGAGGATAGTGAAGAGCTGCGATAGGTAGCGATCCCGACCCGTGGCCAACATTCTGGCTGGGTGATGCGTGATGCTGGCCATATCATCTCCCCGTATCGGCTGGATGATCGCCCATGTCTGTCGTGCGTACGTAGTCATGTGACCGGTAGTCCGGTTGTCAGGTCAAGGTCCTTCAGGGGCTGTAGCGCCACGGGAAAGGAATGTATTGCACTGTTTTTTAAATTTTGAGACTGGTAACAACTTTTACAACTCTGGCGTTAAAAATGCCTGATGTGCACTTACTCATTTGGATATATTTTAAAATTATCTATTATTTTATTTGCATTTTTCGTTATGTCGTTAATAATTACCGCAGCTTTTAAGACGCAACTTCCATCTTGTTTTTACTACAGCTTAGCATTATTAGAGCAAAATAATCTGTGATTGTTTTTATATAATCGCTTCTAAAAGAATTCAAAATCATGTGATTATTAAACTTGAAGGATAAAAACAATTATTTATGGCGTTAAAATTAGTGTAATATTTTGAGGAGTGGTGGTGCCCATCAGAGGAAGAGCGACGTTATGGGTAATCACGAGTCTAAAAATGCAAAGATTTTGTGAAAAACATAATTCAGAATGTTTATAATTGCAGCAAAAATTCTTTTAAATGTCCAAAATGGAGTCTAATGTGAGAGGTTGCACGAAACTAAAGTTGTACCTGTACGAGAAAGGTAAGTAACAAGCAAATTACTGTTATCTTCTGTAAGTAAATGTTGAATCGTTGCTCGTTTCTTATTGAATAGCTGGCATGCAGTAAATATAGGGTAGTATATATAGGACAACTGCTTGCTGATCAGCAAATTATGTTAGAATGAAGTCACACTGAGTATCTGCAATGAACAATTAACTTGTAATATCTTGGAAGATGATAATGTCAAGACGCTTTCTTATTATCACACTCTGTTATTGCTTTCATTTTCTCTGCAGTAGGCGTCAAGTCTTTCATTAAGTGTTTGTGCGCGTGTTTGACATTTCATTCATATTGATGTTTTCCTTTTCTTGAGGCTAAAATACAAATTGGTACATTGACCGTGGTCTTGTGGATTTCATGAGAAGTAGTAAATTAGTTTCTAAAAAGGAAGATGCAATTATCTTAAAAGTGCGTAAATTATTAACTAATACCAATCGTTGTGTTTTGTATCACAATTTTCTAAACCACGTGATCTTGCTGGCTACTGCGGTCACGAGAACATGTTCAGCAACCTCTACTTAAATTCTCTAGTGTGTGAACATCTTGATGAACTTCAGACACACATCTCGCAAGCGTTCACATGACCATGTTTTAGCAGGTTTCTTGTACTGTCGTCCCTAACCTAGCGCTTGGCTCAGTAAAGTGTGAGGCTCGCAATCGGCACATCCCGGGTTCGATTCTCGTCGACCGCCCACACTTACCTTAGCTTTTTGTATTTTTCCCTGGTGGATAGGCATCCCTCGGGTGGTTTCTTATTTACTACTATTTCTTTTCCCTCATTTCCCTTTCATTCCGTTTCTTTCGCATATTTCAGGTGTGCTTCTAGGTTTCGTGGTGTGAGACGGTGTCCGGCAGATGGTGCGGATAGTTGCTCCAAAGAAAACTGTATTCCCTGTGAATATTAGAGGGCTTCCTGGTTCGACGGGTCGTACATGGCCCTCCATGGGCAGCTTCAGTAGTGGGTAACGGTAAACTAATGGAGGGGCCCCAGGTAACCGGGGCAGAGTACCGCAATTAGGTCTTAACGGCCCTTTTTGCTTCTACCGTGACCTCTGAGAGGTAGGGATGAGTGGGGAGACCTGAAGAGCGAGCGCATCCGACGCTGTGCGGGCCCATCCATAAACCACATTACCTCCGGCGGTCCCCTGGTGCGCGGACCAATCGGGGGCGATACCTAACTGAGCAGTCTCCCAACGTCACCAGGAAAGAAACCTACCGAGTGCAAGGCACCGACCAGCAGCAACCCACCGAACACCGTCGCCTGGTCCTACAACCCTGAAACAGATGACAAGGAAGATGAAGGGTAAAAGGAATGCGGTACAAGAAAGTCGTGGCAGGAGATGAACCAACCTGGCATTCGCCTACCGACGCAAGGAAATCACGAAAAGCCCATGGATCAGAGTGAGCGGTCATGGGGCTCGAAGCCAGTACCTCCCAAATACGAATTACACACGTTACCGCGGCACCACCACGCTCGGTTCCAGTAGTGGGACGGGTCTTGGAGTCAGGATCTGTTAGGGACTTCCGCGGACTCTTTAACCTGTCTGCCTGCGGGATGGCAGGTGCAATAGATCTCATGTATGTCACCATGCCTGAGGCGTCCCCCTTCCGTTTGGTGTAGGATTGGCGGTATTGCTTTGGTATGGGGTTTTTCCTGGGTGAGCGGGTATAGGTTTTTGGTCCGACTGTCGGTTCTTGGCCCCTCATGAGTTCGTTTCTCCCTCCGGTTGTGACAGGATGTTGGATAGGGGAAGGATTCTTATCTCAGAGTTTGTGCGAGCAAGGAATGTTCAAGTAGGAAGTATAAGGCCTTGACTGTTTGCCACTTATTCTCGCACAACAGGTAACACTTTGGATGCCTTTCACGCGCTTTCCCTTTCCTCCCACACACAAGATATAAGACGATTACTACTCCAAGTTATTTTAAATTACTCTACCCATTGTCTGCTGTCCTCCGCAACACTGAGTAGTAATCGATCAAAACCACGGTACACTGATTTGAGTTGTTAATCAGTCACATGCGCCAGACTGTGTATAACTTAGTATCACGGACTCAATGATTTTCCGACCGCTACGTGGAAGGTGCAGTATGCTGGTCGCAGGCAACGTTTCCCCAGCCGGCTACAAAGCGAACGGAACGCTTTGAAGCCTGATCACGAACCAATCACTAAACGATTAGTAGGGTCTTCCCATTCCTCAACTACAGCACGTGGACCTGTCTCTAGCTCCACCAAAGTAAAGCGTTGTTGCATTGTCATTTCTGTTGTTTCTTCGGTTTTAGTATGCTTTAGCAGCTGTGACTGTTCGTACGTGCTTTTCTTCCATATTTTAGTTAAGCTTATATCTGTATCTTCAGAGAAGTTATATAGTGTTTTACTTAGTGCAGTTTCGCAAGTTTAGCAGTGTTTAATAGTTTAATTAAGAATGTGGAGGCCTTGGGAAACGAACCAAGTTGCTGCCCCTCCGGCCGCACCAGCAAATGACACTCTGCCGAGTACCAGGACACTCTGCCGAGTACCAGTACCCTCTGCCAAGACCACGATGAAAAGAGCTACAAAAACTTTGAATAAGCAAAGCTAGATTTTTGTGTGCAATATTCACAATATGTAGAAAAGGACCCTTTACGTGAAAAAAATGTTCATCATTGTTTTGAATTTCTCAAAAGCAGCTATAACGATTTTAGTAAATTACCGCATGTTTAAGATATTTACATGAAAAATAAAATTTTATCTTGAATTTCATTTTCTGGGAATAACTTGTAAATTCTTTCTCGTTCTCAACTTTTTGTACAACTGATAAACCGTAAGACATAGACAAAATCTTACTGTACGTAAAATGCAATCTCGGTAAAGGACACATTTTAGGTCAAATTCTGTTAATAATTTCGGAGAAATTCTTCGTTATTGGTTTGAATTTTGAAATACGTGTACTTTTTATAGGTTGGAGTCCGTATTTGTACTTTCCTCGTGGTCATGCTAATAGCATGGAGTTTCAAAGACATGATATCGTCAACTGATTATTAAACATCTGACTATCGCTTTAGCCTATGTATCCTTATATTTACACCGAAATGTGCAATGAAATTTTATCTCGTTTAAGAAGAAGTAGATAGAACAACAAGCTTTTGTAAAAGTAGTTTGTAGAAGAGTGAGTAGAGGTCATCATGTGAATATAGTACATACGATTTTTTTTATTTTGTTTCTTTTGCCTTCCGTATTTTTACTTATCCTGCATTTTATAATAAAGCTATCCATTTTAGCAAACAGAAGATGTCATGCTTATAAATCTTACATCTTAAAAAATACACAATTTCTTCTTATATTAGCTTTATATTAATAAAAACGTTGTTGTGAAGCAAATTTATTATCTTTTCAAAACTACGAAAAAAGCATCTATCTCCCAAGAGTGATACTAAGACTTGCGTTCGCTTTGTTTTTTACACCTGTTTCTTCTTTTATTTTTTAATTTTACATATATAGTGTTATTATGTACATCTTCGGGAACTTGAGTTTTCTACATTCTATGGTTGTAGGACAAACAAAATAAAGAATACTTTCACCATAGCTCCGCGCACAGTAATAATTACAGTAAACAAAATTGCAAATATGCAACCCTTATTTATTAAAATTTACTATTAGATTAAATAGCACAATAAAAATGATGCTTTGATTTGGGAGTAAGAGTTCCTTTCAAAATAAATTCACATTTATGTATGTTAATTATTTAATGATAGTCCAACAATATATAGTTTATTCGGGACATGTTTCTAAGTTTCTCTCGGATATGTTAACATGCATTTCCATTCTTGTAGCGTGGTATATTAGTTCAGATCATCCTCAGTTATGTTTTAAAGCGTTTGTAACATAAATGTAATTACTATGCGATGCATAGTTATTTACTGCATTTGTGTGTAAAACAAGCAGACAAACTGCATGATTGTATTCTGTATATGTGGAAATCAGCTGCTAAGTTTTGCTTTAAAAACAATTTTTGACTCTGGCAACAATGCGCACGTGCACATGGATGTCACTAAAATGTTTATGGTGGTTGCGGTTAGGGAGGGTAGGAAACAAGTGTTTGGCTACTGTACAAAGGCCGCCGGTTGGGGATCCTTAGCCTGCGATAACCATAACTTTTGTTATCGTAACACCGTGGTATCGTGATGAGCAGAGAGAGAGAGAGAGAGAGAGAGAGAGAGAGAGAGAGAGAGGCACTTCTTCACCGCACCTTCCTCGTTCTGTCTAGGAGTTTTTCCTGTTTCACGCCCATTTTCTAGGCAGCTTGACTTGAGCCACAACCGCGTGATATATCACATCGGTTATTCACTGCTTTATTTTTCTCGTTTAATTTTTATTGTAGGACTCCTACAAAGACTAGCGAAAGTTTCAATTTCACGTTTGGAAACTTTTATGGCTTGTCATTCATTTCTAGATTTGGTTTTTACGCTATATTGGTTTTAGAGACGGATTAGGCACGTACGTGCTGGCGTCCGCTTGTCGCTGTGAAATGCTAGCTTTGTTTTCGAGGCACATGTGTTTACCATAATTCTAAAGACAGAAGAACCTTTTAGTCTGTCCATTACCGCCTCCAGTTTGCTTTCAATTGGTAGGCACATGGTTTTAGAATTCCACCCTTATGCAGGCTTTAGCGTTTGTAAAATTATTTCCGGATATAACGTTATAAATATTTTATGTGTATTATATATATGTATATATACATACATAAGTAATTGTCGATCGCATATTCCTGCTTCATATGACCCTCAAAGGAAGTTACGATTTTCTCACTTGTGGGAAATTCGCAAGTTTCTTTGAATGTCCCACTGAAATCTCGTGTAGGAGTAACGGTAAAGGGTTAATACATCTATCATGTGTCTAGCGTCGTCTGTTTGCGTTTTCCTGTTAGAAAAACCCGATCAACCGTGAAGACTTTCGTGCAATATTATATGAAGTAGTAGTTCTGGCTTGTCTTGTATGTCGAGCGAGAGGAGTTCAAAATACAAAAATTATATACATTTAACATCAGTTATCATAAGTATTCACAAGTTGTAAATGATGCTATATTTCACCTGTATTAGTTTGATCAGTGTGGCAGGCGTGATTTGACTTACACTGGTTGGTGTGCGAAATGTAAATACATATACATGACCCTAAAATCTTTGTAACTACAAGAACACTCAACATACAATGTTACATAGTAAACCTTTTATAGATCATAGCTAAAGGTATGTATGTCATAGATAACATAATAATAGTTATACAATCATAATAAAAAGAGAAACGCTAAATTACATGATCTTTAGAAATTGTGAAATATTTGGTGCATATACGGTCACCTCACCATGATATCATATTTGAGTGAATGTTTTCTTTTCTACAGTATCCGCTTTGTGTATCGATAATTGCTTCCTAACACGTTTACATTCTTGCGTTAACACAACACTGTTGCTAACTATTCCTTATTCACACGCACGTGTTTTGGTCTGTTTCACTGCACTATCACACGCTTAGTACACGTTCAGACGATGCATATGTGTCCTTTTTAATACACATTTCTGTAATAGTTCAATAAAGACATGATCATATTTTTTAAAATTCTTTTCAATAATATTTTGATTTAAATTTTAGGCAGACGGGAGTATATCTATTATGCTAAGTATACAAGGTAATGCATATTATACACTTCTTATCATATTATTTGTTCCCTATTACATAATAACGTAATATAAAATTGTATTATAGTGTGTACTTAAGATAGTGTATCTGTTGACATTAGCACACAATACTATATTTTGCGAAAGTAGGGTCAGTACTAATATGCTTTTCATCTGCACTTTAAAACATACCTCTGTGTGAAACTTACTCTCATATTTATAGCTCTTACATGCCTCATTAGGGGTTTTATTACATTTTTGGCATACACAATTTAACATGGAATGGCGTGTATTATTATTGTCCTTAAATTGTTGACTCCATTTTTATAGTCTTATCTTAGTCTAATAACAGAACAGTTATATTTTTGCTCAATAGGAGTAACATTTTTCTTGTTCAAATCATCGTTATTTCCTAAGAATACTTATACATATGTTCTGTACGATTATTTACAAATTATTAGAATAAACTTTATTGCTTTCATTGGCTTGCCCTTATCATTCAAACCACATGACTTCCTAAAGTGAATATTAGCCGTAATTATGTATTCAATTTTTTTAGTGTAGTGTAATACTTGCCTAATTTCACGCGGTGGAGACAGTACCAATCCGTTAGACTTTGGAGTTTCCCTCGCAAGCTGCTTAAATGGACGTAAAAGGTCCAAATTACACCTACCCATAACCTTTTTTGTATTTGTGTCAGCGAGCTCGAAGGAGCGATCACTCAACCCCCGGACAACAACAGCTGAACCCTGTCATAAGAAATGTAATCTATGTGACGTCTTGTTTAGAAGGGATGACCTATTATGTGCTCTCACTAAAACTAAATCTCCTACTTTAGGATTCCATGACTTCTTATTCCTCTTTTTATGCTTGGTGTGTTTTTCTGCTGGAAGTACTAAAAGTTGGTACGCTTCTTGGAGTTTATCTGTCTCCGTCTCCTCTACATTGCGGGTTGCAGTTGGCATACCTGGGATAATTTCTTCAGGCTGCTGTATGCAGTGTTATGGGAGCAAATCCTGTGTTAGGGTCAATAGAATTATTAAAAATCTTCTCTACTAATTGCATTTGAGGGACCTACGAGGTATGTTTGTGATTACAGAGAAGGCGTAAAACTGGGCAAATAACGAATTGTTCTTTCGCAGGGGTTTGCTTGAGGGTGGTAAGAGGTGGAGTGATATGTTTTTATTCTGCTGCTTTTATCTTCTCAACGAAATGTCTGCCTTTGTGGACTGAATGTCGACCAAAGTTGTGTCCATTTTGCTATACTTAGGGATAAAGTCCTCCATGACTTTCCTCGCACATGCTGCGCTTATCAGTTTTTTCGTGGGGTACACTTTTACTAATTTGTAAATACATCGACTAGGACAAAAATAAACTTCAAGCCAGCAGCCCCTATCGGGAGGGAACCGTGGGTGTCCAATGCTATCAAGGCTAGTGGCTTGTACCTTAAGATTGATACTGGGGACGTATTGTACTCCACGTTAAGTGGTTTCACTTTTTGACATGCTTCACACGCTGAGATACGTTATCGTACTTTATGGTGAAGACGAGGTATACAGAATGGACCATTTACGTTGAGACTGTACAATATCTCCAAATCTAAGCTTGTAAAATGACATTTACTTCCCTCCATAATATCAAGCAACTCTTATTAAATACATTACTTTCTACAACACTTAGTTTTAGATATACTGTACAATCTCAACTTAAATAGTGCATCCTGTATAAAAGTGTTCCCCTATGGCCAGGCATATCCTTTCTGATCCTGCATGAATGAGAGTAATATGGAAGGCTTCCATGATTAGTGCTTGAAATGTACGGGATGCATATGTCCGCCATATTGGTTGTTCTGCCCCTTGCAGCTTATACAATAAGCCATTGCATTTGCCAATCGTTGGCCGTGTGTCCGCTCGGATTTCGGGTGGTTTTTGAAGTAACTCGTTGAGTTTTTCATCCTCGCGCTGTAATTTCGCGATTTCTTTTGTCTGTTTTAAGAGTTCTTTATTGAGGTGGAGGTCCAGCTTTAATACATGTACCTCCCGTTGTGTGTTGCCTTGGCTCTCTGGTATGCCCCTTTTGTTCCGATTCTGGAGAGCACATCGGCAAGAATGTTTTGGCTTTCTGAAATATGTTTAATATGACATCATGAGACATAATCCCGTGAATGTAACGTGAGATCTTGGAGCTCGTCAGTTTACAGTTTTAATCAAGGATAAGCTAGTAAGGTCCGCAAATATAATGGTGGGGCTATTGAAGATATAATGCCGAAACTTTTGTAGCGCAAAAAAAGAAAATCAGTGATATTTCTTGCTCTGTGACACAGGTTATTTTTTTTTAATCCTTAGGTTCATTGTAGCTATACTTATAACATATTGATTTCCCCGATTATCTATTTTGCACAAGATGGTGCCAAATCCAGAAATTTAAGCGTCAGTGTAAATGTAAAATTGCCTATCCATTCGTGGTTGATAAAAAATAGCCTTCCCAATTAGTTTCTTAACTTTTAAAAAGCCCTTTGTTGAACATTTGTCCACCTCCAACGGGTATTTTTCTTAAGTAGTTCTCTTGGAGGGACTACTTTGGCGTAATTGATTGGAAAGCGAGCTTCGTACTGAAATATGCCCAACATTCTTCGAAGCTATCTTACGTTCTTAGGGGGTGGAATTTCTTTGACGATTCTTATTCTTTCCTGGCCGATACTCCTTCGCCAGAAATAATGTAACCCAAGAATTTTACTTCCCGCTGAAATAATTTTTTTTCTCAAGTTTAATGTTAAGCCATATTCGCGTAATTTAGTTATCACGTAATCAATGTGTTCTATGTGTTCCTCTACACTACTATCGTGGATGTGAAAGTCACCTGGGTACTGTGTTAGGTAACGTTGCGCTGTATCTCCAAAATTTGTGTACATTGCGAGGAGAAATCCACTCGCGCTTACAGATAACCCAGAGGGTGATCAAGTGTACTGAGGACATAATCCCGGTACGAAATTGAATATTTTCTCAAATGTTCTGGCAGGGGAATTTGCAGTCAGGAGTTGGTGAGATCGATTGACGAGAACCATTTTCCTACCTATACTAGAAATTACTTGATTTATGCTTATATTACGCAATTTATTTGACATTATATATTGGCTGAGGTGTCTAGCGTCAATCGTAATGCGTACCTTGTCGTTGCTTTTCCGAATACAGAGAGGATTTACATACGGGTAGGTTGAAACCTCTAATGCATTTTGTTGCAGCCTGTCTTTAATTGTTTGATCGACGGCAGATCTGAGGTCCAGAGATATATTTACGCATTTGTAATTCCATGGAGGTACCTTTTAGATCTGGAATTCATATTCGAAGGAAGTGCACAACCCGTTCTTTCCGTGAATGCTGACCGATTGTTCCACAGAACGTCGAAAAGTTTTTGTTTCTGATCTTCAAGTAAGAAATGGAAGTGACTTTTGTTTTCAATGGTCGTCCCAATGTTTTCACAACCGGCCGCTACCTGATCCGGTGACACAAGAGAATCCATTTCTACCTCTAAGCCAAGGCTACGTAATGTGCACTACTTGCTTCAGTTTGTCCGGCGAGTTTTGCACTGTCATTATCTACGAAAATAACTTTCTCTTCCTGGTATATGTCACTACTTACAACACTTAGAAACATTGGGTTCTTCGTAATAATCATTGACATTAACTACCTGTAGCTTTGCTAAGTATATATATTCGTCTACATGAATTAACCGAACAAAGTATTTCTCTTGTGCAATCCCGAGTTTGAGCTTCGGCCAGCTGTGTGGGGGTTGTAGTTATCTGAGTGAAGGGGGCAATTACCTCTCCGCCATCTCTCCTTACCTCCAAGTGTTTTCTCTCGTAATTGACGCGAGCTTGAAATGCTTGAAATAGGCCAATACCAAATAAAATCTGGACAATAAGATGAGGGATAATTAAGAATATGAACTCCATATGCACACCGCTCAATGTAAATTCGATCATGGCCTGCATTTGTATCCGTTGTCTTTTTCTCCCAATGGCTAATACAGCGTATACATTTTTATTTGGGAGCGTCTGTAGTTTTAAACCTTTGGCAACGAGGAGGTTATAGAATTGCAGATTACAGACCGATGCAGTCGCCCCCGTATCTACGTAGTGAGAAATATTTAATCGTGAATCGTTATTCTCACCTGTGGTGTTTCCACAATTTCTTGGTATTTTTCTGCGTTCCCTGACCCTACCGCCGTATAATTGCATTATCTGCATTTTAAAGATTTTGCACATTAATTTTACAAAGTTCGTTTGTGTTCCCTTTGTTTGAAACATACCTCGAGGTCGGAATCGGTAACTTGGGCCAACCCGATCTTAGTTTCTCGAAATTAGTTTTCCTGCTTGTGGTGCAGGCCCATTTGCGCGATTTCCTGTCTTATCATTCTTCAGGAGCACGAATGCCGGTGAACCAAACCATTTTTGCCTACTTATGGCTTACTACCTCTGCACTTGGTGTGCCGGTTAGTAGGAATAAAAAGCCGATTCCAGCACACAAAGGATTTGCCGCCATCTGATAAGGTTCTTTGATCTATGCCGCTAGCCCCGCCCCCTCCCTTTGTGTGCTACTATTTGCCGCCCGGACGCGTGCCGCTAGCCCCGCCCCCTTCCCTTTGTGTGCTGATCTAATGCCGACAGTGTCTGTGCCGGCAGGTCCTCCCCCCTCCCCCTGTGGTCACGTGGCGGTGTCCCCGCCCCCCTCCCTCCCCCCATACGCGTGTCCTCCCTCCCCTTTTGTGTTCTGGTTGGTTCCCTGTGGATAGGTGGGAGAGTGTGTATTGTTCCTATACGGTGACTACATTCCCGCCCCTCATTGTGACTTGTCTAAATCCCTGCCGTGTGATTGGCTTGGGGTAGGGGATGTGCCGCTCGGTGAGGGGTTATATGTGAGGGTTCTCGGTGCGTGACGTTGACGGTGTGGGAATGCGATTCTCGATGCCTGAGGCACAGCGGCAAATCATTTGAGTACATAATTGTGTCAATCAATTAGGTAATGTGTGTTATTGAAAAAAAAATAAGAATGCACATCATATTACTACTAATGCAATTAAACGCTATTCTTCGAGCAATTAAGTATTTTTGATTGAATCGCGCACACCTGTCCCTAAACCGTTATTTTTAACCTACTATTGTCAATAAATTACACGTCTAATGAAACAAGGCTAGTCTGTCGATGAAAACAATTAAGTATTTTTGAATGATTAATTGACTCGCGCGCAACTGTTCGTTATCGTATATGTGTGGTAGCATGTGTATAATTATTACGAGTAATAACATTTATTTAATTCTACTTTTGAGGGAAAATATATTTTGGATTTATAAGAATATTACAACACTTAGATGAAAGGACAGACTTGACGTAACACTCGTTATCGCGTGATAATTGCGGTGGAACACCGACCGCAACCTTCCGCTGCGAGACGTTTCACTGGAATGACTGGCTCATGGTGCTTTCAAGGGACAAGTCGACTAGCGCACCCCCTCCACTCACGCTTCAGTTCGCTACCTACACTAGCGCGCCAAGTGGTAATATGAGTGAAACTCCAGCGAGTGTTCCCACACAGCGCCCCTGGTGGTCATACCCGAAAGTTGTGAATTCACCATATTTAAACTCATTATGGGCGCAAGACGGCCATCTTAACTCTATATAATTCTGCGAAATATGATTCCGGAAAAAAAATAAAGGGGAATTAAAATGCAAGGGGCGTTCATGTTGGCTCCGGAGGAATTGATTATGAAATAAATAAAAAATAAATAAGACTCTCGCTGATCGATGAATACAATTAAATATTTTTATTAATTAATGTAATTGACTCGAGCTCCTAGAGATATCTCACCCAATTATTCATCTACCATGAATATCTCACTTCTAATGAAACGACGCAGTCTATCGATTAAAAACAATTAAGTTTTTTTTGATTGATTAATGTAATTGACTCGAGCGCAACTGATCGTTATCGTATATGCGCGATTATTACGCGTATATAACTATTACGGCTAATAACGTGTGTTTAATTCTTCTTTTGACTGGAGGGTTTATAAGAAATATTACATTGCTTAGATGAATTAAAAAGCAACTTAAAGCGAAATTGCAAATAGCTTGTATGAGACGTTAACACGAGAACCCTTTACGAAAAAACAAGACGCAATGCGACAGCTGTACCTCGTCTAAATAGAAGCGGTTAAACCAGGACGCTTGGGTTTTCCCTCAGTACCTGCTCTTAATGGCTAGGGGTATCCAGCACATCGAGTACGCTTCAACTGACGTTAAAAATAAAAGCCCTCTATGTCTCTTCTCACACGAGAGAAGTAATAATTACAATTCAAAACAGGCGTACCTGTAAGTAACACGCACGAAGACTTCAAATATAAATTTTATATTCGTTTTAAATGTTCTTTCTAAAGACGTAGCGAACTTTGAGAAATTCAACGAATTATTCACTTGCGTACACTGCTTGAAAGAAATATGGTGTACACCCCTGAAGAATGCGTGTGTAGACACATTAGCAGGCGACAGTCCCTTCCGCATCATTAATTTTCTTCAGACGAAGTTAAAACCAAGGTCTTGTATAGAGCTCTTAGTGAACAATGAAGGGTGTTTCCAGTTCATTAAGCAGGCTAAGTGCTCTGAAAAACCACAGACCCTCGGGGTAAATAACTATTAGCGACACAAAAGATTTTCTTAATAGCTTCCCCTGTGCAGAAATTCCATCATAGACAGGGGAAAACCAAGTCTAGACATGTTTTAAGCTTACCACAAAAAATGTTTTCCCGATAATTAATATAATTCTACATGAAGAATATTAATGATTAAGTTTTCAATTAAACGTATACTGTATAGATTCTGTACTTAAACATTCGATTGTATCTTTGTCATTATTTAAATACCCGCGTACAAGAAATGCAAACATGATATCAAAAAATTAAACTGATTTTTTTTCGGAATGTTAAACAAAGAAATATGATTTGGCGAGAGTAATATGAAGAATAAAAAGTATTCAGAATGATAGATATTACATACGTTATTAAAATAAATAAGGCTCTCGCTGATCGATGAAAACAATTAAATATTTTTTTATTAATTAATTGTATATGAATTGACTCGCGCATTTGCTTGCTGTCGTATGTGTATGATTATTACGACTAATAGCATTTGTTTAATTCTAAATAATGAAATATGGAGCCTTGCCTAAACAATCCTCGTTACTCTTAATTTATTCCATTTTTAAAAAGATTGGGCTTAGTAAACATAGGACGAGTACGATTTTAAATACCCCATCCATTCGAGAGATATTTTTCGAATATTCCAGCATGTTAATATAAACTTAATACACACACACACACAAAATTCATTTCAAGTAATATTTGTGCGACATTAAGTATTTGCGACTGAGTTTTTACTTTCTATACTACGTATAGTAAGTAGAGGAAGTGTTGTATTCCACCCGAAAAAAATCGATACCGAGATTTCACCGGAAATACATGTTTTGAGACCCTCCGAATCCGAAAAAAGCATGGTTGTCTGCGAGTGTGCCTGTGAAACATAACTCAGAAACGAAGAGGCGGATAAAACACCAAACTTGGTATTTAGGTTCAGTATCTTCCAGAGATGCGACACGAAGGTTTTAAAGAAAATACCTCACACCAGACTACCCTTTACATGGAACATTTCTCGAAAATTTTAATTTTCTCAAAAATGACTCTAACGATATTGAATAAAATATTATATGTTTAAGATATTTTCATGACAAATAAAATACATCTCTTGAATTTTCTGGGAATAGCCTGTGAAGTCCTCTTCATTCTAATTACTTTTGTATAGTTAGTAAACTTACTACACGAAAAAAAATGGAGATCGCGTTAAAATACATAATTTATAACATATACATTCTTGTTGATGAGTAAATCGTTTTTCGAGATATTGCTTGTTATTCCCTTAAAATTTCCAATACTTATACTTTTTCTCAAATTCGTTATTCTTGTTTTTATATTCTGGACATGCAAAGAGAATGGAATGCGGCACATAGCAATCAGCGGTAAAATAATTTGACTATCGCTTAAAACCTATCATATTCACCTTGTATCGTCATGAAAATTACCAATAACATTGACATCTCGATATCTCGATTAACATGAAGCATATAGGGAATAAGTGTTTGTAAAAATAGTTTGTACAAGAGTAGAGAAAGTCATGTGAGTGTAACACATCAGATTTTTTGATATTGGTTTAAATTTTCAAATACTTTTAACTTTTCTCAAATGGTAACTTGCTATTCGTTTTTCCAACGGTAATGCATAGAGAATAGAATTCTAAAGCCATCACATAGCATCAGACGTTTTTTAAACATCTGTAACGTATCTATTCACAATCGAAAGGTCGCTGGTTCGAGGACAATTATATCTACAGAAACAATACATTATTTTCACTCTGTGATTAATTTGGTAATGTAACAATAATTAACAATGAATTTTAATGGTACATGTAAAAAATAAAATATATTTTTATTTCTAGCGTCATACGCAGAAACATTCCCCTTAAGGAACGCTGGCGTGATCGAAGGATTTCCCCCACAACAGGTTTAGACGTGCTCACGAAATGCCCCTGTGCGAGGCTAGCATTTCCCTCTCCTTCTCGAATTTTTGGAGTAGCCAATCAAAATTACTGTATTATATACCGTCACATCTCTCACCCCTTCAGATTTTTATCAGGCGAATCGATATAAAAGCAGTAGCTTCCCCAGCGATTTCACTGTATTGTGACAACACAGCGAGCTAAGATCTCTGCAAACTTTTCTCATTCAAAGTGAAATTTCAACGAACATCATGTCTGGTAAGTTGTAACAAAACACTTCATTTACTTTAAAAGTTAAATTATTACTCTGTACATTTAACTTATATTCGCGTTCTTGTTTTTAATGCATGGCATTTATATGCGAATAGCTGAGCATTCTAAAAGTTAATAGCTAGACAAGTGAATTTTCTGAAATGTGAACAGTTTAGTTAAGTATTCATTTTAGGCAAGCTTATTCTACATTTAATAGCTAACTGCGGGAATTCTCAAAATGGGGACAATTTAGTTAAGTATTCACCTTGTTGAGTAATTATTATTCCAGATATTTAAATACAGAATTTCACAGAGTGAATTATATTCCTTTTGGAGAAAATACAATTATTTGAAAACCTTATTAACGTTTTTGCTTTAGAATATTACAGAAAGTCTGTTGCGCGAATCATTTGCTCTAACAAAGTAAATATCTACATTATATTAAAACATTTAAATCGAAAAATACAGTACTTAATGAACTTCATTAGTGAATCAGAACCTCAATTATATTTACACATATTATCATTTTCAGAAAAAAGTTAATAATTTTGTAACTTTCAAATAAATGAAATTTTGTTATGCAACACATTCTCTAATAAAGAATATGTTTTTTTTCTCTTCCTAATGCAGAAAGTTTGACATCTCAACTTAACACATTGGATGAGGGTAGCATTTACCCAGCCGTTCAAAGACTACAAGATCTTCAGCCCGAGGAGCCTTATAATATAAAATCCTTAAGAAAAATCGATACTCGATACGGTGCTAGAGTCGTTGCACTTTTAGAGAATAAGCAAGTGTTTCTCCCGACAAGATATTCAACCCTAACAAGCCAACAGTTGGAGGAAATGCCAGGGAAGTTTCAAATGGTATATCATGGAGTAGTACCAGCCGGCAAGTTTAAGACATGTAAATTGTCTTTTCTTCCTATTAAGGTTTGTAGAAATAATTCAACTATCCTTTCAAAGCTTCATTTAGAGTTACATTCGTTGAGTTTATAAATTCACACTTCAGTAGGATAACATTTGTCTAAAGTATACATCAATATGTAAAAAAATAACGTCCAGGATGTAGTCTGAGCGAGGATCTGCAGAAAGAAGTTTAATAGTCTATTCACTGATTCTTTACCTCAAAGCAGATACCTACAGCAAGTTTCAAATAATTTCCAGCGGGATAGCACTTGTCAAAAGCATGCATCACTGTATTAAAAAAATATGTGTAAATAATGTCTAGATTGTACTCTGTGTGATTTCGTGCAGAAAGAAGTTTAATACCCCTTGCAATGATTCTCCACATCGAAGTATATACCTACAAGAAGCTGCAAATAATGTGAATGTGTGTGTTACAGGAATGCCCAGATGAATGTAAATGAAGAGGAAGAACGAGATAGCTTAAAACATCATAAACAGAAATGTGATAGGAACATTCTCAACACCTCCCAGTAACCTCAATCAATGAAGAATTGCAGCAGCGCGGAACATACATGGAAAAAACATCAGAGTGTGTAGAATATAACAATAATATATATATAAATTATGTACTCATTATTACTGCTATACCAGCCTATACCATTGATTTCATAAATAATTTCATAATTGTTTAAGGAGAATGCCTATGTTAAAAACATTGATGCTACATGAAATCTAAACAAAAAGATTATTGAACTATTACTGAAAGAGACTTGAATAAATGGGAATCTAGAAGCCAGAACCATCTTAATATTGGGCTGTATGATATGAGGTGTATAAAAAGATTAATAAAAAATGAGGTCTATGTAATATAAACAACATTTATTTTTTATAAACATTTTCCTATTACATTCCTATACAAAAAAAAACATACATATTTCCTAAAGACAAAGGTGATAGTCTAGACATTCTAAAACACTCAGTTATATAATCATATACATCACACAGAAAGAGACCTACATTATCCATAAAAAACTAAACATCTCAAGAATGTCTGGATGATGTATTCTATAAGTACAAGGTTTTGATATTTCAAAGTTCCTGTTAACCATGACTGTAATTGATTAACACAATTTCTCGATCCTGTCATGCTATAACTTTAGAAGCTTTCAGCTTACTTATAATCTCCTCAATCTCTTGTGTGTGACTATTATTACCAGCATTCCTCGATGCAATTAGTAACCTCAATATATTTACTAGTCTATTTGGATTTTCAAGCGTAGATATCACTGAATCATCATCATATGAAGATTTCATATTCTCGCGACTCCCGCTGTATCCAGATTTTTCACCATCAGTAGTCTCCAGTGAAGGACAGAGGCTTGATCCGGTATAACATCCCTCTCTATACATCTTCGGATCTTCGAGTGTAGGAGAGAGAGTCGATCCAGTATAACATGTTGCTCTATGAAGCTTAAATCTTGACAAAGAACGATTCTTAAAAATTCGCGCGCATATACAGCATCTAATGACGTGTTTTCCTCCATGTGTAATGTATGAAAAATTGAGTTTCTCATTCGCTAGTTGCACAGATTTTCTCCGGCAGGAGCTCATGCTAAAACTAAAAGAAATTAAATGAATACGGGAATGCTAACGCTCGAAGGAATTAAAAGCGAATGAATGAATTCATAACACGCAGCTATGTATATATCCAGGGTAAGGACGCCGGAGGGAATCGCGATCTACGCATAGCAGCGGGAAAAGGATGCTCTCTGGAAACATTTGTGGAGAAGGAGGCTCTCAACAGAACATGGCGAATGCGAGCATGGATAAAGGATGCTCTCTGGAAACATTCGTGGAAAAAAGGATGCTCTCAACAGAACATAACGAGTGCGAGCATGGAAAAAGGATGCTCTCTGGAAACATTCGTGGAAAAGCATGCTCTCAACAGATCATAACGAGTGCGAGCATGAGAAAGGATGCTCTCTGGAAACATTCGTGGAAAAAAGGATGCTCTCAACAGAACATGGCGACTGCGAGCATGGAAAAAGGATGCTCTCTGGAAACACTCGTGGAAAAGGATGCTCTCAACCGAACATGGCAACTGCGAGCATGGAAAAAGGATGCTCTCTGGAAACATTCGTGGAAAAGGATGCTCTCAACAGAACATGGCGACTGCGAGCATGGAAAAAGGATGCTCTCTGGAAACATTCGTGGAAAAGGATGCTCTCAACAGAACATGGCGACTGCGAGCATGGAAAAAGGATGCTCTCTGGAAACATTCGTGGAAAAGGATGCTCTCAACAGAACATGGCGACTGCGAGCATGGAAAAAGGATGCTCTCTGGAAACATTCGTGGAAAAGGATACTCTCAACAGAACATGGCGACTGCGAGCATGAAAAAAGGATGCTCTTGTTACAAAGCGTGATCATTTTGTTACATAGCGTGATTCCTTTGTTACATAGCGTGATGAGCTTGTTACATAGCTTGATTCCTTTGTTACATAGCGTGATCCCTTTGTTACATAGCGTGATGAGCTTGCTACATAGCTTGATTCCTTTGTTACATAGCGTGATCAGTTTGTTACATAGCGTGATGAGCTTGTTACATAGCGTGATTCCTTTGTTACATAGCGTGATCTGTTTGTTACATAGCGTGATTCCTTTGTTACATAGCGTGATTCCTTTGTTACATAGCGCGAACAGGTTGTTACATAGCGTGATTCCTTTGTTAAATAGCGTGATTCCTTTGTTACATAGCGTGATCCCTTTGTTGCATAGCGTGATGAGCTTGTTACATAGCTTGATTCCTTTGTTACATAGCGTGATCAGTTTGTTACGTAGCGTGATGAGCTTGTTAAATAGCGTGATTCCTTTGTTACATAGCGTGATTCCTTTGTTACATACCGTGATCCCTTTGTTACATAGCGTGATTCCTTTGTTACATAGCCTGATCAGTTTCTTACATAGCGTGATCAGTTTGTTACATAGCGTGATTCCTTTGTTACATAGCGTGATCCCTTTGTTACATAGCGTGATGAGCTTGTTACATAGCTTGATTCCTTTGTTACATAGCGTGATCAGTTTGTTACATAGCGTGATGAGCTTGTTACATAGCGTGATTCCTTTGTTACATAGCGTGATCTGTTTGTTACATAGCGTGATTCCTTTGTTACATAGCGTGATTCCTTTGTTACATAGCCTGATCAGTTTGTTACATAGCGTGATCAGTTTGTTACATAGCGTGATTCCTTTGTTACATAGCGTGATTCCTTTGTTACATAGCGTGATGAGCTTGTTACATAGCGTGATCACTTTGTTACATAGCGTGATCCCTTTGTTAAATAGCGTGATTCCTTTGTTACATAGCGTGATCAGTTTGTTACATAGCGTGATCAGTTTGTTACATAGCGTGATTCCTTTGTTACATAGCGTGATTCCTTTGTTACATAGCGTGATCAGTTTGTTACATAGCGTGATTCCTTTTGTTACATAGCGTGATCCCTTTGTTACATAGCGTGATCCCTTTGTTACATAGCGTGATTCCTTTGTTACATAGCTTGATTCCTTTGTTACATAGCGTGATCAGTTTGTTACATAGCGTGATGAGCTTGTTACATAGCGTGATTCCGTTGTTACATAGCGTGATCTGTTTGTTGCATAGCGTGATTCCTTTGTTACATAGCGTGATTCCTTTGTTACATAGCGCGAACAGGTTGTTACATAGCGTGATCCCTTTGTTACATAGCGTGATGAGCTTGTTACATAGCTTGATTCCTTTGTTACATAGCGTAATCAGTTTGTTACATAGCGTGATGAGCTTGTTACATAGCGTTATTCCTTTGTTACATAGCGTGATCCCTTTGTTACATAGCGTGATTCCTTTGTTACATAGCCTGATCAGTTTGTTACATAGCGTGATCAGTTTGATACATAGCGTGATTCCTTTGTTACATAGCGTGATCTGTTTGTTACATAGCGTGATTCCTTTGTTACATAGCGTGATTCCTTTGTTACATAGCCTGATCAGTTTGTTTCATAGCGTGATCAGTTTGTTACATAGCGTGATCAGTTTGTTACATAGCGTGATTCCTTTGTTACATAGCGTGATTCCTTTGTTACATAGCGTGATTCCTTTGTTACATAGCGTGATTCCTTTGTTACATAGCGTGATTCCTTTGTTACATAGCGTGATTCCTTTGTTACATAGCGTGATCAGTTTGCTACATAGCGTGATGAGCTTGTTACATAGCTTGATTCCTTTGTTACATAGCGTGATCAGTTTGTTACATAGCGTGATGAGCTTGTTACATAGCGTGATTCCTTTGTTACATAGCGTGATTCCTTTGTTGCATAGCGTGATCAGTTTGTTACATAGCGTGATCAGTTTGTTACATAGCGAGATTCCTTTGTTACATAGCGTGATTCCTTTGTTACATAGCGTGATCAGTTTGTTACATAGCGTGATTCCTTTTGTTACATAGCGTGATCCCTTTGTTACATAGCGTGATCCCTTTGTTACATAGCGTGATTCCTTTGTTACATAGCTTGATTCCTTTGTTACATAGCGTGATCAGTTTGTTACATAGCGTGATGAGCTTGTTACATAGCGTGATTCCTTTGTTACATAGCGTGATCTGTTTGTTGCATAGCGTGATTCCTTTGTTACATAGCGTGATTCCTTTGTTACATAGCGCGAACAGGTTGTTACATAGCGTGAGATCCCTTTGTTACATAGCGTGATGAGCTTGTTACATAGCTTGATTCCTTTGTTACATAGCGTGATCAGTTTGTTACATAGCGTGATGAGCTTGTTACATAGCGTGATTCCTTTGTTACATAGCGTGATTCCTTTGTTACATAGCGTGATCCCTTTGTTACATAGCGTGATTCCTTTGTTACATGGCCTGATCAGTTTGTTACATAGCGTGATCCCTTTGTTACATAGCGTGATTCCTTTGTTACATAGCTTGATTCCTTGGTACATAGCGTGATCAGTTTGTTACATAGCGTGATGAGCTTGTTACATAGCGTGATTCCTTTGTTACATAGCGTGATCTGTTTGTTGCATAGCGTGATTCCTTTGTTACATAGCGTGATTCCTTTGTTACATAGCGCGAACAGGTTGTTACATAGCGTGATCCCTTTGTTACATAGCGTGATGAGCTTGTTACATAGCTTGATTCCTTTGTTACATAGCGTGATCAGTTTGTTACATAGCGTGATGAGCTTGTTACATAGCGTGATTCCTTTGTTACATAGCGTGATTCCTTTGTTACATAGCGTGATCCCTTTGTTACATAGCGTGATTCCTTTGTTACATGGCCTGATCAGTTTGTTACATAGCGTGATCAGTTTGTTACATAGCGTGATTCCTTTGTTACATAGCGTGATACCTTTGTTACATAGCGTGATGAGCTTGTTACATAGCTTGATTCCTTTGTTACATAGCGTGATCAGTTTGTTACATAGCGTGATGAGCTTGTTACATAGCGTGATTCCTTTGTTACATAGCGTGATCTGTTTGTTACATAGCGTGATTCCTTTGTTACATAGCGTGGTTCCTTTGTTACATAGCCTGATCAGTTTGTAACATAGCGTGATCAGTTTGTTACATAGCGTGATCAGTTTGTTACATAGCGTGATTCCTTTGTTACATAGCGTGATTCCTTTGTTACATAGCGTGATTCCTTTGTTACATAGCGTGATTCCTTTGTTACATAGGGTGATTCCTTTGTTACATAGCGTGATCAGTTTGTTACATAGCGTGATGACCTTGTTACATAGCTTGATTCCTTTGTTACATAGCGTGATCAGTTTGTTACATAGCGTGATCAGTTTGTTACATAGCGTGATTCCTTTGTTACATAGCGCGAACAGGTTGTTACATAGCGTGATCCCTTTGTTACATAGAGTCATTCCTTTGTTACATTGCGTGATTCCTTTGTTACATAGTGTGATCCCTTTGTTACATAGCGTGATTCCTTTGTTACATAGCTTGATTCCTTTGTTACATAGCGTGATCAATTTGTTACATAGCGTGATGAGCTTGTTACATAGCGTGATTCCTTTGTTACATGGCGTGATTCCTTTGTTACATAGCGTGATTCCTTTGTTACATAGCGTGATCCCTTTGTTACATAGCGTGATGAGCTTGTTACATAGTTTGATTCCTTTGTTACATAGCGTGATCTGTTTGTTACATAGCGTGATTCCTTTGTTACATAGCGTGATTCCTTTGTTACATAGCGCGAACAGGTTGTTACATAGCGTGATTCCTTTGTTACATAGCGTGATTCCTTTGTTACATAGCGTGATTCCTTTGTTACATAGCGTGATCCCTTTGTTACATAGCGTGATGAGCTTGTTACATAGCTTGATTCCTTTGTTACATAGCGTGATCAGTTTGTTACATAGCGTGATGAGCTTGTTACATAGCGTGATTCCTTTGTTACATAGCGTGATTCCTTTGTTACATAGCGTGATCCCTTTGTTACATAGCGTGATTCCTTTGTTACATAGCCTGATCAGTTTGTTACATAGCGTGATGAGCTTGTTACATAGCGTGATTCCTTTGTTACATAGCGTGATCAGTTAGTTACATAACGTGATTCCTTTGTTACATAGCGTGATTCCTTTGTTACATAGCGTGATCAGCACGAATGTTTCCAGAGAGCATCCTTTTTCCATGCTCGCAGTCGCCATGTTCTGTTGAGAGCATCCTTTTCCACGAATGTTTCCAGAGAGCATCCTTTTTCCATGCTTGCAGTCGCCATGTTCTGTTGAGAGCATCCTTTTCCACGAATGTTTCCAGAGAGCATCCTTTTTCCATGCTCACAGTCAACATGTTCTGTTGAGAGCATCCTTTTCCACGAATGTTTCCTGAGAGCATCCTTTTTCCATGCTCGCAGTCGCCACGTTCTGTTGAGAGCATCCTTTTCTACGAATGTTTACAGAGAGCATCCTTTTTCCATGCTCGCAGTCGCCATGTTCTGTTGAGAGCATCCTTTCCACGAATGTTTCCAGAGAGCATCCTTTTTCCATGCTCGCAGTCGCCATGTTCTGTTTAGAGCATCCTTTTCCACGAATGTTTCCAGAGAGCATCCTTTTTCCATGCTCGCAGTCGCCATGTTCTGTTGAAAGCATCCTTTTCCACGAATGTTTCCAGAGAGCATCCTTTTTCCATGCTCGCAGTCGCCATGTTCTGTTGAGAGCATCCTTTTCCACGAATGTTTCCAGAGAGCATCCTTTTTCCATGCTCGCAGTCGCCATGTTCTGTTGAGAGCATCCTTTTCCACGAATGTTTCCAGAGAGCATCCTTTTTCCATGCTCGCAGTTGCCATGTTCTGTTGAGAGCATCCTTTTCCACGAATGTTTCCAGAGAGCATCCTTTTTCCATGCTCGCAGTCGCCATGTTCTGTTGAGAGCATCCTTTTTTCCACGAATGTTTCCAGAGAGCATCCTTTCTCATGCTCGCACTCGTTATGATCTGTTGAGAGCATGCTTTTCCACGAATGTTTCCAGAGAGCATCCTTTTTCCATGCTCGCAGTCGTTATGTTCTGTTGAGAGCATCCTTTTTTCCACGAATGTTTCCAGAGAGCATCCTTTATCCATGCTCGCATTCGCCATGTTCTGTTGAGAGCCTCCTTCTCCACAAATGTTTCCAGAGAGCATCCTTTTCCCGCTGCTATGCGTAGATCGCGATTCCCTCCGGCGTCCTTACCCTGGATATATACATAGCTGCGTGTTATGAATTCATTCATTCGCTTTTAATTCCTTCGAGCGTTAGCATTCCCGTATTCATTTAATTTCTTTTAGTTTTAGCATGAGCTCCTGCCGGAGAAAATCTGTGCAACTAGCGAATGAGAAACTCAATTTTTCATACATTACACATGGAGGAAAACACGTCATTAGATGCTGTATATGCGCGCGAATTTTTAAGAATCGTTCTTTGTCAAGATTTAAGCTTCATAGAGCAACATGTTATACTGGATCGACTCTCTCTCCTACACTCGAAGATCCGAAGATGTATAGAGAGGGATGTTATACCGGATCAAGCCTCTGTCCTTAACTGGAGACTACTGATGGTGAAAAATCTGGATACAGCGGGAGTCGCGAGAATATGAAATCTTCATATGATGATGATTCAGTGATATCTACGCTTAAAAATCCAAATAGACTAGTAAATATATTGAGGTTACTAATTGCATCGAGGAATGCTGGTAATAATAGTCACACACAAGAGATTGAGGAGATTATAAGTAAGCTGAAAGCTTCTAAAGTTATAGCATGACAGGATCGAGAAATTGTGTTAATCAATTACAGTCATGGTTAACAGGAACTTTGAAATATCAAAACCTTGTACTTATAGAATACATCATCCAGACATTCTTGAGATGTTTAGTTTTTTATGGATAATGTAGGTCTCTTTCTGTGTGATGTATATGATTATATAACTGAGTGTTTTAGAATGTCTAGACTATCACCTTTGTCTTTAGGAAATATGTATGTTTTTTTTTGTATAGGAATGTAATAGGAAAATGTTTATAAAAAATAAATGTTGTTTATATTACATAGACCTCATTTTTTATTAATCTTTTTATACACCTCATATCATACAGCCCAATATTAAGATGGTTCTGGCTTCTAGATTCCCATTTATTCAAGTCTCTTTCAGTAATAGTTCAATAATCTTTTTGTTTAGATTTCATGTAGCATCAATGTTTTTAACATAGGCATTCTCCTTAAACAATTATGAAATTATTTATGAAATCAATGGTATAGGCTGGTATAGCAGTAATAATGAGTACATAATTTATATATATATATTATTGTTATATTCTACACACTCTGATGTTTTTTCCATGTATGTTCCGCGCTGCTGCAATTCTTCATTGATTGAGGTTACTGGGAGGTGTTGAGAATGTTCCTATCACATTTCTGTTTATGATGTTTTAAGCTATCTCGTTCTTCCTCTTCATTTACATTCATCTGGGCATTCCTGTAACACACACATTCACATTATTTGCAGCTTCTTGTAGGTATATACTTCGATGTGGAGAATCATTGCAAGGGGTATTAAACTTCTTTCTGCACGAAATCACACAGAGTACAATCTAGACATTATTTACACATATTTTTTTAATACAGTGATGCATGCTTTTGACAAGTGCTATCCCGCTGGAAATTATTTGAAACTTGCTGTAGGTATCTGCTTTGAGGTAAAGAATCAGTGAATAGACTATTAAACTTCTTTCTGCAGATCCTCGCTCAGACTACATCCTGGACGTTATTTTTTTACATATTGATGTATACTTTAGACAAATGTTATCCTACTGAAGTGTGAATTTATAAACTCAACGAATGTAACTCTAAATGAAGCTTTGAAAGGATAGTTGAATTATTTCTACAAACCTTAATAGGAAGAAAAGACAATTTACATGTCTTAAACTTGCCGGCTGGTACTACTCCATGATATACCATTTGAAACTTCCCTGGCATTTCCTCCAACTGTTGGCTTGTTAGGGTTGAATATCTTGTCGGGAGAAACACTTGCTTATTCTCTAAAAGTGCAACGACTCTAGCACCGTATCGAGTATCGATTTTTCTTAAGGATTTTATATTATAAGGCTCCTCGGGCTGAAGATCTTGTAGTCTTTGAACGGCTGGGTAAATGCTACCCTCAGCCAATGTGTTAAGTTGAGATGTCAAACTTTCTGCATTAGGAAGAGAAAAAAAAACATATTCTTTATTAGAGAATGTGTTGCATAACAAAATTTCATTTATGTGAAAGTTACAAAATTATTAACTCTTTTCTGAAAATGATAATATGTGTAAATATAATTGAGGTTCTGATTCACTAATGAAGTTCATTAAGTACTGTATTTTTCGATTTAAATGTTTTACTATAATGTAGATATTTACTTTGTTAGAGCAAATGATTCGCGCAACAGACTTTTTGTAATATTCTAAAGCAAAAACGTTAATAAGGTTTTCAAATAATTGTATTTTCTCCAAAAGGAATATAATTCACTCTGTGAAATTCTGTATTTAAATATCTGGAATAATAATTACTCAACAAGGTGAATACTTAACTAAATTGTCCCCATTTTGAGAATTCCCGCAGTTAGCTATTAAATGTAGAATAAGCTTGCCTAAAATGAATACTTAACTAAACTGTTCACATTTCAGAAAATTCACTTGTCTAGCTATTAACTTTTAGAATGCTCAGCTATTCGCATATAAATGCCATGCATTAAAAACAAGAACGCGAATATAAGTTAAATGTACAGAGTAATAATTTAACTTTTAAAGTAAATGAAGTGTTTTGTTACAACTTACCAGACATGATGTTCGTTGAAATTTCACTTTGAATGAGAAAAGTTTGCAGAGATCTTAGCTCGCTGTGTTGTCACAATACAGTGAAATCGCTGGGGAAGCTACTGCTTTTATATCGATTCGCCTGATAAAAATCTGAAGGGGTGAGAGATGTGACGGTATATAATACAGTAATTTTGATTGGCTACTCCAAAAATTCGAGAAGGAGAGGGAAATGCTAGCCTCGCACAGGGGCATTTCGTGAGCACGTCTAAACCTGTTGTGGGGGAAATCCTTCGATCACGCCAGCGTTCCTTAAGGGGAATGTTTCTGCGTATGACGCTAGAAATAAAAATATATTTTATTTTTTACATGTACCATTAAAATTCATTGTTAATTATTGTTACATTACCAAATTAATCACAGAGTGAAAATAATGTATTGTTTCTGTAGATATAATTGTCCTCGAACCAGCGACCTTTCGATTGTGAATAGATACGTTACAGATGTTTAAAAAACGTCTGATGCTATGTGATGGCTTTAGAATTCTATTCTCTATGCATTACCGTTGGAAAAACGAATAGCAAGTTACCATTTGAGAAAAGTTAAAAGTATTTGAAAATTTAAACCAATATCAAAAAATCTGATGTGTTACACTCACATGACTTTCTCTACTCTTGTACAAACTATTTTTACAAACACTTATTCCCTATATGCTTCATGTTAATCGAGATATCGAGATGTCAATGTTATTGGTAATTTTCATGACGATACAAGGTGAATATGATAGGTTTTAAGCGATAGTCAAATTATTTTAACGCTGATTGCTATGTGCCGCATTCCATTCTCATTGCATGTCCAGAACATAAAAACAAGAATAACGAATTTGAGAAAAAGTATAAGTATTGGAAATTTTAAGGGAATAACAAGCAATATCTCGAAAAACGATTTACTCATCAACAAGAATGTATAAGTTATAAATTATGTATTTTAACGCGATCTCCATTTTTTTGTGTAGTAAGTTTACTAACTATACAAAAGTAATTAGAATGAAGAGGACTTCACAGGCTATTCCCAGAAAATTCAAGAGATGTATTTTATTTGTCATGAAAATATCTTAAACATATAATATTTTATTCAATATCGTTAGAGTCATTTTTGAGAAAATTAAAATTTTCGAGAAATGTTCCATGTAAAGGGTAGTCTGGTGTGAGGTATTTTCTTTAAAACCTTCGTGTCGCATCTCTGGAAGATACTGAACCTAAATACCAAGTTTGGTGTTTTATCCGCCTCTTCGTTTCTGAGTTATGTTTCACAGGCACACTCGCAGACAACCATGCTTTTTTCGGATTCGGAGGGTCTCAAAACATGTATTTCCGGTGAAATCTCGGTATCGATTTTTTTCGGGTGGAATACAACACTTCCTCTACTTACTATACGTAGTATAGAAAGTAAAAACTCAGTCGCAAATACTTAATGTCGCACAAATATTACTTGAAATGAATTTTGTGTGTGTGTGTATTAAGTTTATATTAACATGCTGGAATATTCGAAAAATATCTCTCGAATGGATGGGGTATTTAAAATCGTACTCGTCCTATGTTTACTAAGAATATCTTTTTAAAAATGGAATAAATTAAGAGTAACGAGGATTGTTTAGGCAAGGCTCCATATTTCACTATTTAGAATTAAACAAATGCTATTAGTCGTAATAATCATACACATACGACAGCAAGCAAATGCGCGAGTCAATTCATATACAATTAATTAATAAAAAAATATTTAATTGTTTTCATCGATCAGCGAGAGCCTTATTTATTTTAATAACGTATGTAATATCTATCATTCTGAATACTTTTTATTCTTCATATTACTCTCGCCAAATCATATTTCTTTGTTTAACATTCCGAAAAAAAAATCAGTTTAATTTTTTGATATCATGTTTGCATTTCTTGTATGCGAGTATTTAAATAATGACAAAGATACAATCGAATGTTTAAGTACAGAATCTATACAGTATACGTTTAATTGAAAACTTAATCATTAATATTCTTCATGTAGAATTATATTAATTATCGGGAAAACATTTTTTGTGGTAAGCTTAAAACATGTCTAGACTTGGTTTTCCGCTGTCTATGATGGAATTTCTGCACAGGGGAAGCTATTAAGAAAATATTTTGTGTCGCTAATAGTTATTTACCCCGAGGGTCTGTGGTTTTTCAGAGCACTTAGCCTGCTTAATGAACTGGAAACACCCTTCATTGTTCACTAAGAGCTCTATACAAGACCTTGGTTTTAACTTCGTCTGAAGAAAATTAATGATGCGGAAGGGACTGTCGCCTGCTAATGTGTCTACACACGCATTCTTCAGGGGTGTACACCATATTTCTTTCAAGCAGTGTACGCAAGTGAATAATTCGTTGAATTTCTCAAAGTTCGCTACGTCTTTAGAAAGAACATTTAAAACGAATATAAAATTTATATTTGAAGTCTTCGTGCGTGTTACTTACAGGTACGCCTGTTTTGAATTGTAATTATTACTTCTCTCGTGTGAGAAGAGACATAGAGGGCTTTTATTTTTAACATCAGGTGAAGCATACTCCCATGTGCTGGATACCCCTAGCCATTAAGCGCAGGTACTGAGGGAAAACCCAAGCGTCCTGGTTTAACCGCTTCTCATGATGGACGGGGCATTGCTGTCACATTGCGTCTTGTTTTTTCGTAAAGGGTTCTCGTGTTAACGTCTCATACAAGCTATTTGCAATTTCGCTTTAAGTTGCTTTTTAATTCATCTAAGCAATGTAATATTTCTTATAAACCCTCCAGTCAAAAGAAGAATTAAACAAACGTTATTACTCGTAATAATCGCGCATATACGATAACGAACAGTTGCGCGCGAGTCAATTACATTAATCAATCAAAAAAAACTTAATTGTTTTTAATCGATAGACTGCGTCGTTTCATTAGAAGTGAGATATTCATGGTAGATGAATAATTGGGTGAGATATCTCTAGGAGCGCGAGTCAATTACATTAATTAATAAAAATATTTAATTGTATTCATCGATCAGCGAGAGTCTTATTTATTTTTTATTTATTTCATAATCAATTCCTCCGGAGCCAACATAACGCCCCTTGCATTTTAATTCCTCTTTATTTTTTTCCGGAATCATATTTCGCAGAATTATATAGAGTTAAG
Source organism: Deroplatys truncata (assembly GCA_030765065.1). Lineage (NCBI taxonomy): Eukaryota > Metazoa > Arthropoda > Insecta > Mantodea > Mantidae > Deroplatys > Deroplatys truncata. Next base: position 172,025,478 of record CM060990.1, read on the forward strand.
ATGGCCGTCTTGCGCCCATAATGAGTTTAAATATGGTGAATTCACAACTTTCGGGTATGACCACCAGGGGCGCTGTGTGGGAACACTCGCTGGAGTTTCACTCATATTACCACTTGGCGCGCTAGTGTAGGTAGCGAACTGAAGCGTGAGTGGAGGGGGTGCGCTAGTCGACTTGTCGCTTGAAAGCACCGTGAGCTAGTCATTCCAGTGAAACGTCTCGCAGCGGAAGGTTGCGTTCGGTGTTCCACCGCAATTATCACGCGATAACGAGTGTTACGTCAAGTCTGTCCTTTCATCTAAGTGTTGTAATATTCTTATAAATCCAAAATATATTTTCCCTCAAAGGTAGAATTAAATAAATGTTATTACTCGTAATAATTATGCACATGCTACCACACATATACGATAACGAACAGTTGCGGGCGATTCAATTAATCATTCAAAAATACTTAATTGTTTTCATCGACAGACTAGCCTTGTTTCATTAGACGTGTAATTTATTGACAATAGTAGGTTATAAATAACAGTTTAGGGACAGGTGCGCGCGATTCAATCAAAAATACTTAATTGCTCGAAGAATAGCGTTTAATTGCATTAGTAGTAATATGATGGCGATTCTTTTTTCAATAACACACATTACCTAATTGATTGACACAATTATGTACTCAAACGATTTGCCGATGTGCGGCAGGCATCGAGAATCGCATTCCCACACCGCCAACGTCACGCACCGAGAACCCTTTACATATAACCCCTCACCCCGAGCGGCACATCCCCTACCCCAAGCCAATCACACGGCAGGGATTTAGACCAAGGGAAGGTACGCGACCGACGTATAGGATCAATACACACTCTCCCACCTATCCACAGGGAACCAACCAGAACACAAAGGGGAGGGAGGACACGCGTATGGGGGAGGGAGGGGGGCGGGGACACCGCCACGTGACCACAGGGGGAGGGGGGAGGACCTGCCGGCACAGACACTGTCGGCATTAGATCAGCACACAAAGGGAAGGGGGCGGGGCTAGCGGCACGCGTCCGGGCGGCAAATAGTAGCACACAAAGGGAGGGGGCGGGGCTAGCGGCATAGATCAAAGAACCTTATCAGATGGCGGCAAATCCTTTGTGTGCTGGAATCGGCTTTTTATTTCTACTCCGGTTGCGCATTTTCGGTATTATTATTTTGCCAATGTGTGGCACCTGGGCCGAACCTGTCTTATCCCTGTGAGTATTTACCTCTGTTATGTATTGCCTGTGATGGGCACCGTGATTGGCACTACTCTGCCACTGTAGACCGGCGAGAATTTCTCGGTGAGGGCTTTCACTGTGCTGCTTTTGGTCGTCATATCTTTGCTTATTGATATGGCGTCGATTTCTGCTATGTTGCCGTCACCGCTGTCCCCAGAGTTGTATATAATTAATTAGTGTGACAGGGAGCCCTGATACCGGTGCTGTGGATTTTCTCGGGAGGAGCACTGTTGTTGGAAACGCTGATTTTCCTTCCTAGAGTCAAACTATGGGACCTGATCGCTTTATCGTTCCTGAACGTGACCATGATCCTGGCGCCGCCTGTTGTAACTGGCCTTTGCCCTCGTCCCACTGAAATCCTGATTACAGTTTCTATTATCGGTCCTAGGACCCGGGTTCGATTCTGACAGTTGTGGCTGTAACGCCATTATCAGTTCTAAGGTTCCACCGATACTCTGTAGACGCGTCACGATTAGATGATTACGGATCTGATCCGGGAAGTGCCTTATGACAAGTAAAATGAATTCTTGTTATTCCATGGGTGGGTCCAGCAGAGGGCTCTGCTGAGATAGATCGAGGAAGTAATCCACCATGTATTTTCCTCTTGCCATCGTATGTTTGTCATTAATAATTGCGGTTTGTATTGTGTTGTGCCGTTCCAGTATTTAATCAGGAAATGCTGCTTAAATTTAGGGTAGGTGATATGATCACCAACCGCTAACCGAAACCAGGTCATTGACTCACCCTCCCCTCCTTCTTAACAATTAGCATTTTGTAGGAATCTGGTGTACTTTTTGGTTTAATGTAGGATTCTAGATCCATGATATAACGCTTAGCATTGTCTCTCCCGTCATTGAACGTGGGCACGGATATTTCATTCAGTAGGTGGTAGTGATCAGGAAAACAGTTTGACATGCAGTGGGTGTGTATACTCTCTAGGCTTACGCTACTACGTACCACAGAAGTCGATGCTCAAGGAGCGTGTGGTTGCGCGTTCTGCATTTCCTCCTGCACCGGCTCGTGGGAATTGGCAGAGTAGATTGACGACACAGGTCCTGATTATAGGAACGCCATTAATGACTTGTCCAAGCACTGCCACTTCCCACGAATGGTGCTCAATCGTGGTGGTTGTTGAGCGATGAGCTGCTACGGCCTGTGTAGTTGTTTCCTGTATTCTAACGATTTAATTTCTCTGCTCCCTCTGCTAAGCTTGCATATCCTGCCTGATCATTGACAGCTCAGACTGGGTTTGAGTATCAGCACTTTGTTGCCGTTTTTCTAGGTTGACACAGATTGAGCGCAGCTCCTTGCTCAGTTGCACATGCAAGTCAACATTATCCCCTTTTCAGTTTCCCGATCTCCTGCTGGACGGCGTGCACATCTGTGCGGAGGTTGAGAAGCTCCGCCTGGATTTTCGTCTCAGCCTGAACCAGACTAATCATCTCCAGGACTTGATTTTGCTTTGCTATCTGCTCTTCTAATTTATCCCGGTTTCATTCAAATTGCTGTGCTAACCTATTCTGTACGCTTTCAACTATCCCCGCTTCTAGGGTCTGTGCTTGTTCATTTATTCGGGGTTTTAAGTGATCCCACTGGGCTGCTATCCGGAATTCTAAATGACTCCCCTGGGCTGCTATCTCAGCTGCTATCTGAAATTCTAAAGCATGGGAGGTTTCTAGCATCTACTCCATCATGCTAGTGAAGCTCGGGGTAGCTTCGGGAGAATTTCCCGTTCGGGAATGTCCGTTCTTTGTACGTGGACCTGTTGTTCTGCCATGGTAATGACTATCACTTTCCCGCTCTTAAGTAGCATGAGCGCACTGCCTAGCCGGTTTAACTGCTGGATGTCCAGGGTCGGGGCTGTTGTGTTGCACTGTAGGATATAGTATACATTTTGTACTTACTCGTGCCGGCGTAGACGTGCTGAGTGGGTTACATCCGTAGTTGCTCGACGTGGAAATTCCTGCGCGGCGTCCACCTCGATCTCGTCTGAAGAACCCGTCGCCGTTGAAATGCACAGCATGCCAATGTGAAGGTGCTCTAGAATGTGGTGCTGCTGTGGCGTGGGATGTTGGTATAAGTGCAGGTTTAATCACGTTGGTTGCCATTTGGTATAGGATTGACGGTGTTGCTTTGGTATGGGGTTTTTCCTGGGTGCGTGGGTGAGGGTTTTTGCTCAGACTGTCGGTTCTTGGCCCCTCATGAGTTCGTTCCCCCCTCTGGTGGTGACAGGATGTCGGACAGGGAAACGATTCTCTCCTCAGGGATTGTGCGAATAAAGAATGTTCAGTTAGGAAGTATAAGGCCTTGACTTTTTGCCATTTATTCTCGCACAACAAGTAAGTCATTGGATCCCATTCAGGCGGTTTCCCCTTCCTCTCACACACAAGGCACAAGGCGATTACTACTTCCAAATTATTTTAAATTACCTTAGCCACTGTCATCTGCCCTTCGCAACACTGATTAGAAACGATCAAAACCACGGAACATTGATTTCAGTGGTTGATCACTTATATGCGCCATACTGTGTATAACTTAGTATCATGGACTCAATGATTTTCCGACCGCTACATCGGAGATGCAGTGACTTTTGCTATCGTAACAACGTGATGAGCAGAGAGAGTCTGTGTGTCACTTCTTCACCGCAACTTCGGCCTTCTGTCTAGGAGCTTTTCCTATTTCACGCACACCTTTAGGCGGCTTGGCTTGGGGCTTTATCACGTCGGTTATTCGCTGATTTGTTTTTCTCGTTTAATTTTTATTGGTGGATTTCCTATCAAGACTAGTGAAAATTTCTATTTCGCGTTTGGAAATGTTTAAGCCCTGTCATTCATTTCTAGCGTTAGTTTTTACGTTACAGCGGTTTTAGGGACCGATTATGCACGTACGTACTGGCGGCCGCTTGTCGCTGTGAAATGCTAGCTTTGTTTGCGAGACACATGTGTTTACCAGAATTATAAAGGCAGAAATCTTTATCTATTGCATCCTTATAATGTAAGCTCTAGCAATAGAATAACTTAATCAGAGGAGACTTCTCCTTTCATTGGTTGATCCAGCCAAGTATGTTGATCTAAAAAAGTAATGTGTTGCATTCTTATGGCATTCATTACCTACTCATTCTTCTATGAAAGATTTTTACAAAAACTTAATTATTCTTCTATCTGCTTCTTATTAATATGATAAACCTTCACCACTGATTTCATCATTTTGTTGTAGGCATAAGAAGAATACAAGAAGCGAAAGTCAAATATTTTCAAAGCCGATTGCTATGGGACGGCTTTGAAACTTTGTTCTCTCTGCATAAACATAAAAAAGAAATGAACAAATCAAAAATAAGGATTTTCAGTTGAGAAAAGTGTGGAATATCTGAAAATTCAAATAAATAATAAAGGATATCTCGGAAATGGTTAACGCCATAAAAAGTTTATTTCACATAAACAGTGTGTCGCGACGCCATCTTTTTGTGTAGTATGAGTGCTTTCTATCTCTTGCGGTTTACCAATTATGCCAACGTGGTTAAGGATAAAGAGGAACTGAGAGGCTATTCCCAGAAAATGCAAGATATACACATAATTTTTCGTGAAAATGGCTTAAACATATTGGATTTCAATCAAAATGGTTAGAGCCGTTTTTGAGAAAATCAAACATTTCGAAAAATTTTCCTCAGAAAGGGTGGTTTGGTTGGGGATTTTCTTCTAGATCTTCCTGTTGCATCTCAACTTAAATACCAAGTTTCATATTTAGCCTATTTTTCGTTTTTGAGTTATGCCGTTCACACACATACACAAGGACCATTGTCTTTAAAATGTACTTTTGGATTCAGGTGTCCTCAAAACATGCATTTCCGTTGATATCTCGTCATCGAATTTTTGGGTGGAACACAATACTTCCTGTACCTGGTAGAGAAAATAAAAATATAAACTTAAGTATAGAAAGCAGTAAAGTAGTTAAAGTAATGCACATCTATATTGCAAATTCATGTGGACTGACATTTGTAAATCTGAATAAGTTTTAATATATTTTAAACGTATCTCGATCGACAGTTACCTACGCAAATAGTAGCGTGGGGAACACCAGTCAACCTGTCAGTCCTGCATGAAATGTCCGTATGAAATTACCAGGTCAGCTGCCAAAAGTATTGGCACTTCTAGAAAGGTACTGCGCGAGAGAACATTTAAAGTTCAAGCAAAACACAATAAATCAACAAAAACAGAAACCACTGGGTAGCACATGTCAACTACGTGCCAATCCAGCATTAATTAGAGCCTCTTAACATTCTGTATTTCAATTTTTTCTTAAAACAATGTTGATTGTAGTTTAACATTTCAACAAGAATTTTCGCATTTTAATGTTAAAGTGTGCAGCCTGTAGAACAATGATACATGCAACATTAATAATGAAAATAAATAATTATTAATGATTAGAGATATGTAATTGTAGTTTATTATTTAAATTATAATATTTTGTGTAAAAGAAACATAAAATTTCAAAATTTACGCGTCAAAATAACCATTGCTGATCCTATAGTTGGTCGAAAGACAATTTCAACTCCTAGTGTTAAACTGTATCGATTTTCAAAGCCAGTCATGAGCTCAGACGTCATTAGTTATTCTTTTCTGCTGTACACAAAACAAAGATGAAAACAATTATTTCAAGTAGTAAAACAGGTCTTACTTCCATTTATTTATCTTTCTCCTCTTTTTACGTTATGCTCCATGGCGATTTCATTGACCCAGTGTTTGGATTATCGCGAAAATGAATCCACTGAGTTATTTTATCCACAGTAAATCGATTTTATATCCTCTAAGCATTTCTTTTTCTTTCTTTCACATTTATAGGTCCATTTGGCGAAGTTTAGGATTCGCAAATATGTAAAACAATGGAAGTATTCTCCAATGTAAAATCCTAGAAACTCTCGTTGACGCTTACTAAAAGATTCCTTTTGTGTTTACAGCATAGCAATAAACTGTAATTACAGAAATATTTGGAACTATGGCCAATGCTACTTCGGATACTAAAACTCGTACTATGTTTCTGCATTTCACACAGTGCTTTTCTGCATCGTTATCGTAATCCAGGGGCGCGGCGAGGAGGTTGTAGACGTAGCGGGTGATGTGATGGCTTTGTGATAAACTTTGAGGTGCATAGCTGTTTATGTTTATGTTGATATATGCCTATGATACAACATGATGCAATGGACATCGTCATAATACAAATTAAATCTATTAAACGTTAGGGATATTACATTTAAAATATTCATCTTTTTCATAGAATTGCATTTTTATGAGCCAACCACTCATGGTACGTTTTAATGCGTCTTGCTTACATTAAAAACATGAAAGGTACTTTGATTGCAACTTTTACAGACACTATTACAAATCTATTCATGGTTTTACTCAGCCTACGTTTAGGAACATTTAAGTTTGAATTTATTCTTGTATCACTGGGTGTGAATTTGATTCCTCCTTGTTAGTAAGTAGAAGTTGTCTTTAATATACATGGCTGACTGTAAGATATGTAGGTAAGTGACTGTCAACATTTTCTCATGCTGAAATAAAGGTTTACGGTGTTCCTGATAAAATAAACTTGTAATTATTCTAAAACTTTTTCTAAATAAGTATAAAACTTTATGAACCTGTGGACTATTACCCCATAGCTTCAGTCCATAAGAAGGTATATTCTGAAAAAAGAATCAGAATAAGCAAATCTCAGATAACTATGAGGTATCAGAATTTTAGTTTACTTAAAAAAATTTCCTACAAAAGTTAGTAAAAACATCCGTTATGTGGTGTTCTCAGGTTATTTTGGAATCAATAAAAATACCTAACATGTTTACTGCACTGTTATACTAGGTTTACTTAAAAGTGAACGGCAAGGTTTCACTTTTATTAGTATTAAAATGTTTAAATAGAACTAAAGTCAGTATTAGCGTTATTAGGTTTGTTCCAACATACGGTTCTGAACGGGTTCCGAACTAATTCCAACACATGCCAATGCACATGCGCCAGTACGGTACGCTCACAGAACTAATTCGGAATTTTGTGTGGTTGGAACACTACTTGAACCGTTCGCGTTCTGTCACGGCCTTCTTCGTTGCACGGTCAATCAGAAGACGATCAAATATCTACGTTTACAGCGTTGATGAATGAAATCAAACTCGTAAGAGTTTCTTTCATACTGATTCCAGTCCTAATATTCGAGCAAAAATAAATCGCGTTCGTTTATCGGCTTAAAGCCATTGATACTGAGTTATTGCGAATAACAATTGTAATATATAGATATTATATTTAAACCAGAACCCGGAAAAAGTAATTTAACACAATTCCAATTTAACATTAGGTTTCCTGCTACAGAAACTTCTAAACACAATGTTTAATTTAAAACTCCAATACTCTGAGACAATGACACCCCACATAAATTCTATTCCGAACGTAATGCAAATACTACAAAACTATATGGTACCATTGTATGCTTATGATCAGGGTTAGGATTTTTAGTTGCAAATTTCAGATGAAAAAAGGAAGGGAAAAGGTGCTCAAATAAGGTGAAAAAAGGCACAATAAGGTGCTGGTTCATTTAAGGGGATGCACAACTGAAATTGCTATTTTCTAAACTATCCATTCAATTGGGCTGAAATTTTTATTTCTTTATATATAATTGTTTTGTGAATTATAGCCCAGTCTTAATAATTCTCGGAACTGCGCGGTTGAGGCTATTGTCTCTGCTTGCCCAGGCTTCGTCTCCACGCAAACAGATGACGTCTCTCACAGCAACAAACTCACATTCACGAACAGCAGGCTACTGATTCTGGTGGGATAGAATCACTCATTGTCAATTGCATTATTGCGGGCTACTTTATAGCAGTAAAGTGAGAGAAAGAGGTTTTCGTCGAACACACAATTATTTTCCATTGTGTGGGTGTGCTTTCAATTCCCGCGCGGCGTTTACTGAAAGAGGTAGACTTACTATTCGCACGTACACAGCAAGCTGAGGAGACGTTAATTGAAAGTTAAAGAATAAATTGGAATGAAACTTAAAAGAAAAAAAGGGGATTATGCGTATGGTTGGGGGAAAATGGTATAAAGGTGCCAGAAAGGGGTAAAGGTCCCAAAATAACGGAATAATGTTTAAATGTAAATAATCCTCTTCTTCGGAAGTCGATGCATCATTAAAAAGATCACTGTCACCTTCTAAAGCACTCATTATTGTTAGCTTTGAACACTGTTTTGCTCCCTGGCTTTGTTAGACGTTTGTTCTTTTCCTCAAGTATGTCGCCATACTACTCAACAGCGAGCAATTGCTTACCAAACACCTTTGCTATTCCGTATTGAGAAATAAACACGAATGGAGGAATAAATTACATTCAAATTTATTTTCTACTGAATACAGAGAGTATGTCGCTTTTTCAATACTCTCTGTCGGGTTTGTTCCAAGCGATTAGAATCGATTCTGAATTAACTGAGTATGCGCTGTAGACCATACAATCTGCGCATGTCTGGAATTTTCAGTTCCTATTCTTAATCACGAACCGATTTCACTCGTTCCGAACTAGTTCCCAAATACGTTGGAACAGCAAACTGGAAATTCAGAATTGGTTCTGAACTGATTCTCTGTCGTGCGATTTTTTGTGACGGGTATTGCCAGGAAAAGGGACCAAGGGGATTTAAGTTGTAGCTGACATGTGTAGTTCCGCCCTCTCCGAGTATCAGCTCCTTCCCACTCTGTATAATTGTAGTCACTTGAGTGACAAGTTGTGGAGGTTAACACTACCAGCGGGTTGTGCATGTTGTTGCTAGAGGCTACCACGAAGTTACAAGAAATCATCAGATAGCGAAGCTTGGTACCCGATGGGAGAGAGACAGGTGATTTCAGGTTAACAGTGTTCCTGATGCACATGCTGTGCTGGGAAACTAAGTAGGCTATATTCCCTGTAAGAGCGTTTTAAATTAAATGTTACTAAAATGTACAGAATTCGTGAGGATATAATTGTTATTGATACACTAGACAAGGGAAATCTGTAGTTCAGCATCCTTGCAAGACCAAAAAGGCCGACGGTCACAGTGCCCCGCGCTCTACAAAAACTTCAATGTCTGGTGGTGGATTGTGCAGAACCTGTGCATTATCGTTCTTCTGCCTCGTGTTTCCAAGTTTTGCACCCCAGATATAAATTGTAAACCACGAGGGAACTTCCACGAAGAAACGCTGACATTCAAGGAGTGTTATGCATTAGCGATAATCGAATAATCTTAAGTTCCTGTTTACTCATTCAAACTTCAGTAACTTTAATTTGTTCGAGAAGTAGAACAGTGATTCGTGAGAAGGAAAATGAGCTCTTCATCCATCAACATCCTGTATTGTACATTTACACGTCGTTCTAGTAATTCCTGTTCCATCAGTGTTAACACAAAACTGTCGTAAACTCAGATAACCATAAAACACGAATTTCTAATGAGGGAAAACAGATAGGATACAGTGCATCATCAAACGGTAACCTTCCTTATTGCCGTTGAGAATATTGTCATATACATCTACAACTGAGTAGTTTAGAGTGGCATATTTACTGGTCTTAAACATTTTACACGTGGAGACTCGTACACCGTACGGGTCAGATAGGCCGTGCCTGATTAATGCGCCGTAGTACGCATGTTTCAGTCTATATTCGTCACACTGAACTTTAATGTTATTGATATTTGATAAGAATTTGAAAGAAGAAACAAACAAAAAGCACACATACCAAAAGGAAGAAGGAAATAGCAAACAAAAAGCACACAAACGAAACAGAATTAATTAAAATAAAGCAAATCTGATGTGTTATATTCACATTACTTTCTCTACACTCTATCGTTTATTGGTGTGTATATAAACTATTCTTACGAAAGCTAATTTTTTATCTACTTCGTTTTAATCCAGATAAGTCTTTGCAGAAACAGCTACATTACACATTTCATTATAGCTACAATGAGAATAGCAATAGTAAAATATCTAAAAACTGGACGTTATATGGGGTCTAAATATTCCATATTCTTTCCATACAATCGCGAGAAACAACTGGAAGAAAGAAACAGGACTCTAAAAGAATGATAAAGTATTGAAAAATTACAACCATTAATATATAATGGATATCCCAAAAATGGGCTATGCCAAAAAAAAAAGATATATTTGAAGTAAATTGGGTGTTTTAAATAGATCCACATTCCTTGTGTAGTACGTTCTCGTCTATCATTAACGTTGTTATACAAAATTACACAAAATTCCTTCTGATTGAAGAGCATAACACAGGCTATTCCCAGAAAATTCATAATATACATTTTATTTTTCGATACAGATATCTTTAATGTGTGGACTTTATTCAAAATAGTTAGAGCTATTTTTAAAGGGATCAAGAATTTCGAAAAAAACATGTGTAGTACGTTCTCGTCTATGATTAACGTTGTTATACAAAATTACATAAAATTCCTTCCGATTGAAGAGGAATACACAGGCTAGTCCCAGAAAATTCATAATATGCATTTTATTTTCCATATAAATATCTTTAATATGTGGTACTTTATTCAAAATCGTTAGAGCCATTTTTGAGAGGATCAAGAATTTCTAAATATATAGTATGCAAAGGATAGTGTGGGTGGGAAAATTTCCTAGAAAATTTTCGTGACACATTTTTAGAAGATACTGAACTTAAGTACAAAGTTTGATATTTATTCGACTTTTCGTTTTTGGGTCATGTTCAGAGAACATAATCACGGACAGGCGCACACGCGCACGCGCGCACACGCACACACAGATCTTTTCCTAAAAATGCTGTTTAGATTCAGGGGCCTCAAAAGATGTATTTCCGATGCAATTTGAATATCTTATTATAGAGAAATAGAGAAAGTAAAAAAAAAAAAAAAAAAAGACGAATAACGACATAAAAGTTTATTAACTGTGTGCTTTAACCAGATCTACATTCTTTTACAGTTTGTCAATTACACAAAAGTCATTCAGAGTGAAGAGGACTTCAGATGCTATTCCCAGAAAATTCAAGATTGTATTTAATTTGTCATGAAGATATGTTAAACGTATATCGTTGGAGATGTTTTTGAGAAAATCGAAATACTCGAAAAACTTTCCATGTAAATGATTGTTGGGAGTGGGAGAATTTTGTTGAAAATCTTCATGTCGCACATTTGGAAGACGTTGAATTTAAATACTAAGTTTGGTATTTAACCGATTTTTCATTTTTTGAGTAATGTGTTCACAAACACACGGTCACACACGGATCTTTTTATAAAACGCTTTTTTGATTGAGGGAGTCTGAAAATATGTATATCGAAGTTTTGTTTGAAATAAAAATATACTTCCTCTACCTGCTATAGATACGCGGTAGAGAATGTAAAAATACATCAATCGCTTCCCCCTTCCCATCCAGCAAGGTCCAGCTAACTTGTAACCCTCTCCTTGAGTTAACAAAGAAATCTGGCAGATACTTTCTCCTCAACTGTTCTGTCTTAGTACAGGGCCTCAGGATATAAACAAAAGTTTGTTCCTTTCTACAGCAAGGACAGATTCGTATGTCGCCTTCGTTAACAAATTTGATCGCTCCCCATGATCTCAATCTAAGCCAAGAAAAACCTTATTTGCTGACTCTATTTCCCGCCAAAATGTATTGTTGTATACCCCACTCTGGTTTTAGTTTCGACTATAAGCTTAATGGCACCTTCTTTTTGCAGTGTGGCAGTGTCTGTTGTCGATCTATATTTTTCAGTCGATTCTATACTTTTGTCCACACATTCCCTCTATTTCCTTGCCCTTCCAACCAAATGTTACCCAGCCCTCTGTTGATTTTCGATGCCTATTGATATACATCCAGGACCCTCTGGATACCGGACCTGACACTGACATTCAAAATGGCGGCCATATGTGGCGGGAATTTGGGAAATGCCGTAATCAGTTCTTGTCTACAAGTTATGACTTCTCCACAGTAAAATACAATTAATATGGTGCAGTGACATGTCTTTTGTGTAGATATATGTTTTTGTGCACAAAAACGCTGTCTTTTAAGTAAACTAAATGCATTTTAACATTAAATGTAATATGTAACCTCAAACAACATTCATGCAGTCTACAGTTTTGTATGCTATAACTTAACAGCATTACTAAACTACAGCTACTTATTTAAATTACAAAGGACATAGTTTTTATAAACTGCAAACACTGTAATACTTGCATGAAACAGAACTGTTGATATTGAGGTTGACACTGATTGAGTTCACTCAAAATTACGTGTCACTATTTACACTGTTAATCACACTGTACATACACAATATTATATGCACAAAATATACATTGGATGGCACGAAATGGCGTTGTTTACAGCAATTAGCTATTAAATTTAGAAGTTTTAGAGTTACTTTTGCTTTCACTGAACGCTTTTCATTTATAAGTTTTCAATAATTATTCAAAACTATACTACTTAGCGACTTATAGCATCCTTTACTAGTTTTTGCAGAGAGTCCACACCAACAGACTGAAATATAACAAATAAGTAGTCTTAAACCAGCACTGCAAGTGAAATATATGAAATACATAACCTTAAACAGCACTGCAAAACAACATTCATGCAATCTACAGTATTGCATGTAACAACGTAACAGCATAAATACAATGGCTGAATTAAAACAAACTGTCAGAAATGCACCATTCTGCAGTTTAACCATATTCTTGGAACCGTTATAAAAGAACCACCGTAACGGAATGTATCCTTTCTTATAACTAGGTCGGAAACAACGATGTATGCATACAGGTGAAGCCTTCGAAGACGTAAAGTGTTTACGAATTATGAATATTAACCGTTTTGTTTTAAATCTTTATCTTTTGGAAATATGAATGGCAATACTCCGGTATATGAGAATAACTGGAACTCATTATACACATAGATACACTGTCAAATACTTATAATTGTTTTATTGTATCTCACAAATATACATAATTTAATATATTTTATAACTCAAATTAACACTGTATATAGCATATTTTAAAATATTTATCACAATTATTTGCACCTCTATTCATTATAATCAAAGTTCGATTTACATCCGGAAACATAATGGCGTTGTAATGTTTTAGGTTAAGTATATTTACAACCAATACGTCCAAACTGTAACAATTTCTTTATTTCATCACAGTAACCGTGACACAAACTATATTCTCAAGTAGGTAAATTAAAAAATGTATAATTATACATTTAATGTAGCCATAACCTACATGTAATATATTAGTAAACATAAGTAACACTTGGGAAGCACAAAGCAGTGAAAACGAATGACGGATTATTCCCGTTTCCCAAATTGCTCAAATAAAGGTTTTCAAACACTATTGCTTCGCTAATGTGATTACAAACTGCCGCAGTTACTAAAATACTATAAATCACAGGCATCGGAAGCACAACACAGCAGTTGCCGAGCGTAAACACCTCAGGGATCACCACCAACTACCGCCGCCATTTTTCTCAATCTCGAACCCAGTGTCAGGTCCGTTCATTCTAGACGGTCCTGATACATCTAACGTCACGGGAGGTTGTCCCTTTAGCGAGTTACAGTGAGGGGAAAAATCTGTCTAAATCAGCCGGCTATTGGTAGTTACAGACTCGAAAACATTGGCTTTAATTATTCGCCCTAATATGCACAAAGGGGAGGAGTTAATAGCAAGAGTAGTTGTAATACTTTTACGTTATGGTTATTATAACAAGCTGAAATTATGACAATGCGTTATTCAGATACTCGGCTACAATGTCCAGTTCGAATTACATAATTTTTAAAAAGTACATTTGAAAATTAAAAATAAACTAAACCTTTTCGTATTTTTAATTCCGAAATAAAATGTTCCAAGTATCGCCCACCACATAAAATAGTTTTCTCCATATTGGCTAGTCTGTAAAGAATTCAAGAAGCTGAAAAAAAATATAATTGAAACAATTTACTATTTGAATGTCCCGTTAACCAGATATAAAAATGTATTAAGAACGTGTAATATGAGCTCAATTGCCAGAAACTGTAATAAACTGAACTGAAGGAGAACTTAATTCTCACAAACAAATAAATAAAATACAATCTACAAACTGAAACTTAACGTACAATCAATATGTTAATTATGTAATCTAATGTGTAAATTAACCATGTGAAATAACCAAGATTGTTAAGTTGTTTAACCAAATAAAATGTTCATTGGTTGCAGAAAGCACACATACTTTTCTTTAATCCTTTTGTTTTCCTAAGGCCACAAGGCTCATGTGTCCGCTTGAAGCAATTAGCACACTTTTTCCCTACCCCCGCCCACCGTTTATCTCGAGAATAACATCCATTACACATTGGCCACTACGTCATCGCTATCATAGCTACTGCCATCGTCATCTATTTAAACATAGGCTGGCTCCTCTTCCTCTGAGCTCTCCGAAAATTCATCCCGTCTTCTTTTCTTTGTTTTTCTTATTCCTTTCTTTCTTTTTTCCGCTTAGTTCTTCTTGATTAAATGCACTTAAAGGAGTATAGGGCATACAACGGACTGGGACACCTCTCACACTGCGACTCACAGAGAGATCTATTCCCTACCACCCTCAAGGAGGAAGGAATGAAGTGAAGGAACCACAGGAGGCTGCAGTCCGCAGGCAGCAAGCCACAGAGACGCGCCAAAGTCCCTAACATTTCCTAGCCGGAAGACCCGATTCACCACTGAAGCTGCCCAGAGAAGGTGATGAACGATCCGCGCAACCGGGCAGCCCTCTGGTGTCCACGGGAAATAATCTGTTCTTGGAGTAGTCCTCCGTGACACCTGTCCGGCACCGCCTCATCCCAGAATGCCTAGAAGTAGAGCTGAAAAATGAGAAGGAAATGAAAAGGAGATGAGGGAAAGTAAGTGGTGGTAGATGAGAAACCACCGAACATTGTCGTCCTCCATGATGTAGTGGTTACCGTGCTAGCCTGTAGTTACCGAGGTCGCGGGTTCAAACCCGGCGGAGGGCGATGGATTTTTTTTCGGATGTAAAAATCCTTAGCATAGCTTCCTTAGGAAGGGAAGTAAAGCTGGTGCTCCCGTGTCGTAGATTTACGGCACATAAAAGAACCTCAAGCCTGAGAAAGAAGCCTCCGAGCAAAATTACCGTTCTTTTACGCACAACATAGAATGGGACGCTAAGGACCACAGCAGTTAAAGAGCGTCCATAAATAAAGCTCAATTTAATTTAATTTAACCCCAGCATTCGCCTATCGACCCGGCAAAACCACGAAAGACCCAAGGTCAGAGTGGACTATCGACGAGAGTCGAACCCGGGACCTCCAGAATGCGAACCTCACATGTTACCGCGGAGCCAACACGCTCGGTAAATTGATAGATTACTGAGGACTTTCAAAATCACCCCTGTCCTTATATTGAACCCGTTACTTACCGAATGCATCCATGCAACAGCAGCTAATTTTGATATAATAGGTATCAAAAATGTTATTGCCTTACAACTGAAGACATTTCCTTGTACACATTAATTTTACGAGATACGACCTGCAGTGCTCTGCCTCAAATGTACAGCTCTTCGCGATACTGAGAAGAAAATAGTGACGCTTGTAGACGCTCTATTTTGCCCGCCGTCGCCACTGGCAACGGCGCGCTTCCGTGAAAGGCAAGGTCAATTTTAAAACTCAAATGTAAACCTACTAATCTAAGTTTGCGAAAGGACTGGCATTCAATCTGCTCATCAGTTACTCGAATCACGACCACTTAGTTAAACTGTTTTGGATAAAGGTAAAGGTAAAGGTAAAGGGGCCCGGAACCGGGGCAGAGCACCGCACGCAGGCCAGTCGGCCCATTGTGCTTCCAACGTGACCGTGGGAGGGAGGGATGAGGGAGAGACCCGAAGGGCGACCAGATCCGGATTCCGCCGGGGGCAAGCATGGACGGGGTCCCCAACGTTTCCTGATAGATCTGACGCCGCCCGGTCCCTGCCCACAAGCCACCAACCTCCAGGGTTCCCGGGAGCAGAGCCCCACGCTGAGGAGAAACCTAGCTGAGTGGCACCGCAGCGACGCCAGGGAAGAAACCTTTACAGAGCGCAAGCCAGCGCCCAGCCGCAACCCGCCGAATACCATCTCCTGGTCCTACAACCCTGAAACACATGACAAGGAAGATGATGGGTACAGGAAATGAGAGGAAGTAGAGTCATGGTAGAAGATGAACTATCCCAGCATTCTCCTGGCGACCCGGGGAAACCACAAAAACCCTATGGGCCAGAGTAGGCGGTGGCCGGGGATCCATCCCGGGACTTCCCGAATGCGGGCCACAGACGTAATCGCCTGAGCCATCCGGTTCAGTTTTGGGATAAGTTTGGAGACGAAGAGCAAATGCTGTCTCGAAGAAGGAAATAGAACACAAGAATGAAAAGACGACGACTTCACAAAATAGATTTACTAACCATTAGAGTATTTTGACGAAAGCTACACTACTAGCTAATTAGAAGCATATAATTTACGCAGTGTAAGGTCTATACAAGCGAGTGGCAGCCCTGTCGGTGTCAGTTCGTGGCCCACTCGGTCTTTACATGCGGAATGTATAGCACCGAGTATCGGGTAGAATCGATTCCCGTGTCCTCAGAAACGACATTTTTGGTTCTGTTACGCCAGAAGTGATCTATAATTGGACATGGAGTTACCTGCAAAAGGAACGAGGCATTGAGCAGACTCTTAGACACTGTGCGTTGCAAAAACGAATTTATTCATTCAAGGGAACCCATAGGTGAAATTTTCTTGAAGTGTTTATCTACCTAAATCTTTTAAAAGTTTTATCGAAACTAATCTTAAGTGTGTCTCAAATTTCATGCAGGCATCTTTAAAAGTGTTTGAGAAAAAATTATTTATATTATACTAATTAATCAGGTGTTGGACTAAATGAGATCGTAATTTTGAAAAAATAAAAATACGAACACCAAAATCTAGCATATAGAAATGTCCTTGACTCTTCTGGTTATTTCACTTTTAAATCTTTAAATATAACTTTTCTAACAATTTATCTTCAGCGGTAGAATTAATTCTGTCATAGCTTGAGAAACTTAAAGATGTAGCAAAAGTCATCTGTCAGATATTTAAGATTATTGCTGCGAGTTTATGCTGAATATTTGAACAATTTTGGTTACAAAATACATCGTATGGAACATTTTTAATGCGCACAAGTGTAAGAAAAATCAAAGTGAGTAAAAGTATTGGGAGTAGATATAGGCCATTAGGCCGTGCGCTCTTGGATATTTAAATGATCGCCTTTTGAGGTTTTAAAGGGCTCTGAGAACAGAAGTCATAGTGTGTAATATAAGCTGAAGGTTCAACTTTTTTTTGGACCTAAAACTAGTTCTTGAACCCCCCGTTTTTTAAATGTTGACAAAATTTCAGTTGTGCGTAACCTTAGTAAAATCCTTAGGCTTTGAAAGGGGATATACCACACGTATATAAGAGTTGTACATAGTAATAATGTAATTCACCAAGAAACATGTTAAAATATTCAACAACCAAGAATTGTACAAAGCAGACTGTAAGAAACGGGCGAGCTAGCAAATGTGTGTGCATATGTGTGGGGAGACGTGTTCAGTTAGTTTAGGTTCCTGATTTATTCAAATGGTGGGATTGGTATAATGGGAAAAGCTAGCCGCCCATAAATATTTAAATTGATAATAAACCACATTTATTAAGGGAAATTCAGTATATTTTTAATTTTCCTCACCCATGATAACCATGAGAACCAAGAAAGATATAGGGATAGATTAGGAATGGAAAACACGGCAGACGACGAGCATCTATAGCCGAGGACAAGAACACTACAGCAGATAGCATCAACCAGAGGAACGACGCTTTCCAGATGCTACTGACCAACGATTTCCCGCTACAAATGGCGCCAAAGTGGTTTCATTAAAGGAGGCATCACCCGCGCAGTCAAGGAGTCAACCCACACCAGCTTCGAGGGAGTCACTACCCACGCAACTAGATCTTCAAGAACTTCAAGTCTACAAAGAGTAACGTACGAAAATATAATTTATAAGTATATACCAGGCACAATTGATAACTGTTCAAATTGCATGTTGCTCAGAAACAACAACATTTTAATCATGGCTGAAAAATCCAATGCTGACACCCACGTAGAGGGAGAAGCCAGTGCTGCACCTCTGGGCCAGCATAATAATCACACACAACCGGAGTCAGATAATATTGCAACTCAAAACATACCAGATGATGTAACAATTAATGTGGTATAATCCGGACACAGCTCTGCCAATTTAATGCAGATGCTGCAGTTCTTGCTCACCTCAAAATTGAGAGATTCGAATAGACAATTACATGTACGCTTGCAAGACAAAATCACAGCAAAAGCCAACAATTACAGGAAATGTGCATTTCTATCAATAAAAAGTTACAAGAACAAATCACGACGAATAATCAGCACGTACAAGAAATGTTCGCTTCTAGCAATCGACAACTAAACAATGTACAGGAAATGTTAGTTTCTAGTAAGCAACAATTACAGGAACTGACCACAGCGAATAATCAGCATGTACAGGAAAATGTTCCTTTCTAGCAATCAACAACTAACAATGTACAAGGAATGTTAGAAAAATTAGCTTAAGATAGGCGAATATTCATCAGAGGTTTTAACATTAAAGCAAGAGTTGCAAGTAACTAAAGGTGAAATAGCCACTTTGTCCGAATTTTTCACTGCACAGGTAGAAGCATTAACTGCTAATAATGAGATAATGCAAAACCAGTTAGGGCAGGTAAAGGAAACATTAGCACACAGCCAACAAGCATTAGTAAACAGGGTAGATTCTGAACTCACAGCCGTTAAGAAAGTGGTAACAGCGTCTCAGGTAACGAATTCTCAAGAAATTACTGAACTTAGAAATGTTGTACAAACAGTGAGTGCAATGCATGACAGAGAAATTAATGAGTTAAGGAATTCTGTACAAACATTGAAACTGGAACCTACTGCGAGTCAAAGTTCACCTAGTGCATGCCAAATATCGGTAGACCCCGGCAACACTCCATTGTTACCGGACGAAGCCTCCAACAATTTACATAACCAATGTAATTATGATGTGCATGCTAGAAGTGTAACGCCACCGGTCACCTGCTCTCATAATGACCACACCAGTAACTTGAATTTTCATCCCCAATACTTGATGAAGTAAAAGGAGATCACCCAAAAGAATTTATTAGTGAATTGGAACAATACTTTACACTAAATGTCACTCCCAAGGAGATTAAATTAATTGTTGTAAGAGAATGCTTAAAAGGGCGTGCACTGTAACTGGCTGCGTCTCACCTTGGGGGAATCTTTGTCGTACAGTGAATTTAAACAGGCTTTTCTATTACGTTACTGGGGACCAACAGAGGTTAACAAAGTAACACTACAGCTTAACAATGGCCGCTATAATCAGAATATTCACGGCAGCTTGATTGATTATGTACTCAAATTGGCACAAAAGAGCAAACAAATAGAGCCGCCACTGTCAGACACAGAAGTGATTGCTCTACTCAACAACCATTTTGACCCACAAATACGGAATGGTTTAATTGTTGCACAACCGCAAACGATTTCAAAAATGCTGGAGCTCATCACAGCTTTCGACCAGAAGCCCAGCACAAGCAACACGTGGCAAACACAACGGAGCAACTATCCACAAGATGGCCGACAGTCACCACCATTTTCGGGACCGGGGCAGGAGCCCCTCAATACAACAATGAACGGCACCCGGCGTCACCAAGGACAAGGAATAGATTCCAACCACCACGATATGAGAGAGGACAGCAACCATATTAACATAATAGACAACAGAGGACACGTGGAAAAGAAGCACACATTAATAACATCCGCTATACAGGACGTAGCCATTATCACCAATACAACCGCAACAATGGAGGCAGAAACTCGCCTGACCAAAATGAGCACCAAGGAAACCGTGACAGACGCCGGAGATATTCCAATGGATCAGGGAGACACAGTCCGTCACCCTCAGACTATCGAAAACACGAACATTGGGAGAAGATGGGGATCAAACCCGGAATTGAACAATAACCATCCAAGCACAAGCAATAATCAGAATCCGGGAAACCAAGCCCAGGTGTTTGCAGGGGCCAGGTAAACACTTTACACACTGCTGACAGAACAAAATCGTCAAATTCAGGGCCCATTGCTTCGATACAGCAGTGCAACAATGGCGAAGGATGCAACAATGCTGACAAGAGGATAGAAAGTAAGGAAAACAAGGAATCGTCGAGAATTACAGTGGACATAATGGATATCTCTACAACAGTACTCATAGACACTGGGGCAAATATTTCTGTTTGTTCTGAAGATTATTTTCAACAATTTTTAAATATAAAAATTAAAAGAATATCGCTACCCATTAAAATATTTATTGTACTGTGCCAATATCAAAAAGGGCAGAACGGATAAAGCACCAAGCCATGTTTTCCATTAAAATAGAAAATGAAACATTTAACGTAATTTTCTTGATTCCACCACGACTGCAACCAAGAGTGATTATTGATGCAGATTGTTTTTATACTTGGGGAGCCATCATCAATTTTGAAGAAAAATGTCTATCTTTGGAATGGGGAACTATTCAAATACCGTTCGAAAAAGAAAATTTAAATAGAAACAGAGGTCCGCCGAGGAAGAACAGCAACTGCAAGAGGAGGAATTGTTTGTGGAAACAATCAAAGTACAAGATGAATTTATGATCGACATTATCAATGTGAATGAGGAATCACAGAACATTACTACAGAAGGCGATAATTGCGAAAAAGCACTTTATGTTCACACGCAAGCTGTTAACGAAAGGTCAGAGCACTTTGACGTGTATATGTTGCATGCCGACCGACTGATAAGTAAGAAACAGGTCCAGGCCCCTCATCAAGAGGTGTTGACAGCCGACAAAGACCTCGTGGCTCAGATAAGATAAACAGTAGCAGCGTCACAAGACCTGTCGGATCACCAAAGAAAACCTTGTACTTTAGAAGAACAAGGAAGTTTTTTCACCGCAACCAGGACGTTGTTCAGTCTACACACATGCTTTTGAAATCAAACCCATTGCCCCCATAAGTGCCGTAACCTACCCTTTGCGATAAGGGAACAGGCTGATGTTGTTATTGTAGAAATGATCAATAATGATATAATGGAACTCTCCAATTCAAGATATGTCAATCCATGTTTTTGGGTAAGAAAGCCAAATGGCAAATTACGCATGACCTAGACGCCCGGAAGCTAAATTCAGTCACACTACCCGAGCATTTCAGAACGAAAGGTATCGGCCAAATACTGGCGCGTCTAAAAAGCGGAAAATATTTTTCAAGCACAGGTCTATTACAAGCCTTCTCGGCAGATTCCGCTACTGAAAACATAAGGCAACTTACAGGCTTCCTTCACAAGGGCAAAATATTTTCTTTCAAAGTAGTCCCTTTTGGTGTATCTACAAGCAGCGCAGCACTTCTACGAGCAGTCCATTCCATGTTTGGTGAAACTACAGCCAACTTTGTTGTACAGTGTGTGGGCGATTTTTTAATTTACGACTCTGATATTGTCCATCACATACGCCATATTGATTATGTCTAATCCACTTTATAGAACTATGGGATGGCAATAAATATTGAAAAATGTCGCTTCTTTGTCACTGAAACGAACTTTCTAGGATACATTATATCCAAGGACGGCATAAAACCCAACCCAGAACGAACAGAAAGCATACGCCAGATACCCGAGCCCAGGAACTTGAAACAACTCAGAAGATTCTTCGGCATCATCCAATACCAAAGTAAATTTCTAGTAAACTTCGCCAAGGAAGCAGCGCCACTCAGAAATCTTCTGCAGAAAAATGTAAAATGGACCTGGAAGGAAGAAGAAAAAGGTGCATTGCAAAGAATAAAAGAATTCTTTGCTCAGAGAGTACTATTAGAACGACCAATAGACGGTGTACGCTTCCACATTTATTCGGATCCCAGTGTGGGAGGTTATGGAAGTGTATTATGCCAGATTGATGGAGAGGACAATATGCACGTCATCGCTACGGCATCAAGAGGGCTGACAACAACAGAAAGAAACGCCCGTGTCAGTGAAATGGAAATAGGAGTCATATACTTCTCCTTGCAAAACTTTAACAGTTTATTTACAACTCCAAGATAATAATACACACAGATCACATAAGCTTAGAATTTATCAAACAATGTAAACTAACCAGTAGCAAGATTTCAGGCTACATCCATGAAATTTTGTCTTACGATGTGGATATAATACACATGCCCGGGGTCGTTAATGTTCTCAGTGATGTACTATCTCGACTCCCGTGGTGCAACTCGCTACCAGAAAGCAACAGCAGACCTTTCCACGAGATTAAAATTATGACCTTACAGACGGAGAGCAAAAAAGTATCACAAATGCTCTAAGAGACATAAAATTGTGGCAGGAGAACGACGAAGATACAAGAAAAATGTTACAGACGGCACCAGAGGTAACTGGGAATCCTACAGCCACAATTGACAAACATCAAAACGTCCTATATAAATTACATGGTGATCCACCGAGGTGGAAAACTTACATACCAAAAACACTCGAAACATTATTGATAGCCGCATTCCACCAATCGCTCGTCCATGCTGGATCAGAGCGCACAGCATTGAACATTGCAGAACACTTTTTTGTTAAGAAACTACACACAAAGGTCAGAAAAATGATATCATCCTGCAAACTGTGCCAATTGGCAAAACCGATAAACGTGAAGTTTGACACACAGATGCAGTCAGTAATTCGGGGACAACCAAGAATGCTGATCTCCATGGACACACACGGCCCGTTATTAACTAGCAAATTTGACACAAAATTCATTCTAGTATTTTAGACGTTTATTTCTAAGTACACGAAAATATATCCAATAAAGGACATCACACCCAGGACGTGCGCCCGAAAGTTACTAAATGATTACATTCCAGAGTGTGGAATGATAAGCTCCCTCTTATGTGACAATGCTACGGCTCACAGGAGCAACTTATTTACAAAGGCGCTAAGCGACAAAGGGATAAAATTGTACCACAGTTCCAATTATTATCCACAAGTGAACATGTCAGAGCGCATTCTAAGGGCGGTTATTTTAGAATTTTGATTTACAAACGCCACACAGGATGGTATGAACATCGCAAAAATATTGAGTTTCTCATCAATAACTCCGTGAACGCCATTACAGGCTACACGCCGGTTCAATTACAGTTTGGAAGAAAACCGGAACCCATACTTAAGAACACACCAAAAATCATACCTAAGGGACTGGAGGAGACGCCGCTGGAACAATACCGGAAAGCCCTGGAAACAGGCAGACCAGAGAAAAAAAATCAGCTAAAAGGCACCGGAAGAAGTGGACACCAAAACTTGGAGATCTCGTTCTCGTCAGGAATAAGAAAAAATCGTCAGCCTGGAGCAAATAATATCATAGAATATATCTACTGTACCGAGGGCCAGCGGAGATAACAGCCCAGTTTGGTTCACACACTTACCAATAAAAGGGTGTAGCTGATAACAAAATTTGGGGTACCTTTCATCGGCAATTATTAAAGCCATTTAAAACATAAAAAAATTGTTCCAACGCGCTGAACTTTCATAAAAGGTAATATAATTTGTGTACATATAGTAGTAATATTTAGGGTATATTTTATGCTCAATGTCATTGATCACTTTTTGACCGGTCATCTATTACTTAAAAGTAATAAATTCGCCACAGGTGAGAGAAAAGAATTTGTGAAGAAAATGAGTAACAAGAAACTTTAACAAATATTTACGTTCATTTATGTGTGAAAGTAACTTTGCCTCTTGCAAACAATAACTTAATATATAAATTTAATATTTATAATTTGTAACAATAGCTTTAATATTTCAAGGGTTCATTCAAATAATTTGTATGTCTTGATAGCTGGAGAAGGGACAACAGCAAATTTAATGCATTATGAAAAGTTTGCAAACTCCAACAAAAATAATGAACTAAAATTTGAGGGTTAATTAAGAATGGTTAAAACTTGTTTTTCTTACGTTACAACCAAGATTTACGGTTAATGTCTCATCAGAGAGAGGCACCGCGGCCGACACTATAGCATCTTAATTAGCTACACAAACATTTGTAATTTGTTGTAAGCAGTGCACAATATGCATGTGAAGTGGCCTAAGAATACACGCAACCAAAGGGCAAGTGCAAGTGAATAACTGAAATAGTGAAAAAGCCCAAAATACCAGTTTTCGGTAAAGTGGGAACACCAAACTACAGTGAGACCACCTCCGAAAACTAAGATCGAAAACTGTATTTTTCTCTCCCTCTTTTCCTTGTGCTACTCAAACAGAGCACAAACAAACACCAGTTGTGCTGGACACTTAAAAACAATATGAAACTACCTCACGTTACAGCACATTAAATTTTCAATGTCTACAAAATTGTACATACTTGTTATTATTTCTTTTATTCTTAGTTTTAAGCAGATTATTTATGTGTTGTGCATTTATCGTGTTTTGTTCGGGGACACTCATCTATGTTCCAAAAATATCCATGCTGGAATTTTAGCAACACAGCTGCGTGGCATTTGAAAGGGGATATACCACACGTATATAGAATTGTACATAGTAATAATATAATTCACCAAGAAACATGTTAAAATATTCAACAACCAAGAATTGTACAAAGCAGACTGTAAGAAACGGGCGAGCTAGCAAATTCCAGGAAAAAGATAATTCTAAGTAGAGCCCACGTTTCACCAAGCTAATGAACAGCGAGCCGGTAGCAGTAAGGAGAAATAGAAAGAGACAGGTAGAGAAAAGAAAGAGACGGAGATATTGAATCCGCTTCATAACGCGTCATGGTGACACGTAAGCGCAAAGCTTTAGAGTAGAATATTCTCATACAAGTTATGGTAACGCGGTCTGAGGACCAATTAGAAGCGTCGTTACATTTGAGTCGCGGAGGTGAGCGTCACTAGGTTCAGGTATATAAAGGCGAACAACCCCCTGATTTTCACTCTCTTCTAGAATTTCGGCGATACAATGTGCTAAGCTCTTGAACGACAAATGCACGTGTGTGCATATGTGTGGGGAGACGTGTGCAGTTAGTTTAGGCTCCTGATTTATTCAAATGGTTTGATTGGTATAATGGGAAAAACTAGCCGCCTATAAATATATAAATTGATAATAAATCGCATTTATCAAGGAAAATTTAGTATATTTTTAATTTGCCTCACCCATGATAACCCTGAGAACCAAGAATTAGCTATACAGGGAAAGATTAGAAATGGAAAACACAGCAGTCGACGAGCATCCATAGCCGAGGACAAGAACACTGCAGCAGACAGCATCAACCAGAGGAACGACGCTTTCCAGATGCTACTGACCAACGATTTCCCGCTACAGCTTCTTAATCGTCTCTATAGCAATTTAGGTAGCCTATTGTAAATTAAATAAATAATAGATATGTGCAGAACATTTAAGTAAATAAAATAAAAGTAGTACTATAGTATGCCGGCGGGCATTACAACTATGGCATGTTTTCTCCCTTTTGTAAACACATCCATAATTTTATTTTCAACGAGCCAAATCAGGAACAATTGTGAATCAGGTGTGACAATTTCATATCGAAAGGATTTCGGTGAGAGCCGACCATAATTGGTTCAAACTGAGATGAGCTGTGAATTGGATTTTTCATTTTGTGTGTGTGAATGTTGTTCGTTTTAAAGTGTGCCATGGCATGCTATATGACATCACTTGTTTAGCCGCTGAGCCCATAATCCACCCGTTTAGTACTTCCGCAGAGGCGTATGAATCTTGTGTCGGAGAAGTTGCCTTGCAAGCAAGACGTTTTCAGTCTGAATGTGCGAATCTTCCACGTGTAACAACATTCCTGTCCATACGGTATGTTTGCTGCCAAAACATCTTTTGCAGTGTTTTGTTTGGTCGATATCGAAGGTCCGTGAAAGCTGTACGTGGCGTATTTACGAGGTCGTATCTTCGTTACTGTAAGGAAGCATTGTCAAGTGTGTGTTGCGGCTCCCTTCTACGATTATGAACACAAATATTATCTCTGCGGTAAGAATGGACGGTGGTAGCGTTATGCAAGAAAGATTAACATTTTTTATTATTTTTATTTTATTTTACTCTTTTGCGCGCGACATTTCGAGACACATCATTTGGTCTAGGCTTTATGATTAATGTCGTTACCGTAATGGTACCCTTCGGTTTGAACGCCATACTTGCGAAGCAACTTCTCCGCCACACGTGTACAATGTTACGTCCCTCCCCTTAGAGCTGAAACTTGATTAAAAATCACTCAAAACAATGACACGCTTTGAAATGAACACTCAGTACAAGTATTTTACCTATAAGAACAGTTTTTATGAATAAAAACATAGACGTTAGAGATTCAGCTGTGTAAGAATAAGGCATAACAAAAATGTTCCTCTTCTTTTTCCACCTTCAACATAACTTCAAGACTTAATGCTATATAAAATTATACTAAGTATTCAGCTGAGAACTGCATTTTTAGACTGCGTCTCCATAAAAAATGCAAACTCTAATGCCCTGGAACTTGTTCTAATGTAAAAATGTTTTTGCAAACTTGGCTTTCAAGATTTAAATCTCTTTAAAGTTTGTTTTTAAAAACCTTAAGTTAATTAGCATGTGCACTATATGTTCAAAATAAGCTGCGAAAACATAAACCTCTTAAACAAGGAAATCAGTCTTGCTAGATGCGCTAGCAGAAGGGCTAAGCCAAAGAGAATAGACTACAAAAATGTATGTTTTAAAGTACCTAAATATTAAAAACGCGTTTTTAGAAAAATATGTGTGTGTGTTAGCAGCACCTCTCTAAAATGAAATGTTGGATAAGTACCAAACTTGGTATTTAAATTTAGTACCTTGCAAAGAAGTGACTCGAAGATTTTCAAGAAAATCCCCTACCATAAACCATTCTTTACATGTAAAGTTCACGAAATGTTTGATAATTTCAAAAATGGATGTAACGATTTTGATTGAAATACCACATGCCTTACATGCTAAATAAAATGTAAATATTCAATTTTCCTGGGAAATAGCCTATGAAAGAGTTTTGTATAATTTTGCATAGCCGGTAAACCATAAAACATAAACAAAGGATTACAACACAGAAAACAAGATCTCTTTAAAATAAAACAATTTATTTCAAATAACCTTTTTTGTAGAATCAGCCATTTCCAAGGTATCCGTATTTATTGGTTTGAATTCTTCAATACTTGATAATCCCTTGAAGTGCTGTCAGAATTCAGTGTTCCTCGCGATCATGTGGAAAGAGTATGGACGGTCAGCATATAGTGTCCCGATTTTAAACATTTGACTATCACTTCGGTTTTCTATATCCACCTTATACTAGAATGAAATGTTTCATGAAACTATTCCTATAAATGTTCATCTCACTGATAATGAAGTAGATAGAAAAATAAGCTTTTGTAAGAATGGTTTGTAAAAGTTATATAAAAATAAACAATAGTGGGTAGGGAAATTCAAATGAATGCAACACTTCATATTTTTAAAACCTAAACAGAAACAACAAAGTATATTGCAATGCACGCGTTCTTGTATTTTTCCAGATTTTTCAGGTTATTGCATTTATAATTGCTTGGAAATAGCAATCAACGTCTTCTTATGTGGCCATTACAAAATTATTTCACATGAATTTAGGGAACTCATTTTTGATTTACTGACAGTGTTACTAATTTGTATAATTTGAACTGGTGGAGAAATAATCGTGAAGTCGTAAAAACTGAGGACTTAGTAAGGAAGTTCAGTAAAAGCTTAGATACTAATTCCTGACTTTGATGTTCTTTCCTCCTTTAGAGTAAAACCCATTTTCAACTCAATTGCAGGTATTTCACCAATACATTTCGTCTACAAAATGCATATAAAAGCTGCAGAAGCAGTGCAGGTTTTTAAAAGTATAAAACTATTTCTGAATTCAGTAGAGGTAAGTCATAATTTTGGTGGTGCGGGTTTATGAGCAGAGTCCGTAAAATGGAGCAATAGATTCGTTTATTTTCTTCTTCCTACTAAACTAAAATTATTTTTCCATTTTCTCTCTCTTTGAGTCTTTCATGAACCACAGGAGGCTACAGACAACCAACAGAGACGCGCAGGAGTTGCTAATAGTTCCTGGCTAGAAGACCCGTCCTACTACTGGAGCTGTCCAAAGAGGGCGACGAATCACCCGTCAAACCAGGCAGGCCTCTAGTGTTCATGGGGAATACGCTTTCCTTGGAGCAAGCATCCGCGCCATCTACTCGGCACCCCCATATGCCACGAAACCTAGAAGCGGACCTGAAATTTGAGAAGGAAAAATAATGAAAGAAATGAAGGAAAGGAAATCGTAGTAGATGAGAAACTACCTCAGAATTTGCGTACGACCATGGAAAACCACGAAAATCCAAGTTCGGAGTAGGCGGTCGACAAGAATCGAACCCGGGACCTGAATGCGAACCTCGCACATTACCGCGGAGCCAACTTTTCAGGCTCTGTAACTTAGGGATACATTTTCAGATTTTCTCCTTTTGTATTCTTCCCAATGCTACACTGTTTGCCTTTCGTGAATGAAAACTTCATTCTTTCTACTTCTCGCTTTTCCATCTTTTCATTTGTCTTATCATGATTGGAGAAACGCCTTAATGGTGCGTAATTGTTTTGAAACAAAAAATTGCACGAAGAAATCCATCCAAACATCCATGTCTATCTATGTTGCGTCCGTAGCTCCCTTATAGACTCCTACACTCATGCACCGATTACCAAATTTAGCACGCGCATTCTTTAAGGACAAGAGTAAATGTACTGTGGTGAGGGTGCACAAAAGACTACCACAAAGGAAGAGGGGTGGAAAATGTTTGGCGGGGGGGTATTTTGACGATTCTCAGCATGAATGTGACTGTTCTTTCAATAATTTTGCTAAATGCAAAGATAAATCCTACTCACTTAAAAACCACCCCTAATGAGGGATAGGGTTGAAAATTGAATATGAGGCTCTTTGGAGGAATTTCAGTACAAATGGTTGTTAAACACACATTCTTTTGGACAAGGGTAAAAATACTGCGGGAATACAATCACAAAACACCACCCCTTGCGTAAGGGCAAGTTTTTGTCGGAAAGAAATTTTGTGGTTTTTCAGCATGAACAGGGATGTTTTCTCAAAACGTTTTGGAAATAAAATTTTAAATTATGTTCTCTTCATTTTTTGAGATACTATATAACAAAAATTACCCCTAAAGGGAGATGAGTGTAAAAGTTTTGGCAGGGGCAAGTTTTAGGATATTTAGGGTAATTTTTAGGATATTCAGCACGAATGGGCATGTTTTCTTTATAATCAAAGAATAAACGTTGCTCTCTAAATCTTTTGTGGCCATGTACACCATTCTCGATCAAGATTTTACCGTAGTAAAATATGGACTTTACTGCGGTGAACGGTCATTTGTGCTGCATCGAGGCCGGTAAAAGATTGTCGAGGATTTTACCGCGGTTAAATCTGACCGGTCATGAACGGCCGGTTTTCGCCGATTATTTCCAACTTTACCTGCGCTGAAATGTTAAAATGGCGGAACGGTATAGGTTAGAATTCCCAACTAATAGATACACTCCATTTTCGCCAATGAATACATTCTGATAAGGCTACTTTAATGTACTTTGTAATTTTTAAAGCTGTAAGGCGTTTTTGTGCGACAGGTGCCTTAAATATCCTGACGCAAGACGTAACGAAAATCCACAAAATCACGACTTTACATATCATAATCATATTTGTTGAAGCATAGTTCCGAGAACAAGGTAGCAATAAGGGGAGTAATGAATGGATTTAATGCAATTAGTACATTTTCAGGAATATTAAGTACATTAATTGCACAGATATAGGAATCCGCTAACCTGGAGAGATCAGTGCCGAAGTCTGAAGTCCGAACTCCTCTTCGAGGTGTCCGGATACTGTGGGCGCTTCCTAATCAAGAGGTTCCGGGTTCAAGTCTTGTTTGGGAATAATATTTGTGTCTCTCTTTTTTCTGCCTGTCTTTCAAAAATTGAATATCGACTAAGCTAACTGGAATTTAATCAGTGTGAAAAAAAAGAAAAAAGTCTATAACAGTTCAGCATATTTTTCTAATCAAATATAAGGCCAGTTTTCCCACGCGTCTATTTTAAAGCTATTGCTTCTATCTCTGTGCTTTCTATCTTTTCTTAATAATTGCATGTTAAATTTAATAACATAATAGAGGAACTTAGGTACGTTTTTGCTTTCCTCCATTGCATGCTGAACTACATGCATGCGCTTCAGCAAAGAGAACAGGTAAAAAAACAGACGTGATGTACAACCGGGTGCATTCAGTACAGTACCTACAACCAAGGTGAGCGCTTGCCAGGTAACCACGGTAACCACGGTCACCTAAACTACGGTGAACATTGGCGTACCTGTGTGTAATGATTACCACGGTAAGCTGAAGTTCCAAGAATGGTGCATACGGCCATTGGTGTTAGTAATGCAAAAAAGAGAAGAAGAAAAAACCACCCCTAATGCTTATAGGGTGCAAATACTGGATGGGAGGCAATTTGGAGTATTTTCAGGACGAATAAGAAATTTGGCACAATGTAGGTGAGGTGATGAAATTAAAACAGAAATCGAATTGTAGAAATGTTGTAAATAGTTAATTTCATTTGAAAACGTAATCAAACCGATATTTGGAAAATGTATGTTTTACCAAAACCGTGAAAGCCCCGGGTAACGCCGGTTATTTCTGATAGTATAATGTACCGTTCACCTAGGTTGCGTAACGTACTTTTCATTAGCTTACATTTATAACTAAGGTATGTTATGTATAGAGCCTGGATTTGTATGTGCAATCAAGTAGTAAAATATGCATGCATATATTCACAAAAAGTAAGAAATATGCACCGTAATAAACAAAACAAATGAACATAATCAGAGAAAGTATGTATTTTGTGCGTAATCTCTTACCAAAAGGAGTAAGGCCTCTTGTACCTTGCAACCATTAACGCATGGCCTTCAGGCCATAGCGAGCCGTTGTGAAACCACAGGGTCCTCTGGTTTCGGGAATGAACCTGAGATTAGGTTAGGATGTGAATTTGAATTGGATTAAAGTTGGTTACAAGGAAATCTGTTTATCTCAGCGACCATGAAACTATGGATTCGACACTAGTCTTGATCATTTTCTATAGCTTTCACCTCTTCTTGCACCCCATGCTGATGCTGGTTAAACTTCGGCTTAAATGGAATGGAGAATGTCCCTGTTCATCTCAATGACCCTGAAAACTATGGTTTCGACACTAATATCAGTTCGTTTTTATTATTTCTACATGTCACCCCTTTCAACACCCACAGTATTGTTTTCCAGATTTAAGTCATATGTGTACCGAGTTTGGTTGAAATTGCTCCAGGTGTTCCAAAGTGATTCTGACACATACATGCTTGTGCCCATGCGCGCGCCTGCGGGCTGTCGGTAATTTCTCCCGGCCCGGGACCGGTGTGGCCTGGGACGGACCGTCGGAACAATAGCTAGCGCGGAAACAATAGAACAATAGCGAGTGGAATAAAAAGCCCCTTTATTTGCCGCGTATTTTTTCCGGAACCTTCGTTTTGGCATGTTCTAGAAGGCTCATGTTCCCGAATGTTCCACTTTGTATGCGGAGTCCATACAGGGACTGCTGTCACCAGGCCGAGCAGTATTAAGTTAAGTTGAGTTGAGTTCTGTTAAGTGACAGTGCAAGTGGACAGTATAGCTGTAACTCAGCAGTATGTGGTGATTTGATTCGACGGATCAGTTATGTTGTATTCCAAGCGTACGCCAAAATGACTCTAGCATAACGTTTGTGTTAGGTTGGATGTCTTGTGATAAATAAAGTGTTTTCGCAGTAACTGCTGTTTTAATTTATTACAATATATACCAGGTGGCCCAAACAAGCCGACCTTTGCAGTTTTGTTTCCTACATACACGGGTGCAAAAGAAGTTGCCGCATCACTGAAGTTCAAGGAGGCAGTGCAGGTACAAACCGAAAGGCCACTGAGGTAGTGCTGCTGTCTGCATGTGTTTACGTAGTGTTATACTTCCCGCATACACAAGTGCAGAAGAAGTTGCCGCATCACTGATGTTCAAAGGGGCAATGCAGATCTCCTTTCTGTCGGTATGGAGTCCCCTTTGCAGTTCTGCTCAGGTAAACCTTTTGGCATCCGCGCTATCCGGTAGGAACTTAACTTTAACTAAGGACGGCTTGTGTGGGCCACCTGATACACACATACGTACATACTGCCATACATACATGCATAATACGTATATACATACATTCATACATAAATAAATACGTACATGCATATATAGACACCTATATACATACATTCATACATAAATATATACGTACATACATACATGCTGTGGCTTTGTCCAGTTCTGTCATTTCAATAATGTGATTTAGCTCAACCTTCACAGTGACTTCACTTAGTTCACACTGTCACTTTACAGGTTTGATCTAGTTCAGCTTTCACTATAACTTCACTTGTATTCCTGATATAGCCGCGCAATGAAATACGCGAAAGTAGCCTCTTCCTCCGGACGGTTCACCCACTGGGCAGTCGAACACATGGCCTCTAACCTACTGCAGTAGTAACACTCACTGCACGTCACCACTGTCGCCGTAATCTCTCACCCAGAAACACACTCGCTAACTGCTAACTCACTGACTCGCGAGAACGCACGCCTATAATGTAGCCAATGGAATTTTCCACAGTTACAGAATGTTCAGATCGGGAAGGAGGAAACCTCCAGAACATTCTGATTATCCGCCGATAGCGCTTCTGGTGTTATGTTGGGCGATAGTGCTCCCGCGCCTACTTATCTCAGTTTATCTGTCCACTACTTGGCGCACCTACTTCCCGATTACTTTGGGCCATAGATACTGCGTCGTAATATACAGTACATACATACATACTGTGGTGGTGTTTAGGATGAGGTGCGGTTGACTTATCTCCTGTAGCTGAGCAACTCACAGGCGGGCAGCCGCAGGTAAGGAGATGATAGAGAAACAGAGTTAGGTTGCCGGCTGTGGGAGAATTGACTAAGTCATTCGGATCTCAGGGTCGATATATTTCCAGTCATTTCAGATGCAGTATTTACTTGATTTCACTGAAAAAACCATAATCCGGCCGTATGTTGCTCCTTCCCTTCCGCACAAGACCAACACGCATCGCAAATTAATTTATTTTTCGGGTTAACCTTAAACACGCCTGTTTAACTCTCTCGTGCTCGTGGGCTATCGCGCTGCGTTGAATTAATTTGGCTTTCTGTGTAATCTCCAAACGCGTATTCTAAGATGCTCGCCTAGCATATCGGGCAATAATACTTCGCTCCAGCTTAGCCATGTTACCTCCCTCCTGTTCACGAGAGCTGACACAAGTGACCCTCTCTGCGGCCATCGGACTGCGCTGTAGTTCACTTTTATCGCCTGTCAATCACCAAAAATCCGGCATTTCTCATATTTTCCTTATTCCTTTCCTACGGTTAGTCACGTACGCAAAGTTCCCTTATCTTTACGCGGGGGACCGATATTGCCTCCGGGAGGTGTACACAATGCTTACTTTTCCCGGTCGGTTTACCCAGAAAAATTTTCGTTTCAAAAGCTTCAAAACATTCTCTTTGCCCACTTTTATGTTGCTGTACTCGAATATGTATTTCTCGATGCTTGGAATCAATTTTCCTCATATGTATTGCATCTATTTATTTCGCGAGTTTATTGTTCATAATTATGAACTTACGTCATTCGTATTACTTATCACGTTTACGTTATTCGTAGGTTTTGTTTCTTATTGGTCATTACCAATTTGCCATGATAGGATGTTCCGGCTTCAATACATACATACATACATACATACATACATACATACATACATACATACATACATACATACGTACGTACAAACATACATACATATATACACACATACATACAGATACACACACATACATGTTTATGTTATACATTGATTGCAGAGTCTATTAAGTACTGTTACTACTGATTAGCTAAAGGGGAAAATCACAGTTTAATTCCGCACTCAGGAGTAAAACATGCACTTTTGCATTAAAAATGTAGAATATTAATTTTCTCCTGGAATATGCAATTATATGCATTATTAAACACTGCACAAATTGTTTTTGAAATTGTATAGTATTTCTGCATACCTTTAAATATACATATAGGAAAGAACATGTATTTCGTATTAAATCCGGGCTCCTATTGGGGAAAACAGAACAATTTTAAGTGTCATTAATCTGCTACATAATAACGTAACAAGTTCAACGAGCTTGCTGGTAGCTTAAAGATCCCTACCTACAACATGAATAGCTTTGTTAACTAAAGAGGCATGATGGATTTGGCACGCGCATTTCACTTTTGTTTGAATTCATGAATGACGGCATCATGCATTCATATTCTGCAATCTAACAGCCCGCCAGTACAGAGCGTCAGTTTCGTTATGTTAACTGAAAGGAGCGGACCTGTGATATAGTGGCTAGACCGCTAGCTTCCATCAAAACCGAGGCCTATCGAGCGGCAAGTGAACAATTTTTGCCGGAGAAGTAGTACGGCAGTGTGTAATGGTGTTACGGCTTCCAATGCTACCCTTCCCAACAATAATCTGCCCTCATTTCTTTATTAAACTATCATTCGGCATAGCGTAGAATTCCGAGAAATAGACGAGTTGAAGCTAGATTAATGAACAAAATACTTAGATTGTATACCCGACATTTAGTTTGCGTACTACAGGCATCCTCAGCTGGCAGGGAGTTAAGTTTTGAAAAGGGTATTCACAGTCGTTCAGCCACAGTGACTCCAGAAAATGTTCCTTTTCATTTAAAAGAAAATCTGATGTCTTTCAGCCACATGACTTTCCCTATTCTCTGTCATTTATTAGTTGGTATACAAATTATTCTTACGAAAGTTTATTTTCCTATCTAACTCATTTTAATCGAGATCTTTCTGGAAATAGCTGTATTACACATTTCGTTACAGATACAAAGGGGATAACAATAGTCAAATGTTTTAGAGCTGGACGCTATACGCTGGTCTTATTTTCCATACGCTTTCCATGACATCGCGAGAAATAGCTGAAAATCGACACGACTTAAAAAGCATTGAGCAATTCAGGCCATTAATAACGGATATCTCGGAAACGGCTGATGCTACAAATAAACTTATTGGGAATAAATTCTGTGTTACATTTCTTGTGTAGTACGTTTATGTCTATCGGTTAACGTTTACCAGTTACACGAGATTATACAAAATTCCTTCCGAATGAAGAGGACTTCAAAGGCTATTCCCAAAAATTTCTAGATACCTATACATTTTATTTGTCATGTAAATATATTTAACTATATGGTATTTTAATCAAAATCTTTAGAGCAATGTTTAGAAGATAAAAACAATTTCCAATAGTCCTCCATTTAAAAGGTAGTTGGAGATGAAGGGATTTTCTGAAAACATTCGTGTCGCATCTTTGAAGGTATTGAACTTAAATACAAAGTTTGGTGCTTATCCGATTTTTCGTTTCTGAGTAATGCTCTTCACAGACACATACAGGGACATTTTTCTAAAAAATTTCTTTTTCGATTCAGGGGTCTCAAAAATGTATTTCCGGCTAATTTTATAATGGAATGCAATACCTTCTCTACCTACTAGGTATGTGATAGAAAAAATAATAATCTAGCTGCCAAATTAATAGAGATAAAGTTCTAATTTTCAATCTCCCGAAAGAAGAAGCAGTGTTATATTGTACGTGGTCTGTCGTTTACACAACACGATCTTCATTTTCTTTTCTCTACTAGTACTATAGTAACTAGTGGAAATATCTTGCATTCTACCCGAAAAACTGATGTCGAAGGTTTACTGGAAATTTGATCAAAAATGACTCATAAGGGTTTTCATAAAATACCATGTATTTAACATATTTACATGACAAATATAATGTATATCTTGAGTTTTCTGGGAATAGCCTGTGAAACGCTTTTTATTCATAAGGAGTTTGTGTAATTTTGCATACCGAAACAATTAGGCTAATATGTACCTACTGCACAAAAACGTAAATTTCTTTAAAATACACAATTTATCCCAATAACTTGCTTCATGGCATCAGCCGTTTCCGAGATACATATCTGTTGTTATTAGTTTGAATCTTTCAATACATTCTGTCATTTTAAAAGTACTGACGCTAATCAGTTGTTTCTCGCGATGTCATCGAAAGAGCATAACTTTCAAGGTCAGTATATAGCAACTCGCTTTTAAACATATGACTGTATATTCGGCTTCCTCTATCACCCCTTGTACCATAACGAAATGTGTAATGCAACTGTTTCTGCAATGGTATACCTCAATAACATGAAGTTAATAGAAAAATAAGGTTTCGCAGGAACCGTTTATTGAAGCTACATAAAATAAACGATAGTGGGGTGGGAAATTAACACATTAGACATATTTGTTTTAAACAGCACCAAATTTTTAACGTTTTCGTGTGTGGCGCTTACAAAATTGTTTTATATGCATGTCATATAGCAACGTTTATCGTGTACTTGGCAATGTCGCCGGCATATGATTTAACCTATCGGAGAGATAAGTTTGTGAAGTCGTAAATGAAAGTCTTAAGTAAAAACGCTAATAATTCCCCACTGATACCTCTTACTTTCTTCAGATCAAAACCCGTTTTAAATGTAATTTCAGCCATTACATTAAAAGATTTGCTCTACTAAATACAACTTTGTGAACACCACAGACGAAGAATTGGTGCTCACAAAATTGCAGGTACATCCAACATGGTGGTGAAATTAAAGTACTTCTGATTTAAACATGTTTTCAAACAAGATTGGATAATGCTTGTTATTATTATTATTATTATTATTATTATTATTATTATTATTTACGAGATTATTAGAATTGGTCAGTATGATTTTGAAATAAAAATAATGGTTAATTACAATTTGTTATTTTAAGTTTAACAGTGCATTCTCTGCATTTTAATAAAATGCGTTTATCTGCTCTGGTTGATAGATAATTATAATTAAAAGCGTATAGGTTTTATATATTACCAATAATTAAAGCCGCGAAAAAAATGTACGCTAATTTTTATTTGATTTAGTGTTCTGTACAACCTTTATCACAAAATCTTTCAGATTCACTTTTAGGCATGTCTTACCTAGGAATGCGAATCATGCTCATATTTCTCCTCCATTTGCTTAATTATGTCACAAAAATATTTTCATGTTCCACTACTTAGAAAATCATAGCTATTTCGTTCGAATGTATTTAATAAGATTGACAGCGAAATGACAAGAGTACTACGATTCCATTTTCAAACGGAAAAATAATTTCTTATATTATTACTGCTGAAATAAAAGCTATACTGAAAGGATTACCATAGAGATTCACTTGGACGTTCTAGAGGACATCACTGCTATTCCGTTTTCGCCTTCCCATCTCTGATATGTTGCTTCATGGAGAGAACTGAGCAAGCGAGCACCTTGGACATCGCATCGGATCAGTTAATTGATGCTCCCTGTTGTATTCACACACGCCTGCATAATCAATCTTTCACTCTAGACTAAATACTATTTATGACGTCAAGAGCACAACGAGTACCGTTTAACCGGTTGCCTTGCTGTTACTAGAAGTTAAGGGTAGAGTGATTCTATGCAAATTACACGTACATTCAGGAATAGTGAGGGAAAGTAAACACCCCGGTATTCAATATGCTCCTATGGCATGGAAGCCATAGGTTACCTGAATGTAGTCAAGTGTCGGTGCTGTGCTGAGTAATTCAGATACAGTTTAAGTATTGGCGTTTTAATGTCTAATTAAACACGTGGAAGTCTAAATTACGAAAGGATAACATTACATAAGTAAAATACCGCATAAAGCGCAGAATTCTGGTATTTAGTACTCAGTTGACAAATTGATTAATCCAGAGCAAAATTTTGCTTCAAGGGCAAAAATATGCGTGGGAAACTTTGACAGCTTTACTTAAGACAATTAAGTTGTTATGTATATAGCCTCATTATGATACCATAATTATTTACGTGAAGATTGAGATAATTAAATATATGATAGTAGGATAAAGAAATAATTGCAATAAATAATTTCCGTATATTAAATCAAGCTATAATGTAATAAGCTTTAGTTGGAACTATTGGTCCGAAGAATAGGTATTAACGAGCCAAGATAAACAATGTCATTAGTAACAGCTAAAGTAGCGAACGCGTTAGTATAAAAGCTCTTGGAGGCGGTGAATTCAGTACGTTTGAACAGAGACGTAGGCAGAAATTCTGAAAAAGAGAAAGGTAATGTCATTCCAAGAGTTGAGGAGGCACCGCATAATAACAAGGTAACAGATGCACACGTATAATTTTTAAGTATTGGCCCAAGCAAAGAGAAGACTTGGTAGGGTAGTATTAAAGCAGGAGGAGCTTGAGTTAATATAAGGGCGTGCATTCTAATTTCTGCACATTCGTTCGTGCACATATTCGTGCATACATTCGTCACTGTGGATACTTAAGAGTGTGTTATTTTAAGCGCCCAGTGACGCACTTGTGCGAGTAAGATTTAGCGGCCATCGTGAGGGGTTTCGCCGGTAAGCATTTTAGCGACTCACAGCAATTTACTCTTCTAATTTCTTTTACTGTGGAAGCAGTTATTTCAAACCGTAAAATTGATACTGTAGAAGTACATAGTACTGTGTAAAACTCTTTCCTTCCGTTTGGCGCGAAGCCACCATTGTCCCTATACTTAAGCCTGGGAAGGATCGCCAACTACTTTCCAGCTACCGCCCTATCTCCCTCACCAGTTGCATTTACAAGCTGATGGAGCGCATGATCAACGGGCGGTTGACATGGTGGCTTGAGTCTCAGAAAACTTCTAGCGAACGCTCAGTGCGGATTTCGTCGCCATCGCTCCACCATCGACCATCTGGTGTCCCTGTCGACGCATATTATGAGTGGATTTCTGAGAAAGTGTCAAACCGTGGCTGTGTTTTTTGACCTGGAGAAAGCTTATGACACTTGTTGGAGGGGCGGCATTTTACATACACTGCACGCATTGAATATCCAAGGTCGTCTTCCAATATTTCTTCGGGAGTTTATGACGGACCGCGTCTTTCGGCTCGGTTTTATCTAGTCGTTTTTTCAAGAGAACGGAGTGCCGCAGGGCTCTGTACTCAGTGTCACACGTTTTGCAATTGCTATCAACCCCATTGTGGATTGTATACCACCTGGCATTTCATCGTCCCTTTTTGTTGACGATTTTGCCATTTATTGCAGTTCACGGCGGACCTGTCTACTCGAACGCCGTCTCCAGAGCTGTATCGACCGTCTCTACGCCTGGGGTAACGCCAACGGCTTTAATTTCTCCGCCGAAAAACCCGTCTGTATCAATTTCTGGCGCCGGAAGACTTTCCCTCCGCCCTCTCTCCATCTTGGGCCAGGGATACTTCCGTTTGCTGACGAGGCGAAATTTTTGGGGTTGATTTTTGATAGGAAGCTGAGCTGGATTTCGCACATTTCGTTTTTAAAAGCAAAGTGTGACCGTTCTCTTAATCTTTTACGTGTTTTAAGTGGCACATCCTGGGGAGCTGATCGGACCGTCCTTCTGCATTTTTATCGCTCTTTGGTCCGATCCAAACTTGATTACGGGTGCATTGTCTATTCGTCGGCGCGTCCATCTGTCTTACGTCGATTGAATGCCACTCACCATCGTGGCCTAAGAGTCGCTACTGGGGCCTTTCCAACCAGCCCTGTACCTAGCCTATATGCTGAAGCTGCAGAGCCTCCGCTGTCCTTCAGGCGTGAGCTGCTTTTGTGCAGCTATGCCTGTCGACTCTCAAGCTTGCCTGACCACCCGTCCTTCGCGATATTTTACGAGGATTCGCTTGATCGGCATTATTTAGTTAGCTCCTCTGCATTGCTCCCTCCAGGGGTTCGTTTTCGTCAACTTCTTCGGCATTTGGACGTTACGCCAGCGCCGGCCCTTCCAAGGGGGAAAACGCATTTTCCTCCATGGTTGCGCGCTGAGGCCCACTTTCACCTTGGGTTAACGTCGATGCCGAAGACTGAGACTCCTGCTTCAGTCCTTAGATCCGCCTTTTTAGAGCTTCGGGCACAATTCGGAGACTGTCATTTTTTATATACTGATGGGTCCAAGACTGATGTTGGAGAAGGGTGTGCCTTTATTTGTGGTCGGCTTAGTTTTACCTTCCGTTTACCGTGACAATGCTCCATTTTTACCGCCGAACTTTTTAGTATTTTTCAATCCATTTTATACGTTCAGCGGCACGACTTGCGGCACTGTGTTCTTTGTACTGACTCTCTGAGTGCCGTTCAGAGTATTAACGCGCTGTACAATTACCACCCTCTCGTACAGCGCATACATGACCTGCTCCACTCGCTTGGTGCTTCTGGCATCAGCGTCTCGTTCGTGTGGATTCCAGGTCATGTGGGCATCTCAGGCAACGAGTCTGCCTACGCCGCTGCCAAATCGGCGATTTTGTCACCCAGAGTTTTTACCTCTGTTGTTACCTTGTCAGATTTGTGTTTTATTTTACGTCACCGCATCCTCTCGCTTTGGCGCGATGAATGGACAGCCCTCCGGGGGAACAAGTTGCGGGAGGTTAAACCTCTTCCGTTAGTGTGGGGTACCTCTTCTCGTTCTTCTCGTCGGGAAGAGGTACTTTTAGAGCCCGTCTACGAATCGTACATTGCCTTTTTAGTCATAGATACCTGCTTAGTGGTGACCCCGCACCAGTATTCGAGCAGTGTGATGCGCCATTAACGGTGCGTCACA
Organism: Deroplatys truncata; assembly: GCA_030765065.1. Lineage (NCBI taxonomy): Eukaryota > Metazoa > Arthropoda > Insecta > Mantodea > Mantidae > Deroplatys > Deroplatys truncata. The sequence goes on from CM060990.1 coordinate 172,066,626, forward strand.
TTTTAACAGAGTGTCAAATTTTAGCTCCATTGCGCGGTCGTGTGGGTCTGCCTGTTGGCATAGCCAACGTTTTGGCAAACGACCTGCATGCTGTAGAATGTCTTTTACGTTTTATCAATGACAGTGATTTTAATCGGCGCATTTGATGCGCTGAGCGCCTTTTAACCTTGTGATATTATATTGCCTTTTTGATTGGGGCTCTACTCTCCAGTGGACATATGGCGCTCATGTCCAAAACGTTCTACTGTTCTTGACACGTGGTTTTACTCTTTTACTGTTTTGTCTAACATGTTTTAGTGTGGTGGTTTTAGCATTTGTATGCGTGTTTTTAATGTTTTTGACTTATCGGATTTTCCCATCTTTAGTTCTTTAATGTTATATTTTACATCTTGTAAGGGTGCTGATGACCTTTGATGTTTAGCGCCCTTAACCCCATATCATCATCATCATGTAACTCTTTCTTCTTGGTGTAGTTTCTCTGACGAAATGGGTTAAGGTCCGGATTTTGACTTGGCCATTCTAAAGCATTAATCCCATGCCTCTGAAAAGTTTCCTTGACATGGCCAGATGTATGCTTAGGATCATTATGGTTTTGAAACTTCCAATTAAATGGCATATTTTTCGTCTTCCAAAGGAGTCACATTGTTCATAGTATATTGCCATACTTCAGCCTGTTCCATTGTTCCGTCAAATTCTACCAGAGGATCAACAGTACTTCGTGAAAAACAACTCTACAGCATTATGCTACCTCCTACATGCTTCATAGTAGGTACCTGGTACTTATGGTCATTTCTCTTGCTGATTGGCCGTTGAACATACCTTACCCCATCTAAAGAGAAGAGATTGAACTTTCTTGCGTCATTCCAGTGAATTTTGGACCAGTCATAAGTGGTCCATGTTGCATACTTCTTAGCAAATTGCAGTCTGGCCTTTCTATTCTTCTCGCTAATAAGAGATTTGCGAGAGGGTCGCCCACCATAAAGATCAACATATGGTAATCGATGCTTAACTGTCGAACGGTGAACATTTACCCAAACAGTTTACTCAAAATAATCACCTATTGCTCGAAATCATGTTTTAGGACAAGCTATTGATATTATCTACGAATTATTCTATCGTCTTTTACAATTGGCTTCCTCGGCCAACCTCTTCAGGGATTGTTCTCTACTTTCTCTTGTATTTTCTGAAGTCAGGACCAAACACTCACAAGCTATTGAGAGACACCAAATTCCTTTGCAAAAAGGGACTGAGTTTGGCCTTTATTGATAGCATTTAAGACAACTTGTCTTAAATTAGTTAAATATTTCTTCATTTTGGAGATTACTATAAGCAAATAAGAACTCAAGAATCACTTAAATAACCACTTCTTTATGTATTTAGTGTATTAGCCTCTTTAAAAACTATGAAATCCTTATTAACTACCAGTGAATTGACGTTGCCTGATAAATAGTATGTTTCCATGCACTTAACACTCACTGGACGTTGCCACAGCGCGGTGAAGCAGACATCTGTGTGAACCACCAGTTTAATTTGACTCAGCCTGCAGGTAAACATTCTACTCATTTAAACCGCTTCTACAGCATACTTTTGAAATATACGGTATATATTAGCCTTAATATTAAAATACCGTTAATTATATTTCGATCCCAAGAATAATTACCTATATTAGGAATAAACATGGTATATATGCTGAAAATGTTCCTTGCAAAATAATGTAACCAAATAATCCAATATTATCCATTCTGTTTTGTATGAAAATCTCTGGAGATATCTTCTATAACAATAAAGTATATAAAACAGCCAGTGCTATAAAACATGTGATGTATCATGTAGTAGGTACAACACTGACATACTCATTTATTTGAAGTATAACTGAATAATATAACAAAGTTATGATCATCCAGACATTACATTTGTTTATTCACACACTACGAGCCTTTATAAGGTAACGTTACTATAGGAAATTTCATCCTATTACCTCTATAACAAGAAAACAACTTGATCATGTATAGTTATTAATAATGTTTAATTGTTAGGCGCTACAAACAGTGTAAAAATACAGCATTCTTTTGCGTTATTCTTATATGATAAACAAAGTTATAATGATGTATTGTAAATATGCTCCATAGTTTATCTTTGGAACACAAATTACCTCTGTGTTTCTTGGAAGCAGAAGATTGCGAATACAAACAAACCCACTCTACACCTCAAGACAGAGTCGCCGAGGAGAGGGAGGAATACTTGACTGATGATATAAAACTCGATCTTGATCATTTCGAAAGAGCCAAAAGGAGGTACACTGTTCTTTACTATAAGTGTTGTCCTCTCCATTTTCATAGGAACGATCTATACCAAACGGATTAACGAGTTTACATTAAACACTAACATTGGAACTAATATGTGGAAAGGGTTAAGTCCCAGCAAGTATATGTGAAGTGAATTTAAAACAGTATATTTTATAGGGTGAGAAGTGATAATGCATGAGGGGTTTATTTCATGTTAAAGGCAGCTTCTCTTTGCAACTATAAAACAACTGTTGTTCGCAGAAAGCATTTACACACATCATCCGTTAAAAGCTGTACCGACAAACATACTAACCTAGTTTTCTAGTCAATTAGGTTATCTGTTGGTAATTGACCGGCTTGTATGTTACATGACAGAGATGAATCACAACAGATACTAGTAGCGTATTAGAAATCGATGGCTTTGTTTGTAGAGCTTCCCGCGAAAACACGAGGAGATGCAAATAGCTTAGACTTCAAACATTCTTTGATGACGATTGGTGCCCTGGTCCTCTTGACTGATCACCCAGAGGTGAATCACTCGAAAGATATTACGTAGCATGAACTAGCGATCATTCACGCGGAGGTTGCTAAAATGAAACGGAAGAACTCGATATAGGTTATGAGGTAAAGGTTCAACGGACGGGAGTTAGACCTTCTTAAAGACGACATCCGCTTAAGGGGGAGTCGAGTGCATCACACGAGTAAAATCTGTAATACATTTTAGTCTTCGCACACATTGTAGCATAAAAATGTTAACGCCTTTTCGTTGCGTTAAGGTGAATTTCCACATAGCCTACCGTGTTCCGACTGTGCACCAATCATGTATCGTTTTGATTTTTATATAGCCTACCATATTCCGACTGTGTACCGACTGTGCATCGTCCATGTCCCTATCTTATCGTGTCGTTTTGATTTCCTCAAAACCTACCATTCTTGACTGTACGCCGGATGTTTATATGCTTGATTCTATTCATAGACAGACGTAGGGAGGTTTAAGAGGGTCTATAACCCCATCTTAATAACAGAAAGAAGCATACACATTGTGTTGTTTTGGTAAAGTCAGAATCAACACTTTTGTTTCTATCAAATTTACTTGAACCAGATGGCATTTATTCGTTCAGTTAATCAGTGAATTAACCATAGTGGTGAACTACCTCTCAAAATATTTCACTAACTAAAGAAAGAAAAGAAACATATAGGCCAAATAAAAATGCCTTACATTTACTATTAAATAAAATCTGAATCAGAGTTAGTGTCTCATTACAACGAGGATGGCTTATAGTAGAACTGATAATCAAACCACTTAAATATTAGTTTAAAGGGTATGTTTATTTAATAAAAAATTAATGAGTTTGCTCAAAATTTAAATTAAACCTTGTATCCAACGAATAATTAATGCATCACTTATATAATGTTTGAAAATTTAGAAACCAAAATTCTCTATTGTGGACTACATTTAACTCATCGGTTAAATGAGTTAAAAATTATTGTCTCCTCCCTAAATAAATTTTCAGCTGCCTCTAATTCGATCTGATAGTCCTGTGATCTCTGTTTCAATAAGCAATTCATCATAAAGAAGAAATCGCGTCGGCCGGCGATCAAGATTATTGGCGTGTTCGTAAGGGATAAACTGAGATGGTTTCAGTTATTCCAGCTTCTCCATATAGACGTTATTAGCCTACATGGAGAAGCTTGGTATAAACCTCGTGGGAAGCTTGGTATAAACCTCCTCTGGTACCGGATTCCACCATGAGATGATGATAATACAGTAGCAATTTCAATATATAGAACCATGGCGTCCTAAATAAGGAGAGTTACAGTAATGAGCACGATCCACTTTATGCGTTTTTAAGGTCTGGTCTCTATATGTCTCAAAGACATCAGCAAGGAAAAGCACATCTAAGGTTAAGTAGAGGTCGCTGTGCTCACCTAAATCCCTATGTTAAACTGCACTCACACGATTTTAGAATGTTCATACTCATCATTACTAATTCCTTCTTCATTCAGTCTATAGTAGAATGCTTCCCTTGAAGGCAGGCATGTGTTGTTCAAAACATCCCACGATGTAACATAATTATAGGGAAATGCACCCTTACGAGTCAGGAAGCTCAACTTCTCTTGCCCAAAGTACCTCTCTGTTTCGGGATATGCAGTAAGGTTATTTACTGGCTTATCCAAGTTTGTACTCAGGAAGCGATAGGTATCCACAAACTTGAGCTTTATATCCCCAACATACCTACAGAGTGAGATGTAGCTTTCTTCAGATTTCGGAATCACCTCTACTGGTTCACTTGTAGATCCCAGCTCCTTGACGAGGAAATGTGAATCATATCAGCCCAGGTTACGAAGGAAGATAACAGTAATATATTTAGGAGTCTTGGAGGCCAAAATGTAGTTATTATGCAGACTTCCTCGAAATTTGCTGCTGATATGGTCGCGGTCCCCCACTTTGTAGTTCTCTTCTGTAAATTCCTTCGCACATAAGTAGCACTCTGCAGAAGACTCTAAATACTTTGTTGTTCACTTGTAAGCTTCAGAGACTTAGCAGAATTGTATCTACTGTCGATCTTCTTCTCAAGGGATGTAACGTATTCCATAAACTTCTCAGCAGCATCATAACTGCGATATACGTACGGCTAAGTAGGAAGAAAATTTTCCAGAGCTTCAAGGTTAGATGATGGCTTGACGTAAAAACAAAGCTCATCTGGGAATGTTTATGATGTGGAATTGTATAGCCAGTTTAAGAATTAGCAGAGCATGTATGATACGGTATGAGAATACGATCAAAATCCGCATAGATAAGTAAGCAAGCTTTGTAGGCATAACTGTCGTTGCAATATCAGCCTTCTGCAGATAGTGGTATGTTCTTCTAGTTTGTTCAGCCCGCCTCATCCACATCGATTATCAAAATGCGTGAAGTAGCGCTTGTATGTGTACACTTGTCCTTTATATTTTGTTTAAACATCGAATGTGCCTCTCGAAATTTTATATCTATATAGTTATGTGGTTCTTCATAAACGACCTTTATAGGAAACACTTTTTGTTTGTCACGCAGTCCAAACAGATTTATAAAAATGTTATTCTTTTTCTCAAATTTCGGGATTTGAGCCAATGTCATAGGAAACGAAACACATGAGAAATCGCAAGATAGATGATAAGAGAAGGCCTAGTTTAGGTTGGATTCCTTGGTAGAATGGTATCAGATTAGGTTAGACGATGAATGCCTAGAACAGAAGTTAAGAGGATGGGCTAGGGTACGTTAGGTTAGGTTAGGCTTGCATGCTGATTGTTTAAGTTATGATGGATGGGTTAATTTAGGTTGTTTTAGCAATGGGTTAGTTATGCTTAGTCTAGTCAGGACATATTTTTGGTCACGTTTAGTAACTTTTTGCTCACATTGATGGTCACGTTTGGTCATATCAGGTCAATTTTTGGCCTTGTTTGGTCACGTTTTGGGGTACGTATGATCACGTTTGTTCAGGTTTCTGTTCACATTTTTCTTAGTTGGGACTTTAGCGTGGAGTGAATCAGTATATACAATTTGATAATGGATGTTCTAGTTTAGGCTAGTAATTTGTGGCTTCAGGTTAGAATACATGATTAGAGGATGGTCATGTTGAGGTTCGTTCAGTAGTCTAGGTTGTGATGTTCTGTGCGACGTTTGGTCAGACGATGGCACTATAGAATAGATGCTAAAGAATTGCATACTTTTGGTTAGAATGGTTGGAATCATATTAGGTTAGAAAATGACAGGATGGAATAGATGATAAGGGGATTGTCTGGATTAGGTTAGAATGACTGGTATCCGGTTAGATTGGACAAGGGCAGGATAGAATGGAAGATAATGGGATGGTTTAGGTTAGGTTAGAGTGGTTGGTATCAGGTTAGGTTAGACAAGGACAGGATAGAATAGATGATGAGGGTGCTCTAAGATAGGTTGGAATTATTGGCATCAGGTTAGGCTAGGTTAGTTGAATATGCTTCAAAAAGACTGTAAACCATATACAGTTTATCCATCCTCGACTCTAACGGTAACAGCACAATATACATACGTTTATAAAATATTTAGAATTGGACGTTAAAAGTATATAAAAATACTGTAACACTGGCAAAACTGCTTATAAAGTATCCGAAAACGAACGAAGAATGCCCAGATACTGCAAAAGGGTAAATATCTCCTAAAATATTATTTCATACTTGTAAAACAGGAAATTACTGTAAAAACTAAAGAAATGCCTGTAAAATCTAGCAAATGATCATGAAAACAGTATCAAGCTACTATACAACGTAATACTTGTCAAAATTTAGTAGAATGGCTCCAAATCGGTCAAATTGCTCATAAAGGAGCCAGAAGCTCTGTAATGGTGTTCAAAATACCTCTACCATTGCTCGAAATACCTATTCCTGCGATCGAAATGTTTCATCTGTTTAAAATGCGCGTAAAGTGCTTGGAAATACCTTCAAAATTCCTCCATAAATATTCTAAAAGTGATTTCTCTCCCAAAAATATCCCACTCCAGTGCCTAAGGTACCTTCTGAATGCTCTAAATGTTTGGAAAACTGTACAAAATTGTTTAAAACAGCACAAAATACCTTCAAAATATCTGAAAATGTCTCAATGTTTCTTAAAGCTCTGCACCAAAACCGTGAGTATACCTGCACCAGTGGTTAAATACCTTCAAAATGTCCTTAAATATGTACATTACAATTCCTGCCCCAGTTGCAAAATAGATTAGAAATGTCCTAAAAATGTACTAGAATTCCTGCTCCAGTGCCTAAAAACCCCTCGATATGCCTTTCTAGAAAGGAGGTAAGGAAATGCGTATACCATCACTCTAAAATACCTGCTCCGGTGTCTGAAATGTTCCTAAAAGAACTAAAATGTCTTCAAAGTATCCTCAATATGCACCGCAATACATGCTTCGGTGCCTAGAATGCCTGGGAAACCGGTTACAATATCTTCAAAGCATCCTGAAGTGCATCAATAAATCCGAAAAAAACGTATTTTAGTGCCTGAAATGCTCGTAAAGGTTCTGCATAAATGGCTATGTCATTGCCTGAAATGCCTGTTAAGGTGCTCGAAAGGAGTGGAAATATAATCAAAATCCCTGTAAAACGATCAGAAATCTCTAAAAACATAAGAAATATGCATACACATATGACCGATACGCCAGTAAAACGAAATCAACTATGGTAAAAACAACAGCAAATCAGTATAAAACGACAGAAGTGTGCTAAACGTAGGTCTAAGTTAGGTAAGGCTCGTTGGGATCAGTTGGGCTAGTTTGGGTTAGTGTCACATAACTCGGTTAGGTTAGTTTGGGCTAGGTGATAGTATAGGATAGGTGATTAAAGGACAATCTAACTTAGGACAGAAGAGGTTATTAGAGAAGGACCTAGTTTGGGATGGACGTAGATAAATTCACTACAGTTCTAAGTTATACATCATACAAAATACCCTACAACGAACGTGCATGCAGTATACCCCTATCCATCCATCTCCAATGAACCCTAAATTGTTCTCAGAACCACCTTCAAACACTTTCAACCCCTACCCCCTTAGCAGCCTTTTTGGTGCCCTTGGATCTCTCTTCTCTACCTACTAATGTCTATTGCTTTGACCTCCATTATAAATACTAGTAACATGATTCCCCCCAGGGACTCACCTTATATGAGTACAAGTTTTGGCGCACCCGGGGGTTCCCGAGCCACTCATCGCCATAAACATCCTTCCACCCTCGTCCGGTCGAGGTGGGTTCGTTCTCGTGACCGGGGGACTCAAAATAGGCTCTCGTGAGTCTGTGCATTTCCTTCCATGTCGCACCTCGCCATCGTTTCTTTCTTCTCTTCTATTTCTGCACATTTCGCCCCACGTCCATTCATTTACGCATCTATTTTCCTTCTTCGCCGGCCTACCTTGCGTGCGAAACGCCCACGCACTTTTAGTTTCTTTTACTTTAATCCTCCGTGGACACAGCCTGACGGATACCCGCGCACTGGGTGCCCAGCTGGGTGAGTGTGTAATGGCGTCATCTCCACCACCCGGGGTTGTCATGCAGGGTATGTGTTCGTATCCGCTATTCAACTGCAGTCCCGCGGGGGACATTGAATGAGCTGCTGACTTCTGACGGCGATTGGGTCTCTCTGTCTATGTTCTGGGAGGTGTGGCCCTGCGGTGAGATAGGTATAGATAGGCCACTCACTCAAGCCGGGGTAACGCCCGGAAAGTCAGAGCCCGAGGTCGGAGACGGTTGCAATGGTGGAGGATTTATTTCGCTATGGAGCACCCTTTCTCCATTAATACCAGCAAGCGCCGGAAAGTTTATGTAACAGAAGTAGCACCACCGACAACTGGTTGTTACTTGGTCATTTCACGAACCGAAGAAGGGCAAAGTTTTGAGAAGGTGAACCCTTTCGTTATTCATAAGGGCATTCCTGCTATTGCTGGTGCGGTTCAGTCCTGCACTCGTTTACGGAATGGTTCCTTATTAGCACAAACGAAGTCCGATCAGCAAAGTAAAGCCTTGTTGAGCGCTACGATTCTCCACGGTTATCCCATCCGTGTTGAGAAGCACCGCACATTGAATTCCTGTCGAGGCGTCATTACCACCCATGGCCTCGATGGTATGTCGGCCGATGAACTCGTAGACTATCTTTCAGACCAAAAAGTGACTGCAGTGCATCGAGTGCAGGCCAAACGCGACGGAGTATTGCTACCCACTCGTATCCTGTTTATAACATTTGATGGCGCCGATCTGCCCACGAGCATTTCAGCATGGTACGAACGCATTGCGGTGAGGCCCTTATATTCCTAGACCTCTGCGTTGTTTTAAATGCCAACGTTTTGGGTATACGCAAGTCTCCTGTAAGAGTGCCGTTACCATCTGTGCCTCATGTAGCCAGCCGTCACACGAAGGTACCTGTTCCACAGCCCCCGTCTGCGTTCACTGCAAGGGGTCTCATTCTGCATCGTTTGCCGACTGTCCGCGGTACTTGGACGAGAAGGCGATCCAGGAGATCCGGATAAAGGAGAAACTCTCCTTCGCCGAAGCCTGATGGCGGTCTCATGCGCGCCAACCTTCCCTCCTGCGGTCTGGTTCATTTAGTTCTGTTGTTGCCTCGCCAGTACAACGAGTAGATGCCGAAACTCAGACCTGGACTATGAGTGCATTAACCGCCACTACCATCCGGCCGTCCATTTCTGCTATAGTTAGCAAGACATCTAAAGCTGGTCCTAAGGCACTGAAGAAGCAAGCCGCTGAAAAGAAACCAAAGCAGAAACTTCGAAGGGAAGATTTTCTGAAGGACCCTCCGCGTGCGCGCGGTAAGAAAAGTTCACCTTCTCCTCCTCGGAGGTCGCAGTCCCAGGACGCTCCTGGGATAAGCCGCACTCAGCGGCACCCCTAACCCAGCGCCACCCAGAACCGATTCTCGGCCCTTGAATCGGTTTCTGGCTCTGAGCGCGTGGGCCCTCCCTTCGAGGAGGCTATGGAATCTGACCAACTCCATACCAAAGGCCAGGGCCCAAAGGTTAAACAGAGGGTAATTTTGAGCCGCCCTTCTAAGTAAGAAGTTTATCCCTTTTCTTTATGGTTATCCTGACCTGGAATTTACGTGGTGTACAATCGCATAGGGCGGAACTGCAACTTTATTGCGTTCCCATTCACCTATGGTTGTGTGTTAGCAGAAGACTAAGCTTCGCCCTCACGATCCTTTTGATCTCCGAGGGTATACTCCGGTTCGCTACGATCTTGAACCGGATGAGGGTACTCCTGCTCATGGAGGTGTCATGTTAGTGCGTAGCGATGTTCATTTTCAAACTCTCGCTGTTACGTCCGACTTGCAGGCTGTTGCCGTAACTGTTCAATTACCCGGCCTTTTCTTTTCTGTTTGCTCTGTCTATGCACCTCCATCGTCTCCCCTCTCTCCCGCGGACATTCGAGCTCTCCTTTCCGCTCTCCCAACACCATCTCTTCTGTTAGGAGATTTTAATGCCCATCACCCCCTGTGGGGTTCGCCAAGGGCTTGTGCGAGGGGAACTCTTCTTTCCGACATTTTTGATCAGTTCAATCTCTCCATTCTCAATACAGGTGAACCTACTTTTATTTCTGATTCTTCTGGTACATTCTCTCACCTGGACCTTGCCGTTTGCTCACTCCAGCTTGCTAGTTGTCTGCAGTGGAATGTCGTCGCTGACACCTACTCCAGCGACCATTACCCCTGCGTCGTTTCTCTTCTGACTCACCACGTCCAGCATTCCAGAGCACCTACCTGGATATTCACAAAAACCGACTGGAGATTGTATTCCAGCCTCGTGTATTTTGACGACAAGCCCTTCAGCGACATTAACTAAATGGTGCAGCACTTTACGTCTACGGTTCTATCTGCCGCCGAACGCGCAATTCCCCGTTCATCCTCTCAACCTCGGCGTCTACCTGTTCCGTGCTGGAACGAGGATTGTCGGGACGCCGTTCGTGTCCGTAGAACTGCGCTTAGGGCGTTTCAGCGACACCCTACACTTGATAATTTGGTTACTTTTAAACAATCGCGCGCCAGGGCTCGTCGCATTATTCAGGATTGCAGGAAGGCGTCTTGGACTCGTTTTGCCGAGTCTTTTAATCGCTTTACGCCTTCATCTGTTGTTTGGGATAAACTTCGCGACACGCATTGTACTGTTTCTGGCCTTCAGGTTTCCAATGCCACCATAGTGGATCCGGCTGCCATCGCTAACACTCTGGGTGCTGCCTTTGAGGCGGTTTCCAGTTCAGACCATTATTCCGCCGGCTTTTGCTCTATCAAAGTCCGGCTGGATTCCGCAACCTATAATTTTCGGTCTGCTAATAATGAGTGTTATAACGAACTTTTCAAAATGAGGGAGCTGGAGCACGCTCTTCATTGCTCTAGGCACTCCGCTCCTGGGCCGGACGGCATTCATGTCCTGATGTTAAAGAACCTTTCAGCCGACAGTAAACTCTTTCTCATACAGTTCTATAACCGTATTTGGCAAGACGGCTTTTTTCCCTTCCGTTTGGCGTGAAGCCACCATTGTCCCTATCCTTAAGCCTGGGAAGGATCGCCAACCATCTTCCAGCTACCGCCCTATTTCCCTCACCAGTTGCATTTGCAAGGTGATGGAGCGCATGATCAACGGGCGGTTGACATGGTGGCGTGAGTCTCAGAAACTTCTAGCGAACGCTATTTGAGGATTTCGTCGCCATCGCTTTACTGTCGACCATCTGGTGTCCCTTTCGACGCATACTATGAATGGATTTCTGAGATATTGTCAAACCATGGCTGTGTTTTTTGACCTGGAGAAAGCTTATGACACTTGTTGTAGGGGCGGCATTTTACGTACACTTCACGCATGGAATATCCACGGTCGTCTTCCCATATTTCTTCGGGAATTTATGATGGACCGCGTCTTTCGTGTACGTGTGGGCTCGGTTTTATCTAGTCGTTTTATTCAAGAGAACGGAGTACCGCAGGGCTCTATACTCAGTGTCACACTTTTTGCAATTGCTATCAACCCCATTGTTGATTGTATTCCACCTGGCATTTCATCGTCCCTTTTTGTTGACGATTTTGCCATTTATTGCAGTTCACATCGGTCCTGTCTACTTGAACGCCGTCTCCAGAGCTGCATCGACCGTCTCTACGCCTGGAGTAACGCCAACGGTTTTAATTTCTCCGCCGGGATATCCGTCCGCATCAATTTCTGGCGCCGGAAGATTTTCCCTCCGCCCTCTCTACATCTTTGGCCAGGGATACATCCGTTTGCAGAAGAGGCGAAATTTTTGGGGTTGATCTTTGATAGGAAGCCGAGCTGGATTTCGCACATTTCCTTTTTAAAAGCAAAATGTGACCGTTCTCTTAATATTTTACGTGTTTTAAGCGGCACATCCTGGGGAGCTGTTCGGACCGTCCTTCTGCATCTTTATCGCTCTTTGGTCCGATCCAAGCTTGATTACGTGTGCACTGTCTATTCGTCGGCGCGTCCATCGGTATTACGTCGATTGAATGCCATTCACCATCGTGGCATAAGAGACGCTACGGGGGCCATTCCAACCAGCCCATTACCTAGTCTATATGTTGAAGCTGCAGAGCCTCCGCTGTCCTTCAGGCGTGAGATGCTTTTGTGCAACTACGCATGCCGACTCTCAAGCTTGCCTGACCACCCGTCTATCGACCCATTTTTCGAGGGTTCGCTTGAGCGACAATATTTCGTTAGCTCCTCTGCATTGGACGTTACGCCAGCGCCGGCCCTTCCCCGGGGGGAAACGCATTTTCCTCCTTGGTTGCGCGCTGAGGCCCTCTGTCACCTTGGGTTAACGTCGATGCCGAAGAATGAGACCCCTTCTTCAGTCTTTAGATCAGCGTTTTTAGAACTGCAGGCGCAATTCGGGGAATGTCATTTTATTTATACTGATGGGGCTAAGACTGATGTTGGAGTAGGGTGTGCCTTTATTTATTGTCGGCATAGTTTTACCTTCCGTTTACCGCGGCAATGCTCCATTTTTACCGCCGAAGTTTTTAGTATTTTTCAATCCATTTTATACGTTCAGCGGCACGTATTGCGGCATTGTGTTATTTGTACTGACTCTCTGAGTGCCCTTCAGAGTATTAACGCGCTGTACAATTACCACCCTCTCGTACAGCGCATACATGACTTGCTCCACTCGCTTGGTGCTTCTGGCATAAGCGTCTCATTCGTGTGGATTCCAGGTCATGTGGGCATCTCAGGGAACGAGTCTGCCGACGCCGCTGCCAAATCGGTGATTTTGTCACTCAGATTTTTTACCTCTGTTGTTCCCTCGTCAGATTTGTGTTTTATTTTACGTCACCGCATCCTCTCGCTTTGGCGCGATGTGTGGACGGCCCTCCGGGGGAACAAGTTGCGGCAGGTTAAACCTCTTCCGTTAGTCTGGGGTACCTCTTCTCGTTCTTCTCGTCGTGAAGAGGTACTTTTAGCTCGTTTACGAATAGGACAAGGCCTTTTTAGCCATCGATACCTGCTCAGTGGTGACCCCACACCACTCTGTGAGCAGTGTGATGCACACTTAACGGTGCGTCACATTTTAACACAGTGTCAAGTTTTAGCTCCGTTGCGCGTTTGTGTGGGTCTGCCTGTTGGCATGTCCAACGTTTTGGCAGACGACGCGCGTGCTCTAGAATTGGTTTTACGTTTTATAAGTGACATTGGTTTTAATCGGCGCATTTGATGCGCTGAGCGTCTTTTAGCTTTGAGATTTTATATTGTCAGTCTTAATGGGGCTCTTCTCCCCGATGGACATATGGCGCTCATGTCCCTTGCGTTCTACAGTTCTTGACACGTTGTTTTATTCCTTTATTGACCATAATTTTAGTGTGTAGATTTTAGTATTTGTTATGGTGTGTTTTTTGACCACCGGGTTTGTGTGTGGTTTTTTAGTTTTTTTACTTTTAAATTTTATATTTTATACATTGTAAGGGCGCTAATAACCTTAGCTGTTGAGCGCCCTTAAGCCCTATCTCATCATCATCATCATCATCATCATCATCATAGCAATATGAAAACTGCTGTACTGTGCTTTCTTCCTACAATATGCTATATAATACTTTGTGCTTCGAAGCCGTATTTGGTATTTATCCTGTGTAATTGAGTCACCTGAAGTCATAAATAGCATGCTCAAAAAATAAAAAACTAAATTATCAATACTTGTTACATAAGTTCCATTATGCCATGAAATTTATTGGCAGAGCAGTAATACCTTTTACATTTATTGTTATGGAAGAAGAGATACAAGGGGACGACCAGGTAACTAGCAGCCTTTGTAGAAATGAGGTAAAGGAACTAAATCAAACTAACAAGTTTAATGTTCTGATTCCATTTGCTTGCGAACGGTAGTACAGTCGAAAACAACATGCGTGAGTATTTTATGTTTAGTTTTTTCATCCTCTTATATTCTTTCAGCACTTTGACCACCGGAAAGTTTCTATTTTGTGTTTCAGTAGTAGAGTAAAAGCAATAAAAATATATTGGTTTAAATAATCCTCGGTAATCAGTGGCGCATCTTACTAAAGTAATTTGTTTTAAATCATGTTTCAGGGGCGAAAACTTTTGTTTAATATTTTAAGAGTTTTCCTCCAAATATATTTGTGACTAAAATCGTCCAAAGACGTTTATTTCCAAGATATGCAACTGCAATTCTACACATATAGCATAATTTATGTTACCAGTAATTTCAAACATAACTTTGAGAAAGGGCTTGAGGTCCTGTACTGTCTTCTTCACTTTCTCTATTGATTATCCATAACCACCTTTTAGTGCGTATAGGAACTTATTGCTGTTGCTCATTACAGATAATTAATTCCTCTAGCACATACCTGGTAGGTACGGAAGATGTATTCCACCCAAAAGTACGATACAGGCTCTTGAAACTGCTGAACTGCAAGGCAGCCTACTCCTGGGATCAGAGCGCTACTTTTGGAACCGGTTACAGATATACTCGAATAATCGTGTTATTGCAATGTTACTTGAATGCGTATAACTAAACCTATTGTTATTTTATGGAACTAATATAACTATTTCTTTATTCCTACCTCTAATCTAGTTCAAATACATTTATAAATCGTTTCATTAAGAATATACTTACCTTTATCCATAAGGCAATCCCTTCCTTCTTCGCTAATTGTATCTAAATAGCATATTTCTCGGTTTCGTTTTATTCCAAAATGGTACGTTTTGAATGTTCTCGTGATCCAATGGTTAGAAAAACAGACACGTGTTATGTAGGAGTTTTAGGCCAATCATTTTAATTTATTCATGAACTTACATCGTCACTTACTATTTGTATTCCTTCTTTAACCTTGTTTCAATTGTAATTGCTCTCATCCCGACAGAAATGGTTTTACGCAATAAAACTTGATTTTCCCTCCTGTATAACAATGCCAGTTTTTTTAAACGTGAGAGATAAGTTCTTTTTATGACTGTTATACAAAGACTTCCTTTCGACACGTGGACATATTGCGGAGAAGTTCTTGCCCTGCTCTGTGCTGTTTATTACCGGTTCTGTTTCGCCTTCACCTTCCGTCCTCTTTGTGCGCCGGCTAATCAATTGACGTGAACAGTTTTTACAGAGTTGGAAGCATTGTGAGACCACGTGCTTCAGTGTTATAGTGTGTTAGTGGTGTTACAATGCAAAAATTTTGTATGTTTAATCACACAGAATATTCAGCTTGATTGCTATATAACAACAAAATCTTGTAGACAAGTGAGACAGTGATTTATTGACAGATTACTTGCTGTTCGTGCGCCTCATAGAGAAACGGTTCATAATCTTGTGAATAGATTTAGGGAGACGGGATCTATTCCTCTATAGAAATCCAAATTAATTTGCCGTGTTTTACAGAGGAAAACCTCGACGGCATCGGAGAACTTTAGAACCAAGTCCAAACATATCTCTGAGTAACCTTGTACAAGAATCGGGAATTTCATAAGCATCGGCTTGGAATGTCACTAAACTTTTAAAATTAAAAGCCTATACGTTAACTATAGGTTAGGAACTATTACAATTACGCGATGGTGTGAGTAGTGTCAATTTCTGCAAGTGCATGATGGATAATGTTTTTGTCCCGGGCTTAATTTTTTTAGGGACGAAGCGTGGTTTTATTTACATGGCCATGAAGAATTAATGACTGTTAAAGCAAATTTTCTTAAAAGGTTTGAGATATGTGTGGCGGCACAATGACATAATTTCCAACTTCTTTTGTAACAAAGGTATGTGGTTATTGTAATTATAATTTGCGTCAGAAATCTATGCGCTTTAATTAAAGGGGCTACGAATATAGCCGAATCCGCCGACAAACAAGCGTGCTTCCCTGTGCAAAGAAAATTCCTGTTAGGCCGGACATGCGTCCAAACAAAGGCTCTGTGTCCACCGAAAATGTTACTTTTAGTGCTTATATTTTATGTACAGCTAAGCTTTGTGTAATCTGTTGATGTTGTTTATATGACACAATTATTTGTTCTTTATTTTCTAGAGCACGAGATATATTTCACGATCAGAGCTGAAAATCCTGAGAACGGTGAAAGGGCCGAAATGTTTGTCCACGTTATGCCTGACACTACCTCCGGGAAGGACTGCATGGAATTGGTTTCCGAGGTTAGTATTATCGCTTTCACTGTATGAATCTTCTGCTCCTTGTTAAAAAACTATCAAACCCCAAAAATTTCCAGCATTACTAAGCTAACTGCAAACATATTTGCTCTATCTCCCTGTGGTTCCCTTTAACCATTTCTTTTTCTATCTCAGTGCAGCATAATATGTACATATCATTTGAAGTTTTGGTAATGAGTTACAACCTTTTATTTCTGGGATGTTAGTAACAATTAAAACATATAAAAGTTTTAACTCCACTCAAAACTTGTACGAAATGAGCAGAAGAAATAAAATACCAGATAGTATTTAGTGACTTTGTTGTTGCTTTGTGAGGAATTTTGGTTTTTAGTAATCTAGTTACTGGCCAAAAGAATACTCTCCTCTACTTTCCTGAATATACGTAACCAATAGCTTGAAGCCTTATTGGTGTGTGTCTTGATAGTAACCCGCTGTCGATGTTTATTTTATTGGTGCTTTGGGAGGAGAATTTGGATGCTTCCACGTATTACTAGAAATTACTTTACTCCTCATTGCTTCAACTAGTCAAAGAATTCATTAATTTCACTGAAAAGAAAAGTAATTTTGGAATGTACCGGGTGCATCATTATATCATTTATTTTTATATCATGCAATCTGCAAACCAACAGATGCGGCTAGATCAAACTTCGTCGCTCACCCTTCCTAACAGAGGGGCCGGCCCTCGTAGCCGTGGTCGCTGGAGGGTACAGCTCCGGCGCTCCGTCAAGCTGAGGGTCGCGGTTTCGAGTCCCGCCTTGTGCATGGGAGTTTGTGTATGTGTCTGTGTGTAAAAACACAGTAAGATTAACTAGGTAAAACAAGGGAACTTAAAAATAATAAATGTTAGAATTGGCTTTGAAATTTCCTATTCTTTCCATTACATCTCAAGAAACAAAATAATTGTGATAATACGTTTCAAAAACAATGTATGATAAACTATTGAAAAAATTCAAACTGACATGACCAGCAATAGGAACAATTATGATCATATAACTTGTATGAGCTAATTCAGAATGAATAGGAATTAACCGGTTATTCACAGAAAATTCAAGATGTGAATTTTATAAAAGAAATTAAAAAAACCAGATGATTTACTTCTTTAGATAGCCGAAGTCTGAACATTCAGTGAAAAAGCTATTTAAGTAACACGAGGGACTTTGTGTTTGAAGTTCAGCCAATGCTAGAAAAGTTTACAATACAATATACAGGATGCGAAAAAATTACGTACACAAAGTTTAACATTTCAGGTTGAAAGGCATGCTTAAAATGAATAATGTTGAGGGTAGTAAATGAGGATCACAAAAGCTTAGTTACATCACTAACTTGAAAGTAATGCTTATTTCGTAAAAATATTATTATTATTATTATTATTATTATTATTATTATTATTATTATTGCACAAGAGTAGAACGACCATGAAGACAATGGCGTGACCAATTCAAGTAAAACTATATGGGGACGCAACAGGCCACATGGCATAAACCGTATTGTTATTTAGATTATGATTATTATTAATTCATGTATAGATAAGGCACACCATGATCTAAAAATATTCAAACACAGCACCGTTGACATTGGGACAACTAACAAATCGACTGAGGAAAGTTTGGCGCAATCTTTTGTAGATCCCAGAATTGGTTTGAATGATTTCTGCATCAGCTATTGTATGTTGGGAATAGGGAGTAGGATTTATACATACGGAGAGGCCTCCAGCAACCTAGAGCAGAGCATCGCAAGTAGGTCGAACGGCACCTTTTGTTCCTAACATGACCTTGGGATGGAGTGATGAGGGGGAGATCCGCAGAGTGACTAGATAGGACGACGATGTGCGCTAGCAAGACGGGGTCCCTAACCATTCAAGGTGGAGCACATCCTGGCGCCGGTTAGCTTCGCCTCAGCTCGCGTACCAACGGGGGTTCCCAGAGACCCGAGCCACCCCCAAGCTGCCGTCCTCAGCAGTTCAGCCAAACGCCAGGAACAAATCTTCCCAAAGCGCACAATCCGCAGTCCTGCCGAAACAAACCAAACCGTCTCCTGGTACTTCAACCCTGGACTAGGTGAAAGAAAGTGGGAAATTATGGAGACAGGAATTTCGTGGTAGAAGAGAAACAGCCCAGTATTCGCTTAGCGACCCGAGAAACCACGAAAGTACCCATGGTCAGAGTGGCCGTTCCGGCGGAAATCGAATCCGGTACTTCCCGAATGTGAGCCTCACGCATTACCGCGGTGCCATCTCACTAGGTATGTGTTGCATGTGTTCATTTTCCACTAGCGTATCTTAAACTGCTTCCTTTACAACACTCGCAAAGTGTCAGGTCAGGTTAACGGGGAGACCATGGTACTGGTCTATCGCGCTCGATCCACCCCGCACGGAATGTTCAATTTGGGTGATTTTTTGGCGGTGTTGGAAGAATGTGGGGGTGTACCGTCATGCTGAAACCATGTGTATTGTCTAATCGTAAGTGGCACATTCTCCAAGAGTACATCTCGCAGAAACATACAGTAGTTGACGACATTCAACCGTAAAGGTGACAAGTACGGGCCGATAGGAAGTTATTCGCAATTCCCACCCATACATTTATAACGCACCATTGTTGGTATCCATGAATGTAAGCGGTCCGGGGATTATTTCGTGCCCAGACGTGGCTACTGCATGCACTGATTAAGCCTTTCCCTGCAAAGCAAGTATATCAGTACACAACACACTTCTATTGCGGTTGATTACCTGTTTGTTGCTGGAGACAATAAACAAAGTCTAGCAATTAAGGGAATTCATCTAGTCCAAAAGCCTGCACTTTTTGTCTCCAAAAAGCATGGAGTTCATTCTCATGCAGAACATTCCAAACGTCACTCCTGACTGCACGAAGTACATGAGCAACTCTCCTGGTTCTTGTTGATAGGTTCTCTTCGAAGCGCTGTAACATATATTCGTCAAATTCTGCCGTGCCAATTGCCGGAGGCCTATACCACACGTGATAGGCGCCAAGGAACCTGTATTTCTCAGACGTCTATCTGTTAATACAAATGTACAATGTTGATTTGGAAGTTGCCGGCCTGGATAACGTAGTTGATAAATCCTAGGAGCCTCATAATATATGTTAGCAAGAGATGCGCCGTAAACCACACGAATATACACAAGCTCATTCCATGCGACACTACGGTAGACCAAGTCTTGTTTTGTCGTAGGTACCCACACTACGCAACGCTATCAAATTGCAGAACACACCACAAGTAACAAAAGAAGCAGTCTTGAGAAGACGTGGCACTACTACTGGAGGGGTGATGATTGATCTGGAGTGTTTTTAGTACTGGTATACAGTGTAACAGACCTCACTGAAGACGTTTGTAACTGCAGCCAATAGCAACACTGCAGCACAGTGTATGCGAACGTAGCAACATTTATGCACAAAGTTGTTCATATTTCAAATTCATATTCAATTACAAAAAAGTAAGTGTTTAGGTCAACTTTGTTTGTAGCACCACGGTACTACCTGTCTGAGGAATAAGCAAAAACGGGAGGCAGTGGAAGCTTGCGCAGAAACATAACAGATAGGCCGTATTACGTCGCCATTCCTGGTGCGTAGCATGTACTGTACTATCGCTCGGGCGTTATCCCTCCTGCCTAAACCTAGCTATGGCACACCAGCGACGACCTTGCCTGAAGACTGCATCCTTTCGTCAGACAGGTAGTAAAGTAGTGCATTTTGTTTGTAAATATTACTGTAAAGCGGTTAAGGGGACACTACACTGAAGCTTAGTATAAATCTCGCGAAAACTGAAGTTTGTATTGCAGGACCAAAAAAAAAAAAAAATATACTTAAAGCTTTTGACTTCAAAATTCATTCCGACTTTTGATATTATGGGTATCTATATTTATATAAGTCCTGCGCCGCGGCGCAGTGGACTGGGGCGTGGTGTTCTGGTTCGGTCACGGAAGTTTCGATCCCACCAGTGGGGGTGCGGATTTTAAATACCGGATTTAGGACCAGTGCTCACTCAGCATCGTGCGGAAAGTGAGGAGCTGCGATAGGCAGCGACTCCGGCTTCGAAAGCCAGCATTCGACTGGGGGATGCGTGATGCTGGCTATATCTCCTCCGCGTATCGATCGGATTATCCCCACCTCTGTCGTGCGTATGTGGGCGTGAGGCCTGCGGTGAGGTTGGAATGTCAAGGCCTACATGAGCCGTAGCGCCATGGGGAGTCTTTATGTTTATATAAAGTGGATTAGAAACCTCGAATAAAATTGTTTTGCAATCTATAATACGAGGTTTTTGGAAATTACTTTTTTCACCGCATTCGTTTTTTCAAAGTATTCAATGATGTATTTTCCATACAATTTGTCTGAATTTGCTCATGTAGATTCCCAAAACACAATTAATTAAAACTTTCACATAAAATGCTTATCTTGCGAACGATTTTTGAGTTCTTTCTTTTTAAAGGAATACAAAACATCAAAAAGATAGAAATTTACGTCAGGAGTTTAAACATTGTTTTCTTTTAAGCTAAGACTAGTAAAAATTATACGAAAATTTGGCGCTATAATCAGATAAATGACATAGGTATTTAAATAAACGCCTGTTATTAAAATTTCATTGTTTGGCATAGCATAATAAAGCTCGTCTTTGAAATGCAAAACTCAAAAATTAAAACCGATGTCAAACTGAAATTTAAAACCGTTGAATGTTTACAAAAGCAACATTGAAATTAAATTTTAAATTAAACTTTAGAAAAACGCATTTTCAGTGTAGCATCCCCCTAAACAAAATGTTAATGTTAATAAAGCAGGACTGGTGTTAGCCACTATGAACATTATTCCGTTTTCATTGTACTATACCACCCAAATCAAATTTTACCCGCAAGGTCGTAACTAAGTTTCTGCCATCCCCAATTTCTATCCTCCACTTTGAACTTACTTTTCATCCTGAAATTTTGTGTGGGTAATTTTACCGCACCTGTGTATTGATACCCATCTCCCAAAACCCCCACGAACCAATTGCCTGTCTCAAGGATCTTCTATAAAATGGTAAATCTATACAATTAACACTAGCCATAGACACGTCTATATCCAAGATGGGTGCTGTAGAATCGCGTCATTTGGAGTATATTCATATTTCATTTCTATTGTGAACTACGTCACCTATTTATCTCTGATAAACCATGCACATCTGCTAGTATAATTGAGTGACAACTTGAAATGTGTAATACAGAGGTAAAATAGTGCTAAAACATTATAACCACAAACAAATTCTTGAAGTGATAAGTGATTTTGTTGCAGCTGGAATTTATCCAAATTAAGGGTACTCGGTACTGAAATTCCCAACTCCTACAAATTTCAACCAATTTATCTGAAAGTTTTATCACAGACTTTCTCAACATCATTATAGCATAAAAGGAGTTCTCTTGGTCTGTGTCTAACTTTCCAAGAAAATAATTTTCAGTAAATGAAATGGAGTCTCCTGTGAAATGCTCCACGTGGTGACAATTTGATCAGTTTAAATGTTTAAAGTTTGCATATTGTTCCTGGAATATAATTTACAATCAGTTATTAAATTTTGTGCAACACAAAAACCTTTCGTATAAACATGTTAATCTTTGTTAACAGCTAAGGGATAGGGCTAAGCTTAAAACCTTTAAAAATCAATCCTATAAAATATTTATTATTGTATTCAGTAATCATTTAAGTGTCTTCTTCAAAAACAATTCATTAAATATATGCATTAGTTTGCGGTAGTATTCCCGTCAGTTTTATTCTAGATCCACGCTGGGCGGCCAATTTGCGGCGGTATTTCTCTTCTTTGCGGGGGTACGTGGCTATTTGGCGGCACGGGATTTTCAGGAATGGTCCCGGGTTCGGTACTAGCTCAGGGATTTTGCATGGATCTTGGATCTGGGGTTAGTGGTGAATACGACTTTTGTATTTCCTGCTGGTTTATTTCCGTCACTGTTTTAAAATCTGATTCCTGCTATTTCGTCGACACACACACGCATTTCCTTATTGCTACGCTTCATATCATCGCACCTATTCGCCGACACATTTTCTAAGAACCATCTCCATGGAACCACCACGACGAAGTGTGTCTTCTAAACTGTCTTGTTTCTCTATTTCAAATTTTCTATCTCCCCATTCCACTATCACCTGATTTCTAGCTTCTTTCATTGGATGCCTAAAGCTATCTTGCTTTCGCGAACATTGACCCTTTCCTATACATCAGCGTTCCAGGCAACCTAACGGGACACTTAACAATAGAGGGAAAAACCACCCGTTTCCGGCCGCTGATGGCACTGTCTAACCCTTCTTCACATTTCGTTACATCCGCTTCCCACTCTTTTTCAATACTATTCCTACTGTTATTAATGTTTATTTTCCCAAGTATTGTAATTTTATTTAGCTACTCAAAACGTACTGCTTCAAATTTCAAAGCCATGAATTAAACGGTGAGACGCTGCCATGTGTTGTAGCTACTGCCAGTAAGAGCCACGCCCAGTTTTTAGGTGTTTAGTTGTATAAGTCTAGAATACAGGGGCACGGGTAGCGATGCATGAGGCAATGGACGGTGACGTATTTAGTGACATAGTTCGTAGCTTGTAATGCAAGTAGTTTACTGTCTTTTAGGAAACGTATGTATACATCTTTATGTGACAGTAGAAGCTGTTGGTATTTCCTTTTACTGTACTTTTTGCGGAGTGGTTTTATGTTATCTGATGATCCCGGTATGGAGGAAATGTTTATAAATAAATCGCTGTAGTTCTCTATTGCTTGTAGAATTGAACTCATTTTGGTGTTGTCTGTGACGAGTTTGTAGCCTAGTTATAGTGCGCAAGTTAAATATGTACTGCAGTGCAGATGTGGTGGACAGTTTTGGGGTAATTGTTGTGTGTGCTGCATGATGCCATCTAAGTTGTTATATGTGTACGCAGCAAAGACGTCTTTGTGGTGAAACTGACGTCTGTTCGAATAGCGTACCAATTATGTTGTGGGCCTATAAGGAAGAAGATCGTCAGAACAATCCTGGGTGTAAATATGTATGTACGAGTTTTTTATGTTTGTGTTGTGTGTAGATTAACGCATTATTCGGCCACAATATGAGCTGAGACAGTATTTACACCTCTCCTACGATTTAATTGTCTGTATGTTTATTGTTTCATTTGTATTATCATTTTATTATATAGAGGGCTCATTTACATTTTAAATGTAAAGACATATGCTTGTACCTATATTTTATTTTTAGTAACTTTAGGCTTCCACACTACAGAAATGCAACAAACGTTCTCAGATAGTAGGGAAACGACGCATAATAAGACGTCGACCTTACCTGTTTATTTATGTTTACCTGGAGAATGCAGTCCGTCGGTCACCTCATTATGACGTGTTGCTCATCACCTCGGCTGCTCATTAAAGATCTTGTTTTCTGGGTTCGAATGCCTGTTGTAATTATTTTTGTGATAGAAATATGTTTTCGCTGACCTCCAGGGCATAATACGTAAAGCCTCAATTGGCTAACAAATTAACTGTAGACGACACAGCATATAAAATTCAACAGAAATTTTCCTTTTATTGTTCCTTGTTGTAACAGGAAACCTACAGCCGACCTTTCAAGCTGTGTGTTAATCAAAGTACATGGTTATACATGGACTTCCACCAGCCCATTACTAAATTACTTGTATAACAGGCATAACAAGACTTCTGCATGTTTAGTTAATCTCTCCGTGAAGTTCTTGTCGCTTTTAGTACATATTACTTGCGCGGCTATGTTCAAAACTGAGTTAAAGTCTTAAAGAAATTTCGGGGCGAAAATTTGGTTGCAAGGAGCACAGATTTCTTCGGCTTTTGAAGTCCAAAACTGCTTGAAATTTTGACAAGCATCTCAAGTATATACAGTTCTGAGAGGCGCGAACGTGAAGCTTACAAACTAATCCTACTGGTCCTCGAGCTGACGCGAATTTTCTTTACGTTTAAACACTAATAAATTTCTGTTAACCTGATTGGCCAACTCGGGGTCACATGGTAGAGTACAGTGAAAAATCCCCTGTTCGTGAACTATTTCGGACTTACCTTAGTGTTAGTTGTTTGTTTCCTATTTGTACGCCAACTAACAAAGGCTTTTACGAACATGTAACACACAGTGCAATAACCTTTACTCCTGTTCCTTTTCAACGCTTGTTACATTTCTGCTGGTGCGGAAGTCCCTAAAGTTACTAAAAATAAAATATACTTACAGACATATTTCTTTATATTGCAGATGTGAATGAACCCTGCTATATAATAAAACGATAACACAAATGAAACAATAAATTTACAGATAATTAAATCGTAGAAAACCTATAAATACTGTGTAAGAGTGCGCTTGGAGAAGGGTTCCAGTGTTTTTGTTGACAATTCTGACGTCATCAAATCAAGAAACGGAGGGGAGTGAGGGGCTAGGCGATAGGGGAATGTACAGCTGTACAACGAAAACTTTATTACATTTTGGAGGCCTCATGCATCTCAGAATTGCGGATGCTTTTTTTACCTGTCTGTCTTTCCGATGCCCCGTCCACTTGTTCCTATCTATTTAGTTTCTCTTCCCACCGCACGCACTTATATGTGGCAGACCAGTAGTACATAGATTTGTCAAATGTGGAATTGGATACGAATAAGAAGCGTATAACGCACAACGCAATATCAGAGAGAAACCGAGCCGGTGGGCGTATAGATGGAATACATTTCTCGCTTAGTCCTTTGTTGATGACATTGGTGGCGTCACGTTAGTTGTGATACTGGTGTCCCGTGTTCTATACTTGTTCCTTTTATTTGTTGTTGTCTTTTTAATTCTTTTTTACTTATTTCAGTTTGAGCTTGTTTGGAAGTAAAGATTCTCTTATAAGCAGTGAGTAATACTTTGGAGGCAAAGCTTCTCATACCTTTGCCATATTTCCATGATTTTCTCTTTGTTTTGTATGTGTAAAAAGAAACCGCACCTGTTGTTTCCCTTTGTGATTTTAGTGAAACGATGTGTATTTAGATTAAAATGGTCAAGAAGAAGAAGAAGAGGAAGCTGTACAAGCAAAGAAAGAATACTTTCTGTGGTAACCAGTAAGGGGCGAACTAGAGTGGCCGTTTTTATGAGGTTAACTTACCTTGTACTGTAGTCTGTTTTGAAGGAGCGCGTGCCAGCAGTGTTAGTACAGGTTGTATCAACAGAATACGTCTACTATGCTGTGCATGACGACTGTTAATGTTTTTATTCCGTTTTAGAACACTATATTTTACATATATGTAAATTGAATGCTACATAATCTGCATTGCAGTGGACATTAATGTATATTCGGAGATTGTCGAAAGTAAACGTTCTCCGTGTTTCACTTAAACAAACGCTAAATAGTGAGAAACTTCCTTCGACATTGCAAGAGGTAATAGGTGCATACAAAGAATACTATTATATCATTGTCTAATATATCCCTTACTCTGTTTGCGAAGCGGAACATTATGCCTACTATGGTATACTTCTTTACCCACCGCCTGCATCTAGGGGACACTTGCCAAGGCATTGTGCTCTCTGCGTCAGTAGTTTGAAATCATGGGCCAGATCACTCTAATACGCCCTCTAGTAATCAGCATACGCAATAAGCTGAAGAATAACAAAAATCAAGTGAAAAGTGACTAGTGCTGTGTTTACAAAGGGAAACTAACCTCGCCTAGTTTGAGTACAGAAAACACTGGTACACATGGGGTATACACAGGTAATGTAATTGTTGCTTTAAAATCAATTCATAACGCCCTCGATTGTGAGGAGGGGGACTAATTGGCATAAGTGTGAGCAACGTTTCAGGTTTAGGTTGCAAAGTCGTCACATTCCGTGAAGAATGTGAAAGTGGGTTCATTTAAGAACAGCCTCATGTCGTGTAGAATAACAATACCTAAATGGAACATAAGTAGCGAAAACAAAAACATTTTCCCCAGCTGTTACAAAAGAGGTTTCTCTCATTAGAAGCTGAGATTTGTCCGTATCACGTGATGAGAATTGGTTAACAACGGGGGATTCTTCACACAATGGTGTCTGTACAGGTATTGGGAGCAAATCTCGTAAAGTAATAGACACTAAAGCTTTGTCAACCCACTGCAAAGCATGTAAAGTATGGGAAGCGAAGCAAGATTCACCAGAGTATGCAGAATGATGGGAGGAACATGCAAGTGAATATCTCATTAACCATAAAGGAACTGCAGGAGCCATGGACATAGAGGGCATGAAGAAAAAGTTTATTTTTAAATATTTAATGTTAAGACGCCCTGAAGATCAGCACGGTGTCAGATATGTTAACTACATTGGTGATGGAGATACAAGAGTCTATAAAGCTGTTTTAGAAATGTAACCATATAACCCCATCCAATCCCATTACAAAACTTGAATGTGCTGGTCACTTTCAGAAGGTATGGGCACTCAGCTCAGAAATAGATTAAATGAATGTCGGGGAAACAAGCTTGCATATGAAAGCCTCTATCGGGGAGAAA
This sequence comes from Deroplatys truncata, assembly GCA_030765065.1. Classification (NCBI taxonomy): domain Eukaryota; kingdom Metazoa; phylum Arthropoda; class Insecta; order Mantodea; family Mantidae; genus Deroplatys; species Deroplatys truncata. The sequence continues at coordinate 172,093,557 of CM060990.1, forward strand.
TAGACTTACTGATTCTGCAATATATCAACTTTCATGTTATTATGGAAATTCTATAATAAATAATTTTACCTCTATAAGTTATATGAGAACTGCAATCTGGGCCATATTATATCAAAAGGTTCATCTGACAGTGACCCCAAGCACAGCTCTTTCCCAAAGGTGGAGAATCATGGTGTCCATATCAGCAAGCCATTAGTAATGGGATAGTAAACATCTACAGACATAAAAATACTTACTAGAGGTAGTAACACGGACAATTAGGCCAGTGTTTAAAATTTTTGTTGCATCAAAATTAAACAGCAGGTGTTTAGTAGAATTTACAAAGGAATCCAATGATTAATTTAATTCAAAATTTGGGAAGTGTGCCCTAAAACTAAGTTTTGTGGAAGGACCATTGTAAAAATTGCCAAAAGTGATGCAGTTATAACTTTAATGATGGCATGAAAGTCAAATTAAAGATACTAAGGGAAATGGGAGTTGTACTTGGAAACCTTTGTGAGTATTCGATAAACTGGGTGGACTAGTGTCGAATCAACTCTGCAGAAAAAGGTCTTTACATGTACAAATGAAGTAAGGCAGTGCATAAAAAGGCATAAAATAGATGCTGAAGCCAGGAAATCAACAAAGGATGGGACATCATATGCTCCTGGAGGATTTTAGCCAATCACAAAGAATTCAAGAAAACAAATTCTGATGCCCTATCTTCAAAACTCATTTACTGTAAAAAATATTTATGGCTAGAATACCTAGAAGTTTGCTGTGTTCATTTTAAAATGCAATTATAGTAATGTATATTTATATAGCGGTCTGATTTTTGTCATTTCTCTAAGCTTAAACTTAGTCTTTCAAATAAAGGAACGGAATTTAGCGATATTTAAAATTACTCCTGTTATCAGAGAAAATGTTAATTTTATCACATAGCAGAGTAGCCATTTCGAATAATTAATTTATTATTTTTGTATTTGCACTAAGCTCTTTACAGTATTTATGTGACCTAGAGCTAAACCCACATTCCATTCCATAGTGTGCAAAATATAAATAACACTTCTTTCTACAACTACTATTGATAGCCCATACATCGATATTACAAAACTATGATTACATTTTATAAATTTATGGTTAAAAATTAGTTGGTGCTTCACACTTTGGTTAGTTTACTGGCCAGATCGATTTCTTTTTAACTATAAATAAGAATTCCCCTAAATTAGTAATCTGAGATTGCTTACAACATTTGTTTTGAATTACTGATATTTTTTAATCTTCAACAATTTATTTGGAATGAAATCCTTCCTCCAGATATCTGTGCTTTCGCGTTCTATTAAAATGTGGATTGCATCTTCTTTATCCTCGCATATAGGGCAAATTCCTTCTTCTGCCCCTCCCTGTAACCCTTTAACCAGAAAATTTCCAGTTTAAACCATGCAATGCAATTCTCTTTGATCCCTATTACATTCTCGATATACATCTCTCTCCCATTATTAGTTCCAAAATCCTTATAAATTTGTTTGTTCTCCATTAGCCCATAAATTTTGTTTATCCACATTTTCCAACTGGTATCTAATTCCCAGAATCCTGTCATCATACCCTTTTCCTAGCCACTATGTATCACCCATTCCATTTATTGTAAGTTGGCGCCTAATTTTACCTCGCCAATTCTTTGAGTGAATACACTTTTCCTGTACATTTAAGCAATCTTTCAAAATGTGCCCTTTGGTAAGTGATAAATTCTAATCCAATATTTCAGCACTCTCTCCATAATTCATCCCTCGTGCACGCAGTTTGCTTTATTCTAACACAGTTCCTTTTCCTGTATAGTTATAAGTAATTAAATTATGTAGGCATCAAATTTATTTGTGGGAAACTGAAATAAGACTTATTATACTTGAGAGAAATAGCATTTTTGATGACTTAAATAGGAACTTTCACGGCTTGTGAATATTAAGTAACAATTATTATCGTTAATGCTTCAGTTTCTTAACCTGTATCTGCCCCCTAATTTTCCAAAAATCAATAAAGTATTTAATTAATTATTAAGTTCCTAAATTCAAAACCATGCTTGACATAAAAAAGAACGATCTTTAGATACCATCCTAAAATAACGTAAACTCAAAATCTGAAAGGCACTAAACAAAAACTACATCACAGGGAGCATTCTAAAATGGCAAAAATGTAAAAACACAAGAGTATGAAAAGACTGCCCCTCTGGTCTGGTGGTTAGCGTGCTGGCCTGCAAATCCGGAGGTCCGGAGGGTGGGAATTTTTCTTTAGCCATATCCTCCCTAGAGTCTGGAAATATGAGAGTGTGAATATGAGTGTGATTGTGTGAGTGTAAAGATAATCCAAGTATTAACACAAACAGAAAACGAGGGAACACCATTGCCATGAGCATTTGTTTCGAAGGCAAAGCCGCTGATGTGACCTAGATGTCGTTTCTAACGCTTCCCCAATGGCCTACGAACCTCGGGGGTTACCTCATTCCATCAAGCGAAGACTGGACCCATTTCTGAGGTGGAGGAACCCAGCTGGCGTAATTCGTTGCCTCCGATGTTAGGGTGATGTTCAGGATCGCGGTGGAGTGAGAGGATCTACAGCTTTTACTGGACTCCGAACCACTTTAGGTCTTGGGGATATTTCACATGAACAAGTCAGAGGTGAAGGTGAAAGTGCACGCAACAGTCAGTCAATGAATTACAGAGCTCGTGTTGTTGATGCGAACGAAAATGCTGGTTACTCAGTGTTCTACGAGTGGGGTTGTGACGACAGTTGTGACTTAGTGAGTGCTGCTACTGCGGGAGATTAGAGAGAGGTCCGGTGTTCGATACTTCAGTGAGTGAAACCGAAGGAAGGTTTAGGTGCTTCCCGCGTTTCATTACATCGTTTGTTGCAGAGAAAAGTGAAGTAACAGTGAAAACTAAACAAAGCCACAGTATTACCTTTGCAAACGATCACACTGAATTTTTGGCAAGCAGGTGACGTTTTAAATAGATTCTAATTTTCAGGTTACCTAGATAAGAATACACAAGGATGGATGATTCACCAGGTATTTGAGTAGCAAATGTAAATACTTTTAAGCCAAAATCGTCGAAATGAGAAAAGGAAATCCTGTGTTTAATAGATAAAACATTAAGGTTCATTCAATTGAATTTTAAACCATAAAATACAGCCGATTGTGTATGAATGGAACAAATATGGCACGTGAACTAAGGTACATACACTAAAGCGTGGTACTAGCCGGACTGGTAATTTTGGGAAGTGATAACAACCGTTGAGTGCGGCAATGTATTAAAAAAATATTCCCTCTAGTCTACTGGTCTACAGTGCGCATTTGAACAAGAGGTAAGTCAACCTGACAGCAATCTAATTCTCTTTTGGGGGATATTTGACTAAAAACGTTAGATTGGAAGAAAGTAGTGGAAATAGGTGGGGTTCCACGTGAGCACTCCAAAATTGTCGGTATTGCATCGTGCTGCTGCGGAAGGGCAGAAGCGGATAAGAGGAGTTTTTCAGGACCCAGCCGTGACCAAGGCCCCTTCTGGTGCTCTAAGGTTTAGGCATATACTTTATTAAAACAATCACTGTGCACAACTGTACTTGTGTTGGTTGTCTCGAGGAGACAAATCCTGAAGGAATCATCGTCGTTGCTGGGATGTCCAGTAATCTGTGACCAGATGTAGGTTGCGCTGCATTCGCGCACTCCTCCGAGGAGAAAGCATGTCTTTAAACATGGAGCACCCTATCGGAGGAGGTAAGTAGTCCATGGTTGTCGTGTGATCGGTGGATGTGGTAGGTGTCGTAGCTTTGGCAGCGTCGCGTGCACTGTTGTCTGGAGTGGAGTGTGCAGAAGATGTGAGGTGTTGCGTCGTCAGGTGTTCGTGTAGGCGCGGGTTAAGTGAATTGAAGCCTTTCTCCAGGTACCGAAGAGTAGAGATGGCTGCGCCGGGTTGTAATTGAAATTCTGTTGCGATGTAGAGGAGGCTACGCAGATGACTCGGAGGTCTTGAATGCTGGTTTCAATGCAGCTGAGTCGGCGGAGTTGAGTCTCTGAATGATGGCTGCAGATGGAGTTTGAGATTTTCACTGTGCTTTCCTCCAAGTTGACCAAATGGATTTTGATATTCAGGACCATCGCGTGGAGGTTCTGGAGTGCCTCCCACACGATGTGGTCGGTGGTGGTGACTGGAGCTGCTGTCGATGAGGAAGAACCGGTTGTTGTGGCGTGGTTTTTAGCTGTGGCGTCACACGTATGCTGGTTGCGGTGGTGGGATTACATTGAGCGCTGCGCTTGGCCTGTGTAATGGCCAAAGCCATTACAGGTAGCGCAGTATCTGCGGGAGTTCCGGAGCGAATGTGCTGTACATTCGGCGTTCAAGTAGGGAGCGCCACAATTGCGACACTTTGGTGCGGCGCCACAAGATGAGGCATCGTGTCCGAATGCGCAGCAGTGGCCACATGGCTGGTGGCGATCTACTCGCCTGGCCTCAATGCATAGACGCTGTCCAAATAAGTGCAGGCACCACCTTAAGGCAGCATCGTAGCCGCCGATGTCCGCCAGCTCCAGGCAGGCGTGTGGAGATGGTCCTCGGTATGTGTGATGCCTTTCAGGGCCGATGGCTGTAGGATTTGAGCTGCGGCGGGTAGGTTGCGAAGAACCCCGCGAATCACGGTTTGGGCCGTCCATTCGACTCAGTCCGTGGGTGCGGTGAGGGGTGAGGCGCCTGCAGTGTCGGAGTTTGGGTGAGTTGTAGTGCTGACTGGGAGTTACTTCGATGGCGATGGGTTGGCAAGCGAAGCTATTGTGGCCGGCTCCTGAATAGTATCAAGTGGCGGCAATGTACGGTCTCCCCGCAATAGCCATGCGGCAGTTGCCGGGATGTGCGAGTTGTCCTCGGCGGTACTTCTCTTCTTACTTGCCCATTTACCGGAGGCATTTCAGGCTGCAGAAGTCCTCTTCTTTCGATGCGTTTTCTCTTTTGGTCTCAGGCAGTATAAGCCTAGCAATAACCGTTACATTAAAGTATTTCCTCTCCAGGGTTTAACAAGTTCTGTTTTGAGATCATGTCTTTTTACAACTAATTTTCCAGGCCATCTTAGTTTCATTTCAACGATTAATTGCGACAATCCAATGTTTTTGTATTGCTATGTTTGGGAATGGGTGGGAAGAGTTTAGCAATAAAAGAAAAGGTACCTTATGACCTCGTACTTTGTATCACGAAACTACAAATTCTAACTTCTTTTGCAGAGTGGAAGACTTCCATTCAAAGGCAAGTTCTTGCTGCAGGATACCTGTTGTCAAAATCAACCGTGATTGAGGGAAAACTATTCAGACATTTCCAATGTTCTTTGCTAAAGGAAAGCGGGAAAGGAGCAACAACTTTATACCTAAGGAAAACATGTTTATACATGTAAGCAATTTTTTTCTCATTTGCAGGACGTGTGTTTCTGGAAAGGTGTCCAATACCAAGTGTACGAAAACCGAGGGGAAACATTCTTGGGAGAACTTGGACCAGCCTTTGATTGCCAATACGACAGACCAGACTACCAACTGCTTAATGGTAAGTGGCTTCTAGTATTACTAACACAAAGCCCAACACTGCACTGTATCTATAACCGTTTCTTTGCCATTAGCTAAGACATTATATACCACCAAGGCCGCTACGCAACGCTATACAACTAATTAGTCAGGACAAGAGGGGATCTTTGTCATCAGCCGGTGTATACCGTATTCCGTGTTCTTGCGGGTCGGTTTACATTGGAACCACACAGCGCAATGACAACACCAGACTTACCGAACCCAAAACAAACTGCCGCTTGGGCCAAAGTCCTCAGTCGCCATTGAAGCGGAGGGCGAGCACACCATTAAGTTCCAGGACACCAACATTCTTTCATCCATGACACATTACCATCCCACACTACAGCGTGAAGCCATCGAAATATATACGAATCCTAACAATTGTAATAAGATAGAAGAGGCTCTAAAGTTCAACAATAACAATAAAGTTCAGTCATCCAAGGCAAGAAACGTCATATAACACGAGAAAACAAAGCGAGCTAATCAGAAGGGAGCCATAGCTTTGAGGCAGCTGGGCCCCTCCACCAGCCGACCGGCATCCGGACCAATCAGCGGAGAGCCCTGTTAGTATAAATACAGCAGCACAAGCAGCTGGCATTTCAGACGCAGCGCAACCTTCTCCTCGAAGACTTAGACAGCGCCACTGAAGATGTCTACCGTAGTTGTAGACGAAACGTCTGGAACATCTATCTTCAGCAGACAACGGTAAAACAGCCCGGAAATAACTTCCAGTTATACTGACTTTAGCCAACAAACTTTGTAAATGCATCTATAACAACGTAAAAACACGAATGGCCGTGAGCTATATATGACAGCAGAGCAATAAAATCTAGGAAAACTATTTCCATGGGGTACCGTGCTACTTTGGAATTCAGTAATCCAATTAGTGTATTCTGCGGTGGTTTAGAACGCAACAAAACCTCACACGAGTTAACAAAAAGGACAATGTCCTGGTACATATGTCGTCAGGCCAAACACTGTCGGATCTTAGACTGCGTCTTCAAAAGAGCAGGTGAGTTCCAAAAGGAGAGGTGTGGAAATAGTATAAAACCACAGGTATTAACAACTTAGGTATTATGGTATCTCTTTCATGGTTAGCATGCGCGGCATCAAATGACACGATGAGATAAGGTTTGTAGAGTGAAGTTACAATTATGTCTCTATTATGGTTTCTTTGCATTCATTGATTGAAGCGGCAGGCTCATTGGTGCAATGTGAAACGTCGGCGACTTTCGAGAATAATCAGTGCGTACGATGCATGTTATCTGAGAGGCTCCTTATAAAAAATATAAATCGCATGTTAAGCATAAAAGGGGTCAATTATAGCAATATCCATTGGAACTTGGAACGTGGGAGAGAGGTAAACAGCATGTCATCACGAAAACCGTAGCCGTCTGGTAAATGTCCATTTTTCGCCTGTTGCCACAAGAGAGCTAAATGGGGCATCTTGTTGGTGGCGTGAAATTTAAGAGAAAAACTTCTTGAAGATCCTTAGGAAATCCAACGGACGACAGGTGATACGTGGGCTGAAGGTATTTGCATACCCCATCCACTATCACCAAAACCAATTTCCTGACAACTAACACGAATTATACCGTAGAGCAATTAAAAATCATAAACACTCGCTGACCGTAAACAGAGGATAATCCTACTAACTCTACTACGGGAATTCTATTAAGTGGCCGATCAATTGTGCTCCCAAGACCAAGCAGCCACTACAGCACACCCGTAGCTTTACAGTATACTACATACACGCCAGAATACAATTACTGTGCAAAAATCGAAAACTTATGAGCCATTATTATGCATCGAGGAATATAAACCGGATTACCCCCACATAAATACCAATTAAGATATGCAAAAGTCTTCTGACTCACCGAGGAATAACGCGGGACAAACAGACATCCCATGAATTAATTCGCCGTATTGAGCTACGTAAGATTGAAAGCAAGGTTACGCTAAACTATTTAGGCCTTCCTCACATACCGACCAATAACCTCTCGACAGTATAACTGAAGATCAGCCACAACTTTGCGAAGTACATTGTAGTACGACTGCGATGTGAATGAGGGTTCACAAAACTTGTAACAAACTTGCAAAAATAACTTACAACTTGCAACAATGATTCTGCTGAAAAAAACAAACTACCACAACTAGAGTAGAATTTATGTGGCACAGCTGCGGTAACATTATACAATTAAATGCAGCACAAAGGGCCTCGTTAATGTAGTTGCATAAAGCCTACAGCTTATACCGTAATAAATGAGTATGTATTATTCCCAGCAATACTGCATGTTAACGTAAGATAGTCAAAAGTAACTCGACGTGCTTAGTACGTGTAGTTGCGCAAAACCAAACGCAAATACTACGATAGCTAAATGTGTTTCAATTCTAGCACTGCTTCGTGATAATAGAAGGCAGTTAACAGTAACCCTAGGCGCTTTGTGAGTGTGGCTTCGTAAAGCTTAACGCAAATACAATGATAAATAAATATGTCGTCCTCCGTGGTGTAGCGTTTACTCTGATTCTGGAGGTCGCAGGTTCAAACCGGCAAAGGGCGATGGATTTTTTCGGGCATGAAAATCCTTACCATGGCTTCCCTCAGAAAGGAAGAAAAGCCGGTGGTCCCGTATAGTAGATTTACGGTACGTAAAGGAACATCAAGAACATCAGTTGTTTAAGAGCGTCCAAAGCTATCTGGTAAATATGATAACATAAAGCTCACAACAGGATAGCAACAGCAATTGCAATAGCTTTATCCACAATCTGCAAATGATTGTCCAACCGACCAATAAAACTATCAAGATTTCAATGAAATATTTGTAACACAACTACGCACCAACATAAAGCAGTTCAGAGGCAACCCAAAAGGTCTTGGTAATATAGGTACACAACTCTCAGCTTTACAATCATTAATGAATGTATATTAATAGCCCTACTACATGGTTATAAAGGCAGTTCAATGTAGCAGCTACGATCATGCTAAATGATCGTTCACTTGACCCTCGGGATTAATTACTATGAAAAGGATAGATAGCGGCAATGGAACCTATATGGGTATATAACTATAAATTAAGGAATGATGTACATATGCCTGTATAACCGGGGTTGATGCCGAAACACCCGCAAGCTAGAACGCTTGCTTAACTTGTAGTCCCCTTAAGGTGGGGCCATATGGCTGAAAAGGCAAAGAGCCAAAACTTGGGCAAAGTAAACTCTATGGCCGTCCATAATAGACAAATATGTATAATGCCATAAACATAGTTTAAAAGAAAGGGGATTAAGCGGCAAATGCCTTAAACGGGAGGAAACCCACAAATTAAAAAAATTAAAACACATGATAATCTCGACGTAGCACACCGATTCTCACGTAAAACCCGGTGCCCAATTTCTAATTTAGATAGTTGCCCACAAGAAATAACCTCCGCCAAAAGCGGCCTATATGTCGTTGGCATTTTCCTAAGACAACACCCTCATAGTCACCCAAAGGCGAATTTTAAACCGAACTACCCCACAGTCACTCCAATTAAAGCAAGGCACTGCAGTCCCAACTTACCGGGAGAAACCGCAAAGCACGCTCTCACTTCACAGCATTATCTACCGCACAGCGGCTCCAAGCCGACTCCCCGAAGCTCTCATCGCGACCAAGCCCGAACCCCTAGCCACTCAGCTAATTCCTAACCCTCATGACAGAAGCGCCACAAAGCTTTGCCAACTCCATAAAAATAAACACAAAACAAAATATGAGGAACGATAATACGTAATGGCAGAGTATAGACATGAGAGAGCTCCCAGGAAGCAATTTGTCCCTACTATTCGAACACGACACAAACCGTGACACTGGCTAGCCCTACCTTATCCACTTGTGGGTACCAGGTGTAGACGAGAGGGCTCTCAGAAAGGACGGGGTCCCTAACTATTCAAACATTTCACAAATCCTGATTACGGCTAGCTCCACCTAGTTACCCGCCACCTGTGGGATCCGAGTGTAGACAAGAGAGCTCCAAGAACTGAAGGGGTTCCTAGCTATTCAACATGCCACAAACGCTGACGCTGGCAAGACCTACCTTAGCCACCCGCAACATGGGGGTCCCGGGTGTAGACGAGAGAGCGCTCAGGAATGAAGGGATCCCTAACTATTCATGCATGGCGGAAATCCTGATGCAGGCTATCCCTACGTTAGTCATCCGCAACCTGCGGGGTAACGGGAGTGGAACTGAAAATGTTCAGGAAGGAAGGAGACCCTAACTATTCCAACATGCCACAAATCCTGACGCTTGCTACTCCTACCTTAGCCACGCATAACCTGGGAGTCCTGGGTTTATACTAGAGAGATCCCAAGAAGGAAGCGGTCCCTACTATTATGCATGGCACAAATCCTGAACCTGGCTATCGCTACCTTAGCCACCCATAACCTGGCGGTCCCGATTGTAGACTAGAAAGCTCCCGGAAAGGCGAGCATGCCACGAATCTTGACGCTGGCCTTAGCCACCCTAACCTGGGTGTCCCATGTGTGGATGAGAGAGCTCCCAGGAAGGAGGGTGTGCCTAACTATTCGAACACACCCAGACGCCACCCACAACTGCTGGTTCCAGTTGTAAACGAGCGAGCTCCCTGGAAGGACGGGGTCCCTAACTATTTGAACATGGCATAATCCTGACGCCGGCTAGCCCTATCTAACCACCCGCAACCTGGGGATCCCGGGTGTAGATGAGAGAGTTCAGAAAGGTTGGGTCGCTAACTACTGAATATGCCACAAAACTTGAAGCTGGTTAGCCCTATTTTAGCCATCCGCAACCTGGGGGTCCCGGGTGTAGACGAGAGAGCGCCCAGCAGGGAAGGAGTCCCTAACTATTCGAAGATACCACAAGCACTGACACTGATATTCCTACCTTAGCACCTCACAACCTGTGTGTCCCGCGTGTAGAGGAGAAATCTTCCAGGCAGGAAGGGGATTCTAAGTATTCCAACATGCCACAAATCCTGTCGCTGGCTAGCCCCACCTTAGCCACCTTAACTTGGGGGGTCCCAGATGTGAGACGAGAGAGCTCCCAAGAAGGGAACGGTTCCCAGCAGTCTAGCCATACTCTAAGGAGAAACCTCACCTGAGGGCAAATTCCACCTTGTCGCACCATACCTGCCGCCGTCGCGTAGTCCCACAACCCTGAACAGATGAGGTGAAACAGATGAAAGGAAATTGACAGAAAATTCGTGGCAGAACAGAAGTTGTCCCAGCATCCGTTTACTGACCCGGGAAACCATAAAACAACCCATTGACATAGTGACCGACCCAACGGGAATCGAACCCGGGACCTCCCGAATGCAAGCCTTACACGTTACCGCGGAGCCATCTCTCTCGGTTAGTGATTCCTAATGTAAATGGATGTAATCTTTACAAACGTTAGCCTAGTCTGCAAAAGAATAGTTAAGAAGGTACATAGGTAGGAATGGTTGTATATACCTTCAAACCTAGCCATATCTATTTATCATGCGTCTTTTATCGTTGCTCATTACCAAAAAGCAAATTCCCATCCAAGAAATTTGGCCATCAGTTAGTTCTTCAGGGAAACGTGCTGAGTTGCTCGATATATAAAAACCATGGATTCGGGCTGCACACTACTCAGTACTTACATTTCGTTCCTTTAACATGTCTTCCACAATTGCTAGAAAATGTACCCATGTAGTTCATAGGCATATGTTGTTTCAACAAGATGGGCGGCAAGTCCACTTTACACACTATAGTAGTTATAACTCTAGATTAAACAGTGCATTAACAATAATGCTGCCCCTAGGGGCGCTAGTGTCGCTTTCAATAGCGCAAAATTTGAAATTGGCAGGATTATCACCAACTGTTTAATCTAGAGCCTTTTTTATTTTATTTATTTCTTATGCATGCAGGATATAATACAACTTAGGAGTACGATTAGCAATACTACTTGGGATAGCAAATATGGGGATAATCCTTAACGCTACAAACACGATATGATGATACCTTTTATACACAATTAAGTGATAATTTTTACGCGATATTTAATGCAACAATTACAGATTACTTTTAGTTTGCGGAACCACATGATATATATTATGAATAGGAGTCATCACTTGATTGCGTTAAACAGTATACTACAATGAAAGCAAGGCTTAAAAAAACGTTAGTTTCTTGTGCAGTTGCAGTTGTATTGTTTGAGGTGAATATATGGATTTAAAAATGCGTATAGACAGCAAGGCTAAGCGCTGGCAATGCAGGCACTTTGGATATAACACTGGTACTTTGTTACGCAGAGTTAAATTATTCTTTGAGAAATATGGTTTCCACGAGCAAGCATAATGGTATTTTTCGCTCATTAATCTGTTGTTGCACCGCCTACACAAAAATCAATTAGGATTGATACGTCTGTTTAAGAATATTGTTCTTCTTCTGAATACAAACATGGAATCCATTTTATGTTGTTTTTATTCATTTTTATTCATACAGGATAATCAATTCAACTTAGGGGATGAAAACGTTTAACGTTACTTAGAAGAGCATAACACAAACACAGAATGACCATAATTCTTAATGCTACAAACACGATACACTACACTGTTTTTAGCACTCTCTGGAATTTTATGCTGTTTACAATGAGTGTGGTAAGTCTTGAGCAATGTTGCACACAGTTTATTTTATGCTGTTTTGCTTGTGGAATCACTTGCACTTTCACAGAAGATGCTTTTAAACTGAGTTTAGATGGAGAGGAGATCATTGTCGTCTTCGGTATCGCTGCTGTCGCTGTCAATTCAAAAAATGCATCGATCTTGGACGGGTTTGGTGATGCAGGTGAGAAGAAGATGATGAAAGGTGCTGTGTGTTTCCAGGGTGGGTATGGGCGCCACGAACTCCTTTATACAGCAGATGGAGAAGCACCCGTCTGATGTGATGTTGATGTCGAGGTTAGGGGTTTTATTGTGGCATAGGTAAACGGTAAGGTGAGCATTTGCAGCGTATTGGATGGCTTTGGAAGGTATACATTTGACGTGAATGGCGTGGGAATGCTTGGAGCGAACTTAGGCGGTGATTCGATTTTGTCTACCAAAGAAGGTGGTTTCGGTGGAGAGTAAATTGACTTGAGAAAACTCTCCTTTAACGGAGAGCTGCGACAGACATACGAGTTTGAGGAGTAGGTTATTTCATATGTGCACCGGATCTATTTCACAGCTCAATGTTGCCGAGAACCTGACGAGATGTTTTTTGAATCCGTTCTTTAGTTGTTCTTTGCCTTGGTAGGTTAAAGTGAGCTTGGTGGTGTCGAGTTCTTGGATGAGCTCTGGCGTAGCCTTTCCGAATCTTGAAGGTAGAAACACTTCGGTTTCGTTGTCGATTTTGACGACCGTTCTGGGGCCGTACTTGGTGGCGAGGGATCCGACGCCTTGTACGTTGTATGCCACGTTTTGTTGCAGCGCAGTAACGCTGAGAATGTCTGTGTTATCGGAGAGCTGTTCCAATTGACGAAGAGTGTCTTGGCTCATGTTTCACTTTGGGCGCAACTGGCAACTAGCGATGGAAGTTGGTTCGGTTGTGTTCTCTTGTTGTATTTTTGGAGAAAACTTTGGATTTGCTGGTGAAGTTTGGAGAGATCTTCGTAAAATCCAAATTGGCACCTGGTGCACAAGTGTGTGAGATGGTGATTGAGAATTTGGCAGCTGCAGGATTGATGAAAGCAGTTTGAGTAGTGGTACCTTGTGCACGACGCGCCTGGCATTTCTCAATTCACACTGACCTGGGACGGAAATGGAGCATACATAGGCAGGAGTACATCCGCCGGAAAGCTGTGTGTGGGGAAAGAAACCGCAGTGGGGATTGTTTGACAGGAGGTTGTGCATCCGCTGAAAGGTTGGGTGTGGGAAAGAAAGGATTATGGGTTTTTTCGTGTATCCGCCTCTAAAAGAGTTGAGCATTGGGTGTGTTGTGTAGCGCGTTCACGGAGAGGGACCTTTTTGACAAAGCTGGCAGTCTCTGGTGAGTGGTGCGGAACTGTCTATGTAAACCCGCTGCCAGGGTTGGTTATAATGTTGCTTGAAACGACGATAACAATGGAATATTTACTACTGGTTCGGCGATAGTTGTTCCCAAATTGAATCCAGATCATACGGTGGGTATTTAGGGAAGATATTTGCGTGGAACAGCATGATTTGAAGTTTGCAGCTCGTGAGTTGAGTGAGAGCTCTTTGGCGTTCGATGTACTTCAATATGGTTGAAATGGTTTCCGTTGCGCCTGCCACCATGGTTGGTCGTAAAACTGCGAGTGAGGTGGAGAAATGGGAGTGGAGTATATATATATATATATATATATATATATATATATATATATATATATATATATATACACGTAGGGCAGTAAGCTGTGCATCCGCCGGCTTTAGATAAACATACTGTGTTTTTCGTAGAAAATGCGGTGTTCTTCTTCTTCGACGAGAACTGCTTTCCTCCACGCTAAACATCCAATCTCCATGGTCGTGATCGGTAAGAATATAAAACGGTAAATGGATCAAATGCACCGTGCAACATTTTCCATAGCACATGCTTCCGCTCCTCATTTGAAGCATTTTGTCCACAGGGATGTACTGTTGCTCGTAAAAGATGATGTAGAGCCCCGCTTTGGAAACGAATTCAAATGTATGACATTCTGTAGGATTGGCATCTTCTTGGTCATGTTCATTTGCTTTGAATTGGATGTCCTGCGAACTTATGTTGGAGATGACGTAGTGTATTTTAGTTTCGCAGTTGTGGCACCTTACTGAGACTGTTTTTCCGTCGAAGTATCGTCGACGAATCGAAGTGCGTAAGGTGCGTTTTTCTTGGGATGTCCTTCAATTTCGTAATTTTTTAATATTTTAGATTCGTCGCAGTGTTCGGAAATGTAATTCCTGTACCCCATGGTGCGGCTTGGACGTTCTGGTAACAACTGAGCGGCAGAACGGTAGCTGCGGATCTATAGGCTTTGAAGTTGCTGGAACTCGATGTGCTGTTGGAAATGCGGTTTGAGACAATGCTCTATCTCGAGGTATGTTCTGAAGTTGGCGCTTCGAATGTACTTGGTGAAATGAGTAAAGTTAATGCTATCCAACAGGGAGCCGGAAGTGTGGGTGTAAAGCAGATACATGTAATAAGCCAAAATTTGATTTTTTACGTCCGCTTCCTCTTTGCTCTGGTGAAACAGCATGTCGGTGACGAGGCGCTGCATTCCGTCTAGCACGTCCCATTCTTACGGTTTGAGCGATACGGAGCCTCCTGAGCGTTCTTGAGGGCGATGCTAGGTGCTCCGAACAAGTTTCTGAAGATGAGGTTGAAGTTGCTGCTGAGCTGGTATTCCCATAGATGACACTGGGCATGCGTTATGTTGCGTCGAATCATGGTTTTAGCTTCGGTGAATTTTTGCCACTCTGACGAACTGATGACGAAGGCATGGTGCTGTCCGCACTTAACGATAGTGACCACCAGCTGGTGTGGCGGTAGAGTTGAGAATCCCACTCACAGAAACTTGGTTTGCGCGCGATTGAAAAAGTACATGTGAGACAAGGGCTTCACTCCGGGATGCTGCTCATCGGCGTCGTTGGGAATTGGGGAAGCAGGTTGCTCCTTGGATTGCGCTGCGTCTACCTTGGCCTGGGGTTCCATGGTACTGAAACAAGAGCGCACTTTCTAAGGAACGCGTAAATGGAAAAACATTACGATGTCGAGTACTTTTGCAGATCTCCACTTACCTGCGATGCGTGCTGAGACGTACTGTGTCTACGAGGCTGCGCTGCGCGCTTTATTCGAGCCGGAGCGCGTTCTGAAAGCACACACACAAACTAATGAATGCCGAAAACCTTTGTGACGTCACACACCGTATGGAAGTAGCCGAATCCTACTTACCTGTAAAGGATCGCATGGCTGGCGTGGATTTGCGCAGGTGACGAGACACACATCTTTGTAGGTGTTGATAATGACGTCATCGTTACGCGCGTAATGGGTGACGTGAAATTTGAAAAAAACGTTTCTTTGGCTAAACCGGAGCAGCGATGCGCTAAGTAGGCAATAACGTAATGACTACATGTGGTGCTGTCGTATCCTTGCAACCGTTTGACGTTGTGCGACAAATGGGTGCCGCAGGTTTGATTAAGAAATTTTAGAAAATAGTGCGACATCGGTCCTAGACCGTAGCTGTCGAAATACTCTCCATGTCCGCCCTGCGTCATAAAGGTACAGACGCAATGCTTGCCCGGTTTGATGCTAGTGTTGGTGTTGGCGACCAAGCCGAAGGGAGGTTTTACATGTACGGCGGGTAGTTCATCGGAGGCGTAAACCCCTAAGAAGCAACTGCGCGTGGCGGGGCATGTGGACAGAAATCGTTCTATTTGAAAAGTGTTCATGATACGAGAACGGATCGGACGACATCGATTTTTACGGTGCAATGTATCTCCGTCAACACCAGCAGAATAACGGGTTCTGACAGCTGTTTTGCGCGTAGCCACCGTTGTCCCAATACTTAAGCCTGGGAAGGATCGCCAACTACCTTCCAGCTATCGCCCTATCTCTCCCACCAGTTGCATTTCAAGGTGATGAATCGCATGATCAACGGGCGTTTGCCGTGGTGGCTTGAGTCTCAGAACCTTCTGGCGAACGCTCAGTGCGGCTTTCGTCGACATCGCTCTACCGTCGACCATCTGGTGTCTTTGTCGACGCATATTATTAATGGTTTTCTGAAAAGTGTCAAACAGTGGCTGTGTTTCTTGACCTAGAGAAAGCTTATGACACTTGTTGGAGGGGCGGCATTTTACGTACACTCCACGTATGGGAAATACGCGGTCATCTTCCCGTATTTTTTCTGGAATTTATGAGGGATCGCGTCTTTTGTGTACGTGTGGGCTCGGTTTTATCTAGTCGTTTTATTTAAGAGAACGGTGTACGCAGGGCTCTGTAATAGGTTTCACACTTTTTGCGATTGCTATCAACCCCATTGTTGAGTGTGTTCTACCTGGTGTTTCATCCCTTTTCGTGACGATTTGCGATTTATTGCAGTTCGCGGCGGATCTGTCTGCTCGAATGCCGTCTCCAGAGCTGTATCGACCGTCTCTACGCCTGGAGTAACGCCAACGGCTTTACTTTCTCCGCCGACAAACCCGTCTGTGTCAATTTCAGGCGCCGAAAGGATTTCCCTTCGCCCTCTCTCCATCTTGGGCCGGATAACCTTCCATTTGCAGACGAGGCAAAATTTTTGGGGTTGAGCTTTGATAGGAAGTTGAGCTGGACCGTTCTCTTAGTCTTTTACGTGTTTTAAGTGGCACATCCTGGGGAGCTGATTGGACCGTCCTTCTGCGTCTTTATCGCTCTTTGGTTCGATCCAAGCACGATTACGAGTGCATTGTCTATTCATCGGCGCGTCCATCCGTGTTACGACGCTTGAATGCCATTCACCATTGTGGCATAAGACTCGTTACAGGGGCTTTTCCAATTAGCCCAGTATCCAGCGTGTATGCTGAAGCTGTAGAGCCTCCGCTGTGCTTCAGTCGTGAGATACTTTTTTGCAGCTATGCCTGTCAACTCTCCAGCTTGCCTGACTACCCGTCATTCGAGTTATTTTTCGAGGATTCGCTTGATCGGCATTATATAGTTAGCTCCTCTGCATTGCTCCCCCGCAAGGGTTCGATTTCGCCAGCTTCTTCGACATTTGGACGCTACGCCAGCGCCGACCCAACGCGGTTTCCTCCTTCGTTGCGCGCTGAGGCCCACTGTCACCTTAGGTTAACGTCGATGCCAAAGAATGCGACCCCTTCTTCGCTCCTTAGATCCGCCTTTTTAGATCTTCAGGCGAAATTCGGGGACTTTCATTTTATCTATACTGATGGGTCTAGGACTGATGTTGAAGTAAGGTGTGTTTTTATCGTTGGTCAACGTAGTTTTACCTTTCGTTTACCAGGGCAATGTTCGATTTTTACCGCAGAGCCTTTTAGTATTTTCCAGTCCCTTTTATACATCCAGCGGCATGACTTACGGCATTGTATTGTTTGTTCTGACTCTCTGAATGCTCTTCAAAGTATTTTCGCGCTGTACACTTACCGCCTGCTCGTACAGCGCATTCATGACCTGCTCCCCTCGCTCGGTTCTTCTGGGATCAGCGTCTCCTTCGTGTGGATTCTAGCTCATGTGGGCATCTCAGGAAACGAGTCAGCCGACGCCGCTGCCAAATCGGCAATTTTATCACCCAGATATTTTGCCTCTGTTGTTCCCTACACATATTTGTTTGTTATTTTACACAACCGCATCTTCTCGCTTTGGTGCGATGAATGGACAGCCCTTCGGGGGAACAAGTTGCGGGAGGTTAAACCTCTCCCGTTAGTCTGGGGTAGCTCTTCTCGTTCTTCTCGTCGGGAAGAGGTAATTTTAACTCGTTTACGTATTGCCATTGTCTTTTTAGTCATAGACACCTGCTGAGTGGTGACCCCGCACCACTCTGTGGGCAGTGTGTTGCGCCGTTAACGGTGCGTCACATTTTAGAAGTGTCAGAGTTTAGCTACCTTGCGCGTTCGTGTGTGTAGCCTGTTGGCATAGGCAACGTTTTGGCAGACGACGAGCATGCTGTAGCATGTCTTTTACGTTTTATAAGTGACAGTGGCTTTTATCGGCGCATTTGATGTGCTGAGCGTCTTTTGGATTTGTGATTTGATACTGTCTGATTTACTGGGGGCTCTTCTCCCCAGCGGGCATATGACGCTCTTGTGTATTGAATTTTACAGTTCCTGACACGTCTTTTTAATCTTGTATTGTTTTATTCTCCAACTATTTAGTGTGGTACTTTTAAGAATTCGCTACATTGCTTTTGAGTGCTTTAGTGTTTGATTTTAAATATTATACGTTGTAAGGGCGCTGATGAACCTTGATGTTTAGCGCCCTTAACCCCCATATCATCATCATCAGATAGTAAAGGCCCACAGCAGCTTATAATCGCAATATCACGATCATTTGGCTCAGTGAAGGTTATATAAATATTGATATAAAAGTGCAGAAATCGTAATTTAAACATAATAAGCAGCACTAACGGATAGAAAATTATAGATATATGTATATATAATATATATATATATATATTTACACTCAAACATATTTAAAACCAATCACATTATTTAATACATGCATTCTCGTCCGAGTACACAGTACAATTTTACTGGTTAATAAGTTTTCCGTAAATAGACGGGAGGTGACATATAAGATATTTTCTTTAGAATGGAATCAAATACATGCTAGCTCTAGAGCAATTCGGCATCTATTCTTTCCAAAATACTTAACTGCATACTGTGATATTGCGAGTACATTTAATCCCAATAGTATTATAACCTCACCGCGAATAAACTCTAGAGGGAACAAAGGAAACGCTTTTCTTTAAAGTGAAAATTTAGCAAAAGATGGAAGAAATCGAAATACAGCAAAATGCATTAAACACCCACCAATACTAGTCATGAGTCTGCCTGTCTGGTCCTCTGTGTAAACAAGTCAGAAATCCTCACCCTACGCATAAGTGCTCCTACCTGGAATCAAAAACTTCAAAATAAGGGATGAGAAATACAAGCATTTAAAAGCTACAAATGTTCACAATTCAAAAAAGGAGTTTACTTGTTTTTATCCCTCTGTGTTCACTATACACAAAACATCTATTTGTTTTCCTCAATTGTTGTTCCAGTTTCACGAAGCATCACAAAAGTGATAAGTCCAAAGCGATCATAACGCTTTTTGTTTTCCTAAAAATACTATATAACTTTAACAAAGAGTTTTCTATAAATGGAAACTCCGTGTCATTTTACACGCGACCGAATAACTATTAGAAGAACAAGCGAAGTCTAGAATAAACACGTCCTTACATGCCACAGTAGGAATTATTCCACACAAAGCGGCTACATCCCTATCACAATGATCCCGCAAACACAGCTATAAATACTTCAAGCCAAATGAAGAAATGGTAGTTAGTGACCAATCAACAGGAATCTGCAAAAACCGAATAACCAATTATATTGATTCATTTCTAAGTCGTTGTACATGGGCAGTAAATATCCATTAACCGGTCATGCATGGGTATTTTATGCACACGCAGAAGATAAGAAGATGAAATTCGCCACTATATGACACTTGTGTGAAATCGCCGTTCTTTGCAGCAAATTGAAGTTTCTATTTTCTCCTGTGATTATACCTGCAAGGATATCTACATCTGTCTTCACAGCAACTTAATACATCAATTTATTGAAAATGTTTAGTAAGTTATTATTTTTACATATTCACTGTTTATTTAAAGTATATTTCTTACTGCATGCATGGGAGCTGCTTCATAATCATTTCAAAACCAGAAACCTTTTATCCGCTTGACAGTTTTAAAAACATTTGCTTCGAATAACGTCCTTTTCTGCATTGCTAAAGCGCTCGAGAATTTCATTTAATAGGAAATCGTAGCGTATACAGCTAAAACAAGAATGAGTGCGAGTTTTACTTTTTTCTCATATAAGGCATTAGTATACTGGTAATGCCTGTTCACATCAAAGGAAATAAGCCGGCGACCTCATGGTACAGCTCATTACAGCAAGTCCATCATCAATTTGAAACCATAGAAAACCAATTAAAAACATTACAAGTACATGTGATTACTTTAACATTTATAAATACTTCATCTTAAAATTAAAAATGACATGTTAATATACAGAGGCAAACATTACAATTCGCAATAAAATTTCCAAGTTACGTTTGAATTATTTGTTTACCACTACGGATCTTTATTAACTGTATACCCGAATGGACATTAATTCAAGTTAAATGCACTCTCATAGAAGTGACTACCTTGAGAAATACAAATATGCTATTGCATATCAATATGTTCCTACATGTTTATTATCAATACTAATGCAAGAAAATATATTTAACTATCAGAATCTAAAAATTACTTAATAAGTGCATGCTCATTCTTTAAACAAGAAAGCATTACTAATATATCATGCTTTAAGCTGTTCACCATAATAAAGGAAATGCTGGAATTTCTTCTAAAATATTTTGTCTACCCCTAATATAAACGAAACTTAATATACATTTAAATAAAAGATGAATATATAAACTGCCTATTTTTTAGCATTCTGGTCTCATGGGTCTAAGGAGGCTTACAAGCGTCTGTGCAAGCTGAAACATACCTTTCAACGCTTAGAGCTTACCATCAAGACCTACGAAAGTCGATAAGCCAGCTGCAGATCAGTATCCCAGGACCCTTCCAGCCTCTTGACAGGTGTATGGACCCCTACCATGAAGGAAGCAGCTCGGTCCTCGGCTGTGTTTAAAGATTGAGGCCTGATGCAGGAAGCTTTTAGATTCAGCATTATCATCCTGCACGCCCAGCGCATACTCATCTCGCTTGTTTAAGGAAGATAAAAATTCCATTTTTATAATAATAAATTATTATACCATTTAAATTATATTACTATTAGGGCATCGCGTAGGCCATCGAGGGAGATGCTTGAGACCTGTGTCTCGCGACATGTCTGCTGCAGCTACAACCTCCACATCTAGCAGCATCCCATTAACATCTAGCGGAATAACAGTCCACCTGAAGGAGAAAAGAAAGCTGCCACAGAATGAGACCCTCAACAGCAAAACGCCGAGGGTTGGTGCTAATGATTGCCAG
This sequence comes from Deroplatys truncata, assembly GCA_030765065.1. Classification (NCBI taxonomy): domain Eukaryota; kingdom Metazoa; phylum Arthropoda; class Insecta; order Mantodea; family Mantidae; genus Deroplatys; species Deroplatys truncata. The sequence continues at coordinate 172,114,797 of CM060990.1, forward strand.
GGAATAAACTGCAGGGTCATTAAATCGGCGTTCAAGGAGGTATTTTAATAGCAGAATTGATAATACATTAGAAACACTTGAACCAAGAGTGTTCATGAACGAATATAGGGATTTTGTTGTTAAAGACTTGGAAGACATCTTAAATAAAAACATATCTGGATTAAAAATGAACTGCTCCCTAACGTTTATATTTGATTCATAAACCTTCATAGGAGATAAGAACTTTTTTACCTTTTAATTCCAAGACCAATGTGATCAATGCATTAAGAAATCCTGTTCAGACTCTCACTACAAAAGTCGAAGACATTTTGGAAAATATCTCTAAATTTGAGGGGGGAGCTTCATCGAAATCATTGTCTGCCGTACATGCCCTGGTAATTAGCCCTTCATCTTACTACCCGTTACATGCACCATCATACATAGAACTGACAGAGAAAATCAAGAATACACATACTGTTATATAAAGAATAGGGATAATTTCTGATTTGCTTGGTGCATGCTAGCTGCAAAGATTTCCGCTAAGTCTAATTCAGTGAAAACGGGGTCGTTCCTCATTTAATGCTTTTCAAAGCATAAGTTATGCGAACATTGAATTTCCGCTATCTCTACATCAAATTGAATGATTTGAAAAGCAGAGTAATGGAGTGTCAATTTCCGTGTTTGGCGTGGAAGAAAATGAAAGTATTATCCCGCTATACCAAACCACGAGATGAGAAAGCGACATGTTAATCTTTTATATATTGAAAAAAATGAAAAATCATCATACACTTAGTAAATTTGATAAGTATTCAAGTCATGAAGCACGATCATAGAATGTGGGCATTCGAAGCATGTCTGAAGAGATGCTCCAATGAGAAGGCTCTTGAATCCCACAAGTTAAAATGAAATAAATATCAAGTTCTTAAGATGCTGCAACAGGATGGGTTCATTAAATTTAAATCATTTTCCAAAAGCACTCCTGTGCTTTTTGTTATTTACACTGGCATGGAATCTGTTCTGGCAAAGGCACACTCCTGTGAGCCCTCTAGAAATTCAAGTTGGATCCGAGCTATTGAGGAGCGTGACTCAATGTCAAAAGCTCTTACAAGTAGAGAGAACATAGCCCTTCAAAAGTTGTGTTCAAAATGATCACCGATAGCTTCAATACACTCTTCCAGTCTGCTATGGAAAGACAGCTGCACACTTTCTGGCATTTCAGCGGAAATTTCAGAGCAGACAGCAGTAATACGTCGTTTCATATCGTCTGGTGTAGTTGGTACATCCTTGTAGACAGTGTCTTTCAGCCTTCCCCACAGAAAAAAGTCTAAAGGAGTCATATCCGGTGAACGGGCCGGCCAAGGTACAGGTCCTCTTCGTCCAATCCAACGATTTGGAAAATATCCGTTAAGACAAGCTGTAGTACTTCGTGCACTATGGGCTGGATAGCCATCATGTTGGTACTACAGGTTCCTCCTAGTCTGCAAAGTAAAGTCTTCTAGCATCTGTGGCGGCAGATAGTCTGTCGGAGGCTGCGATACTTGTGTGAGTTCATTGTTCCTTCTATGAATAAAGGTCCTATGAGGTGGTTCACTATCCCACACCACACGTTTAAACTCCATGGACGCTGACGTTCCACCTGACGAAGCCAACGGGGATTGTCAACAGTCCAATAGTGCATGTTTCTGCGGTTTACCTGGCCATGATTAGTAAATGTTGCCTCATCACTAAACAAGATACATGATGTATCTGGAGTGTCATATCTTAATGCTCATGTAAAAAAGTTAACACGATTCTCAAAATCGTTTCCATGCAGCTCTTGATGGAGAGAGATGTGATAGGGATGGAACCTACATATGTCGATGGAGAATGCGCAGTACACTTGCCTGACTTATACCACTTCCACGTGCGATTGTGTGGGAACTAATTTTCGGATCTACTGTAACGGCAGCCAAAACATTAATTTCTGACTCTTCTCCAGTCACTTGTTTATTTCTGTTACGTTTTCTAGGTGTTACAGTACCATTTGCACGTATCGATTGAAGAGGTTGATAAATAATTGCCGATATGTTTGACGCCTATTGGGATACGTTTCCGCATACACCATGCAGCAACGAACTGCATTCTTCCTACACTGTCCATACACCATTAGCATGTCCGATTTTTCTGCATTAGTAAGCCCCATCTTCTACTCACGACTTACTGCTTGAACTGTCACCAACTAACTGACCAGAAAGTCGCAATGCAATCAATGAACAGAAAACACAATGCAAACAAACATAATATAGTACCTAGCAACTAAGCAAGTTGAAAGGGACAACAATCCTGCAACAAAGACCATTGACATTCTAATTTACCCTAGCTTTATTCTATTGATGTAACTAGGCATTGATCCATTTAAAAAATTGTATGTTTGCTCAAAAAATACACTTTCGCAGTATTATTAAAATCTGTTTATAGGCTAAATGTACGAGCCCCTGACTACCAATCAATGCTGTGAAAACTGCACATCAATAACACTTTTCATTTCTGAAATATTTATGGTGTAAATTTTAGGCGATTCACCGGCACAGAATCTCGGGAAATACAGTGATCTGTGTCTAAAGACTGATACACTGCTTTTGACAGATTTTTTTCGAGAAGATTCGAAATCTCTTACGAAATCTATAACCTCGGCCCACCGTGATTTTATAAATTACCAGGACTTGCTTTCGTTGCCAAGTTGAAGTCAACAAAGGGAAGGCTCCCTTTAATCCATGACAAGAGCTTGCTGGAGTTCTTCGAGTCTGGAATTAGAGGTGGCTCCTGTACTGTCGTGAAGAACTGCTCTAAGATCAACCACAGGTATATGTCAAACTTTTATCAGCATGCACCTATCAAGTACCTATCATATGTAGATATTAATGACTTTTACGGAATGTCGATTATATCTGCAATGCCTTACGGTAGCTAGAAGTGGCTATACAGTAGTTAAATATAATTTGAGGGAGCAACAGTAGCACATTCATTTAAAAGTCTTTATTAAAGAAACATGGATATACAATATTAAAACATGATTTGAGAGAGAAGTAATAATACACACTGATTTAAAATCCCCAAATATACAATATTTACAATTCTGTGGGGAAGAACTAATAATCGCCAGGTTTAAGGGAGTAATGACCTCAAGCGGGTGTTTGATATTATCCTTCCTCCTTAATAGTTCTTTTTTTAAAGCAGCGTATTGTTATTTTCCCTCAAACCATGTTTTGATATTCTATATGAATATGTCCTTAATGAAAGTTCTTAAATTAATGTGCTTTTATTTTCCCCTCAAATTATGTTTTAATATTCTATGTTTCTTTAATGAAGGCTTATAAACGAATGTGCTATTATTTTCCCTCAAATTATGTTTTAATATTTTGTGTATGCGTCTATAATGTTGGTTTTTAATGAACGTACTACGAGGGCTGATCAACAAAGACTGAGACTGATTTTTTTCACAGATGTTTATTACTCCAATTCAATGTTTACATGATCTTTTTCAAAGTAGTCCTCTCCTACCTCAATGCACTTTTTATAGTGTCTCTGCCAGTCCTTGAACACGTGCTGCAGACCTCTTTATCAGGTCCTTGAGAATCGCCTCAGTTTTCTTGAGCACTGCTTCAGAGTTTTCAAATCGAATACCCCTAAGCTTTGCCTTTAGTGATGGGAATAAAAAAGTCACAGGGTGCAAGATTGGGGCTATAAGGTGGATGTGGTACACAGGTAATGTTGAATCGAGCCAGAAACTGCATGACTTGATTTGCGACGTGAGGCCGTGCATTGTCATGATGAAGTCGCCACCCAGTCCGAGAAAGCTCTGGTCGTTTCTTTGCAATATGCCTCCTCAGTGTAGCCAATACTGACTGTAGTATGCTGCTGTAACAGTAGTGTGAGGGGGAACTGCATGCTGGTAAATCATTCCATTACAGTCAAAAAATGTGATCACCATCACTTTCCCTGCAGATGGAACAAGTTTTGCCTTTTTTGGTGTTGGAGAACCTGGCGATTTCCAAACTGTGCTGGCTTTTTTTCCTTCAGTATCATAATGATGCAGGCATGACTCATCACCGGTGATAACCGATTTAAAAAATGCATCCCCTCCATCAGCAAAGAGACGCAGCACCTCACGGCTTGTCTCCATTCGCACAGCCTTTTGTTCGGGAGTCAACAGACGTGGCACCCAACGAGCACAAACTCGGGTCATATGGAGATGGTCGTGCATAATTGTAAACACACTGCCATATGAAATTCTCAACACTTCACTGAGGTTACGTAATGTTATACGCCGATCCTCTCGGACAATCACAGCAGCTGTGTTGATGTTGACTTCAGTCACAGCAGAAGCCGAAATACCAGGCCCACCTTGCTTAACACTGACAAGTCGGCGTTCTTTAAAGTCCTTGAACCACCTAAACACTGTTTCACGAGGTAGTGCATATTCACTGTACGCTTGCTTCAGCTTTTCATAAGTTTCGGTGGTTGTATGGTTTAAACGAAAACAGAATTTGATTGTGCTGTACTGCTCCTCTCGCGTTACCTCCATTGTCTGGTATGCGAAATGCAGTAGGGTCTACAAAATAGAGCATTACTACCAATCTACCAATACGAGAGTGCTGCCGCCTACCAACATTATACATAAAAAACCACTCTTTTCAAATATTTATGTTACAGATACGAAACTATCACGGCAGCTACAGGAAAAAATCAGTTTCAGTCTTTGTTCATCAGCCCTCGTATTATTTCTTTTCATTCTAAACAGAAGCAACAATTTAATGGAGGAGTTTTATAAATGATATTAATAAAACTCAAATGGTTCACGAACAGAAAACATTTATTTGTTGACCTTTTATCCATACATTACACCAAATCCTCTACTGAGCCATTGGTTATCAGCAAAACCATACCGCTTTACTAGAACTCTATTTCCTCGTCTACGTAGCACCTTTATATTAATTGTTAGGATAATTAGTGTTTTTAGTTCATGTCCACAGAAGGCATCCTTTATCAATTCACCATCCTTGTCCTTTAGTATGTAGCAGGATTGGTACGCTTTGCACCAGTAACTTGAAAATTACAACACCCCAGTTAGAATCAAATCCTTTTTCAAAATATCCTTTATGTTTAGATACCCTTACATATCACCAACACTAATCCTCTGTGGGCTCCTCTTCTGTCTTCGATCTTGATTATAGTTATACACAGTCAGAAAAATATCTTGTTTTTCACTTCATTGGTTTTCATGCGGATATTTGAAAGAAAAGTATTATTGTAATTTGTAATTATCCTGGGTAAAAGATCTAACCACTTGTATGATCCTTGGGCTAAAAACTCACGGTACCTCACATTCTTAAAAGTTCGCCTTAAACTTTCAACAGGTGCAGCCTTCACATTGCTATAGGTGCCATAGTGGTTAATATTATAACTAATAAATGAATTACAACTATCCGGACTTGTAGGCCGTGGTTTAGAAGGCATCGTGGATACCGACGTTTCGCCAAGTACAGCGCTTGGCATCTTCAGGTCTTCATTTCAGACTCCGGCCACCACAGACACTGAATCACTTCACCCTTAATTGCCAAGCGCTGTACTTGGCGAAACGTCGGTATCCACGATGCCTTCTAAACCACGGCCTACAAGCCCGGATAGTTGTAATTCATTTATTGGTTATGACGCCGGTCGTGAAAGCCTCAGTATGTACGTTAACATTATACCTTAACATTAATATTTTGAGTGAATGTTTATAAAATTCTTTTCTGTTATCGCTTTGAATGTTGCTGGGCGGTGCCTCCAATTCTTTTGGTATATCTTCCATAGCCATTGCAACATTAACTCCGATCTTGTCCATTAAAGGCCTTGCATAAGCCATTTTAGAGTAGAAGGCGATGGCGATCAGTATGTATTTTAAATTTTTCTTGATTCTTGTATATGGTTATAATTTCAACTAAGTCAAGCTGTAACAAATCACTGAGTCCTTTGCTGATAATTTTACGTTGTAAAATGTTTCTTCTCGCTAGCCCGTGAAACTCTTTAACGATATTTTGCTTGGCCGTCATGCTATAATCTTAGATGATTTCAGCACTTGGATAATTTCTTCATTTCCTTGAGTATGACTATTACTAGTGGAGTCTATTCACTAATGTGTTAGAATTTCTCCAGAAGACGTAGTCAATCTTCTTTTCCGGGTTCTAATTCTTCTACACCAGTCCTAGACCTGAATGTGTATTTAACAGGGGACGTATTATATTCCTGCAATAATATGATCTACCAAATTTCAAACTACCATGCTTGCTGTACCCATTTCTATGAAGAAAGGTGCTTTTCATAATCTTAGCGTACGTGTCCAAATTTTCACTGGTGTATACAAACATCTGGGATTTTCGCTTAAAGATGAGGTCCCTCAGCCGCGAGTAGCCTCATAATTTTAATCGCCTTTTACTATTTGGTTATTTATAAAATGAATACCTTTATTTCCAAGTTAATAACTACCACCCTGATATCTCGAAAGGTATAATGCATCAATGCGATCCTTCTCTTTTGAGCAAACTTGTTATGTGTAAGTATAAACACTTGCAAATTCATCATTCTCATTCTTATCAGCCCCTAGAGCTAATTTCCGTTGAGTATCAAAAATATCCTTGAGAGGGGTAGTTGCACGTTTCAAAGCTTTGTAGATTATATGTTGAGTCTCAAACTTGAGACCTTTTAGAGCTCCCAGTTTTTCTTTTACAGCCTTTGTATGTCTATCTACAGACTCCCTATGCCTTATGCTCTCATCATCCATCTTGCAAATGATGCGAAATAAGAGATTACATTCAATTTATGGACTGCCTTCAGCTTGAGTTCTGAGTGTATGGACAGTCTTAGCTGTCATACCATTGAAGTTCTCCGTTGTTCCGTAACATTTTTATGATCCTGTGTGTGTCTTGAAGACTTCAGCAAAGATTGGCATACTGACTTCTTCGATACTGCTAGACTACACTTTTATTGACTATGCTTGTTGCGGGTATCCATCATCGCGTTTACATTTATCTCTAATGCCCTCAATTTATCGTTGAGGAAATCAATTTTGAGAGTATTCAAAGTCTCCGTCTTTAACTGACTCACTCTATCCTCTAGACCGGAAAACATATTTTAAATATTCATTTTAATGAACGACAATAGATGACACATCGTTGAATAGAGGAAAGTTCAAAGATTTAAGCCACACCTATTAGTTCCATTAAGTGCCTACAGCGGCGCTGTGTTTGTTTGAGAAAATAGCGATACCACAGGAAAGGTCATTTTGTGTGCTGCATTATGCCCAGAGTGAATTCATTGTTTATTGCGGAGTGCATTTCGTTGTAAGTTCAACAACAAACCATCTTGTCATAAGAAATTTACAATTGATACAATCAATTCGTAGAAGATGGTTGCGTATGCAAACGGAAAGCACTCATCGTCCTCGCATAACAAATGGTGCTCATTCTGAACACAACATAAAATTTTGAGCTTTCCGCTATTCAGTGATGTATCGCATGTGTCGCCTTCTATTGCCGTTTATTAGAAATAAATATTTAAAGTCTCTTCCTTCTTTTTGAATGACCCTGTATAATCTGAAGGTCTCTATCAATATCCTCTGCCAGTTGTTTAATAGAAACCTACAGAGAAATTGTCGTTTCTTTGGTGAATTTTGTTAAAGTATCCACTTTACCCATGGTTTTGTTTAAATTTTCCGTAGTGTTTTGCAGCTTCTTGCCTAATTTCTTTCGTTTTCCATTTGCAAGTGTTTAACTGCTGTATATCGCTTTTCAAAGTATTCAAAGTGTTCGTGTGCACACTTGCACACTCTGCACTTTGATTGCACACTCTAGTCTTGAAACTAGCTGCATCGTTAATTTTTACAAATTATTCATTTTCTCATTGAATATATTCTGAAGGTGTGTTTTCTCTGGATCAAATGTCGATGTTGAAATACCTCCGTTAGAGAATTTGTCGTTATCTTTGTTGAGCTTGTTATAGTATCTATTGTATTCGTAGTTTTGTTCAAATTTTCTGTGATGTCTTGCAGTTTCTTGTCTATTTGAATTCCAATTTTCCTTTAGCAAGTGTCAGTTTAACTGTTGACGCGTCAGGAACGATTTTTTAGTAATCATGCCTCTAGCATGTCTTTTATTTACAACATCCATATCTCCAAGAGAATTTGCGATATCAATTACTTTTTGCGAAATATAAGGTTACCATTATCTATCGGCTGCGCACCCTAATCGATATATTCGGTGATGAACTTTCTATTCGGCACGTCAGTATCGTGAACTGGGTCTAGTATTACTTACAATTTAACTTTGTCAATCACTGTGTTAGTTTTCTGATCTGTCTTGTGAAGATATCTTGTAATCAGTTTATTGATCACTGTCCTAACCGTAATCTCAGTTTTGTTAGGATTTGCTGTGAGAGATCACGAATCCTATTTTCGAGTGCGTGCACACAATTCTTATTTGAGGCATCATTGTTATCTTCAGGATCTTGAGCATTGTACACTCTCTTGTTTCTGAATTGGTAGTTTCCTTTGGTACCTCTGTTTATGTTAAAACCATAAAGTATCCTTCTAACTGGAGTGCTTCTCCGGGGACCGAACCTCTCGCTACTCACAATTAACTACGGATGATCATTTTCTTTTTGTCGACCTTAATATATACGTCAAGCCCGGTACCATATCGACCATCAATTATGTGAAATTCCGGAGCTATCACAACAAAGGTTCTTCCTACTGATACACTATCCCAAACAGGTTTACGTAGCTCTTTAAATTCGTGGTAGGTCATGTCAGTGTTTACATAATCTTGATAAATGTGCTTCAAATTTATATTGTCTTGCTTGAAGAGTATAATAATGGTTGTATTATCTCGAATTAAGTGTTATTGCGCTTTAGCATAGATTGCGCTATATACACAGAATCCGCATTTCTATATCTGCCCATTCTGTAAAAGGATGCGATCTTTCTCTACATTTCAGTAATGGCGTCATCAAAAATAAGGATACAATGGAGAAGTTTTGCATCCTTCTTCTCCATTGTCAAAAGTATTCATTTTACAGCATCAGTATTTCGGAGTACTTTAATGAGGAATTGATACTTTGGCTGATAGAGGAACTTTGAACAAATACACAAGTTTTCAAAACGAAATCCATTCTTATGAAGTAGCATGTGGAGCAATGCATTTGTTTTCACAGCACTACGGCTTCTTAAAATAAGAGCTCTGACATTAGAAGGAAACAGCTTTCCATTACGTTTACATCTAAAGTCACTTTCAAAGTGTAATACCTGTCTAGGGTGAGAGCACCGTTGCTTAACAGGCTCCATGTTAACAACTGACTTATAAAAAGTATACGTACTGTTTATATACAGTTTGAAAACGGTATGTAAACTAAATCCTTAAACTAGGTTAGATTTGACGTCAAAGGAAAGATATAAAATATATACATATGTAGTCAGTTAGTATATCATCAGGACTAAGAAAGTAAGCTCCTTACATTATAAGCGCGGCTCCGGAATGATTAATTCAATAATTAATTCACTCCCTTTTGAAGCTCCCTTGCCTGCTTATAGATATTGTGATCCCGGTACGAAACTGGAAAATCTTCTGCGGAGGATCCGGGAATGAACCAATTAGACGAAGCCTGTAAACAGTATTGCATACCCTGTGATAAGGATAATCTTCTAGACAGTTGGCGAATAAGATTCTTGCAGAGAAGGACTGGAACGTGTTCAGTCATCAGGCTCACCTTTAGGTGAAGGGTTAGCCACGAGGAAGCAACTGCAATCATGAGGGCTAAGGTTGCAATGGGAGCCGGAAAGGAGAAAAAGAGAGATGGATTTTTACCCTTGATACCCATCATTGCTGCTTTAGGTGCTTTGGCTGGAGTCCTGCTCAAATCGCTTCTGAAGTCAATAAAAAGGCTGCTAATACACAGCTAGCAGAAATCGTGAGGCAAAACACGGCAATGTAGGCTAAAGGAAAAGGACTCCGAAAGAGAAGGAATACGACGAGAAACAAAGGAGGTATTTTACCAATGGCACCGTTCATGTCTTAGCTGCTACATCGAAGAATTTCAGGAGCTTAAAAAATAAAGAATCTAAAGGCAATGGTTTAAAGAAGAAATAAAAGAAAACTCTGGAAGAGGGTTGTGCATATACCGGCGTTGTCCCTAAGTAACATAGACATCGAGGTGTATGCTAGACGTACAACATTGTTTATTTTAAAGGAATATATATGATTGTCAAACTACCTGTAAACCTCATTTCAAAGATTATTGTTAATCTTAACATATCAGATAATGACGGAACGCACTGGGTTGCTGTAAGAAAATAAGGTAATATAGCATACGACTTTGATAGTTTTTGTTACTTGAAACCGACTCCTAAGATTGAGAACTATCTACAAAATGTTAAAATCCGTTATAATATACAGAGATATCAGAATTTTGATTCAGTCACCCGTGGACATTTTTGCCTGCAATTTCTGTTATTCTAAGAGCTGCCACATTTACAAGATGAGTTACACAGTTACGGCGAGCGGATCAGACGCTATTAATTCAACATATAAAAACCCTACTCTACCGCTAGATCCTTCAAGTCATTGTGTGGTTTCTTTCGTGATTTTTGAAGCATTGTACTGCATACCATACATCGATGAAGATAATAATCTATTTCATTATATTCATAATGGCAAACCTGAAACCGTTTTCATCCGCCATGGAACCTACGAGATTGCTAATATTAATGCATTTCTAAAGCACAAACGAGGATTGAATTATGAAATCTTCTTCTTAAGACCTAATAATAATACAATGTAGGCTGAAATTCAATGTGGTTATACAAGAGATTTTTTCTTAGGATATATCTATAGGTTCACTTCTAGGATTTGCTGACACTAAAATAATTTCTGCTGGATCAGTGTAAGAAACTGACGATCTTTTGAATATATTTAAAGTGTGCATCACAGGGATGGAGCGTAGTATTGCAGCAGTTATTCCTTTGAGGGTAAAGATGGACAATGGCTATACAAGTTTTCCCATGTGTTCCGGCAGGATATCACTGTCAAGAATCTTCGAGTTCGATATATCTACATGTCATAAAGACAAATTATATAAATCAGATCACTATTCGAATAGTAGACCAACGCTGCAAAGCAATAATCTTCAGAAACGAGGTTATAACAAAACTCCACATAAGACGCAGTGGTAATAAACCTTAAAAGATCTCGCAAATAATATAACAGACTACGTACAGCACCAAGCCAGATGGAACTCCTACTACAGTGAATCTCACCAATAATACCATAGCCTTCATGTTCGATGACATTCGTCTAGATACGAATCCTACAACTACAGAAAGAACGAGCAAACCTTGGAATTACCACAACTATACGGAAGTATGCGGCTCTCAAGCCTATGGAGTCGAATCATCTGCTAAATGCTGCATTCTCTTACCCGGATGAAGAAGATATAGTGTACGCGGCGAATGGCGCTTTCAATGATATAGTACTTCTATCGATGCTCCTAGGATTGTCTGATGATCACAAGGAGCTCATTTTCAGTAGCAAGTTCAAATTAGATCTCATAAGATTCAAAGCTTTTAAAAATTGTGTGAAGGCTTCAGATGAAGAGGTAGCTTGAGGCAGTATTTTATATCACAACACTGTGAATGCCAGAGTGATTGTAGTGTAAATTGACATTATTGTATGAAAATAATTTTAGATGTTTGTTAGCTATAAGCATTGTTAGGAAATAAATTTACACGGCCTCGCTGAAACTGGCAATAGGAGTGGGTAACAATGAAGGGATGGGGTGAGTTGTTTATCAATTATAAGAGACAAACAAATGACGTCAGGGTAGCGCGCCTTTCTTTACAAATGGAGGGAATATCTTCCCTAGAGCATATGTTTTAGTAATTATGATTGGCTTATAAAACAGACGCTAATGTTGGCGCGATTTAGTAACCAATAGCAGCTCTATTATAATGTTTAGGCATATCGGGGTGATGGAGTATAAATTCTTGAGCCAAAAGCAAGTATCGCGCAGTTCTACAGAAACATTCAGGAGGTATAAGTCGCGCAGTTCTAGGAAATCTCTCTCGCGAGTTACACGTAAGGCAGTTCTAAGGAAACATTCACGAGGTAAAAGTCGCGCAGTTCTAAGAAATCTCTCTCGCGAGTTACACGTAAGGCAGTTCTAAGGAAACATTCATGAGATACACATTACGCAATTCTACAGATTCTCTCGCGTCGTAAAGTTAGTTACAAAATGTGAAGTAAGCGTACGACAGTAATTATATTCGGAAATATAACAGTTTCAGTCAGGCGTGTATAAAGATTACAGATGTGAACTATTAATTAAGTGTGACGGCAACAAAAGTGTGAAAACAAATTCTTTTATCAGTGTTATCCTTTAGTAACATCTCCTTTTCGTTTACACGCCCTGATCAGAGATATTTGCTCGACTGAGTAATAATACTCAGAGGACAAAGAACCCAAAATTCAAATTAGTAATACAATAACAGGCGCTCAGCAAAAAAAGATAACACGAGAGATTATTGCGACAAGCTAATGTGCAGTTAACTGGAATAGAATAGAGATGTCCGCAATTTGTCTTTTTGATAATGAAAGGGTTCACATTCTAAAAATTGTAAAGGTTGGTAGATCTCTATATATCACCTTTCGTTCCATGAATCTTCACACCCAGCCTGTTGTAAGTAAATAGGATTCTTCAGATGGAATGTGGGAACATCGAAGCTTGAGAAACCTCGCTTCGTCATAGTGGGAGCAGAGACTGCAAGATTGGCAATTATAACAAGAACAGTTCAGAGTTTGATCATTGCAACATTACTCTCAGGATATTCTTCAATAGCGAATGCTACCCCTACCATGAGTTTAACTTAGAATTTAGGAATTCTATGTTTGCTTCACTATATAAATTTATCGTAATTTACAAAGTTCCTATTATGATAGGAATAATTAAACTCTCCTGAACAGAAAAGATTTTCCTTACCGTGCACCGTTATTTGTGATAGACTGCATGCATCAACCTGAGGAGGCTATAAATTGGAGCTGTCAACACCAGACTCGAGCTTCAAGCCTCTGTCAGACATTACTGTATTGCCTGATTCTACATGACAAAGTGTTAACTTATTAACCTATTTCCCATGTGATGCAATAATTATGTAATTGATGAGTAGGAAGCCCAGACTATCATCATTGCGTTTGGAAATAGATGCGGATTTTGTGAAGGATTGTAAGTGAATAGCTTTTAAGTAATAAATTGAGTTTATATAATATAACATCATTTTTATTCATCTTATTACACATTTCAAGGATTTTCCTTCTCCCTATCCTACTACCTGAAAAAGTAGATGCCCCTCACTTGTGGAATTCATTTAAATTATTCAAGTATTTTCCAATATAGGGCAATGGGCGTTTTAGATTTCTTACGGTATCAACGTTTAAATATATTACATGCTCATTTAAACAAGCATTTATGAAATGGATTGGATTGTCACGAAATACAATAATAGTGTATACATAAATTACATTATCACAATATTCTACATGCAAACTTTTTTCTTGTAGTAGGTATTCCTCAATCATAGAAATGTCTTTGGATATTATGTCCCGGTCTGATTTGGTTACACAAACAAATAAATTATCAGTTCATTACTTTATGTACAGGGAGGAGCTGCCATAATATGGCCCAATGTTCACACTGTGTGAGGGGGATATGCAAATGTCATCAAGCACGAGGTACCGATTCTCCACTCTCGTTAGCGAATGTAGTGTATCTTCAATAAATAAGATCATGACCGTCGTTGAGGAGCCTCCTCTTACATCCAAGCTTCTGCTTTTTCCGGATTGTCTCCTTCTTCCCCTTCTTTTGCTCCCTCCTTTTATCTCTGTAACACATATTCGAAATAACCTTAGAATCATGCTAGAAATCATCTCATACACCTGAAAGAGAAACTCATATATTAGAGAATTCCCTTCACATGTTAAAGCGAAGTAAGAAAGAACGATTTAAACAGTGGCATACTCACCTCAAGATTTTGCGCATTTATGGTTGCATCTGCGATGAACAATCTGGAGACCTCTGATTTAAACAGTCATCGGTCTGTATGGCATTCTCGTCAGAAACAGCATAATCGGACATTGAAGCGACATCCGCATCCACAGGCAGAGTAGGGCGCTCTGCGATTGGATATTCTACTATACGAAATCAAGCCGCTTAGGATCCAGCCCCTCTATACGTACACGAATTCTAAACTCGGTCATTTGCAGGCAGTAAAATAATTTTTAATTTAGACATATGGGAATAATATTACAAACAATACATAAATATACAATTATCTTGATTATGTCTACTACTTACTCAAGCTTTCTCTTCTTACGTTGGAAGACTTTACAATTATCATTGCATAAGAAGATGAGGCAGTATTTTTATCACTTAAATGATATCAGTCTAATTATATACCTAATATAAAAAATAAAACCCCGCCTTATAGCATCATGTGTATAATAATATATAAAATGTATATTACAGTCATTGTATTATGTTTATTTTATTATGTGCATGTATAATAATGTTATGTGAATGTATTACGTAGTTTAACAATGTAGGAGCTGTGAGAATAGAAGCAAGCTGCTTTTCGTAGCAAACAGAATTACAAAGTAAAAAGCCAAAAGTTGCTAACAATAAGCTAACCTCGAGGCAACAATAAATTAGAAATTTTAGAAAGGCTACTAATAGTTCTAGGAACAATAATAATGTAATATTTAAAACAGTTTATAAATAGCCAATCAAGAACTAGAAAAGCTAAAAGTTAAATAAAGGTATTCTGTGAGTAGGCATAGCCAATCAGAGACTTGAAATAGATAAAATGTACAAATTAAAACGGTAGAGGCTACAAGAAAGCTTACCCAAACAGTTTTCGGTTCGTTACGGGTTCAGTATGAGACATGAAAATTCATTGCGATGAGAATAACATAAAGTTTACCTGTTAAAAGTGCAATTAACAATTATCTCACAGCTCTATAGTAGGATACATCAGTGAAGGGTTATTTAATCGCGTGAAGTATTAATGAAAAAAGGAAAAAACACAATTATAACCTCTAAGCCTTGTTGTTTAGCCGTACCAGCCCTGTTCAGAGATATGTGCGCTACAAAACACTAACGACGCAGCCGAGGCATACATAAATAAATAAACATTAAAACAAAATGTTTGTACCGTACGTGGGGCGAAGGCCACCGGAAAGTTGGTTCTTAAACATGGGGCGAAGGCCACCGGAATGTTTGTACCGTACGTGGTGCGAACACTCCTAGAAACAATCTCCCGCAAATTGGCTTCCATTACGTGCGTGGTCTAAAACAGCTTCAAATTGGTACCCATACGTAGTCAATCGTAACAATAATAAAAAACTCTCGCAAAGAGAGAAACCAAACGATCACGGTGCGCTGGATAAGTACATAATACTGAATGCATGTATCCACTGCATGATTCTGTATCATTCCGATAAGTGCTTTGCTACAAACACATCAACTTCGTCGATTTCGCTAAGATGTTCGCCGTCTGTATGATTTTCTCTGAAAGAATAGAACTATTTCAAATTAGCTTTCATTTAAACCTGGTATACTATATCTAACTGCATTAAAGAAAAATATTACTGACGAGTTCCCTCTTCAATAAAACGCATGGTTCTCTGTACACATCCAATGTTGACATCTCATGATACGAAGGTTGATTACAGAATATTGTATGCATTAAGCCGTTGTAAGTTTTGGTATGAAAGTATACATAATGATAAGCTACCTCACCGCACTCGCTCCAATAATCGTGCTCTTCTGATGTACGAGTAAGGTTGTCACTAACCGTTTCGGATATCACTGAATAAAGACACCTCAACAGCAAATGCCTGCGAGGAGGAAGACTGCTTATATGCACAGCCAACTATTTAATTCTTAAATTGGTTAGTGGCGTCACGCAAGACGTTTGAAGGGTTATATTGCAGGCTGGGACTTGTTAATGACGTCACAGATAGGGAAGAGCCATGTAAGGGAAGGTTCTCGATTACAAGGGGAAGGTTGTTGGATACGTTCTAACATGCTATTGATGTCACCGCCAGACGGGAGCCAGCGTAGATTGCAGGTCAGTGCTTGTTAATGACGTCACAGGCGGGGTGGAGCCATGTAAGAAAAGGTTCTGGATTACAAAGATAGAGTTGCTGGACAGATTCCAACACATTATTAACGTCACCGCTAGACGACAGACAGCTGCCTAATGTATTGAGACATGTTCAAGCTTTCCCTTCGCCATTCAGTTAACAAGTGCCTAAGAAAGAGATGGCATCGGGTAAAAGTCGGTATTCTTTGATATGTAAATCGATAGCCATATTGAAGATCCAATAACAGGATTGAATTAAAAACTGTCCAGCTGGTAACGATAGAAGGTTTGGAAATCAATTATGAAACATTTGATTAACCACTTCATTATGTAAATCAAGAAACACCAAACCACTTTTCAACTGCGGTACCTTTGATATGCAAATAGCGTTTAAGTTTCACAATCGCACATCCCTGTCGGTCGCCTTTATCGGTATCACCCTTTGAAGGTGCGGGTGTCAAATATTAAATACTTAATTATGCTAATCCATCTACGAGACGTGACTTTTCACTGGCGGTAATCTTCAAAGACCGACAGACACACACGATAGTAACAGCCCATTAGTAGATAGGATGGGTTAACGAAGAGAATGAATCTCATGACATGAGTGGATTCAGAGGAAAAAGTCATCCGTTTGTCGGTGGCGTCGAACCTTGAAAGTCATTGGCGTGCGATAATTTAACACATGGCTAATTGTTAGCAAAGGAATTACATGGGTTAGAACCCCTGTCAACCCTTGCTAAACCCTTGTCAATCAAACATGACAGCTAACAAGTACTTAGATCGGTCGGCTTCTATTGTCGGTAAATGCGAAAAGGGAAGAAGGGTGTAAAACACTTGTAATCCCAGGTTGCGCTTAATTAACCCTAATTAGAAGGCGGCTTTTATATGCAAATGGGTACAACTCTGGCATGCTATCCCTACTAGCATGCCAGTGGTTGTCTGAGACTGACAAACTGCTTCACCGTCTATTCTACATGTAGAGGATATTTTCTTGCAAAGAACAAATCAGGTTTTAAAATTGAACAATGTTTTAATTTTGGATGTGTTTTAAGTTAAAAATATATGTAGAATAATATTAAAATACTTTGTGGATTGTTATGTTACGGTTTAGATGTATGAATGCTTGTTTCCTGCTCAGGTTATACTCACTTGCCTTCCCAATCTCATGTAGATATTTGTTTTCATAGGTTTGGATTTCTTGTTCGTCCGTGGAGCAGAGCTGTATTCGCAATACTCACTGGACTATGAATCAAAGAGACCTGGGCCATTTATAAATGTAACTGTACGTTGCTGCTGGAAAGGCCACTGTGTAGTAGACACGATTGATGTTTCTATTCTGGATGAGGATGATAACGCACCTGTAGTAGTACCAAATGCTAACAAACCTCTGGATGTGTTTCTTAGTTCATCTCAGCTACAAGAGGTAAGTCATCCACTTGAAGCATCTTAAATATTCTGGGAGTAGTAATGTGTGCACAATATAATTTTCCAAGCTACCTCGTGAAATTCTGGCATGTATAAGCAAAATTATGGCTTTTTACCACAAATTGTCGTAGAACTTGAAAAATTCGCCTAATTCAGAAAACCTGATTAAAACGACTACACCCTGTTCCATGAAACACTTCCCCGTACTTCTTAACCGGCATATGTAATAATCACCCCTTATTGGCTGTTGTCGTGGAATAGATTGTTCTGCAAGACCAAATAGTTCTTTATGTATTCTTATTATTTATTTTAATATATTCGAAGAGAACATACTGTTCATATTTTTATAACGTATGTATCAAGCATATTATGTAGCAGAGTTAATGCATCTGGAATGCATGTAAATTCTTATCAACAGTCACACAGGAGGATACTTCGGTTTAAGACTGCCTCTCAGGATGACGAAGGTGCGTGCATCTATCATGACAGAGTTTTGTAATAGCTTTTATCGCCTGATATTGCACTACACAGGGCTTTTACATTGTCATTCATTGTTGTACATTAGCCAATTAGGGGAAAGGGGAAGGAAAGAGACCAGGGAAGAATTCCTGTCAGCTCGTCTATAATTATAAGAAATAGGGTTTAGTTGGCAGCGGGGAACAGTGGAGGGAGCAGTACTCTTTATACTTCCCTAAAAATGTTCACAACACAGTAGGTTCCTTCTTAAAATTCTAAGAAAATAAATATTCCAAGCAAATATGCTGTTTGCAACTACTAGATTAATACCCATGCGATAACTCAAGCTTCGGCGTTGTCAGGAGTGGGAATTTTGGAAAAGAACCAAGTGACGTAATATTATAGCCTAGGATCTGAAATCAGTTTTTTTTACTTTATTCATAGTTTAGTGCAAGGAATAAAAATAAACACCGGGATTCACTTGATGACCACGCACAAGGGTAAAACCCTTGGTGATATTAAGTCCACAAACTCAATAAGCATGAATATCACTTTGTAGAGATGTCGCGTAATTTTTCTTTCCCTACTACGTATAGTAAGTAGGGGAAGTATTTTATCCACCCAAAAATTCGACATCGAGATATCACTGGAAATATGTGTTTGAGGTCCCCTGAATCCAAAAAGGCGTTTTTAGAAAAACAGGTCCGCTTGTGTGCTTGAGTGTGTGTGTATATGAACAACATTACTCGAAAACGAGAAGTCGATAAACACCAAACTTCGTACCTAAGTTCACTATCTACAAAGGATACGACACGAAGATTTTCAAGAACATCCACCCATATCCAACTACCCTTTACATGAAACATTTTTCAAATTTTTTTATTTTCAAAAAATGGCTCTAGCGATTTTAGTTAAAACGCTATAGGTACATTAAGATATTTGCATATTAATTAAAATGTATACATTGAATTTTCTGTAGATAGCTATAAATTCCTCTTCTTTCGGAAGGAATTTTGTATAATCTTATATAACAGGTACACGTTAAGCGATACACGAAAAGGTACTACACAAAAACCTAGATCTCTTTAAAATACATAGTTTATTTCAAATAACTTTTTTGTGGTATAAGCCATTTTTGAGGTATCCTTTATTAATGGTTCGAATTGTTCAATACTTAGCCATTCCTTTAAAGTCCTGTCGAATTTCAGTTATTTCACGCGATGTCATTCAAAGTGTATGGAATTTTAGGGCCAAAGTGTAGCGTCCAGTTCTGAAACATTTGATTTCCTTCTTATCTGTAACGAAGTTTGTAATGCAGATGTTTCCGGAAAGGTTTATCTCGATTAAGGTGAAGTAGATAGGAATATAAACTTTGGTAAGAATAATTTGCATACCCACAAGTAAGCGATAGAGGGTGGAGAAATCATGTGAATGTACACACATCAGATATTTTATAACAGCAGATAGCCAAAAGAGCCAGATACCTCAGTTACGAAAGAAGAAACTCAGGCGGTGCAGGGACAGCGTCATGTGCAAGAACATGAAACAACATAGACCATCTCTGGTTCTAATTTGTTTCTGAAGAAATTCAGCATCTAAGTCCAAGCATTATCATAGAAATTCATCTGTTATCCAGATTCCCGTACCATGAATTATCGCACGTTTTGAGGAGTTTACCATGTCAAAATGACTTCGCTTCTGGTTCGAAATTATCGTATAAAATGATAATTACCGTACACCTGGCAACCCTGGTGATGTAAGAAGAGGATTGCCTGAAGGTACAGTCGTCACGGAACAGATACTGTGGTGGGTGTATACGCAGGTAGCAGGCAGCCGCACAGTGGGTAGACACGTGATAAACATGGCAGTGTTGTCACAGGTCTGCACCATGGAAGCCGTTAAATAATTAAATCATGTTCTTGTGAATGCTTCTTTCTTCTTCTGTTTGTTGTTTTGTAAATGCATATGCATACAAATCTCTTCGCAATTCTCGATAAATAATGCAAATTCTAAATCTGAATTTACTTTCTTGTCGATTCCTGAAATCCAAATATGTTTTACACTCACCATAGTTCCTGTTATTTCTCTGTTGTTTGCATGTGCCTTACACAGTTGTGCCGATGTCCCTTATCATAAGTAATTTCTACTGCATTCGGTATCAAGTCATGTATCTCACCAACACTATTTTACTTTAGCTAATACTTATAGTAAGCAGGGGAAGTATTGTATTCCACACAAAATTTCGATGTCGAGATTTCACCGGAAATATATCTTTTGAGGTCCTCTGAAACCAAAAAAGAAGCATTTTAGGAAAAGACCCGTGTGTGCGTCTATGTGTGTGAGGTTGTGTGCCTATAAGCAGCATAAACCAAAAACGAAAAGTCGGGTAAACACCAACATTGGTATCTAAGTTCAGTATTTTCCAAATATGTGACACGAAGATTTTTAAGAAAATCACCCACCACAATTAACCGTTACATAAAAAACTTTTTTAGAGAATTTTGATTTTCGCAAACAATATCTCTAAAATTTTTATTAAAATGCTATATGTTAAAGGATATCTACATGACAAATAAAATGCATACCTTGAATTTTCTGCGAATAGCCTTTGAAGTCCACTTCATTCGGAATGAATTTTATAATAATGTTGTATAACTAGTAAATGTTAAGTGATAGACGAAAGCGTATTACACAAAAATTAATTGATCTCTCTAACACACACACTTTACTCGAAATAATGCTTTTGTGGCATAAGCCATTTCCGAGATATCCGTTATTAACGGTTCCAATTGTTCAATAATTTGTCATACTTTTATAGTCCTTTTGACACTCAGTTGTTTCTTGCGATTGTGTGGAGACAGTATGGACTTTGAACGTCCATTTCTTAAATATTTGACTGTGGCTACTCCTTTTGTGTCTATAACGAAATGTGTAACGTAGCTATTTCTGCAAGGGTTTATCTCAAATAAGCTGAAATAGATGGAAAAATAAACTTTGGTAAGAATAGTTTGTATACACACTAATAAAGTATAGAGGGTAGATAAAGCCATGTGAATTTAACACCATATTTTTCTCCCAAATGCTTTCCGAGATTGTACCTTTCGTTTAAAATGTGGAAAGAATCCTCTTTAAAATTTAGAGAGCAGTGAAATGAGGATGGCGGCAAACCTTTTACGCTGTTTTAAAGCTAGCTGGTCTACCACGAAAGTATGTTTTCTTTGTTTAGTTCAGTTTAATTAGGTGAAGTAACTGTCACTGTTGGTTATTTGTGTGTTCAGAATTACCAACATTGTTTTTGTTTATATACTGTTGGACAGCTGCACGTTTCTAATCACATTACGGTAAAGAAAACTCACAATTCGCTTGTACGCCAATAGAGACCGACTAACTGTAATTCGGCCTGGCACGCTGTCACCCGGAGTTCGCCCTGCGCTGGACTCCCACCACTTTCTTAAACGTTTTCGCGGCCATTATTTCATTTAAAACGTTAGGAGCTGATCCATTTGCAAGAGGTTCTACTGCCTGTCTTAAGTATCAAAAGATGGAAGAAAATGGTGTCTAAAATACAGCTGTGCATTTTATGCATCCTGCTAGGGTATTAGCCATTATATTTTCCAGGCTATTTTAAAAATCCTGCCTTTAAAGAATATACACGACTTTTGAATTACTCTAATGGACGCAACCACCTCGAATACCATTTGGCGGTTAAACCAATTCCGCCGAAGTTCTGATTCAGGAATTAAGTTAAAACTTCTAACTCAGTCCTTTACTATGATAATTACAATGGGTTCCAACAGCTATTTTCTGTCAATGAAAGGTGCGCATCCCATTTGAATGCATTTTCATATAACCGATGCCTAACTTCTGAGTGAAAATTGTGATTTCTGTTTAGAGAAAATGGGTGAATCCCCACTTTGCACCCGCAGGCATTGCTGATACTCTCTACCACGAAACGTCTCGGTATTATCCTGCTTTCATATCCAAGCAAGCTGTCGTTTTTAAGCTTCCTGCATCGTCTTTGAATTTGCAGTGGAGCTAAGGCAACCACATGATGAAGGAAAACTCATGGAAAGGTCAGAAGGACATGATTGACTATTTTGACCTTTTCTACCACCTACTTGTAATAGGTAAGAGAAAGTATAGTATTCCACGCAAAAATTCGATATCGAGATTTCACCAGAAATACGTGAATAAAAAAAATATTTTTTAGAAGATAGTCCGCGCGCGCCTGTGTGAATAGCATAACCTAAAAATGAAATATCTGATAAGCGCCAAACTTGGTGCTTAGGTTAAAAAATCTTCCAAAAATGCGACAAAAAGATTTTCAAGAAAATCCCTCACATAAAGCTACCCTTTGGATGGTAGATTTCTCGAAATTTTTAATTTTTCAAAAATGGTTCTAATG
The DNA here is from genome assembly GCA_030765065.1 of Deroplatys truncata. Classification (NCBI taxonomy): domain Eukaryota; kingdom Metazoa; phylum Arthropoda; class Insecta; order Mantodea; family Mantidae; genus Deroplatys; species Deroplatys truncata. Next base: position 172,137,269 of record CM060990.1, read on the forward strand.
ATTTTTATTAAAACACTATATGTGTAAGGTACTTATATGACAAAATTGAACTTTCTTGGAACAGCCTGTGAAGTCCTCTTCGTTAGGAAGGATCTTTGTATAATTTGTATAGCTGGTAAACTGTAAGAGGTAAACAAAGCGTACTGCACAAAAAATGTAGTTTTCTGCAAAACGCACAATTTATTTTAAATAACCCTTTTATGATATCGCCATTTACGAGATATCCCTTGTACTGGTTTTAAGTTTTCAATACTTTGTCATTTTCTTAAAGTGTTGTCGTGATTCAGTAGTTTCTCGTAATGCCATAGAAAAATTATGGAATTTATAGGCCAGCATAGAATGACCCCTGTAGCTTCAACCAAATGAGTAATGAAACTGTTTCCGCAAAGTTTATCTCGATTATAATGAAGGAAGAGAAAAATAAGTTTTCGTAAGAATAGCTTGTAGGAGCTGTATAAAAATAAACGATAGTAGGTAGAGAAAGTCATATGAGTGTAACAACTACCGGGTCGATCTTGAATGGCGTGACTGGGGCCATCGGGTTTCGGGTTGCGGTAGCCTAGTTCATGGGCTTAGTGTAAGTTCTGCTCGAAGCAAGTGACATGTGGACTGTCAGCTTTAATTTATACAGAAATTCTCTGTCACCCTGCATTAACAACCTTCAACTTATGGGTTACAAACATTTAAACAGCCTGTATGCGGCTCGTAAAAAAGAATAAAGACAACCACCATTTGCAGGTGAGGAAAAATTGGACGAAATAGGGGATATCGTGGAAAGAAAGAAAGAAAATCGCTGCCTGGGAATCGCGCTGTAGAGTTAACGGGGAAAATGGAAATTCTAAGGTGATGTAGGTATATTCCCCCAACGGAGAAACCATGGCTCTAATCTGGAACTGCCATGTGAGAACTACGGAAAATTATCAGGAGAGAGAGTGCATTTCTTTGCACAAATTTGTGGATTATTTGCACTAGAAATCTGTTACACCATTTGATATGTAAACATTTCAGGTGTTTGTCTAATGCGGTTTTCCAGAAACTTGTTTTCTAATACACGCTGCTGTACTATTCCCATTAAATCCCCAACAATTTGAGGCGCTATAGAACTTAAATATCCAGCAGTGAACGTATTAACATATGAGTATTGCATAAGTTGCAATCATTTTTATACTCAAAATTGTTAGTTTAGTTACCGGTTGCAATATTGGGGAATTAAGACCAAGCTTGGTACTTCATGGTCACACTTTTATTGTCTCTCTCTCCTTTTCTTTTATCACCTATTTTAGTGGATAGGGGAAGTTACACAGAATTCACCACAAATGCATTGAGGTCCCTGAGAAAAAGATTATAAAACAAATTTGTGCGTGTTAATGTATGAACAATAGAACTCGAAAACGAAATGTTACACGAATACCAAACTTGGTATTTAAATTCAGCATCTTCCAACGAGTCGTCACGAATAGTTTCAAGAACCCCCATCCAAACTATCACTTACATGGAACATTTATGTCATTTCGTATTTTCTCAAAAATAGTCTATTGATTGTTATTAAATTGCAGTATGTTTTAGATGTTTGCATGATCACTGAAACATATCTTGAGCTTTTTCCGAGAGCTTGTGAAGCTCTCTATGTTATTAATGAATTTTCTATTAAACAATAAGTTATAGAGAAAAACTTACTACAAGAGAGCACAATTTATCACAAATATGTTTTGGGGGGCATTAACCATTTACAAGACATTCACTGCTATTTGAATTTCCCAATAGTTTGTCATACAGTTTTTTAAATGTCTATAGTCTTACCTAGCAAGATGTCTCCGCGGTAACGTTCGAGGTTCGCAATAGGGATCCGCCAGGTTCGTTTCCATCGGACCAGTCACTCTGACCTTGGGGTTTTTCGTAATTCTCTCAGGTCGATAGGCGAATGTTGGGGTGGTTCCTCTCCCACCCTGAATTTCCTGTTCATCATTCCCTGTCCCCAACCCTTTCCTTTCATATGTTTCAGGGTTATAGAACCACGCAACGGCGATTGGTGTGTTGTGGCGGGACGGTAGAGTTTGCGCTGTGTAGAGATTTCTCCCTGGAGCTTGTCTGGGTGGCTGGCTGGTGCTCCTTCCGGGGGGCTCTGTCCCGGAATTCCAGGGTTGATGCTAGCGCAGGTAGTATCGCCAGCGTTAGGATTGGTGTAATTTTGGAACCGTTAGGGACCCCGTCCTTGCGTGGACACCACGTCGTCCAGATCTGCTCGCATTTCGGGTTCTTCCTTCATCCCTTCCTCCCTGGGGTCACGTAAGTCATAACGGCATACTAGTGGTCTACGTCCGGTGTTGAGCTGCAGTGGCTGGGCCCCCCTCCCCCTGTCTGACTATTCGACTATAGTCTTTGTTTTTCGTGTAGTCATGAAAAGAGTATGAAATTTCATAGACAGCATATAGCGACCAGCTTTGAAAACATTTGGTTAGCGCTTCAGCCTCCTATGCCCCCCCCCCCTTGTACTTGAAACAAAATATATGATGAAACCATTTCTGCAAACGTTTATCTCGATTAACATAAGTTGATAGAAAAATAAGCTGATGTAAGAACAGTTTGTAGAAGAGAGATAAAAATTAGCAAATACCTTACGGCAGGTGCTTCTTACAGTGAGGTTAAACGTTTGCGGTTTTGTTGCTTCTGATGTATATTATCGATCGGTGTAACGTAGTGCAGTGACCGACACGTTCCGTTCCCACGAGAGAAATTAAAGTTCCCCCCTTACCAGAGCGCCTTAGTTCTTGGCACCGGTTCACATTATTCCTAATGTTCTATGTGAAGCACGTAGTTTAGTACTCACGCGTTATTGGATCTTTAAAGTAAATGCGAGACATTTCTTTCGAAACACTTCTTGAAGATGTTGTGGCCTTCGCTGTAGCTATAAAAGAACAATTATAGAGCTACTGAATGTGTAAAACTAGTAGGTCACATCTGCCCTAGTGTTGCTAATGCTCGGACATGTATCCAGAAACTAAGGAAGAACAGTGTACCGTACTTCTTATAGACCTAGCAAAGCACAGAATTTGCGCAGAGGATACAGACTGTTTTAGATGTTTTTGGCATAGAAACTCACTCAAAACGCCAGTGACGATCCTATATCTCAATCCGAGGAGATGGTACTGATATCTGGAACATAAAGATCAAGTATAGAGCGCCATTCTTCAGTCGGAATCACAATTTATATCAAAGTGATCTTGCATTCTCCAATAAGTGGTTACAACATTGGGTTGATGCTGTGAGATTAGAGAAATCGCTCAACGTTAGCATACCTACAACCTTAAACCATATGCGCCTTTAGGTCCATGAACGCAATTATCTTCTTCCGGAACAATGCTGCACAACGAAGGAAACCTACGAACAGCTCATGCTTCCTTGTAAGGCTCCTGATATGAGAATAACGAAGGTTCTGTCTCCGGACACACGTTATTCTGTTTTATTTCATATCTCCTTGAAACCTCTTCCTGCCAAAATCCGGTCCTTAATGTTTCGGGTGGTGCATGATATCGTCTTGCTCATAGTAGCTTGCATTGCATTCATCTCAGTGATTCTAGTAAAGCTTTTTGTGACGGAGAGGACACACTACAGTATACGTTACCTGAATGTCCTATTGTGCAGTCTATTAAGCAACACTTACTTGATTCTTTGAAGAAACCGTAGGTACATCACTATAAATGATGTAAGGGAGAGAGAAGCAGGTTGTCACATGGATGGCTCTTATTTTAGCCGTTAGTCAACAGATTGCAGCAGAATGCAAGCATACTATTCCTTGTCTCCAAATGCACGTCCCACGGAAGCGACAGTCCTTTGTGAGAAGTTGTAGCGGGAGGAAGCCGAAGTTGTTTTTCTTGCGAAGGGAGTAAATATTCACCTCGTGAAGAATTTTTTTTTCTTAGGTACATATCTCCTGCCTTTCAATATCCTCCACCCTTCCCTCACTTGTATCCCAAAACCTGGACTGTTTCTTTCCCCCTGTAACCATATATCTTTCAATCCTATTTCTTCAAATGCTTTCTTTAACCCTGCTCCCCAACTGTTCACATTCTTTATACTCTCCTGTTGTACCATACAGCTTCTTAATTTATCTCCTTTCCTTGTCAAACGTTTATACCAAGATTTTGTCATTCTCTCTAGCACTACACCTTTCCTTCTTGTTTTCCCTAATTCTAAGTAAAGCAACTTCCCCCGGGGCTGATCGCGGAAAACCCAGTAGTTCTTTGCAAAATAACCTGCAACTATGATCCACCTTAATTGTTAAATCTGATCCCCCCATATTTCCGCTCCGTACAACATTTTTGATTCCGCCATAGCCGCATATACTCTCTCCAACCATTTTGGAGACATTTCTAATTTGAATTTACATTTTCTTATATTTATCATAGACGCTTTGCTTTTTGCCACCATCTTTCTAGTGTGAGCCTCCCCAATTCCCATTATTACTTAGTTGCACCCCTAAGTAATCGAATTGCTGGACCACTTCCAATTTTCCCCAGTCAAGTTTCATTGCTCGTCTCTGCTTGATATCATACCTCTTTTAATACCCGTAATTTTGGATTTATTTAAATTTATTCCCCATTCCTCGCAGAATTTTTTTATCTCATTTATAGCTCTCTGTAAACCTAATACTGTTATTGCTCCTACCGTTACATCATCTCTGTTTGCTATAGCTGGGCAGTGCCTATTGCTTTTTCCTATTCTATCAATTATATAATCTATAAAAATGTTAAACAGAATGGGAACTTAATTTACATCCTTGCATTAAATCTAACTTTTATTCTCTTGCTTCCGTTACCCCTTCTCCTCCTATCCTCACACAAAACTACATACCCTTGTATATTTTTTCAATTTCCCCTATGAATTTCTCACTTACACATTTCATTCTCAATGTCATTATCAGTGATTCCCTATTTACGTATTGAAGACTTTTTCAAAGTCTGCTTTTTCTTGCTTAGGTACTTGTCCACCAGTGATTTTATTTATAAGTATGTTGTCCGTGTTTGTTTTCGTTTCCTGAAACCTGCTTGAAATTCCGACAACTTCGCTACTTCTTCGGCCCAGTCTCTCAATCTGTCCGCTAGCATCCCTATACAAAGTTTGACCAGTATGGATAACGGGTTATGCCTCTATAATTATGGGTGCCTCCCTTTCTAGCACATTTCGCTTTGTATGCGAGGTCTGTATAAGGGAGCTGTCCTTGCCGGTAACCAGTTCAGCTATTTAAGAGGTTTCGAAGTGAAAAGTTTACAGCGCCAATGCAGTTCAGTTCTGAGCTGTCATTCGACGGATCAGTTGTGTTGTGCTCCGACTGTGTGCCCAAAGTGACTCAAGTGTAACGTTTGTACTACGCTGAGTACCTAAATGACAAATGGAGTGCGTTAGCTACAGCTGGTGTTTTCATTTGTTTATTATTATTATTATTATTATTATTATTATTATTATTATTATTATTGGTGTCTGTGGTGGCGGCAGAGGTAGTGGTGGTGTACCTCTGTTGACACCAGCAATTTCGACAAAGTTCTCTCACACTGTCAGTGTATAGGTCAGTTCAAATTAAATTTAAAATGCACATTAAGGTCTAATTACATTAATTCCTCCATGTATTTCAGTGATTGTCTATACAGTATATACTCCAAATATTTTGGTACTCTTATTAGATACGTGACACGATTAAAATGAGTGCTGTGGATAAAAACACTTGTGACTGTGCATTTCATTCAGAAACATCGTGAAAAGTTTCAAATAAATTAGCATGAGTGGAAATAATTTTATTACGTGTGTAAAGGTCTCTTAATGCCACGGGATTGAATTTTAAGTAGTTGTTTGAAAATTACAACGTTTGACTTGTACATTTAAAATTACTCTCTTGTTTCAGCTGTAGAGTGTACTGTTATCGTGGATTTAGAAAACCGCTCTTTTATTCTATATAACGATATTTATTAATATTTAGTAGTAGTATAGTAGTAGTAGTAGTAGTAGTAGTAGTAGTAGTAGTAGTAGTAGTAGTAGTAGTAGTAGTAGTAGTGGTAAAAGTATTAGTAAAAATAAGAGACACTTAGTTGACATAATATTCCCAGAGAACACTGGACAGAGATGGTCTTTAGTAATCTCCATTTTTCTTCTTCGTTTTTTTAAGTTCCATTTTCCATAGAAGCGTCAGTAATTTATGCACAATATTTACATGTCAGAATGCTTCTTCTCTTTAACAGTGAATTTATATTTACTGCATGTTTGCTTTACATAGCGTCTACTTATAGTAGATAGGACAGGTACTGTATTCACCCAAAAATTTGATATCGAGATTTCAACGAAAATAATGTTTTGATGCACCCTGAATCAAAACAAGATTTAGGAAGAAGTCCACTTTGTGCGTGTGTGTGTGTGTGTGTGTTTGAGTGTCTGAGTGAGTCTGTGAGTATGTATGAGCGTGTGTGTATGTGAGAGTTTGTGTGGTGAGTGTGTGACTCTGTCAGTGTGTGTGTGTGTGTGTGTGTGTGAATGTGAGTGTTTGTGAATGTGTGTACGAGTGTGAGTGTGTATGGATGTGTGTGTGAGTGTATGTGAGAAAGTATGTATGAGAGTGTGCGTTTGTATGTGAGTGTGTGTGTGTGTGTGTGAATGAGTGTGTGTATGTGAGTGTGTGTGTGGATGAGTGTGTGTGTATGTGAATGTGAGTGTGTGTGTTGAACAACTGAACTCAAAATCGAGAAGCGGGATAAATATCAAACTTGGTATTTAAGTTCATCTTTCAAAGATGTTACACTAAGGTTTTTAACAATATCTCCCAACCCCAAACTATCCTTTTTGTGGAATTGTTTTCTTAAAAATGGCTGTAATAATTTTGATTACAAAACCATGTTTTAAATGTATTTGCATGGGAAATAAAACGTATGTACTGAATTTACTGTGAATAGCCTGTGAAGTCCTCTTCATTCTGGGGGAAATTTGTATTTCTATAAAAACCATAAGCTATGGAAAAAGCTTTGCGCACAAAAATACATACATCTCCATAAAACACGCCATTTATGTCAAATACATTTTCGTAGCATTAATCGTTTCCGAGATATTTATCCCTATTGTTTTTTTATTTTACAATATACATCTTTTTCAAATGCAAAGTCAATAATCTTTTGTTTCCCGCGATGCCATTCAAAGGTATAGAGTTTCAAATTCGGCCTCTAACGGCCAACTTTATAAAGCCTGGCTGTCATTTCAGCCTACTGTATCTCCTTTGTGTCTACAACGGATGTGTAATGAAACCCTTTCCTTAAACGCTTACCTGGATAAAATGAAGAAGACAGAAAACTAAGCTTTAGTAAGAACAGCTTGTAGAAGATAAACGATCTGGGTAGAGAAAGCCAGTAAATGTTGCGTACCAGATTTGTTGTACTTAGTTCGTTACTTTAAAAAAACGCAGAGGAACTTCATTTTCTCCAAGGTTTTTAATTTTTGCTCAACGTTTTATCATATTACTCTCATACTTGAGGCTCCAACTTCTAGCTGCACTCAAAACAAGTTTTACAAATCACCTAAGTTCACAGAACTTTGGGTCGCCGTAAAAAAAGTCACTATATCCTTTCTCCGCGCATGTCACTAAACCCCTTACCCGGTAAGTGTCACTAAATCCCTTCTCCGTGCAAGTCGCACTAAATCCTCAGAGCAAATATCACAAAATCGCTTCTCCATGAAAAGTCACCAAATTCCTTCTTCGTGAAATTGCCACTAAATCCATTCTCCGTACAAGTGTTACTAAATATCTTCTCCGAGCAAGGGTCACTAAAGTCCTTTTCCGTAAAAGTGCCGCTAAATCCCTTCTCCGTGCAAGTGACAGTAAATCCTCTGTCAGAGCAAATATCACAAAATCGCTTCTCCATGAAAAGTCACTAAATTCCTTCTTCGTGAAATTGCCACTAAATCCGTTCTCCGTACAAGTGTCTCTAAATATCTTCACCGAGCAAGGGTCACTGAAGCCATTCTCCGTAAATGTGCCACTAAATCCCTTCTCCGTGAAAGTGTCAGTAAATTCCTTCTCCGAACAAATGTCACTAAATCCCTTCTCTGTACAGGTGTCACTAAGTCCCTTCTCCGTGCAAGTGTCACTAAAGCCCTTCTCCATGCAAGTGTCACTAAATTCCTTCTGCGTGAATATGTCACTAAATCTCTTCTCCGTGAGTGTCACTAAATCCCTTCTCTGTGAATCTGTCGCAAATTGCTTTATTTTCAACCTTTTAATAACTCACAGTTCAGTGGTTTTGGAGTTCGTGAAAACTGTTCAAGGTTCTTCAAAATATCTAAAACATAAAGCGATTTAAACGTCGTGACTGATTATAATTTATGTAACGCAAATTGTTGCTAAATACTAAATCTACTCGTGTGTTAATGTTCCCAAGAACATTTCTTAAACGTGAAAAGACATTACTCCTTTAATACAGGAGATAAAGTTAATTTCCGTTGTTATAAAGCAAGTAGTCTTTATTTTGACCACGGAGTAAGAAACATGATTTGATGTATGTTGTTACACTCGTTCTGAAAATCTACACTAACGGCTGAGGCAATGGAGGATCTGCGAATGTCACTACATTGGTGATATGTAGAGAACCAAGTTTCCATATAAATTGACTCATACTTCTATACGGTTCCATGCATATTAAGAGAAAATATGCTCTAACTTTGGCAAATTATATTTCCTAAATCATCCCACATGTCTCCCGAGGCATGAATTAGAGACACTTAATTTTCTAGTCTGCTACATGATTTTAAAGATAAACCATGACCGGCTTCACAAGAAACAACCTAAGGATCAACATCTCAAGACGAAATCAGTTATCATATCAATTTGTGAGAGATTTAAACACGGTAGAGTTGTTCGCTTCACCGGCGCTTTCTATTCCCAGAAACATCTCTTGTACTCTGTCAAGCATGTTTCTGTAGAACGAATCATCTGTTTTTTTGAAATATGGAAGCCTCAATTTACACTTTCATTGATATTTATTTCGAAAGCATACAGTTTATTAAGGGTAGCTCTCTGTGAAAAAGTCGTCCTCCGTGGTCAAGTGGTGCCTCCGTACTCTAGTTTCCAGGTCACGGATTCAAACGTGGCGGAGGGTGATGGATTTTTTCAGGCATAAAAATCCTTAGCATGGTTTTCTTCGGAAGGGAAGTAAAGCGGTGGTCCCGTGTCGTACATTTACGGCACGTAAAAGAGCATTAGGCCTGATAAAGTGGTCTCTCAGCAAAAGTTTCCGGTCTTTCACCCCAATATAGAATGGGACGCTAAGAGCCATGAGTAGTTAAAGAGCGTCCGTAAATAAAACTTCTTTTTTTACCTGTGAAAAAAGGCCAAAATTAGCCAAGATTCAAAAATATGTATTTCTGTGTTTTAAAACACTACAAACCTTCTACTTTAGTTACATATAGCCTTTATAGATCTTTCACATTTAAAAACATACCTAATAACGATTTAAATGTCTGTCTAAAAGCCTAACATCACATAAAATTATAGTAAAAACGATAAGTTTTGCCTACATTAAAGTGAAGAAACCAGAGAGGCCTCAGGTGTCTTCAGATACATAAATAGCTGCAGAGGAGCAGAAAACGTTGGAGGGCCTTATATGGACTAAATGCTTTTAAACAGCGTAAAGTCAGAAACACAGTTATTTTAGCATTATAATCTTTAAATACTCTTTCCTCAGGTTTTCATTTGTCGGCAAATTCTCATTTTCAAGTTGTTCCACACGATGTGCTTTTCGGTATAAATAAATGAAATTGTGTATACCTCACTATAAATAACATGATAAAAATATTATGAATCTTTGTCAACATGCGTAGTTGTGATGTTATTAAACAATAATACTCGTATTGTGTAAACTTTGCAGCAAAGATATTGAAGCCTCATTTTGAACATTCATTTTCTACCAAACTAGTAAGACAATAAAAAATTCGGCTCAGTGTTTTATTAATATACTATTAAAGATTTTAATTACGAAATATTAATTTTCTCAAAAACAATTTCATCGTTTAGGGTATTTATTCCCAACAGTAAAACAATAATAAAAACGTGTGTGAAATTTGGTGTACATATATAATAAAACCTGATTACTATAACTGATATTTCAAGTGAACCAAAATGAGAATGTGAATTTTAGAAATTTCACAGAAAATCTTTTTTGACAAGTATTATTATTTAAATAACAATCGAAAATCAAGAGGTGGCGTGAGTAGCATATAATAGAGAGAGCGAGGATACTTTTTTGCGTTTATATGGGAAAGGATAGGGAAAACGGGGAGAGATGCGGCGGTTCAAAGAGGAAATGCCTTTATATGGGAGACATAGGGAATACGAGAGCTGATGGTGAGGAGAGGTATTAAGCTAGCAAGGGTCGAATGACAGAGTATGCATTTATGTGGGAGAGACGAGGAAAACGGAGAGAGAGATGCTAGGAGATGATTGAAGGAGGGCGAAATACGTTTATATAGGAGAGGTGGGGAAAACGATGATGGGTGCTAAGAATTGTGGTTAATACTGTAATACAAAGAAACGCATTATTCAGGAACTTTAACAACAAAAAAACTCAAGTATAGATCATTTGTATGATATTCGAGGAGGGGTCTGTAGTGGAAAAACCCCCAAATCCCAGTAGTAGGGCAATAAGGATTCCAGCCCAATTAATATCCAGGAATGTGCAATTAATATGCTAATTAGGTCTCCCCCTCCAACTGCCACGTCCCTGGTACGTTTTGCTGGCAGCTGAGGTCATAAATTTTGTGGAGTATAATGGAAAGGTTGACCGGCATGCAATTAAGGTTGTCCATTACCTGTCAAAATGAACAACGGTGTAATAAATTATGCGTTATAACAAAGGAACAGATGCTATTCTCTCCATTTCATTTCCATGCTCGTACACTTTAGAAAGACCACACCTGTAGCAATCCCTCCCACACAGCATTCTATTATCGCCAAGCACGTGCAATATAACAATAGACCAGACGGGCGCCCTGGTAACAAAAGAGGTATTACGAAAGAACAAGCGCTATAGTCTCCATTCCATTGTCCCGCACAAGTGTTCGTTAGGAAGGCCACACATGTAGCAATCGCCTCACCCCACAGCATTCTATTCCCTCCAAACACGCGCACCTGGGATGTATATCAAAAGATCAGGCTGGTGCCCACGATAACAAAAGAACTCTTGGAGCCTGTGCTTTTATAACTGGCGTATCTTTGTTTGACGGTGGAAAGGAGAGAGAGAAACTCGTTTCCCACGAAGCAAGCTTCATTTACCTGCTAGGAAATAAATTCCGCTCGCTCGATCCCGCTGGCAGCTCTCTGAGAGCAGCCGAGCCTTCACGAAAACCTACGGACATTTCTGAACATAGATATACAGCACGTGAGCCTACACGAGGACCTACGATCATCGCCGAACATACTTACACACGTTCACATCTCTGTTTTTGCATCTAGCACCTCTTTCAAACAGAGATATCAAAATGAATTTAACAAATATAATTATTTGTATTAAACCCTGGTGTTTCACTACTCTTTAATTGCTTATATCTCCTGAATAAAAAGAGATAAAAGATGCAATAAAATCTAATTATAACCTTGGAATGCAGCGTGTCATTGTTGCATTGTTCCAAGTTGACCGAAAATGCTCGGGCTCCAATTCTAGGAGTGATTACAAATTCATCTTGATATAATTCCGGAACTAATTAAGATAAATGCGTCAAATAAACCTTATTACGTTTATGTCTTTAGGTAGTTTCTTGTGTATGTTTATTAGGGTACCAGGCGTCCTGGGTTGGATCCTTCATTTTAAAATCTCCATTATCTCCGAAACTAACAGGGATAGAGGTGTGGAGGAAAGCATGATTGATAGCTCCTATGATGGAAAATTATTACTGTATATAGTTGACAGTTAGTAGTCCTTAATTCGAATCCCATCTTTCAATGAGTTCGTTAATTTTCCTCTATACTCTAGGACAGAGGTGGCGAAAACGTGACTCGCGAGTTATTTTGACTCCCAGGCGCCGTTCCCTCTCTGCAGCCGTCCCGTTTGTTTTTCACGTGCTGTTGAGTGCTGCAGTGCGTGTTGCATATTTGGTGACTCTCGGAAGGAAGTCGTTTTCGCCACCCTTGCTCTAGGATATATCACTTAGGTTGATGTCATAACCTAATACAGCTCTATTTTAACATGTCAAAATAATAGTATAAATAAGTTTTGTACTGGAGTTCCGGTTCGAATACTAACTAAATTAAATTTACATAAAACCGTTAGTTATGTCACGAGTTTAAACGCGTTTGATTGAGTCAGATATCATGTCTCTGTGTGTGAGGTTATATGCGCAGAGCATTAAAATGAGTGGTATGCAACAAACCAGTTTTCATGCTATGGTTTAGAGTTGAATTAAATGTTTGATCAATTTTTATGTTATATCATTAAAAGACATTGATGTGAGTGAAATATCAGAGATTTAAATGCCTAATCAGTATTTAATTGCTTAAGTCATCTCACGATTGGTTTGAAAGTACGTAAAACCGAGAAAGCATATTAAGAATAAGGAATATATGATGTTTAATATATAAATTAACATTTAAAAACCTAAAAACACATAAAATATAGGTATCTACGTCGAACAGGAAAGCATTAAAAGCATAGGTTCCTTCACACGCATGCATACACAGACACACACCCATACACCTATACGTATACAAATATATGCCTACCAAGGAGAAGTCAATTGTACAGTTTAAAAATATCCACGGTATGTTGAAACTACCTTATGTCATCTATGCGGATTCTGAGAGTATTCTCGCTCCATGTCATACTTGTATATCCAATCCTGAAACTTCATATGCAACCCCTTATCAGCAGCATATACCTATGAGCTTCTGTGTTTACGTGAAGTGGTCATCCAGTGTTGAAAACATTGAAACTGCTGTTCCTAAGCAACTCTTTGTATATGGTGCTTATGGTGCTGCGCGGAAGTTTATGGAATACCTGTCGATTCTTGTAAAGGAAATTGATTAATATATACAAATCTGCCAAGCCTCTGAAACTTAAATATCAACAGCAGAATGATTCCGACTCTTCTACAGTATGCTACTTGTGTGGAAAAGCCTTTACTGAAAAGAACTACAAAGCACGCGACTATAATTACATCAGTGGTGAATATCGTGGAAATCTACATAATGAATGTAATTTAGCTTGCAAAACACCTAAATATATTCCAGTCTTCATGCACGACCTCAGCGGATATGACTCACATTTCATTGTCAAGGAGCCGGGTTGCACAAGTGAGCGTGTGGAGGTAATAACTAGCTCTGAAGAAAGCTATATGTCATTCACCATGTATGTAGGAGATATAAGGCTTCGATTTATGGATATCTTTCGGTTCCTCAGTACAAGCCTCGATAAGCTGGCGAAAAATCTAACATGGTATCCTGAAACATTGAAGCACTTCGGAGAACACAAGTTGAAGTTCCATATGATTCTGTCACGTCATGGACTGTTTTGAACGAGACCTGCATGCCTCCCAAGTACTCCTTCTATATAGGTTAAATCAGGAAGCTATTAGTAATGCTGACTACGAGCATGCTAGAAATGTGTGGGAACTGTTTAATGTGAGAAACCTGGGCGAGTAAGGTGACCTCTACTTAACTTCGGATGTACTTCTTCTAGCTGATGTATTTGAGACATTCAGAGACCAAACCCTCAAAACACACAAAGTCGACACCGCTCAATATTTCAACTCTCCAGGACTTACATGGGATGCTATGCTTCTGTATACTGGAATCACTTGGAACTGTTACAAGTATATGATCTGCTACTCGTGGTGGAATCAGGTGTAAGAGGAGGTTTATGCCAAGTTTCCCATCGGTATGCAGAGGCTAATAAAACTTATATGGATAGGTATGATCCGTTGAGACCATCCCAATTTATTACATATGAGGACGCCAATAACCAATATGGTTGGGCAATGTGCCACGCCCTATTTGAATGGGTTTCAGCTAAAGAAATTGACTTAGAAACACTACTAGAAGTTGATCCCCAGGATTACATATTAGAAGTTGACATCGAGTATCCTGCAGAACTTCATGATCTACACAACCATCTACATTTACTGCCTGAGTGTATGAAGCCCAAAGACTCGAGTTCAGAGAAACTGATACTTATCTCGGATCCCGAAAGAATTATGCAGTACATTACATGACTTTGAAGCAAACTCTTAATCATGGGTTAGGGCTAACAAGAATATATCGTGTGCTACAGTTCCGACAGCCTCGGTGGGTAAAACACATTGCATTTAACAACAGGCTACGGAAACAAGCTGCAAATGATTTCGAGAAGGATCTCTACAACCTGTTCAACAATGCCATGTTTGGAGAAACTATGGGGAACCTGGGTAACCGTATGGATATACGACTGGTGACAAATGAGAAGACTCTGGAGAAGTTGGTCGCGAAGCCCACGTTTATCGATAGAACAATATATGCTGCTAATCCAGCTGCTGTACCTATGGCCTCTCGTCAGATGATATTCAACAAGCCTACATACATTGGTATGAGTGTGTTGGACATCTCCAAGACATTAATGTATCACTATCATTATGATATGTTGTTACCATACTATGGAGCTGAAAACCTGAAGATTATGTACATGGATACTGATTCATTCATCGTTAACACCTGAAGATGTGTAACAGGACAAGCTACGATTTCTGAGCATCTGGATACAGCTGATTACCCTGTCAAACTTATATGCCACTCTACTCAGAATGAAAAGGTGCTGGGAAAATTTAAAGATGAGGCCAATACAAAATCATCCTGCGCTTTGTTGGACTGCTACCTAAGATGTATTCACTGGATATTCAAGGTTCGATTATACATAAAGTTAAAGGTATAAAACGTAGTGCTATTAAGCAGTATATTACCTTTGACAGCTATACGGGCTGTCTTAAAACCCGTGAAATCATCAGAACGCCTATGAATCTAATCCTGTCACGTGAGCACGCTGTTACCACCCCGTGCAAGTAAATTAAATCACATTGACTCGTTTTGATGATAAAAGAGTTATTGCAGAGGATGGAATAACTACGAATGCATATGGGCATTACAGTATTAGAAACAGTGCTTAAGAGAATGTAACCCGAAGATGGAGACTTTCTCCGTGAGTCTACAACCTTAAAACATTGAAATTTACTCGCAAGTTGTGCATATGCCTAGCATAGACCCGGTGAAGAAAGAAGAAGTTGGATGGGAGCGGTAACCCTGCCATTAGGAGCAACTCTTAGTGGTAGTCTCAAGCCTAGATAAAGGAGAGAGACGTCTACCCTTACAATCCTTGTCTAACGAAGCAATTATTTAACTGATAAAGCTGCTACACTTAGACAAAAAATGTAAGCTTATAAAACAGTAAAGCTGACTAAAACGTTATAATATCTAATCAAACATGCAGATGCGCTAGTTTATGCTACTTCTATATACCCTCACTGTTTAACCCCCACCGTCCCATATACTAGCTTTTTAACATATAAAAGCTTGTAAAGTTTAGAAAAAAGTGTATAAAGGTAGTGTGACCTGTAAAACTCCTTGAATTACCTGTTAAATGAGGTAAATACCTGATATACTACCCGAATCACACGAAAATTAACTTAAATAGCTATGGTACAAATCGCCGATCAAAATTATCAGGAATACCTGTGATATTACTCTGGTCCCTCTAAATACCAACAATACCACTGAATTGTCTGTGAAACCATTCGGATATATGCTGTACTTAACTCCTGAAATATCTCTGTCTATGACACTAGCAAATTTATCTGTGAAATTCGTGCTCAACTACGCCGTCTTTCAATCGATGGAATCTATCCTCATTGGGATACTATCTGAATTAACCTAAATACCCTGGACACTATCTGAATTACCTGTGTTATCCGGGAGAAGAATGGTCACGTTTTAGCGACAATGTGTTGGCTTGTAGCGAGAGTGGGTTACCTTTTTAGCGTGAGTGGATTACCTTTTTAACTTTAGTGGGTTACCTTTTTGCTTTAGCAGGTTTCGTTTTAGCGTGAGTGGGTTACCTTTTAGGACGGGCGGATTACCTTTTTGCGTGAGTGTGTTACCTTTTTGCGTGAGGGGGTTACCTTTTATCGTGAGTGAGTTATTTTTAGCGTGAGTGGGTCACCCTTTTGAGTAAGTGGGTTACCTTGTTAGCGTTAGTGAGTTACCTTTATGCGTGAGTGGGTTACCTTTTTAGCGTGAGTGGGTTACCTTTTAGCATGAGCGGGTTATCTTTTAACGAGAGTGGACTACATTTTAGCGAGAGGGGGTTACGTGCTGCAGCTGTCTAGAATTAGTGTTCTAACATTGAGAGGAAACAGTTTTCCATGAAGTTCGCGTCTGAAGTCGCTTTCAAAACCTAGCACCTGAATAGGCAGCGAACAATCTTGCTTCACCAGGTTTATCATAGCGACTAAGGTAAAATACATCACACTTAATGTATACATGGTAATGAATGTAAACTATGACAGAGTATAAAACAACTATGCAGCAATAAAATCAATTAGTATACCATGAGAGCTAAAGCGGTTAAGGTCGCAAGAGGTTCAGGTTTAATTAATTCTTTCATTAAACCGCTACCACTTGAAGCGCATTTGTCTGGATACAGATACTGTGGACCTGGGACAAGGCTAGAAAAAAGATTAAAAGGGGAGTCCCTGGAATCAACCTATTAGACGAAACGTGCAAAGTTCACAACATTGTCTACGCTCAGCATAAGGTCTCTGTTTCGAGAAAGAGTGCAGACAAGATCTTGGCTGAAAAGGCGTGGAAAAGAGTGAAATCATCTGACGCTACATTAAGCGAAAAGTTGGCAGTGCAACTAGTAACAACAATTATGAAGGGAAGGGTAGCTGATGGTGCTGGATCCAAGAAGAATAAACGGGGAGGATTTCTACCTCTCATACCAATTATTGCAACACTAGGTGCTGTCACTGGAGGTGCTACACTCGAAAATAAGAAAAAGGCTGCAGATAAACATCTTGCATAAATGATGAGATATAACAGATAAATTGAAGCAACAGGGCGAGGCCTTCGAGTGAAGAGGAATAAGGCGAGGAACACCGAAACGAAGAGGAGACTGAGCAAGAAAGAGAATTAAAAAAAACTCCGGCAGCGGGCTATACTTGTCCCGGAAAAAGCATTGAGTAACATCGTTCTGTACTTGTATGCACGACGTTTAAAGATTCCTCATTTTAGAGGTGCATACATTATCGATCAGCTACCTTCAAGACCTCGTTACAGAGAGAGAATTATTGTCAATCTCCATACTTCAGAGAACGAAGGCACTCATTGGGTTGCTATAAAGAAGGATGGAAATGTGTAATTTTATTTCGAGAGGTTTGGAACTTGAAGACACCAAAAGTGATAGAAAGGTATCTCAAAGGCGTTAAGGTACTGTATAGCACTAGGAGGTTTCAGAGTTTCAGCTCAGTCATCTGTAGGCATTTGTGCTTGCAATTTATATTGCAATGAGTTACACTATTGCTGTCAGTGGCAACGAATCTGCTCTTACTACATACCTGAATTCCCCTCTTAAGATAGATACAAAGGGTCATTATGAGATTGCCCTATTGAATTATGAAACCTTCTACTCCATTACTAATGTTATTCAGAGTAATAATCACTTTCATTACATTCACAACGATGAAATTAAGATCATTGATATACCCGATGGAACTTACGAGAATGCCGATATTAATGAATACATCAGAGTTAAGCTAGGGGCGGATGAGAATGTCTTTTTATTACACCTAATAATAACACAATGAAGGCTGAAATTAAATGTCCTTTCACCGTTGATTTTTCCAATGATCGTTTTATAGGATCGCTCTTGGGTTTCAGTGACAAAGTTATTCGAGCTAATCAGCTGGCTGAATCTGATTTCCTGGTGAATATGTTTAAAGTGAGCATCATAGGAATCGAGTGCAGTATTGCAACAGGCTCTTTCATCGACGGTAAAAGCGGACACTCGATCTATGAGATTTTCCCATCTGTTCCGCCAGGATATCATATTTCTCAAGAGCCATCAAATCCAATTTACCTTCCAATCATAAACACCAATTGTCATAGAGCAAATAAGTCTTCGTGTAGTGTACCAGAACGGTAATATCATTGACTTTAGAAACGAAGATATAAGCATAAGGCTTCACATCCATTGCAATGGCAATAGACCTTAGAAGAAGTCTGCGACCTCGAGGATATAATATTGGAGTGATTCGACGCCCGCGTCATCGTATACCCTTGACACCCAGCGGGTCAACATAGCGCTATCATCAGTTCCTCCAGGCATTGGGCTTCAGAATCCTATAATCATGGACATCTTCAATGTTACCGAGACACCGACATTTGACAACAAGATCACTAAAGAAGAGCAACATGTATTTTTACCGTATAATACATCAGCTATGGGCTCTAATGACGAGATTAGAAGCCATTGTCAAGCGGAGGCTTTATATACATTACTTAATCGAAGTTGCCTATACATCGAGGGGAGTATTACTAAACGTAATGGAGCAGTTATTACTGCAAAGCTCACCAACAACACTATTGAATTCATGTTTGAGGAGATTCGACTGGATATGAACGGGTCAACTATTGATCGAACCAGAAACCCCGAATCGCATCAACTTTACGCAACTATGCTGCTCTGAACCCAATGGAATCTGATCGTCTGCTGAATGGTGAATAGTGCTATCCTCGAGAAGATATGGACATAGTCCATGCAGCAAATGGAGCCTTCAATGCTATAGTACCGCTTTCTATGTTTCTGGGATTTGCTGACGACCACAAGGAACTCATACTCAATAGCTAGTCTGAGTTGGTGCAGATTCGATCCAAGGACTCTAAAAACTGTATTATATTGCCTCAGTCTGAAGAGAATGCCGCTGTTAAAATTGTACGAATCGAGTGGAGAATACCTGTAATTCGAATTTCTGATAATAAAAAGGTTGAAATCCTCAACATTGTCAAGTCGGAAAAAGCGCTGTATATCCCATTTAGGACCATGGATCTCATACTCAGCCTGCTGTGCCGCAACCTAAATCATTACCTCGATTGTCGCCGCCACATTAAAAATGGAGAAGCCAAGATTTGTCATTTTGGGTGCTCAGACTTTAAGACCGAGTAATGCATCTAAAGCTGTTCCCTTTTTGATCATTGTAACATTACTAATTTGAGATTTTATCTTAATAGTGAATGTTATCATTACCATGACATGAATTTGGACTTTGAAAAGTCGAGATTTGCATCATTGTATGACATGTACTCAAATGTTCAAAACTCTTATTATGAAAAAGAGAATTATTCTTTATTGAAGAGAAAAGATTTTCTTAAATTTGCTCCTATATTTGTTATAGATTGCTCACATCAACCAGAGGAAGTTGTAAATGGTGCTGTCAACATCAGTATAGAAATTAAAGCTAGTGCAAATATTCCTGCACAGAACTCCTTGTATTGTTTGATAATTCATGATAACGTATTTACATACAAGCCTCTGACTAATGTGATGTAGCTTATATTTGAAACTAATCGTTGTAATATAATGATTTCTTTTTTCACTAGGAATGTAAGGACGTTTTAATGAATAAAACATGTTGTAAAAGCATACCTTCATTATCTTTTATTATTTTGTTATCATACAATTCGAACACTTTCCTCCTCCAGCTCCTCATTCTAGCATATTGCGTTACACTTGCAATAGATAGGTGACTTAAATGGTAATCTGTAAACCATTCAAGTCATTTTAGGGTGAACATTTCATCACTATTTAAAAGGATGTCACAATCATTTAAATTAATGCTCAAAAATGTTATTTTGTCTTCTTCCAAGTACCTCTAGACTCTTAGCAACAATAAAGGCTAGTGACTGAATATATCCTAATTATAGAGGTGACACGGAACGTTGTAGAACAAGCATATACTGAATTTTTAATAATAAAACGATGATTAATGACGATATCCCTTATATTAAAAACGTGTTTAAACAGGAGTTCGGGTATGTTGGCACGTTTTCGTGAAGTTTCGGGTGCTCAGAGCAAGTTTTATATGTGTTGAGTATTTATATCAATGTGCGGGCGTGTCTGTAGCTCTTCGTGCAGGTTCGTGTGCTTGGAGGAAGTGTTAGAATATGTTGTGCGTGTGTAGCTATTTGTTTTTCCGTGGTGTTCGTGTATGTTTACGTGATTTTGTGTGTGCGTGTGTGTGCGTGAACTGGTGTATGCGTGTAAGTTTCTATGCGTATGTGTGTGAGTGCACTGGTGTATGTGTGTTTGTTTGTAATCGTATGTGTACGCGCAGTGGTGTATGCGTGTAAGTTTGTAGGCGCATGTGTATGTGTGTGCGTGCACTGGTGTATGTTTGTAGGCTATGTATGTGTGTGCGTGCATGTGTGAGCATGCAGTGGTGTATGCGTGTAAGTTTGTAGGCGTATGTGTATGTGTGTGCACGTATCTGGTGTATGTAGGAATAAGAGCCATTGCGTATGCGCGTTTGTGTCTGTTTCTGTACGAGGGTGTGTAACTGCTTGTTCCGATGTGTTCGTGTATGTTTGTATACGTATAGGTGTATGTTTGTGTGTCTGTGTATGCGTGCGTGTGAAGGAACCCTATGCTTTTAATACTTTTCGGTTCGAAGTAGACACCTATATTTTATGTGTTTAGAGGTTTTTAAAAGGTAATTTATATATTAAACATAATGTATTCCTTATTCACTATATGTTACCTCGTTTTATATACCTTCAACCCAATGGTGAGATGACGTAAGCAATTAAATACTGATTAAGGGGTTAAAACTCTAATATTTGACTCACATCGATGTCTTTTAATGATATAACATGAACGTTGATCAAACATTTAATTAAACTCTAAATCATAGCATGGAACCTGGTTTGTTGTATACCACTCATTTTAACGCTCTGCACGTATTAACCTCAGTCATATAACCTCACACCCAGAGACATGATGTCTGACTATCAAACGCGTTTAAACTCGTGCTATAACTGACTGTTGTATGTAAATTTAATTTAATGAGTATTCGAACCGGAACACCAGACAAAATTATTTATACTATTTGTTTCACATGTTAAAAAGAGCTGTGCACAGCTATGACATAAACATAAGCGATATATCCTAGAGTATAGAGGAAAATTAAGGAAGGCATTGAAAGATCGGGATTCCAACTAAGGAGCACTAACTATCAACTATATGCATTATTGATTGTCCATCTATCAATCATGCTTTGGTCCACACCTCTATCTCTGTTAGTTTCTGAGATAATGGAGACTTTAAAATTATAGATCGAACCCAGGACCCATGGTACCCTAATATGCATTCAAAAGAAATTACCTAATGACGTAAGCGTAATATGGTTTATTTGACATCCTTATGGTAATTAGTTCCGGAGTTTTTGGAAGATGAATTTGTAATCACTCCTAGGATTGGAACCCGAGCATGCCCGGTCAACTTTGAACAACGCCACAGTGACGCGCCGCATTCCAAGGATTAGTTTTATTGCATCGTTATATATCTTTTCATGCAGGAGTTATAAGCGATTAAACAGTAGAGATACACCAAGATTTAACATAAATAATTATATTTGTTGAATACATTTTTTGATATCTCTGCTTGAAAGAGGTGCTAGATGCAAAAACAGAGATTTGAACGTGTGTAGCTATGTTTGGCGATGACCGTAGGTCCTCGTGCAGGCTTGGGTGCTTGCAGGAAGTGTTACAGTTGTTACGATCGTGTATATTATGTTCGGAAGTGTCCGTAGGTTTTCGTGAAGGCTTGGCTGCTCTCAGAGAGAACTGCCCGCGGGGACAGAGTCGGTTCCATGACGGCGAGGTCGAGCGAGCGGAATTTATTGCCTAGCAGGTAAATGAAGCTTGCCTCGTGGGAAACGAGTCTGTCTTTCTTTTCCACGTCAAACAAAGACACACCAGTTATAATAGCACAGGCTCCAAGAGTTCTTTTGTTATCGTGGGCACCAGCCTGATCTTTTGATACATATCCCAGGTGCGCGTGTTTGGAGGGAATAGAATGCTGTGGGGTGAGGAGGTTGCTACATGTTCGGTCTTCCAAACGAACACTTGTGCGGGACAATGGCATGGAGACAATAGCGCTTGTTCTTTCGTTATCCCTCTTTTGTTGCCACGGCGCCAGTCTGGTCTATTGTTATATTGCACGTGTTTGGAGAGAATAGAATTCTGTGCGGGAGAGATTGCTACAGGTGGAGCCTTTCTAAAGTGCACGTGAGCGGAAATGAAATGGGGAGAATATCATCTTTTCCATTGTTATAACGCATAATTTATTACACCGTGGTTCATTTTGACAGGTGATGGACAACCTTAATTGCTTGCCTGTCAACCTTTCCATTATATTCCACAAACTTTAAGACCTCAGCTGCTACCAAAGGGTACAGCGTGCGTGGATTGGGAGACCTAATTAGCATATTATTTGCACATCCCTGCATATTAATTGGGCTGGAATCCTTATTTCCCTACTACTGGGACTTGGGGGGTGTTTTTCCACTAAAGACCCCTCCTCGAATACCATACAAATGATCTATACTTGGGCCTTTTTTGTTGTTAAAGTTCCTGAATAATGCGTTTCTTTATATTACAGTTTTAACCACAATTCCAAGCACCTATCATCGTTTTCCCTACCTCTCCCATATAAACGTATTTTTCCCTCCTTCAATCATCTCCTAGCATCTCTCTCTCCCTCCGTTTTCCTCCTCCCTCCCACATAAACGCATACTGTCATTTAACCCTTGCTAGTCTAATACCTCTCCACGGTTTCCTATCTCTCTCATCTAAACGCATGTCAGCTTTAACATCTATCTTAGCAACTCCCTCGTATTCCCTATCTCTCCCGTATAGGCCTACATTCCCCCTCCTCCAGGATCTGTCTAGCCTATCACCTCTCCGGGTATTCTCTGGCTTTCTCTCACAACGCGCATTCGCTCCTTCTGCCACTGTCTAGCCTAGCATCAGCCCTCGTATTCCCTATGTCTCCCATATAAACGCATTTTCCTCTTTGAACCGCCGCATCTCACCCCGTTTTCCCTATCCTTTAACATATAAACGCAAAAAGGTGGCCTCGCTCTCTCTATTATAAACTACTGGCGTGGCATTTTGAGCTTAAGGTATTTTGCCTAAAAATGCACTTTTTTAAGAGTACTCCTCTATGATGTTCTACTGGTAGATGTTAAGCGCAAGAATTTTGTGTACTAGGGGAAATATTTGTTTAGTATTCAATCGTCAAAATAAACATACCCTTATAACGTAGCGAAATATCAAAGTCCCCTTCTTCTGCTTTGGTTAATAGAGTGACCAGGGTCTTCATGAAAGAGAAGCGTTTGTGATGGAGAGAGAGAGAGAGAGATGAGATAGGGTGCGCTTACGCGATTGTATTGAGTTAGCGTAGTTTAAATCCTTGACTGAAAGGACGAACTTCGTATCGTAGAGAGAGAGAGAGAGAGAGAGAGAGAGAGAGAGAGAGAGTGAGGGAATTTGCATATTTATGTGTGTGTTAGTGGGGGGAATAATCTTTAAACCAATCAACCGATTTTAATCTTTGTTTCACCATTGAAACCCACTGTGTTTAAATTAAATTAAGTTAGAGTTTTATTTATGGACGCTCTTTAATTGTTATGGTCCTTAGCGTCCCATTCTATATTGGAAAGACCGAAATTTTGTTCAGAGGCCTTTTTATCAGCCTTAAGGTTCTTTTATGGCCGTAAATCTACGACACAGGACCACCGGCTTTACTTCCCTTCCGAAGGAAGTCACGCTAAGGATTTTTACGCCCGAAAATAATCTATCGCCCTCCGAGTTTGAACCCGACCACTGTGCTTTCCGACGCACCTAGTCTATAAGACATTATCTAATTTCAACTTCTAAAGAAATTTAAAAAGCCGTGATACTAGAATAAGAACATATTGTAATTATCAAGGAACATACGAAGCTTGCATTGACTTTTGGTTAAGAATGACATGGGGTAGAATGTAGTAGTTTTTGTTACTACTCTACAGACAAAAGTCGCGGATATTTAAATTCAAGCGATAAATTATACAGTGCTTTTTCCTCACACTGTGGCAGCCGCACGTCTGCTCGCGCGCTGTTCGCCGCAGCTTGGACTCCCGCCGAAACAGTTATAATTTCCCGAAATTCTCACGTTCTCATGGTTACAATTACAATGATAATAAGCACATACCTTATCCTTGTGAATAAGGGCCAGCTCGGGCGCAGGATGCATTCCTCCGTACCCGGGTAGGTAGCTTAGCAGGTAAACAACCTTCATTCCTCCCGAAGGGCCAGTCTAGAAGCCAGCAGGTAATAGCTCGCAATCCTCCCGTTTTCTCGCGATAACCACAAAAATTGGCCTGCTTTAAAAATGAATTACAAAAATTAAAATCGCCTCCAATCGCCCATTTAATACTTCGGTTAACAATAGTGTATGCAATATATTACAATAGGTGGGCATCCTTGTTGAAGCAGATACACTTTACTAGTCTTCGGTAACACTGCATACTTCAACACAAAAGAGAGCAGATTTTAACATTGTCAAACTGAAGTGAGTGCATCTTCTCGTGTAGCTGAATACTGCACAAACTTCCCCCATAATTATATACGCTAGTATGATAACTTCCAGACCAGAGCCGGTCTCCGCAGAAACTTCTGTGTTGCAATTTGCTGACATGCAACAAACTTCAGGAATAAATAATACTTAATTTAATAATTCCTATCAAAATATGTGTAATATTCTTTAAAAAATAATTTGTATCTCTCGGTTATATTTCGCATAACATAAAATGGTGTTATTAATAATTCAATTTTCTCTTTTGATATTATTTGTAGACATTGTATTGATTTTCGTAAGATAAGCTAATTTTAACCTTCTCTACAGTCTAGCAATGGTTGATATATTAGAGGAAGCATTGTATTCCTCCCAAAAATTACTTAGGGTTTTCACCGGAAATACGGTTTTGAGATCCCCTGAATCCAAGAAGATTTATTTTGCAGAAAAGGCTCGTGTAAGTCTATGTGTCAGTCTGTGAAAGCATAACTCAAAAACAAAAAGTCGGAGGATATCTATCTTTAAAGGTTATGTATTTTTCAAGGATAGACAGATGACTTTCATGAAATTTATTCCACTTTTAACTACACTTGATATGGAAAAATCTTCAATATTTTTTATTACTTTTCAAAACACTGCTTTAACAATTTTTATGAAATACCACATGTCTGTAACGTTAATATGGCAAATAAAATGTATATCTTGAATTTCCTGAGAGTAACCTGTGAAGTCCTCTTTACTTTTGATGAATATTAGAAAATTTTATTTAACTGGGAAACCCTATTTCACAAAAAAAACACAGAGTTTATTAAAATGCACAACTTGCCCAAAATAACGTTTTCCTACGTCCACCTATTTTCGAAGTATTTCATGCTGTATACCTAGTTACATTCTGCTAACTTTAAGTTCATGACATAAACGGTCTAAAAGTTTCCTATTTGTTTATTTTGTTTTAACCTCCATGATCTCATGACAAAAAAACAGTTCTAACAGCTGCCTGCCGTATATTTAAGCATATAGAAGCAATTAATTCCACCAAACTTGAAGCAATTTCCAGGAAAAATGTTTTATATTAATAATATACAAGGGCTTCTAGAAAGAGTAAGGCTAGATAAAGCCGTATGAGTGTACCATAGCTCTTTTTTTATTCAAGAACATTTCATTGTTGGTTATTGTATTTTGTTTTTCCTTTATGCGGAAAATTTCCGCGAAACTTTATTATATTATAAACGCGCAAAAGTTTAAAAATGAAACACCAGATTTTATATTGATTATTTCTAATAAATTACGGATCTGCTAATAAAGCAGTATAATGAGTTGAACTACTACCTGGTTCGCTCGACAGAAGGATTCCTAGAAATCTAGACCTGCTACTTGCGTTGACCGGGAGGAATGAGCGCTATATAATTACGAGCCCTTAAAGGTAAGGGAGGAATGAGTGCTGTTTTTATGACAGCGGGAGGAATGGATGCTGCGCCCGGGAATAACACACGGGGATCTCGGGGGCCACTCCTGCAGCGAGCAACTCCAATCCATCGACCGGGATATTTTCTATGGAATATCCCCCGTGCCCTACTGCAGTGTGTGCGGAGTGGTCGACGAGAGCATGTCTCGACGAATGTCTAGAGGCACAACCTCTAACAAAGTATATCTGGCAGCAGTGAGTTTCTTTTCGAGTATATGGAGGCCAGTGATTTGGTCGTTAACTATGTCCATCCAAACGTTCACAGCAAAGCGGCCTTGGACGTGCACTGCTTTACGGTAATGAGGGATTTCGTCGGCATAGTGATGTTCGTTATAGCGGTCGATATTACCTAAGATGAAAAACAATGAATTACGTATTGTTATGTAGCATAATAAAATAAAAATATTGTTATTAATGTGACGCAGAAGTTATGGCCCAAAGTTTTCGGGAGGTCGGCGCCGGGCAGTCGGAGATAAACAACGGTAAATAGCGCTCGCCAGCGTACACACTGGAAGCGCTATCGGTAGATAACCAGAATCTTCTGGAAGTTTCTTCCCACCTTCCTCCAGAACGTGTGTCGCATTAATTCTAGAATGTTCTTTGGTAGATTCCACTAACTATATAAGTGAGCGTTCTCGCGAAAGCAGTCAGCGAGTAGTTGAGTGGAGTTGAGTTGCGTCGGTCAGTCAGTGAGCGAGCGAGTTTCTCTTGCGGCATCTTGTGCGATTCTACGAGTGAGTTTGTGGCGACTGCTGTGGCGTGGAGTGCGCAAGGGATTGTGGAGGAGTTGTGTCGACTCCCCAGCGAGTGAACCGTCCGGAAGAGGAGGCGACGTGAGGAAGGAAGTGAAGTGGTGGAGAGCTGAACTAGTTTATCTTAGTGGTAGTGAAACTTGATGAAGTGATCTCCCAGCGAAGTTGAACTAGATAACAACTTAGAACAGTGACAGTGAGAAATGAGAGAAGCGGCACTTAAAAGAAAAACTGGACAAATTCACATTAATTATGACCTGCTATTGTGTTTATTTTGTGCTACTTGAACAGCTGATGTAGAATATAACATTTAGGCTGTTGTGGATACACTTAATTTCACAGTGGAAGTGGCAGTTTTGTTTAAACTACACAAGTTGGAGGTGTAAAAGGAATTTATTTAATTTTTTTAATGGAATTCAGATGCGGTGTAGTACTGCATTGAAAACGTGGCACAACCTGATCTGGTATTCAGTCGCAAAACGCTACGTGTCAGGCGGGATCACCAGGTCGCAGCCTCTGTGTGATATGTCAAATGTTTGGTGTCATCGAAGGTCTCCATTTATTATTCTTTGCATTCTCACATGATGGAATTGCAGGTTATGCGCAAGTGTTCAGCAGCTGTTCTGAGGATTTGTGGCAACAGCTTTTCTTACGGCATTTACAACCACAGTCGTATGCAACTTGACTATAATAGTAATTAAGACGCTCTTGTTGCATTATATACTATACTGGTAGCAGAAGATAGCATATAAAATCTAGGCCATTAAAGTAAAAAGGGAACCAGCGTGGTATTATTCACTTGAGATCAACTCCAATTCAGACTAGCGTTTCCGCTACTTTGTTATTCTTCTTTAATTTTTGTTTTAGCTTTGGATGTTTCAGGTTTCTGTTTCTAATTCCCGGTATTATTCCCTTGTTTATTTTTTGAGAGTTTTGTCGCGTTTTGATTTAGTGACACAAACAAAATAACAAAGAAAACAATTGTTGGTACAGAAAGGAAGAAAGAAGTATTGTTGATGAGCCATGTCTTCCTATACGACAATCAAAGCTATTAGATGGTGTTTACGCGAGGATCCTACGTGAGAGCTTAATCCTGTGTTCTTTGTTGTAAACTAAATAGTGGCAGACGTAGCATTGAGGCTGGTGAGTTCAAACACTTTCACATAGAGATGGGTATCCAGCTTTGACATCTTTTTTTCCTTTCTTTCTTATTTCTTTGGATCCGTAAAAGTTTCTCTACATTATGAATCATTCAAATGAAGCGGCAGTTAAATGGACGTCTACTAAGTTCACTAAAGTCTCAACGGAAATTGAACCCCCCGTGCGAGGCATCCCGAGTTCGATTCACAGCTGGGGGTGGGAAATGTTCTCTAGCCAAGATTATTCCCCATCCACCCCAGAGTTTTGAAGTATGAATGACAGTGTGAATGTGTGTGTGATCTAATAATTTAAACCCCAAAACTGCAAAAACCCAACCACAAATGGATATGAGTTAACACTATTGCCAATAGGCAACAACTTCAAAAGGAAATGCCGCCGATAACACCAATGTAGCAATGTAGCAGGGTATAAATGGAAATAAAAACAAAAACCATGGATTCATTACGGATAACAATTCCATGGGCTGGCCCCGTAGCTCAGTCGGTTGAGCACCTTCCTGCTATGCGAGTGGTCCCGGGTTCGATTCCCGGCGGGGGTTGCTAATTTTTCTCTGGCTAAGTTTATTCCCTATCCTCCCCAGAGACTGGAGTTGTGAACGAGAATGTGAATGTGTATACGTCCCAACGATTAAAACCCCATAAGTGTAAGAAACCCAGGGCCAAGAGAACACGAGTTAACCCCAATGCCAATAGGCAATAAGTTCCAAAGGACAGGCCGCCGATAAGACCAATGTAGTTAAAGGCAGGGTATAAATGGAACTAAAAGCAAAAACAATTTCATGCGTGCAAATCAAATCTCCCGCAAACATAGGAAAACTATCTCAGGCGACCTTCGTTTGTTACCAGCGTCTATTTATGCATATTCAGTTGAATTAGTTTGAACTTGCGCTAGTAATGTGTTTGACAAACTATAGCTATCATTCCAGTTTTACGTGGTACAGCACTTTGGAGTAACTTAGTGGCGCTTTGTCATTCCATCCGTGCAAATGAAAGAATTTGCCAACCGCTGCAAGTATGAAGTTGAGGTTTCATGTATGGGAGTTGAACAAGATTTATGGACACATCACAATTTGTTGAAATTGGTAAAAACTGGAGGAAAGACAGCCTTCCCTATTTCACCTAACTAAATCTTTACATACTTCTGGTACACTTTATTAAATAACTATTACAGGTATGTTTCCGAAATTTGTACAGGTTGTTTATGAAGCTCTGATTTATAATAATGTGAATCAGGATTTTAAAGCACTCATACCTTCAGAATATGATTTTTTAAAGAACATTGCTTTTTAAAAACGCATTCAATATCATATTTAAAATAAACTTCTTGGAATTAAGGGCGTTCAATTCATAGTTTCATTTATTAGGGTGGTATCAATAAGCAGTAAAAACGTCAGGACTGTAACTTCAATAGTGTACTAATAATGTACACCTGAATGCCAAAAATTATTAAGGGGAGATTAAAAGCCCTATCCCCCAATGTTAAATCTGCTAAATTCATGACCTATTACCTTAGGAACTATTTAAGATATCAGACTGACATTTCTACAGGATGTAGATGCATGCAATATTAGTATACAGATCTACATTTATACAATAATGAAGTTTATTAAGGTACATAGGATTATTTTCTCAATTTTTCACCCTCGGATTAAAATTTTATCAGCATTTTTTAATAACCAAGCACCTTAGTAACACCAAAGCAGATCACAACAGCACGTAGAGGTTATCTTTATCATCGTAAAATTTGATTTAGTTATCTTCAATAGTTTGTGAGAAAAGGGTCATTTATGCCAGAAAAAGTTACCACAGAAAAAGCCGTTCCAAGCAAAAACGGAGAAAACCAACTCGCAAATGTTTGCAAAAACGGAAACCACGTTACTTAAGCACACGGAAGCTGTCGTACTTAACTATAGTAGAAATTTGTAGAGCAAAAATTTCCCTAAAATATGGGATAAAGTTTATTTCTTTACGTCAAAGGCTGTAGGTGTTAGGATATTTTTGTTTGAAGTATTGCAGAATTTACAGTACAATATGGCAGATACAGCAGCATTTTTAAAAATACATTTAAAATATGTGTACTGTGCTAGCCTCTAGTTCCCAAGGTCGCGGGTTCAAACCCGGCGGAGGGAGATGGATTTTTTCGGGCGTAAAAGTCCTTAGCATGGCTTCCTTCGGAAGGGAAGTAAAGCCGGTGGTCCCGTGTCGTAGATTTACGGCACGTAAAACAACCTCAAACCTGATAAAGAGATCTCTGAGCAAAATTACCGGTCTTTTTACGCCCAATATGGAATGAGACACTAAAAACCATAGTAGTTAAAGAGGGTCCATAAATAAAACTCAATTTATTGATTTATTAGAGTAATTTGTGGGCTGCACTGAGCGCGGGTATGGTGCCCGCCATTAGCAGAGGTCAATAAAATCTTGCTCATTATTCGCTTACGTTTTACGTGATTGCTTTCATGATAGCTGACCTACAACTGTCGGTACCTAGTTGGTTCCCCTTGCCTGCTACGTGCTGGGTTTACCAATACCTGCGCTGTGTATTCACATTTACCCATACATTGGGAACTACATTTCTAATGAATAATTCTTCTTTGCCTTCTCTGTCATTAATTTCAACTTATAGTGACACAAATACAGTGTGTTTTATATTGGGAATATTAGCCACAACAACAACAAAACAAGTAAATAAATATACTCAATAATAACAACAATAAAATACTTCAATGACCTTTTTGTGGGATCAGTGTTGGTGATGATGATGATGATGATGATGAAACCTGAGTGGACTGAATAGAAGCCTGTACGTGGACTCCTGGAACCCTTTGTGTCTTTTGTCCTGGAAATGAATCAAGACTGATGGTCCGAATAAAACGGACCACTCCTTGATGTCTGCACTGATATCATCAGGTTCCAAGAAAAAAGAGCCTAGGAATACACAACTATGCATAGCGAATCCTTCGCATTCGTATAGCACTTATATGCTCGGAGGTTTTAAGTTCCATACATTTCTTGCATAACACATCCTGAGTAAGTCCCACCATGTATACATGTCTACGGAAAGTGTTGAGGCCTTAGTATAGCCAACAACTGACGATCAGTGTTAAAATATAAAACAAAATTAACTATTAAGTTTTTAGCTACCTAAAACTTTCAGGAGTGATAATGTTTGTAAAATACGTACAAAACAAGTACCTAGAGTATATTTTGCATGGAATTACAACAACGTGTCATACTGCAAAAATTAACAAATGAATGAATAAAGAAATGAAAACAAATCTTAGCTACTGACTCTAAATGTAACTAGTCTCTAAAGCTTCGGCATTGTTTAACTAGAAGAATTAATTCAAACTATTTAAAAATCAAACATTTACGTCCAGCTCTGTGATAAAATAATGATACAGTTTGGCTGGTACTTAGGAGTGTTCGAGTTAGAACCTAGGTTGAAATGAAATGCTTGGCTAAGGCTTTCCCGGGATATTTCTTTATCCAGAAAAGAGAAATTTGGGGGCAATTGAGTTTCTTAAACTAGGGATTCATTTGGACACTCATTAGCTATTATCTTTTAATTCATAATTTCTGTAGATATAAGATACCCGCTTTCTAACAAAGACAATCCGATTTCGAATCTCGGTTGGGGCAAGTTGCCTAATAAGCTTCATAAATAACTGGTATATAACTCTCCAATCATGGACCACCAGTTCACTTAAGCATTATTCCATCCATTTCAGTGACCGACTTTGCAATAGAAGTTGTTAAAAGAGACTTTAAAGGTTCAGAAAAAGGACCTGAGGTGCTGTGGGGGACGTTATAGTAACACGAAACATTCCCAAAGAATCTGTTTCACACATGGTTTATTCCCTTTGCTTTTCTAATAAAATGAAACGTTTATAAGTAAGATATCGAGTAGGAGAGTTACAGATGTCATCCTTTAAATCAGAGAAAGATCTAGATGATTATACACTGAAAATGTTTCTGAGCACTTTACATCTGTCTCACAGTTTTGGAAAAACGCTTTGAAAAGAGCAAAGGTTTGCCAACCGTGCTTCACCTTGCAGGTGAGTGAGAGATCGCGCTTTTGGGGGGAGTATTGCGTGGGTTGTAAAGGAAGTTCGGGATGTGAGTGGGATTCCGCCTGAGCACACCCGTTATCGGCCGCCCAAGCAAAACATAGTTGCTGCTGCTGAGCGAACAGGAGCGTGGTGAGGTGGGATGCAAGGTATTTGCCATGGCCAAGTCGTGACAGGGACCCGGCGGATAGAACGAGGCTTGGGAAGGTGAAGTTTTTATTCAACAATTTATCTACGAGTTCTGCTGGGTATGAAGTGGTTGTTACTAATAAGTTCCGACAGCCCCGCCGATAGTATTAGGTCGCGGTTGTCTCAGATGAAAAAGATGAAAAGTTTCCGAAAGTGGGTCTTAATTACAGGAATATAAACTGTTGTTGGTGGTATTACTTTTTAAGGTAGTTCTATGGTCATTTTCAGAAATTAAGGAAAGGAACTAAAAATTAAACGCTTATTTATGATTTAAAGAAGGAACGAAAGAGAATAAACATTTTAACTTTAAGATTTACCTATGAACATGTAAAGTAGAAACGAAACGGTTACAGTATTTAAGCACTTAACGAAAACAAGTAAGAGCAAAATGGGTATTTTATTTCATAGCTTATAGCGTTTCAGCAAATCAGAGTTTCTGTATTTCATTTAAACATTTAATATATGAGATAAAAACCACTCATCTTACATGTACCTGAAATACAATAAAAGAAAGCAACAGTTCGGATCCTGGTTCTGTAACGTTTGATTTTTTTCTATTGCATATTTAAAAAAAGGGTTGTATTTTTCAAATTTTCGTTGAAAATTATATTACGAGTACCCTTAAACTCCAATAATTACATAAATAACACCCCACTCGTATATTATCTATTGCAGTTTTCTTCTTTGATATAGGAACACACGCCCTTATCAACAAAATCACGTTTGCAGTACCTGCAGGTTCTAAACTCAACACCAGGTACGTGCTCTCCCTGGTATAATCATCCTTGATGGCGTAACACGATGTTGAGTCGGAGTGATAATTTGACTGTGATTCCTCATGCTTTTATTGTCCCTCCAGTTTCACTAGGTGCTCCCTTTCCACCACAAAAAGGTGAAGAAGTGCTACTGCGCCTTTAGCCCAACTCTTCTTCAGGGTGGCAAAAGCTTAGGCAGTTATTTCTCTTTTTGTACTGCGAATCTGCACCGCCGCTGTACCAGAGTAGTTTCTTTGCTATTCAGTTTCAGTAAGTGATATTTATTCTAACCTATTATTCATACAAGTTCACTACAAGCGTCATAGCAGAAAAACATTCAGGGGGGATAATCTCCATCGAAAAACCAATAAAGTTAATTCCCTATGTTTTTTTATATTTTATTCCACAAGTAAATAAATTTAATTATTTAAATTAAATAACTTTCTATAGCTACTCTCATTTTCTGTCATATCTATCCTAACATGTATTTATACAAACGATTCATTTACTATAAGGAATTGTTTTAACATAGAGGAAGTATTGCATTCCACCCAAAAATCTGATATCGATGTTTCAATAGAAATACATATTTGGAAGCACCCTGAATCCATACAATTCAGAAAAAGTCCATGTGTGAGTCTGCGAAATGCGTAACTCAAAAACGAAATGTCGGCTAAATACAAAACTTGGTATATAAATTCCGTAACTTCTAAAGATGCTACATAAACATTAAAAGAATATCCTCAACCCAAAAAATTCTTTACATGGAAAAGTTTATATTATTTTTGGTTTTATTAAAAATGACTCTAAATATTTTGATTAAAATACCATATACAGGTGCGGCTGTGAATCGGAAGATTTTACGAAGCGCTTATTTGGATTTGGCGTGAGGGGGAATACTGCGGCTGTCGCCATATTTTAAAGTATTTGACAAGAAGAGCGACGGTTACGTGAGTTTCAGCGTGAATTTCGGAGAGAGTTCGGGATTAATCGCAATCATGGTGTTCCATCAGCTCGTCCCTTCAAGACCTGGTTTCGTAAATTTGAAGCTACTGGTTATACACAAAAGAAGTAAGGTGGTAGTATTTAAACAGTACATACTCCATGGGAACATAGCGGCAGTGATGGGGGTCATTGAACGGAGTCCATGCCGATTTGCGCGTTTGTGATTCTCTGTCACTCGGACATTCTGACCATAGCGACGGATTTTGGATTTTCATTTCCACCCGTATAAGATTCAAACTGCGCATACACTGGGAAACAAGACCACGAAACAGACTTAAATTCTACAATTGCTACAGTTGATTAATGGGAACTACAATCTTGTCAACAACTGATGAGCGCTGAAGCCAATTTCCACTTACCAGAGTTTGCTAATTAACAAAACTTCCATTATTGGTCTACCGCAAACCCACAAGACATTCACGGGAAACCACTTCGCAGTCTGACAGTGACAGCATGGTGCGCTATGTCCGCTTTAGCAATTATCGGTCCGTACTTCTTTGAAGATGAGAGGAAGGAACTGTGATAGCGTCACACTACGTGTACAGGTTAGTGAACTTAGATCCCGCACTTACTCGTCTTCCTGTTAACGAGGGCACATTCTTTCAACAAGATGGGGCTACGAGTCACATCCCATGCATTTCTCTCTGCTATGAGGAATTTCTTTTCCAACCACGTACTCTTCGGTCACGGGAATATCGGATGGCCAGTCAGGTTCCCCGCTCTTTGAAATCTAAAGTGTTTAGTGATCCAGGGCCACACGCGATTCAGAAGTTGAAAAATGAATTCAGGAAAAAATTGAACGAATTCCTGTGGAGATGCTAAAAAGAGTAATGGATGATGTTAGCAAAAGACTTACATAGTGCTTACGGAAGAATGGCGGTCATATGAATGACGTTATTTTCGGATAATAGGACATTTCATTGAGTTAAATTGTTTATAAACTAAGTGCTTGTACGCTGTGATAATGGTGAATAGATTTAGTAATGCATCTATGAGAACACTTATAAAATCGATCGATTCATGGTTGTACAATGTATTAAAGGGATTTACATGACGAACTATATGTAAATTTTGAATTTTATAGGAATAGTCTGTGAAGTCCTCTCCATTTCAGAAGGAATTGCATATAAGTTTGTACAACTAGAAATCATAAGAGATAGACATAAACTTACTGCACGCAAAGCGTGATCTCTTTAACACCCAGTACATGTATGACATCGACCGTTTCGGAGATACCCGTTGTTATTATTTTGAAAAAATTCAATATGTTTATAATTTTCATGTGCTGTCACATTCAGTTGTTTCTTGCGAGGTAGCGGAAGGAGTATGGAATTTCCAGACGAGCATATAAGACACGTTTTTAAACATTTGACTAGCGCTTCGGTTTTCTCTATTCCTCTTTCTCTACAACGAAATATGTAATGAAACTGTTGCTGCAAACGCTTATTCCGATTAACATGAAGTAGACGGAAAAATAAGCTTTTGCAAGAGTAATTTGTAGACGGTATCAAAATATACCATAGTGGGTGGAGAAGTCATATGAATCTAAAACATAAGATTTTTTAGTAAGTGCACAAATTACATAGGAGGATCCTGCGACAGTCACCTATTTTGTTTTATGCTTGCCTTGATATTACAGACGCTTTACATTACCTAAGGAGATATAAAAGAAGGACAATAGCAAGAGTATTGCTTAAAATACTAGACAATAAATAAAAACAGCAAAGAATATCTCGGAAATGAATAATTATATAAAAAGCATATTTAACACAAATTTAATTTTTTTTTACAAGCTTAATCTTCTTGCTGAAATGATATCTGTCTATATCTTACAGTTTTCTGGGCAAATGCAATTATATAAAATTGCATATACGCAACGATGCTTTATAGGCTATTCACAGAATATTTATAGTCTGCATTTGCATTCCCCTGTCAATATATCAAACAGTATATCCATATCATTAGAGCCATTTTTGGAGAATTAATAATAAAACAATTTCTCCATGTAAAGAGTAGTTTGAGATGGGGGATTTTCTTGATAGTCTTTACCTGGTATTGTTAAATGATTTCTGACTCAAATATTTTTTTAGTTATGCTGTTCATAGACAGAGAGGCAGATAAATTTAAAAAAAATCTAATGCCATATATTCACATGACTTACTCCAACAACTATATCATCTGAAACTTATTCTTAGAAAGTATATTTTTCTATTTCATGTCAATCCAAAATACAGGTTTGCAGAAATGATTTCTTTGCACATGTTTTTTTTTAGATACAACGATGATAGCGCGAACTGTAGCGATAGTAAAACAATTAGAAAGCGGATCGCTATATGCTGCCTTTGAAATTTCACTCTTTGCAATGATAAAAGGATAAAAGAATAATGACTTTAACCTTCCAAAAATGTATGAAGTAGGTAGTGTAAAAATTTAAACCACTAACAATGAATATCTCGAAAATGGATAGTACCAAAATCAGTTTACATAAATTGTGTTCTTTTAACGAGATCGAAATTATTGGTTTACGAATATTTTT
Source organism: Deroplatys truncata (assembly GCA_030765065.1). Classification (NCBI taxonomy): domain Eukaryota; kingdom Metazoa; phylum Arthropoda; class Insecta; order Mantodea; family Mantidae; genus Deroplatys; species Deroplatys truncata. Next base: position 172,173,854 of record CM060990.1, read on the forward strand.
GTCTATTTCTTATGACTTACCAGTTATACAAGCAGAAAATTACTATACAAAATTCATTCAGAATGAATATAAATTCATAGGCAATTCGCAGAAAATTCAAGATATGTACTTTATTAGTCATATAAATATCTTAAACATATGGCATTTTAATCAAAATCATTAGCAATTTTTGAGAAAATAATAAAATAACTTTTCCATACAATAGCAATTTGGGGAATTTCATGCAAATCTTAGTGTTGTTCCCTTAAAGCTGCTGAATTTAAATACAAAATATGGTATTTATCCCACATTTGATTTTGAGTTATTTATTCTCTTTCTGTCTCTTTCTGACACACAAGCATAGATACAAAGGACACTTTTTTAAAAACACATTTTATCCATGGGGACCACAAAATATGCATTTTCAGTGAAATCTCGGTTTCGCCATATAAATGGAAAGCAAAACTTCTTCCGCATTCTATAAGTAGATGTTAGAGAATGTAAAAAGTACTTCTTTACATTCAGTGCACCCCAAAACTTCTATTTCCAAAGAAATTTGGATATCAAATTTTGGGTGGAACGTGCACAATACTGTCTCTACCTACCAATAGGTAAGTGGTGCAGAAAATAAATATCATAACTATTGGAGTCAATTTATTATAAGCCTAAAATTAGTTAATGGCTCTACAGACTTCTATAAACTCTCGACGTTAATATAAAATATGATATTTAAAATTCAAAAATAATTTTGATGAAGGAACTATGACTTATGAAAAATACTTATAATGGGTACCAAACTAAATAAATCGTCAGAATCTCCACTGAAAGAGTTAAATTCCACAAATTTCAACTATTCTAAATGAAATTTATGTCAGGGATTTATCTCTCTTATATATTAAGGTGGGCGGCGCCGTGGCCGAGTGGTTAGACCGCTCGCCTCCCACCGAGGCGGACCGGGTTCAATCCCAGGGACCTGCATGTGGGATTTGTGGTGGACGAAGCGGCGTCTGGGCGGGTTTTCTCCGGGTTCTCCGGTTTCCCCCGCCATTCATTCCACCAACTGCTCCATCATCGCCTTTCCTTTCATCCATTTCACCAACATTTCGTTTCATCTACTTCCTTCATCCCATACCAGGCATCGGGCTGATCACCCATCCTGGATGCTCTGTCTGATCCATGAGTGTCTGCTCCTCGACGGGCCTCTGACCCCAGGCACCCGCTTGTAAGTCCTGGGGGGTGTAAGTCCTACATAAGAGGAGGGTAAACAGATAATGAATGAATGAATATATTAAGGTGTTTCAATTTCAGTTTATTATCTTTTAAACGTTTGCAAACAAGCAAACAAACACAGACAAAGAAAGAAAGACACAGAATCTTTTGCAAATAGCTTCCTCCCCATGATGCACATTTTGAAATTTTTAAAATATATATACAAAAATAAAATTTTAAAGATACCTTCTTCAAAATCAAGGTGTGCATATTATGTATCCCTTACCTTAAAGTTTTCCAGAAACCAGTTTAAAGTATCCATTCTACTTTGAAACAAAAAAAATACAAATACATTTTTAAAATAAAACAATACGCAAGGAATAGTTTTAAATACGAAATATCAACCTCAGATTTCTTTCTTTTTTTCTGGAAGTTGTGCGATTAATTAAAAGAAAAAGAAGCAAAAGAAGGAAAGAAATTAGAGACGTTCATCGTGTGGAGCATAATAAAATGGTGCAATAATAGTTTGCCAGAGAAGCGAAATTGCCTATCAGCCTACCAATTGACTATTTACGTCATGCTGGAGCAATTAACTGTAAATGAGGCAGAAAATACAAATAGATTTTGAATCTGCAATGTTTAGATATTTTTCTTAAAGAAAAAGGATAAAAGTAAAATATTTTAAAAATTTTGTTAAAATATTTAATACAGAATTCTCTTAATAGGTACCGCTACAACGTTTGGGATTTCATACTTGTACATAACGAAAAGATTTTTCATAGTACCCTTAGTTATATTTAGGAGCAATTAGAATAACAAAATAGTAATAAGAGGATATCTTCTGTTCGGTTTCACATGAAGTGGCACATAATTATGTGGAAACTGTGCCTTAAATAATTTCAAATTCAGGGAATATATCTTCAGTGTTATTCAGTTACATATTTCTGTATACTAAGCTTCATGTAACGTTTTATTTGTAAGCAATACAAATAAGAACATGCTGAAAAGGTAAAAATAGTTCTGTTTTAAGACGTTAACACTCAGGTATTTTAGATACAGTAGTAGTAGTAATATAAACCTCACAGAGCGAGATGGCTCCACGTAACGTGTTAGGCCGGCCAGTCTGACTTTAGGGTTTTCTCGCGGTTTTCCCTAGTTGTTAGGTGACTGCTGGGGATGATTATACAGAATGTATCATAATTAATAGCGCAAACTGAAACGGTTGAAAGTATATGATAATAGAAGCAAAAACGTTCCAGTAAACATGGGTCCGCAAACGAGCCATGTGCGAGATAATTGCAAATGTTTGTTTACAAGTCGCCACTGACTTGATTAAGCAATATAGTCTTAATTATTACAAATGAATTTGAAAAGTAGACTTTTCATTTAATAATTGCTATTCTAAGTTGCCTCAAAATTCTTTCATAGCTTAACTTTACAAGGAATGCAATTCTACTCTAATATGTTACATGTTATTAATACTCTATACTTTTCCTGTTAAAGGAGGTGTTCAAAGTGTCGTCGTTGCATCAAGGGAACAATTGCTTTGCGTGTGGCAAGAAATGGGCTATTGTTTTGATATAATGTGCTGGTTGATTATTTTTTCTTTTTCTACCACGTACCAGTAGGTGCACTGCATTCCATCCAAAAAAAATTGATATTGAGTTTTCTCCAGAACTACATTTTTGAGACATCTGAATAAAAAAAAATCGTCTTTAGGAAAAAGTCGATAGATGTCTCTCTGTGTGCGTGTGCGTGTGTGTGTGTGTGTGTGCGTGTGTCTGTCTATGAACAGCAAAACTGAAAAACGAAAAGTCTGATAATTATCAAACTTGGTATTTTAGTTCAGGGTGTTCCAAGAATGCGACACGAAGATTTTCAAGAAAATTCGCAACCACAAACTACCCATTCTATGGAAAAGTATTCGAAAATTTTTATTTCCTCAAAAATGGCTCTAACGATTCTAATTAAATGCCATATATTTAAAATATTTACATGCCAAATAAAATGCGTGTCCTGAATTTTCTGGCAATAGCTAGTGAAGTCCTCTTCATTCGGATGGAATTTGTATAATTTTGTATAACTGGTAAACGCCAAGAGATAGACGAATTGTAGATCTCTTTAGAACACACAATTTATTTGCAATAATTTTTTGTGGCATAAACCATTTCAGGCATATCCGTTATTATACGTTTACATTTCTTTAAAGTACTCTCGCTATTTAGTTGCATCTCGCGATGTGGAAAAAGCATGAAAATTTACAGCCAGCATATGGCGCTCCACCTTTAAACATCTGATTTTCGATTCGGCTTGTTCTATTCCACCTTGTACCTACAACAAATTAATATGTAATGATACTATTTCGTCAAAGCCTTATCTCGATTAACATAAAATAGATCGAAATACAAGCTTTCGTAAGAACGGTTGTGGTAGATATACAAAAATAAACGATAGTGGGTAGAGGTTTCTATGTGAATGCAATGTATAAGATTTTTATAAATTCCTATAGCCCTAGCCATTAAACCTATAATCCTCTTACATTAGATCACTCTCTCTCTCTCTCTCTCTCTCTCTCACACACACACACACACATACACACATACACATACACACGCACATTCACACTCGCATTCATATTTCCAGGCTCTGGGAAGGATAGGCAATAATCTTGGCTAGAAAAAAAATTTCCACCCCTCAGCCGGGAAATGAACCAGGCCCCCCTCGCACAGCAGGCAAGTGCTCTATAGACTGAGATAAATCAGAAGTTTTTAAGCTAAAAAATTGATATTTTTCAGCGTGGTTTAGAATAATTGCGTGTAAGTTCCATAAGCTTTACAGAAATTTTGCTTTACATGGTGCCGAGTCATAAATTGTCATATCCTAACCTGACATTGTGGAAAATAAGGAACATTTTCACAAAAACGTTTATATATATGGAAGTGATATTTTGCACCGTTTCTCTTATGTAGGAAATCCAGGTGCTATATTTTTCAAATAGTGATTATTTATTTTTTAAGAAAATAATAAAAATGAGTACTATGAACTTTTAAAAATGATCACTCCTCTCTGTACGGAAAATACTATAAATTTAAATGTAAAAACAAAATGTGTCAGGAGAATCTTTCATTATTAAATGATGAAGAAGTATGAGAAATTTCGTTACTTTCACTCTAATAGTTTTTGAGAAAGTGTTCTATAAAGGCAGAAAAATGTAAGTTTCAGAAAACGGGTCCCAAAGTTTTCGAACATGTGTCACATGCTAAAAAATTATTTTAGGTATCTAGTTCTAGTCTTTTCATGCTATCCACTTTTCAGCGGTTGCTTCTGCACTGCCTATAGCCCTAGCCTGTAGTATTTGTACCAAGAAATGACACACAATCCATGCTGTGACATTCAAGAGAGCAGGTTCAAACATTGTTTCATTTCGTTCCAAAGGGCTTATTCTAAGAAGTAAATGGCAGAGTTACGCGGATTATTTATCTTAAAAATATTAGCTTTAAAATGATCTTTTGCACTTATTCTAAATATTTGTAGAATTTACTTTAAATACTGTTAAAGTAGTAATGTTAGTAAAAAACATGAAACTACGAAAAAGTGCTGAAGTTTATTACTAAATAATTTTTTATACAAAAAAGCTATAACATTAGGACCTTTTATGTCAGAGAGTTCTTTTCCCCCTTTTTATATTGGCTTTGGTATTTGAAACTCGAAAGCTTGGGAGTTGTGCTGAATCAGGAATGTCTTAGTAGTTTGTTGAGCTATTCTATATGCATTGTATATTTTACATATATTTTTTCTCGAAAATAAGTCTTTTCTCTTCAAACACCTCGTTTTCTCAGGAACTGCTTAACCTAGGATAACGGACCTTCAAACATGAATTGCTTATATAATGTTGCAACTTTTAACACAAGAGTGTTTTCATAACTTCATTAGAAATGATTTTATCACTGAAAGTTTAAATATATTTGTGTTAAAATTAACAGAAGTGATTCATTTATTTTATAGTTGTAACTCAATACAATACAGAATTCCTGTGCCTATTTCATCATTGAGGTTCCATGAATATGGGTTAAAGATTTCAATAAGCTGTAACCAATATATACTGAGCAAATGGGACATCAATATTCTAATTTTAACATTGGTAAGATAGAGCATTCCCTGTTTCCTTAAAAAGATGCAGTAAGTAAGAGCTATCCATGAAGTTCAAAAGTCCCATGACTTTTTTTTCTAGATTATTGGATAAACCTACTGCTATTCCATACTTTGGAAATAAAATCAATGAAGCACGATATAATATGACATGCTAAATCTAAAAAAAAAACATCATTGGTGTCTCACAATGTAAAACAAATGTTTCTGTGAATGGTTATAGCTCGCGATGCCAGCAGCTCTGCCTTATTGTTACGAGTATTCCAATATTCCACAAGGTCATTATTTGCGTTTGAGTTGCTTTCATGGAATCAATAACCGATATGTAGGGCTTGGTGCCAACGTCTTGAGATGATGATTCTCAAGGCGCTTCATGTGAAGCCGTCAGGGTGTGTTCAGCCGTCGTTAAAACTGTGTAACAGAACAGAAAGTTAGGTATCGGTAACTCATGCCGCGGAGCACATGTGAAATTATGAAGCAATATGTACCGATGTTAGAGCATATTTTTTCTTAACATTCATATACCGAACCATATAAGTAGCTTATTATACAGACACCGAGGCCACTTTTTTGCGTTTATATGGGAAAGGATATGGAAAACGGGGAGAGATGCGGCGGTTCAAAGAGGAAAATGCGGTTATATGGGAGAGATAGGGAATACGAGGGCTGATGCTAGGCTAGACAGTGTCAGAAGGAGGGAACGCGCGTTGTGCGAGAAAGCTAGAGAAAACGCGGAAAGGTGATAGGCTAGACAGATGCTAAAGGAGGGGGGATATAGGCTTATACGGGAGAGATAGGCAATACGGGGGAGGTGCTAAGATAGATGTTAAAGCCGACATGCGTTTATACGAGAGAGATAGGAAACCGAGGGAGGTATTAGACTAGCAAGGGTTGAATGACAGAGTATGCGTTTATATGGGAGAGACGAGGAAAACGGAGAGAGAGATCCTATGCTAGGAGATGATTGAAGGAGGGGAAAATGCGTTTATATGGGAGAGGTAGGGAAAACGATGATAGGTGTTAGGAATTGTGGTTAAAAACTGTAATACAAAGAACCGCATTATTCAAGAACTTTAACTACAAAAAGATCTAAGTATAGATCTTTTGAATGTATTCGAGGAGGGGTCTATAGTGGAAAAAAACCCTCAGTCAGTAGGGGGAACTGACAGTTCTAGAACACTTAATAGGCTGGAATGTGCAATTAATATGCTAATTACGCCTCCCCCTTTACCTGCCACGCCCCCTGGTATCTTTTTGGTTGCAGCTAAGGTCATAGATTTTGTGAAGTATAATGGAAAGGTTGACAGGTATGCAATTAAGGTTGTCCATCAGCTGTCAAAATGAACAATGGTGTAATAAATTAGGCTTTGTGACAAAAGAGCAGACGCTATTCTCCCCATTCCATTACCCGCACACGTGAACGTTAGGATGGCTACACCTGTAGCAACCCCCTCACTCTCCCGCTGCATACAAATCTCTCCACACACGTGCAATATAACAATAGACCAGACTTGTGCCGCGGTAACAAAAGAAGCTAACAAAAGAACAAGCGCTATTGTCTCCATTCCATTCTCCCGCACAAGTGTTCGTTAGGAAGGCCACACATATAGCAACCCCCTCCCCCACAGCTTCTATTCTCTCCAAACACGTGCAATATATAATAAAAGACCAGACTGGCGCCCATGTCGCCATTCATTACAGACCTCGCCTTCATGACACCGACTTTGCCCTCCGGCAAAATCATTATATCGCAGGTAGTTCTCTCCGAGAGCACTCGAACCTGCACGGCGGCCGTGTGTGTCTGCGTGCACTGGTATGTGGGTGTATGTTTGTAGGTATATGCGTGTGTGCATGTGGGTGTGAGCGTGCAGTGGTGTATGCGTGTATGTTGGTTGGCGTATGTTAAATATGTGCGTGTGTGTATGTGTGTAAGTGCACTGGTGTATGTATGTAGACGTATGCATGTGTATGTGTGTATATGTATGTGTAATGGCTCTGTGTATGTGCTCGTGTATATAAGAATGCTTGGATGTATGCAAGTCAAGAAGAAAGAAAGAGATAGAAAGAAAAAAGAGAGAAGAAGAAAGAAATAAAGAATCGAATCTAGGCATCGGGATAGCTAAGTATACGTTTTGGAGTTATCCTGTTCTCAAAAAATACACACACAGGTAAATACTCACTCTCTCCCTCCGTCGCAGAAATTTCTAAGTTGTTCTTGTTTATTTTAGTTTAGGGACTACTAAACATTTACAGTCTTGTGGTGAAAAGTTGGAGGTTTCCAGGGGTATTAATTGGCTGATCGCTCACTAAAAGAGATTAACAATCAAGGTCAAGAAGTTTCTATTCTTTAGCATGTTATATATTATTTTTCATCTTTCTCTTAACCATAAGATGTTTGATGTTGCTCGTTTTCATTGCTTCAAAACATTTTTAACGGTTCTTCCCATGTATCTCCATATAAGTTGGATATTCTTGGAAGTGTATCTTTGGACACTTTGGCTGCGTAATGTTTCTGTTTTCCTTTAATATCCTCTAACCCTTTCAGACATAATCATGTTGCTTCGTTTCTTAAGCGGAATACTTTGATACATCCCTTCACGTAATCTCAATTTTGGCTTGATTGTAAGTGGTGCTGTCTTTGCCGTGACCCAAGTTTCTGTACAATACAGAGCTGTAGAAACAGCTATTCCTTTGTGAAACTATATATTTACTTCCTTACCATTTTTGATGAGGTTATTTCACTTATCCACTTTATTTTATTGTGTTTGTAAACGTTAAATCTATTATCATATAGTAGATAATGAAAACGGAATAGGTTTTGCAATATTCTTTAATATGTTATCATCAGCCTTTTAACCCTCAATGCCATTCTTCTTATTGTATTTGTAAAAATATTCATATTATAACAACTTGCATGATGATTTGAGCTCTGAATGCTATTGGTAGCTATTTTTCATTTCTTAAACATGTTTTTCGTCATGTGCATATAACAATACATTTAGTGAAGTTGGAAAATTTGATTTGGTTTGTCATTAATTTTCCTTCTGCCTCAGTAAGTAATTAGGACATAAATTAAACAAAGTGGGCATCCTTATTGAACTCTAATATCGCTTTGAATTTCATCAGACACCTTTTATCAACAATCTTCACAACTAACAAAACATTACATATTCGTCGGAGCGCTATCTTGTGTCATGGTCGTCATTTCTGATTAAATTTGGTTCCTTCTCCCCTCTTGAGACAATTGTGTGCTCTGGGATTTACCGTCTGACGCCTGAATGATATATACCTATATTTGTAATTTAAGCCCCATTTCTTGGCTTCTGTTTTGGATAGTATACGATTTTGGGTTTCAATACCTTTACACTGTCCGTGTTTAAATGCAATTTATACAAATAATACCTGTGCCCTTTATGTTTACCGATAAGCGTGTCAGCTCTGTTCATTGTTGACACACAATTCCTATTGGCTTTCTGTGAATTCAAGACCGAACAAGTGAGACATGCAAGACCTGAACTGATAGAAATCCAATAGGAATTGTGTATGCATTCAGTAGAGAATACGTTGGAAGCAGAGAGTCAAAGAGTTTGGCGCGGTCGGATTAGCAGCACATGGCTGATGGATACAAGTACGTAGCAGCCAAAGGTTTTGTGTGTGTGTATATATATATATATATGCCTTATATACTTTTCAAAACAGAACTAAGATTGCCTGTTTTGGTTACCTTTACACACAGTATTCTGTTCTTATACAACTATAAGAGTCGAATTCATAGTCGTCGCTAATTTCAAGGAAGTCCTTAAGCAGCGATTTTCAATACACAGACGCTACTCTTACAGGCCAATAAGGAAATGCTTATTCATAAAAGGAAGCTGCGACCTCCGCTTATATGCAATAATGAGAGTCGACGCCATCTTCCATCAACTGCCTCCAACGGAGGTTAACGATCATAGCAATTTCGAGAGTATATGGAATTTCATAACGAAATTGTACTGCGCATTAATAAACGAGTTTGCGTGATTTGCAGGATTCACTTGAAATTCATAGGGATGCTGAATTTAAGAAGCCTTATCGGCTTACCAAAGCCGTTGTTATAATATTCTAATGCCTCTGCTAAACAACGTAACCTTAATAAACAGAGGTTATAAAGTCGCAACGTGAGACAGGCTTACTTGGAAAAATAATATATAGAATTTCAGTTCTATGACGCTATCCATTTGTTTTCTGTTCAGACATATTCCCATTTATATTGTCCTAAGTCTTGGGTCCCTAGGAAACGAGATTCCGCTGCACTTATTCTGAATCATTTAATAAAATTCTAAAAATAAAATGTGGAGATATTTCTGCACTAAATAAAATACAACTCTGCAGTGCTTTTCTTGATCAAATTGCCTATTCTGCACAATTACCGCCACTGCAACGGATCACTTAACAAGTCACGCGTCTTTACTATTGATTCGCAAAAATACGTTGGGTTATCAAAATCTTGAACAGATGTTTACCGATTTCGCGTGTAAAACCGCTTATAAAGCCAAACATTGTAAGCAGGGCAAGCCGGCGTCAGAATTGGTGTCCTGTTGGAAACGTTAGGGATCCCATCCTTTCTAGCTCAGATCGTAATCCGGATCTGGTCGCCCTTTGGGTCCCCCCTTCATCACTTCCTCCTAAGGATCATGTTGGAAGTACAAACGGCCTAATATCACCTACGTGCGGTACTGTTCTCTTGCTACTGGAAGCCTCTCTGTCTAACTACTCCTGACTATTCCTACTCCCGTGGGTTATCTCTTGCACGGTAAGAACAGGATTAGGAATGGAGCAGCGAGCTCGAACAGGGATCCCAGTGACGGTCACAGAATTCTGTTTGTCTAACGCAAGGATTTAAATACATAAATTTTAACATCTGAAGACCGCATCAGTTACAGGTTGACTCCAAAAGAATTTTAGTCTTTCTGCTGCACCTGGCTCATTTAACCTGTGTACAACATTTAAGCAGGTTTGGCGATTTGCATGCTTCTCTTGTAAGCTCTGTTAAATGATTGGGGTGGTAATGAAGATGAGGCGAAAATTAAATATTTGGCAGATGAAGCTGCGGGAAAATTTGAGTAAATGTAGAAAACCTATCCTAACCATCCATGTGCGCTAAATTTAGCTTACGGTCGCTGAGAGGATCAAAGTCAGTTCACGTTGATCACAGCACTACTAGGTATAACAAACAAGATGCCTATCTGCGCGAGAAAATCAGCCGGTAGTAGGGGAAGTCATGTAGTGGGAGTTGCTTCGCTCAAGTTAGGTAGAAAACAGGGTATGTACGGAAGGATTATATGGTTATGACCAGGTAAAGGGATTCTTAAGTAGTTAGCTTCAAGTTGTCTGCACCCAAACCATTATCAAAACAAAGTATTCAACAGGTAACTGACGGGCAAGTAAACACGGTGTGGTGAGTGCTGTCTGTAATCGCCAGCAGACTATATGGCGATGGTGGTGATGGTGGTTTGTAGGCTATGACGTCACTCTCATAAAACCCAGTAACAGTTCAATTTGATTCCCTTCCCTCCTGGCTTTAATGCTTAGAAATTCCTATGCCTGGGATGTACATGGTATTTTAAAAGGACAGATTAACCGTCAAATACCAATACAAGTAAGTGGATATTTTTCATCCATTTCACATGGTAGGAAGACTGAGAAAGAGATTAACGACACAACAATTGCCACAGTAATGACCCATTCAGTCCTGGTTTTTGAATCCGTGGATTCACTTATACTCCAGTATATTCTTCTATAAGAAGCCTAAAATGTATATCCTAAAACGGCGTCTCGGAGAGAAATCAGTCTACCAAATTGGAAATGAGAGAGATCTCTGCCCTCCCCAGCAGTTTTATATGACTGAAATATATGTTTGCTTTATTAGTAAATCGTTTACAAATTGGAGGGACAGTACATTCAGTTTTGTACACCAAAAACTTAGAGCAATAATAACAGCCAACAGATCACCAAAAGTGGAAGAAAAGAACAGCATTAATCTCAGATGTAAACATCCTCTGCAAAATTTGCAAAAAAAAAGAAATATATATATTGTCAATTGATCAACTAAGAGATAACTGCGTAAGGAATTAGATGCCAAATTAATTTTTTGTTTTACTCCCGCCTCAAATAAAGTTTATTACGAGATATGTTACAAAGATCCCATAAACAATCATCCTGGTTTAATTTCTACTGCATTCCGAACGAATTTGAGTGTAGATCGTGTTATTTAAGTAGTTTTCTAAACTAACCATCCTTGACTTTCTCTGCAGGAAAAGATCGAAGGCACTGACCATTTCAGGAAAGCGCAGATAGTTGTCCCGATATGACTTATAGAATTGCATTCTTCTTTGGGATTAAAATCGGAAATATGTTTGCACGATGTACAGAATGTTTCCATTTTGGGCACTGTCAAATTTTGGCCTCTGTTTTATACAGTTAATAGATTACAACCAGTAATAGCCATATTACTTGAATGTTATCTCACTTTGCTAATAACTCTATTGACAAAGCTAGATGATTAGGTTTCTGTTGGTTTCCACATCAAAGGCTCAATTTGCTAATGAATATTAGAAGCATAAAGCAAGGGATTGCTTTTCCTGGTAATGGCCATAAGAGAAACGCAATGTACAGAAGGGCATTCGTTTTTGGTGAACATAGTAGAACAGTGTTTCAGCTATCAAAGGTCATAAGGGTAAAAAGTTCACATAAAATTTCGTTTTTAGTGAATCAGATTATAAGTGCCATCCGATTGTCTGAACACTTTAAATGCACTAGCAGACTTCTTTGCTAAATACTGTTTTAACAGTTGTACTGGAAAGAAACATTTGATGTAATAAGTATGTACAGTCCAGTGCATGGGATCGTGCCATATAATACGCTGTGGTTTATGTTGGTAAAGAAATACTAAACCACCTCTGCCACCTCCAGCCCCTCATCCGTATGTGGTTCTAGCACTCCACTTTATATTTGTCCTACTTCCCCCTTTTCCTTCCCCCTGTGCTGAAATCGACCTGTGTTCATAGGCTAAGATTGAGTGCCAGACTTTCGACATCAGACTAATACGAGACGGACTCATACATGGGATGGTGTGGACCGTCATTGCGAAGCATGCTTTCTAGCCACTCCGTTGAAATGTTTCCGTACTCCTCCCATTTCACCGTTCACCTAGGTCTGACATTTGTCCATGGGCTAATGTGTGTATGTCGGACTTGAATTCAAACCAATAAAACATTGGCTCCCCAAGGCTGTTGTGGAACATAGATGGTAAAGAGATTCTGTCAACATTAAATAGAGATAAAGGCTATAGGAAACCAAAGCATCGGAACATTTTCGTGCACTCGACTGAACAAGCCAACACGATGCTGGTTGAAACTGGTACGGATATCATCCACTTAGAAGGAAAGGATACTATATGCACAGAAACAAATTAAAAATTATAACACTATTCAGTCCTTGAGCAATTTTTTCTGTAGAAAAAACAAGTTTTTTAAAGAGTTTATAGCTTCCCAATTCGAATTCTGGGGTTTAAAACAACTCTTAATTAAGTAAACGACAGAATAACAAGTGATGGATTTATCTTCACTTTCTTGCTGTTTTATACAAATATTAGTTTTCGCAGGAGTTAAGAGGTTACATAAAGGTAATGCACGCGTGATGCCATTATCGGATACAACGTCAGCTATAGTCTTGTGGAATAGACTACGTATAGAAAATGTGGACAGAGTTACTAATGCTGCACGTTGCGTAGCTTTTTATTTATTTTGTTAAAGTTTAAATAAAAATAGGATTCTTAAGTTCTTAGCGTATTTTATTCAATCTTCAAATAATGTAATATATTTTCATTTGCTACGTTTCAATAAACTTCTAAATAAAATATATGTGTTATTTTATTTATTTTCCTTAAATGCTTAAGTAAATATGTGACCCGTTTGTTTTTGTTTTATATGGCAATTAAAATCAACATGTCTATGGTATTTTACTTAACGTGCGCAATAGTATGTTGCGAAACAAGTGGGATAAGTAAGGTATGGTCCCCAAATATAGCCCCCTTTTTATTACCACTCGTAAATCTATCATGCTGCTTTGATAAAAATAGTACATGCATTATTAAACACCCCAGTATGTTTAGTATTTATCCTAATGTCAACATTTTAATGCCTTTATGAAGAATGTAAAAAGTAATGATAACAAAAAAGTGGCATTCCTTATTTTATGAGAAAGGTGATCCAAATATGGCCCCTAATAACAAATGCACGCAAAACTTTGAGAGTTGCTAATCAAATCGTCAAACACACATTAACTTGAAAAAATTAGTTAATATCAGAAAACACCTGAGTACTGCTATTTGGTTTTTAAGCAATTAGTGCAAATGAATTGAGTTTTACGTGGAATTGGTCCATTGCATTTTCATGGCTCCACATAAAGTACTGTACTTATCGAATCCATTTTTGCCCCATTTTCTTTCTCACGTGTTAAATACGTTATACCTATCCCTGTCCTGTTTTTTATTTCCATGCGATTACTTTTCTGGTTAGTCAGCGGCGGACAATAGTTTAGGCTATCGGAGCCAAGGTTGGCTACTGTTGGCAGTAGCATGCGGCATCACAGTGCGTCTCTGCTATAATGTCCTTACTAGGCTTGTAACCTTGGGGACCGATAACACAAGTTGACTGTACAGTAGCTGTACAAACGTCACTTCACTCCTGTCCACTGGTCTACAGAAGCGCACTCCATCAAACCTAGAGTTAACCTGAAAGCACTGAATTCCACTCGATTGGTTCCAAACATTACGGGCCTAGTTATAATTGTTGTAATGGAGTCAGAACTGTTCCCGCTACGTTTTTGCGTTTCTGAATCTGTCCGAAAACATATTAGTTTTACCGTCGTTTAAGTGTGAGTATTTATATATGATTATGTCGGAGAACTTTTCAATTAAGAGGATACTCAGGAGTTTAAAATATCTGATTTTTTAAGATGTTTGCCAAAAACGTTTATTTTAGATTTGGTTACCTCGATATGTCTTCAATTAATGAGCCAGAGAATTTGACTGATTTCTGCTACTAAATTTAACAAAACTTAGGATATTTAAATGCCTGCATAAATTCAGAAGTAAGGCGTGGCCCGAGTGACCACTAACTCCCTAAGTTTTTATATTTTCTGCAGTTTTATCCCTTTAATTTTATAGTAAATATTATTCAATTTGTTTTAAATGCTTACAGTACATTTAGCTCACTTGTTTGAATAACTGCAAGTACCACTAATTAGAGACCTAATTACACAATTTTAAGCACCTATATTATTTTAGGTAACAGAAATTTGGACCACATTTTCAAAATAAATAAACAAAGGAATTAACTATAACAATTCATTCTAGAGCTCTGAAACTTAAAGTACATCATATTTGGTCAAATAGCGAAACGTTTTTGAAAGAGTCTGAGTGGCCTCTTAAGCTGCATATTCATGCCCACAATATCCTCAGCACCACTCTTTATCGAACACATATTTTTCTTACTAGATAACAAGGGGATTACGTTTGTACTCAGCAGTGTTCTGAGTGTTCGTGTACGGAAATATGTTCACTAGCTGTGCTTATACAGAGAAAATACGAAACAAATAAAAAATCCTGGTAGGTCAGTTAACTTTGAAACATCTGTGCAAGGAAATGTTTCGGGGCTGCCACCATGTCATTGTTGATTAAACCAATTGAACAGGTTTGGTTTGGTCTTAAATTAAAATACGGTAATACTCTTCAGAGAAAAACTTTAGTAATATGGCAGCAAGTAGAATACAGTATGTCTATTTTAAGAGACATTAATCCAATTATTCCAGGCATATACAACGATATAGGAAAATACCCCAACTATTAAAAGTGTAGACTCCGTAGCGATTTCAGTAACCGACAAAGGAGAAGGTTGAGATGGTATGATGATCACTTTGATGATAATTTATCACTGAGCCTTACAGCAATGGACGTCATAAAATAGTTACAGATGTATAGTAATAATTAGACAGATGTATAGGTACCTAAAATCCAAGTTTTTGCACCTAAATTAGACTCTAAAATTATAAAAATAGGCAACAATACGGTGCCTACAGTTTTAAGCGCCTAAAATATTTTTCCACAAGCTAAACATTTAAGTTATGTATTAAAAATGTATTTCCATTTTCCAAAATTTTACAGGTACAGATAATTAGCGAGCATTAAAAATTTTAAGCTGGCCACATCCTTGATGCGTAACCTTTAAGTCAGACTTCCATAGCCCGGATTTGAGCTTCTCTCCTGGTGTATGACTTCTTCTTTCTTCGGCTAGCGTAGAGCAGTGTTGACTCTGTAATGTCTACAGGGAGTGGTAAAATTATGTATCTATAGCGATAATAAAACATTCTGATATTGTTACACATTTAGGAACGCGAGTCACCACACCGTCAATTATTCGAAATAAACCACTCGATCGTCACTATTTGTAGTATCCGCGACTGACGTAGAGATGATTTGTTAGTCAGCAGTATTAAAAAGTACTGTAATACTCTCGCAGCGCGATCCTTCCCTGCGTTCATAGCCGCGGCCTGACTTAAACGGCGCAGAGTTCAGCTAAGAGTGAAGTTACTTGTATTTTGCAAATTTCGCCATGTCCGATATCATCCCTACTCCCCATATGTCACGTGATTATTTTGTTCGGTTTTTAATCATGTGACTATCTCCTGTTTTCGTATTCGCCAGTTCGTATTTTTACTTTCAATTTATTGGCTAAGATTTCACCTCTCGTCAGCTTTCTCTTTCTCACGGTACTAGTTACAATTAGTTGAATTTATACTGCAGCACGTACGAACCTTTATGACTATAACTCTTTACTCGGCACAAACATCATGCTTCTTCAGCTTTGAAAAGAAATAGAAACTTTTGGAGTCCTATTGTCCACATACCTTTTAGTGGTTCTGTGTATTTATGTACATGCCGCCAGACCTTTTCCAGTCCCAAGAAAGGGATGGGCAGGCGACTCAAACCTTCCTTTCTCAAACAAGTTGGAATATTATGTATGAAGGTTTTTCCTATCGAGTTACAGTATTAAATACGACATTTTACATCATTTAACGTCATCCCGTAATTGCTATCACTTCATTATATTCCGTCATTTATATCATTACAGTATTACTTTATCTTTGTTTAATCTATATTCGATAAATCAAATACCGGGCCGTGCTGAACCGCATCAAATTACACAATAACAAAAAAGTAAATTTACTAAATTATCTTTACTATAAACATTTTATTGTGTCTTAAATTATGAATTTATAATTGCTAATACATAATATGAGCTTATAAGTTTGAAAAAAGACAGTCTCAAAACTACTGTATAGATGGCAGTGGAGATGCACCTTAAGCTAAAGATATATCATTGTGACCTAAACGCTCTACAGTTGATATGAAGTCACCCCCCCAGAATGTTGCTTGCAAAACACAACATATTGTTAAGAACAGCAATGTACGTAAAACAGCTGTTTGAAAACATTTGAAAAAGCAACAGAGAAAACATGAGGAAATCTTGTGGATTTGTGTATATCAAGTCAATAAGGGACACGAGGTATGCGAGTCACAAGATGGGAAATCCAATTTGACTCTTCTTGCTTTTTGGAGTAGATTTCTGTGGCATGTCGTCACCGACCAATGCCAAAGTATGACACAGGGACCTACAGCGGGCAACTATTATGTTTCTCTTTCTACAAAATAAGTGAATCTACCTGTTAAAGTGCTAAAATAAAGCCTCTTTTTCCCGAATGTCCACAACCAAACTATTGAGTGTTTGAATCAAATCATCCCCATGGCATCAAGACTGTCTTTCATTATTGCATAAAAAGCATTAATGAAACAATAGTGATGCTAAAATAGGAACTTTTAGACTCTAAAATCTAAAACCTAGTTCTTAATGGTCAAAATAGACATTTTAGGTACCATAAAACTCTATCGAAATATGTACATTTTATATAAAACGTGTACATATTTATCTAGCTCTAGTTTATTCGTACACATAAAAGTAGACATTTAGTCTACTGATTACCGAGACGCAAATGGACAGAACGTCTTCAAGGAGCACGTAGGTGAGCAGTAATCACCAGTAGCGAGAGGAAGACGAGAAATTGGAAATCTCTAGAGATGCATCTGTGTAACGAATAAGAAGTGTGGGATTAAACACCAAAGGTTCAGTGTGATTAAACAGCGACTAAATATTGCACCAGAAAACTATAGGCAACAGTTAGGAGTACATGGATGTAGCGACTAAATAGTGTGTGATTAAACAGTGAATGATAGTGGGATTAAACGGTTACCAAATACTTCACCACAAAACAATGAGACGCACTCTCAATAAGCTTGGGCAACACCTAACGTGGAGTAGCTCACCACGTTATTAGGAATAAGTTTTCTCCACTGATAAGAAGCCTGTGTCTTTCATAGGACACATTAGGGTATTTTTATTTCACATAGTAATACTAATAGTAATGTTTTAAACAGATATTACAATTAATGATTGGAGATAAGCTATTATAGATCCAAATATGCTTATGTTGTTTAAAAATGTGTTAATTATCCAGCCATATAGCTTACGTTTAAATGCTGATATTGGACATATCTACGGTATGCTATTTTACAGTTTCATACAAATACTTCGAAGTTGTTTTTCTGAAATTTGGTCAGTCTATGATAAGGAGCATTGATATGTCGACAGGATCTTGCATTATCGGAGTATATGTCTAGTCTTAACAATAATTTCGATAAGTGAATTTTATATACAGTAGCATGGTATAAATATTTAAATTAATAGATCATTAGTTATAATTTAATAAATAATAGTTTGGAGTGATCAAGCTTTCATGAGTCTGAAATTTTGGAACACTTTTAGCGGAATAAATGAATATCAGTAGCACGAACTGTTTCCACAGAGTATAACGCTTAGAAAAATATGTGGATCTAATGTATGTATCGGTACGTAGACCTTCCGGTTTGTTATATATTATTTTGGAGAGTATAGAATATAATTAATATACAATGCCCAATATAATGATTAACTATTATACCTTAAAATTATTATAATCCCTGAACTATATATATAGGAATAAACTTTACACTAAGTATGAAGTGCTGTGCTTTACTCCTCCTAAATATTAGTCACCAAAGCTAAGCAACAAGTTTATAAGAAGTGCCGATGTCTGTTTTTATGGTACACAAGTTTACATATAGATGCGTTTACAAAAATAACAAATTGAAGGATGGAAAGAACATCCATCAAACACGGCTTAATATTGAACGACTCACTAACAAAATGTGCTAATCACGAATATAATTTTCTAAAAGAAAACTCTTTAGTATGTAGACATCCATTCATTTACATTTCCTTTAAATCAGCAATTGAAGAAATAGACTCGTTCTCCGAAATGACAAATGTGTAACACCTATATTACAATCTAGCAACATATAAAACAAAAATTTGATGTGCAGGAATGTGCAATTAACATCCTAATTAGACCTCCCCGTCTACCTGCCGCGCTCCCCTGGTACCCTTTTGGCTGCAGCTGAGGTCATAAATTTTGTGATGTATAATGGAAAGGTTGACAGGTATGCAATTAAGGTCTTCCATCACCTGTCAAAATGAAAAATGGTGTAATAAATTATGCTTTGTAACAAATGACCAGATGCAATTATCTCCATTCCCTTCAATTCCTGCACATTGGTCGTTAGGAAGACTACAACTGTAGCAACCCCCTTCCCCGCTGCATTCAATTCTCTCCAAACATGCATACCCGCAATATAACAAAGACCGTACCTTTTTCCTGTCAAAATGAACAATGGTGTAATAAATTATGCTTTGTAACAAAAGAGCAGACGTATTGTCTCCATTCCGTTCTCCCGCCCAAGTGATCGTTAGGAAGGCCACACCTGTAGCAACTCCCTCCTTCCGCTGCATTCTATTCTCTCTCCAAACACGTGCAATATAACAAAAGACCAGACTGGTGCCGCGGTAACAACAGAACTCTTGAAGCCTGTGCTATTATACATGCCTGCCTTTTGTTTGACGGTGGAGAAGAGAAAGACCCGTTCCCAAGAGGCAAGCTTCCATTCATTATAGCCGGCGACATGCTGGCACCGACTGCCGGCGGGCAGTTCTCTCTCAGAGTAGCCTAGCTTTCACGAAGGCCTAAGGCCATCTTCGAACATAGATACACACGATCGTAACATCTCTTAACACTTCTATCAAGCACATAGTCTTGCACGAAGACCAACGGTCATCGCCGAATATAGCTATACTTGTTCAACTCTCTGTTTTTGCATCTAACACCTCTTTCAAACAGATATATTAAAATGTGTTTAACATATATCATTACCTATATTAAACCCCTGTGTATACTTAGATACCCTTAGGTCTGTGTTCGAATCTTACTGCAAGTAAAAGTTTAATGTTTGATTCCTAATGAAAAAATGATACTTGTATAGGGTGAAACCCTGATCAATGAAAGGCGTTCTCGGGTATCCAGAGCTCAGCGTTCGAGTCTTAGTGGGGCGAAACATTAATGCTTAATCATTAATAAATTAAGTAACATAGACGAGTACAAGCAAATCATGTTAATTTTTATATATCATTACGATGCTTAATGTACGATATTCTTAGGTACCTTGAGGTCCTAGCTCCAATTTTACCCCTGCGACACTCTAATGCTTCATAAATATTAAACTAAGGAAGTATGGATGGCCAGATTAAAATTTATTTAACAAATATAATTATTTATATTAAACCCTGGTGTATACTAAGTTATCCCGATGACTAGACCCCATTCTTTATTTTCTTTCTTCTTATCTCTTTTTACTTCTTTCCCGTTTTACTTTCTATCTCTTTCTTTTATCTTGACTTGCATATATCCAAGCATTCATATATATACACTTACACACCCACGCACGTACACACATACACGCACATACACCTACAAACATATACATATACACCAGCACACTTAAACACAAACACACACGCACACAGACATACATACACCAGTTCACGCACGCACACATACATAGCATACTTACACTTCCTCCAAACACACGAACCTGCACGAAGAGCTACGAGAATTACCGAAAATAGTTATACATGTGCAATCTATTCTAACTCTATGTTTTTTGCACCTATTGTCTCTTTCAAACAGCGATATCAAAAAACCTTTATATGCATTGCTCTCTGTAACAGAAGTTATCATTCCGCTCCCTTCGCTGCATCTCTCTTCTCGATTGTCCAGCATAGAGAAAGACCATATTCCTCCCCGCCCTACAGAGCGTTTCCGCCCACCAATCCTGTCTTCACGGCATTACATGTACCGGAAGAACCGGATTTCTAAAGCGGGTATGTAAGGAGTCCCTTCTCGTACTGCTCTGAATATTATTCGAAGTGTAATCGATACGATAATACAATGGACGATTTTTGGAGCGAATGTGGAGAAGAGTCATACCATTATACACAGTACCACAAAGAGTCGTGCAATGACATCATGCATTCTATACTGTGTAACATGCCTTCCTACCATGACCAGATGTCTTCTCGAGGTGCATGCACAGACAACTATCCAGTCTACAAAAGAAGCATGCTGTAAGTACAGATTTCAGCCTTGAATGCAATTTCTAAAGAAAGTGTGCAATTGTTCTCTAAAGAAGAGTGAAAGCAAAATGACTCATTGTTTTGTACCTCTTCTTTTCCAGGGAGACTGATTCCGAAAGTGATGATGAGATGGACAGTGCCATTTCAAGTCACAGCTCTCTGTGACATTCTGTGCAATGGATATACTCACTTTGTACTGTGTGCAAAGCCTGAGGTACACGACCAGATGGCGTCATACTTTTCATGCAATAAGAGCTGCAGTGTATTCCTGTTCAGGCAGAGAAATTTAAAGTAAGTAGCTCTTTAAAATATGTATCACTATTGTACATTGGTATCGTCATATAAGTAACCTCGGAGATCATTAATGTAAAAAATTAATTGCGTAGGCGATACAAGCATGCATTGTAATTTCGTTACATAGGACTATTGCACAGGGGTATCTAGACATAACTAATATTGGAAATTATTATATCTTTGCAGAATTCAAATGAAGACCCCTGCACCTGAAAACGAGATAGATTCGGGTGATAAAAAATCAACAGATATAGTGGAATACCCCCTTGCAGCGCAGTGTGCTAATCACATAGGCAAGGAACAGAAGGAGTCCAATTCCCATGCGGTCGGGGATCTAAAACCGACGACCTCAGACCCTCCCCCTGGCAAGCCGGCAGAATTCAGGAAAACACTGATGTGAGTATTTTCATATCTAGAAAAAATCTTTGTTTCCTTTCCCTGTAACCTAACAAAATGTAATTCTTTTCAGGCTAAATGCACTTACAAAAGCATATTTTCTAAGGCATTTATTGGACAATATTTCAGACGCTGCAATAAGGGGAAGAAGAAGAGGAATAGCTTTGCAGATCTGCAAAGAAAGCTGACGCACTTGGAGGATAGAATAACCAGCATCGACACCCCAAAAACATGCTGGTAAGAAGCGAGTGCCAAGACGTCTACATCTCGAGAATCCACAACGTTAAGATAGGGTTCTTCTATGATCTTCCAGTGCTTATAGTGAAAAACACAGACAAATTTGTATACATGACAACGCAAGACTGGGAGATAATTCGCGAAAGACCCCATATATTCAAAGCATTCCTCCAATCGAGAAGGTGTCCACGAGTGGAATATTGAAAAATATTGTTTTCTCTTTATAACATCATTGCTTATAGGAAGAACAAAAGATAAGATTTTGACACTAATTTAAATGACTGTGAAATACTTTAAATATTGATTAAAGTTACACCCTTAACAGAGTTGAATCGTATATAGATTACCATTTAGGTAACCTATCTCTTGCAAGTGTAACACCATATGCTGGAACGAGGAGTTAGAGGTGGAAAGTGCTGGAACTGTATGATAAAAATAATAAAAAAGAATGAAGGTATGCTTTTATATCATGTTTTATTCATTAAAAAATCGTTACATTCTTAATTAAAAAATAAGTCCTTACATTACATTGATTAGTTTAAAATATAAGTATATATATATCACATGAGTCAGAGGCTTATATGTAAATACTTTATCTTGAATTATTAAAGAATACAATGAGGTATGTGCAGGGATATTTGCACTAGCTTGAATTCCTATTCTGATGTTGACAGCACCATTTACAACATCCTGTGGTTGATGGGAGCAATCTATAACAAATATAGGAGCCAATTTAAGAAAATCTTTTCTCTTCCATAAAGGATAATTCCCTTTTTCATAATAAGAGTTTTGAAACTTTGAGTACATATCATACAATGATGCAAATCTTGAGTTTTCAAACTCCAAATCCAAGTCATGATAGGGATAACATTCACAATTAAGATAAAGTCTCAAATTAGTTATGTTACAATGATCAAAAAGGGAACAGTCTTTAGATGCATTACTTGATCTTAAAGTCTGAGCACCCAAAATGATAAATCTCGGCTTCTCCATTTTTTATGTGGTGACGACATTCTAGGTGAATGGTTTTGTTTGTGGCACAGCAGGCTGAGTATGCAGATCCATGGTCCTAAATGGGAGATTCAGCGCCTTGTCTGACTTGACAATGTTGAGGATTTCAACCTCATCATCATCGGAAAGTCGAATCAATGGCATTCTCCACTCGATTCGTACAAGTTTAACAGTGGCATTCTCTTCATCCTGAGGCGCTATAATAGTTTTTAGAGTCCTTGCATCGAATCAGCACCAAATCAAACTTGCTATTGAGTATGAGTTCCTTGTGGTCGTCAGCAAATACCAGAAGCATCGAAAGCGGTATATTAGCGTTTAACCCTCCAGTTGATACATGTACAACGTCCGTGTCTTCTCCAGGGTAGCACCATCCAGCATTCAGCAGACGATCAGATTCCATTGGGTTGAGAGCAGCATATTTGCGTATAGTTGATGCGATCTCGGGGTTTCTGGTTGGATCAATAGTTGACCCGTTCATATCCAGTCGAATCTCCTCAAAGATGAATGCAATAGCGTTATTGCTAAGCTTTGCAGTAGTAGCTGCTCCATTAGGTTTAGTAATACTCCCCTCGATGTATAGATAACTTTGAAAATGTAATGTATATAAATTCTCATCTTGACAACGGATTCTAATCTCGCCATTAGAGTCCAAGGCTGATGTGTTATACGGTAAAAACACATGTTCATCTTCTTTAGTGATCTTGTCGTCGAATGTCGGTGTCTCGGTAACATTGAAGATGTCCATGATTATAGGATTCTGAAGCCCAATGCCTGGAGGAAATTATGATTGCGCGATATTAACCCGCTGGGTTTCAAAGTCAGAGTATGACGCGAGCGTCGAATCACTCCACTATTATATCCTCGACGTCGCAGACTTCTTCTAAACTTTATTGCAATTGCAACGGATGTGATGTCTTATGCTTATATCTTCGTTTCTAAAGTCAACGATATTACCGTTCTGGTCCACTACACGAAGACTAATTTGCTCTATGACAACTTGTGTTTATCATTGGAAGGTAAATATGATTTGATGGCTTTTGAGAAATATGATATCTAGGCGGAACAGTTCGGAAAAACGCATAGATCGAGTGTCCACTTTTACCGTCAATGAAAGAGCTTGTTACAATACTGCACTCGATTCGTATGAGGCTCCCCTTAAATATATTCACCAGGAAATCAGATTCAGTCACCTGATTAGCTGGAATAACTTTGTCAGTGAAATCCAAGGGCTATCCTATGGAACGATCATTGGAAAAATCAACGGCGAAAGGTCATTTAATTTCAGCCTTCATTGTATTATTATTAGGTCTAATAAAGAAGACATTCTCATCCACCCCTAGCTTATCTCTGATGTATTCATTAATATAAGCAATCTGGTAAGTTCCATCGGGTATATCAATGATCTTAATTTCATCATTGTGAATGTAATGAAATTGATTATTATCCTGATCAGCATTGGGAATGGAATGGAAGGTTTCAAAATTCAATAGAGCAATCTCGTAATGTCCCTTCAGATCTTCTGGAGAGCAGGATTCAGAGATGTAGTAAGAAAAGATTCGTTGCCACTAACAGCAATAGGGTAACTCATTGCGATAGAAATTGAAAGCACAAGTGCCCGCAGATGACTGAGGTGAAACTCTGAAACCTCTTAGTGTTATGCAGTACCTTAACGCTTCTGAGGTACCTTTGTATCTCTTTTGGAGGCTTCTAGTTTCCAAAGCTATCGAAATAATATGACACGTTGCCATCCTTCTTTATAACAACGCAATGAGTGCCTTCATTCTCTGAAGTATTGAGATTGACAATAATTCTCTCTCTGTAACGAGGTCTTGAAGGTAGCTGATCGATCACGTATGCACCTCTAAAATGAGGAATCTTTAAACGTTGGGCATACAAGTCGAGATCTATGTTACTCAATGCTTTTTACGGGACAAGTATTGCCCTCTGTGGGAGTTTTTTCAATTCCCTTTCTTGCTCTGTCTCCTCTTGCTTTCGGTGTTCCTCGCCTTATTCTTCTTCACTCGAAGGCCTCTTCCTCTTGCTTCAGTTTCTCTGTTATGTCTCATCATTTCGGCAAGTTGTTTATCTGCAGCCTTTTGCTTATTTACGGCTGAGGCAATTTGTGCTGCACCTCCGGCGGCGGCAACTAGGATGCAATAATTGGTATGAGAAGTAGAAATCCTCCTCGTTTCTTCTTGGATCCGGCACCAAGAGCCACCTTTCCCTTCATTATTGTTGTAACTGGTCGCGCTGCCAACTGTTTACCTAATGTAGCATCAGAACGTTGCACTCTCTTCCACGCCCTTTCAGCCAAGGTTTTGTCTGCAATGTTTCTCGAACCAGAGTTCTTATGCTGGGCGTAGGCAATGTCGTGAAGTTTGCACGCTTCGTTTAATTGGTTGATCCCGGGGTCTCCTCCCTTTAATCTTTTTTCCAGCTTTGTCCCAGGTCCGCAGTATCCGTAACCAGGTAAATGTGCTTCAAATGCCAGCCGGTTAATGAGAGAGTTAATTAAATCGAAACCTCTTGCGACCTTATCCTCCTTAGCTCTCATGGTATACTAATTGATTTTATTGCTGCATATTTCCTTTATACTCTGTCATTGCTCACATTCATAGCATATACATATTGGGTGTGAGTTATTTTATTTTATTTGCTACGAAGGAGCTGGTGAAGCAACATTGCTCGCTGCCTATTCAGGTGTTAGACTTTCAAAGTGACTTTAGACGCGATCTTCACAGAACGCTGTTTGCTAGCAATGTTAGAGCGCTAGTTCTAGGCAGCTCCAGTGCTGGAAAAACAAATGTATTACTCAATATGATACTTCACGAGAATGGACTACGTCTTGAAAACGTGTACATTTATTCAAAGTTACTATACCAACCAAAGTCTCAATATCTCATTAAGCTGCTTGAAAATATTGAGGGTATAGGAGTGTAAAATCATGAAGACGAATATTGCGTCTTGCACCCGTCGGAAATTAAAGAAAATTCGATCTTTATATTTGACGATGACATCACAGAAAAGCAAGACAAGATTGCCTCCTTTTACAGCACGGTCAGTCACCGAAATGTGGATTCTATATATCTATCACAATCCTATGCAAAAGTCCCAAAGCATTTAATTCGAGATAATGCGAGCAAGATCATACTCTTCAGACAAGATAATTTAAACTTGAAGCATATATGTGCAGATTACGTAAACACAGACATGTCGTATACGGAATTTGTGGATTTGTGCAAGTGTGTTTGAGAGAGCTCCTCAGAAGGATGACCCTTTATGGTAATAGTTCCCGAATTTTCCATGAATGATGGTCGATATAGGTGCGGATTCGATGCATATATTAAAGTTGATTATAAAGAAATTGCTCATTCTTAGTTCATCATGAGTATTGACAGGTTTGGATCACAGAGGACTGCACCAGTGAATAGGTAGTTACATCAGTTTATCATAAACAGAGTTGGAAAAGGAAGTTACCAATTCAGGAACAAGAGACTATGTATTCTTCAGGATCCTGAGGAGGAGGACGACGCAAGCACTAAACGCTACGTGGATGCGCTTACGTTTTCTGCTGAAAATCGAATGCAGGAGTTCACAGAAAAAAGACATATCAACGCATGGGCGAACTTCAAACTACGCTTAGAGATCACATCCAGAAGTCGCTGGACGTGCAACATGACACTCTAATGGAATATCTGAATAAAACTATCTGTAAACGCAACGATAAAATATCATCATCCTGGACACTATAAAATTGAAGATAATGCTACCACCTCAAAAGGATCATGACGTACCGAATAACAAACGTGTATTAAAATACATAAGTGCAAGAACACCACCACTCGATTCACACGGTAACGTTTCATTTAAAAAAATAAGACTAATACAAGTTGCAGATCCTGTCGATGACAGCGATGGAGCAACAAAAAGGTTTGTTAAAGTTCACAAACAAAGCGAAACAAAATGAAATACAGCAAGATTTAAACAGCAGACTTTGTACAATAAGTACCACTGTTACAGAAACGGTGGGAAACACATAGATTCTATGGCAAACCGTCAGAAATCAATCGATAAGCATCTGACAACCGTACTGGATAATGTCAAAACACGTAAAACACAGATGGGAGTCACAAATGCATTAGTAGAGCAAATGAGAGGGGAGCACATAATTACATTGCAGTCGTTGCCTTTTAGGGGAAAATTCCAGAGGTACATGTTAACAACTAGTCTAGAATATTACAAATCAAGTGTAAACGGAGATATATTTTCCTGCTATATGACGTCACGAACACTTCCTACTGTAAGACCTGATACATTATTTGAAATAAATAACAAGTCGGTTAGAGCTCTGCTACACCAATTGCAAATAGCGATAGACTAAGCTTCACAGCTCCTGCAAATTGTGTAAGGGATGGTTGTGTTCTAAATATTGAGCTGAATATCTCCTATAAACTGAAGTCAGCTAAATAAATAGGGTATGTATTAATGCGAAAGTCTAATTTCAGTGTCATTTCAAGTTGGACAGCGAGAGCATACGACTGAATGAATCTGTAGCTATGCACACGAGGGCTATAAGAGAAAAGGTACGCTCTCTTAAAGGCCAGCACTTTGAAACCCAGAGTGTGATGAGTGAAGCTCTTCAACCATTGACAGATCCGCTTCAAGATATGCTTGAAGTACAGAAAAAGAATACTACAAGCAAGGAGAAATAACCGAAAGACGAGAAAGACGAGAAACTCTACAAATACCTTAATAAAGTTCGAAAGAAGGACAGAAATGAAATAGATTCATCATATGGGTTACCATATGAGAATGGTAACTACATGATCAGGAAGAAGATCATTGATTTCATCAATAATAAAGTTCGAAAAGGTGACGAAACGTATGAAATCACGCCTGGCTTGAAGGAGCTCATCTTCCAGAGAATACCTGAAAAACACGCATACACTGAAGATGGCCTTGAAACACACAGGAAAATACTTAAAGCAACACACGTTCATCGACGAAACTTCAGTAAGCACGGGCAACTGAGATCGGGCAATTCCTACATGTATAAAAGCGTTATACGCCCTCTAGTAACGAGGGATTAGGACTACAGTGGAAAGAACATCGCCCTAATACGAAGCAAGACTACATCTACTGGACCGATCCTAATGATCTGGTGGATCGCCTGAGACCACTTGCCACATCCAGAGACGCCATTAATAACAATCATACTCAAGAAATTGAAGAGATTATTCAAGAACTAAAAGCGGCAAGGATAATAGCATGACGACAGTGAAGCAAAATATAGCAAGCGAGCTCCATGCTCCAGTCCGGAGAAACTTCATGTGTCGAAAGATTATCAGCAAGGGACTCCATGACCTGGTCCAGATCGACATGGTGGAGATGATACCGCATGCAAAACTCAATAGTAATTTCAAGTACATCCTTTTTGCAATCAACATCTACTCTAAAATGGCATACGCGAGACCGCTAATGGACCAGACAGGACTTCAAGTTGCAAGGAAATGGAAGTTACACTGCAAGACATGGTAACCCCGCCCAAGAACGTTCAGAGTGATAATGGGAAAGAATTTTATAACAAGCAATTCAAAAATTTAATGGCAAAATATAACATCAATCACTACAGTACCCATACGCATGAGAAGGCACCGGATGTTGAATGATTAATAAGAGCTTTAAAGGATATGATGTATCGTGAATTTCTAGCCCAAGGGTCACACAAGTGGCTAGATATTTTAACCCGAATCATTGCATGATATGGCAACACTTACCACACCACTATTCGAATGAAGCCCATAGAGGTGAAGAACAATTATCTTGTTCTGACTGCATATAACTACACTCAAGATCAAAGAGATAAGAGAGGGGCAAGAAAGGTTATTGCTGGTGATTATGTGAGGATATCCAAGGACAATGGACATTTTGAAAACGATTTTGAAGCTAATTTGTGTGTTGAAATATTTCAAGTTGTTCGAGTGAATAACACCAATCCCGTTACATACATGCTAAGAGGCAATGACGGCGGGGAGATAAAGGGGGCCTTTTATGGACACGAACTGCGATCCACACTGCGCCCTAATATATTTCTGGTGGATTCTTGTAAAGTGGTATGGATTCCCTAATATTTAGTGGATTGACAGAAAGCATTTATTGTAGAAGAAACATAACAATGAAAATCAGGATGCTTTCATTCCACATTAATGTGTGTTTTTTAATTTCATAATAGAACCCTTTTTCCTTAAAATAATAAACAATATGAATAAAATACATTATTCAAAACACATATTTTTTAATTGTTAATGCATTTTGTGATCACTGGGTTACATTTTACTTGTATCTTAGGCTTAAAAATATCAATATATACATAAACACAAAAAGAGTTAAATTAAACATTTTATAAAACTAACATATTTACATATACAAGTTACACTTTTTATTGCATTTCATGATTAAAATCCGTATATGCATAAACACACGATCATAAAGTTATATTTTCCTTGCATTTTATATAATTAAACATGAATAAGTACATAAACACAAAAGAGTTAAATAAAAAAATTCAAAAAACTAAAAAAATACGTATATACATATATACACATCTAAGGGTCAGTCATACGCAGACAATAGTAACCCCAGGCAATTGTCTGGTCTGAGGCTTCAACAAGTTTTATTTTATCGTCTCTACCACAGAGAGCGACTTTATTCATCTCTATGGTCGAGACTTTATGCTTGAAGCTTAGAAATGTTGTTTTTGCTAAGATTGTTTCTCTAATGTCGTTTAGACAGCCGAAATAGTGCTAAAAGTTTATGCTCTGCATGTCGGTCTTGTTGGTGCCCTTAGGTTTCATAACAGTTTGGTCCTCATATCTGTAGGCGTATAGTTTGGATCTTAGTCCAACGTATTCAATAATAGGGATCCCTGCAAGTTCATCCTTGCACAACCCGATCACTTTTTTATTTTGTTGTGTAATTCCATAACTCTTTTGTATCTCATAATTTGACATATCAAAGTGTTCCTGTTTTTCCTTGATACATTCGTAGATATTAGTTGAAGTTTCCAATATAAATGAATCAGTGTCCATCTAATTCAAAATTAAACTCTCTAGGTTAGGGTTCAGTATCTTGTAATTGAAACTGTACATTAAGTGTTCTGAGAAGTCCAGGATGGCTTACCCAATATAGATTGGTTTATTCACGTGCACTTCTCTCTGGCGAGTTCTATCCCTACAAGATTTTCTGCAAATAAAACGCTCGAACATATGTTGGTTACGCTGCAAATTTTTGGCATTGCTTCCAACTTGTAACGATACGGAAGACATTGTATTTACGCACGTTCTCAAGGAGTTTGCCATAGACAGAGTTATTCATTTTCTTCCATAAATTCTGACCTAATTTAGAAGTTTACCTTGCACGTCTCTCTGTATTTATCTGAATGAAGGATTTCAGCCATTCTGACTAATCATTTGCATTCACTCTGTGGATCTTCTTTAGCTCCATGAATAAATCAATACACTGCTGGAGGTTTCTGTAGTGCAAGGTGCACGCCTTTTTATTCTCGAGTGTTGCCAGCAGCTTCTTGTATTGGCCTCCAGGTGGTATCTCACTTTTCGGGCAGAGAGGAAAGTCATTGTGCTCATCGTGGAGTTGCTCAGCGTACTCAAGGTCGACCTCCAGAGCGTATCCAGTTTAGGATTCAGGGGCAACAGAAAAGATGTTTATCATTGAAATTTCCCTCATGCGAAAGCCACCCCAGGTTTTTGTGTTGCATAAGATTGTTCAACGAAGCACTATATAAACTATTAATGTCTAGATAGGCTAAGTATAGGGTTTTTTGTTTCTGATCATGTCCAGGAAGGTATTTGTTATTGTGTTTTGCATGCCTCTTTGATACGTTACACATACCGCCCCTGACCCCGGACTCGAAGAACTTAAGCATTTCTTGGCTATGAATGAGGTCAAGGTTGACCTTGGTCACCTTGAGCATGGCGTCGAATGCAAGCCCTGGCAATGTATAGTACCAGCAAGGATCCAAATTATACACCTCCAGAGAGACGTCCCTAAACTTCTGGAATGTATCTGCCAACAAGAGCGTACCCGTTTTCAGATACAGATCGCTGTATTCACCCAGATTTCTTATATTCAAGGTATTCTTGACTTTGGCTGCGTGATTGTACTCTTCTTCTAATATGCTATCAAATTTTTCTATTGAAGGCAGTGATGGGGGTTTTGCCGTTCAAAATCTGGAATTTTATGCAGCCTTACAGGGAACTCTATCCCATTGTAATTGTATGCAATGAATAACTGTTCTGCAGGGTATTTGTTCGTTCTATAATAGTAGGGCTTCGCGGAATACTTTGCAGGGAGCAAACACTACGCAAAACAGTATTCATCGTCGTTTTTTATATTTAGTACAGCTCCCTTATTTCTGATTGCTCGGGGTAGCTCTATGTATCACGATGCATTTAAAGGATCATAGACACTGGTCCTAATAACAGGAGCCCGAACTGCGAGCAGAGATTCTGAGCTTGCACCTGTTTCAAAATTCGAGATATTTTCCAGGATATCATCGACCATACAGGTGATTAAGGCATCAAGATTACTTGATTGAAGGCCCAACTCCGTCTTGCTATTGAAAAAGACGGTTCAAGCTTGCTGTTTTTCAGGAGTTTGAATTAAAATGTTACATCAGCTGAGAAACTTATTTTAAACCCTGAGAGGTCCCTCCTAAGCAGCAAATCCATCTCCTTCAATACAAGATGTCTGCATTCCTGCAGAAATTGCCCGGGTTCAGCTATTTATAGAATGTTTTCTATACGGCTACTGAAAAGGAGTCCTTTGAACGCCTATTCAATAACCTTACACTCTAGCTGGGTATGACTAACCTTTAGTTTTTTGGTATTGTTGCTGTATGCGACGACGTTACTGGTGGAGGTGGTGTCAGCAGCGCTGTTTGTGTTGTCATAATCACCGGCACGCCCTTCACCCAATGGCCCTGAAACTGGTGATGGAGGGGCCATGAAAATTCCTGTATGGGTGAGGGGGTTCATTCCTTGACCGTGTTCCTCTTTAGCTTCGTGTGGTCTTTTGGATCCCCGGAGCAAGGTTTGGTTGTTTACAACCTTAGGCTCCGGGTTCGTGTCCACTATTGAAGGTTCCAACAAAGCCGAATTAATTGGAATGCTGGTTAAAATATAATAGAAATGTGAAAATATATAATTATTAACTCATTTGAAGAACATTTCTTTTGAAGTCATGTGTTAATGTTGTTAATTACTTATGTAGTTGTATATTTTAATAAATAAAATGAGCAAAACTCGATTAAGGAAAGTTATGCATTAACGTTATGCTAATTATTTATGTAACGCTGTTAGAGATAGAATAAATGAAGTTAAAAATTCCACCCATTCTATTCGCTAAGCATCTGCATTTAACGCTGCTAGAGCTAGGCAACATTCTCGAACCCGGGAGTAGGTGGAGCCAGGCAGTCTTGCGAGAATATGGGTGAAGCCAAGCTACCACCCTCGTCCATCTCCCCAGTTCCTGATTGAATCCGCTTCAGGAACTATGGGAATAGAAGCAAAAAGCAGAATTAGCTATACATCGAATATTTTTTAAATTTCAAAGATAACTGTAAATTGAATGTTTAATTTAATAATTCAAATTCTGATGCGGTCATGAGTTGTTAGCAGGTTATACATTCATTAAGGGAAAAAGCTAATATTGGTTTTTAGAAAAAAAGTTTAAGTATGATAGTATATCTAGACTTGCCATTCACATCGTTAATCATCTGTATTCATCTCTGTATTCACAGTTAATACAAGAACAAAACTGCTCTGTAGGAATGGCAGTGCCTCCATTTCCCCCTGTAACGGGAGTGACATCCTCAAATCCTGGAGGGGGCGGTATGATATAAATACCCCGATAAGATTGGTGACGGGGGGCTACGAATATCACTAGAGGAATAGCTGCTATGTAGTGGTACAGCTGGTGACTCCCCTCCCGCCAGCGGTGTTGGCACGTTGTATCCTGAGTCAATATTGTCATTTGCAGGTTCTGTATGAGCCTGTGCTGCAAGGCTAAGCCGAGAGCCTCCACCTCTGGTGAATGTGGCTCTGGCGAGTCCATCGGTGTTTGCAGTATTACCTGTGAAAAAGTTTAAGCATGTGAACTCAATTGCTTTTTATAACTGATGAAAAGAAGAATGAGTAGAGAAAGCAAAATGATATGAGAAAGAATGAGTAGAGAAAATCGTATGAATGTTAATGGAATAAAAATGCGTAGAGAAAAACAACGAATGAGCTGAGACAATCGCATAAATCTTAATGGAAGAAGAGTGTGCAGGGAAAATCGTATTAATGTTAATGGAATAAGAATGTGTAGAGATAAACAAGGAAAGAGTGGAGAAAATCGTATGAATGTTACTGGAGGATGAATGTGTAGAGAAACAAAGAATGAGTAGAGCTAATCGTATTAATATTAATGAAAGAAGAATGTGTAGTGAAAGTCATGTGAATGTTAATGGAAGAATGTGTAGGAAAAGAACAAGAACAAGAATAGAACAAGAATGTGTAGAGAAAATCATATGAATGTTAATGGCATAAGAATGTGTAGAGAAAATTTTATGAATGTTTATGGAAGAAGAATGTGTAAAGAAAATCGTATGAATGTTTATGGAAGAAGAATGTTTAGACGAAATCGTATGAATGTTAATGGAAGAAGAATGTGTAGCGAAAATCATATGAATGTTTATGCAAGAAGAATTTGTATAGAGAAAAACATATGAATGTTAATGGAAGAAGAATGTTTAGAGAAAATCGCATGAATGTTAATGCAAGAAAAATTTGTAGAGAAAATCATATAAATGTTTATGGAAGAAGAATGATTAGAGAAAATCGTATGAATGTTTATGGAGGAAGATGGTGTAGAGAAAATCGTATGTATGTTAATTGATGAATGTGTAGCGAAACTCGTATGAATGTTTATGCTTTAGATTCCAAAGAACTATTTACACCCTTGATGAAAGTTCTACATTTTTAAAAAAAAATGGATGTTAATTATTAAAACAAATCAAATTCAGATAAAAAATATATTACTCTTTCAAAGATTCGTCTTTTCACTTAGTTGTGTAAAAACTCACTCAGCTTGCTTTGTATTATCGATGTTGATGGATCCGGTGTAGAAGACAATGGCACTGACTTCAATTAAACTTTAGCACGCGAATGACATAAAAACTATTAACGTTGAGTTAAGAAACTCGTAATGTTTCTAGCATGCGTTGTTAGCTGTTTATATAGAGACCAAAAACACCCCAGGCGATGCCAGCACATCGTCATGGCGGGGGGATGTTACACGTCACGTGATTATTGCATCCAATGGTATTATCGCATGCTCCACATGCGCAAAGAGAGCTACCTGCAATTTAATGACTGTTACCCGAGAGCAAAGTCGATGCCAGGATGGCGGGATCTGTAATTAATGGCCTCATGGGCGCCAGTCTGGTCCTTTGTTATATATTGCACAGGCGCGTGTGTTGGGAGAGAGTAGAATGCAGTGGGGAGGGTGTTGCTACATGCGTGACCTTCCTAACGAACACTTGTGTGGGAGAATAGAATGGAGACAATAGCACTTGTTCTATTGTCGTCTTCTTTTGTTATCGTGGCACCAGACTTGTATTTTGTTATTTTGCACGTGTTTGGAGAGAATGGAATGCAGCGCGGGGAGATTGCGACAGTACTACCTCCTGTCCGAAGTTGTTCTGGTTCGTAATGTCCGTAGCTCGCGGCTTACCTTTCTGCAGCCTCCGCGTAGAATCCGGATGTTCGACGTGGGCTGATTCTCTGCGTCACTATTCTCAGCTAGCTGTAGTGATTACTGAAATATGTAAGAGCAGGGACTTTTACTCGGTAAATGAAACGTAGATCTCGGGTGTGGTAACGGAGAGAAATAGACGTGCTTCAGTTACAAAAAGACGACACCACTGTTTTCTTTATTTCGTTACTTCTGGTACTTCACAACACTGAGATTGTCACCGTTAAAACACTGTCCACTGATGTTGTAACATGGCGATGATATGACGCGAAGTTTACAAATTTAACAAATCTCTTTACTTGTAGCGATTCTTATGTGTGTAGCGAAACCTGTCTTAATTCACTAACTTTTAGCGCGACATCTCTTAAGTATTCGGCAGCATCATTCTCTGCCTGTAGTTTCGGTGCAACTCCTCGATATTTGGTCTTAGCAGATCTATTTATGGTCCCGGGCTTCTTAGGCTACTTAATTTCCTATTGGTGCATTTTTCGCGCCGCTCAAAGCGTCTCACTATTTCATATCGATTTACTTGGATCTCATTGGTCCTATTGCACTCCCTCTTGCTCAATTTTAACATGAAATGGCGGCTTTCCCTAATTTTACCATTAAGCTTGTTGTCTCACTCACTCCGGTCACGGCAAATTACCGTACAAAAGGACAATGGCTCTACACCCTCTCTGTACGAGCAATACTTTTGCTACCAGAGAGACATCGTAAAACTCACTTGTTGCCTTCTGAGACACTTTTCCTGCATCTAAAATATCTCGTCGTTGACTGTATTTTAACATAGCGCTTAAATTATTTACATTAAACAATTTATTACTCCTCTAATATTAGTGACATAAATACAATCATATTATTAAATCACCTTTTTTTAAGCTACACAGACAGTAAAAAGTAAAATAGTTGTACATAGCATAATTTAATTTCACTAAAAAGTAATTACCCAGATTATTAATACTTCCATAGCTCGGGCTCGATCTAGAGTTGACGTTTCAAGGGGTTGCTACAGGTGTGGTCTTCCTAAGGTGCACGTGTGCAGGAATTCAAGGGAATGGAGACAACAGCGCGTGTTCTTTTGACATCGTGGCACCAGTCATGTCTTTTGTTATATTGCGGTGGGAGGGGATTGTTACAGGTGTGGCCTTCCTAACGAACAATTGTGCGGGAGATTGGAATGGAGAAAATAGTGTCTGCTCTTTTGTTACAAAGCATAATTTATTACACCATTGTTCATTTTGACAGGAAAAAGGTACGGTCTTTGTTGTATTGTGGGTGCGCATGTTTGGAGAGAATTTAATACATCGGGGGAGGGGGTTGCTACAGGTGTAGCCTTCCTAACGACCACGTGTGCAGGAATTGAATGGAATGGAGAAAATAGCATCTGGTCATTTGTTACAAAGCCTAATTTATTACACCATTGTTCATTTTGACAGGTGATGGAAGACCTTAATTGCATACCTGGCAACCTTTTCATTATACATCACAAAATGTATGACCTTAGCTGCAGCCAAAAGGTACCAAGGGGCGTGGCAGGTGGAGGCGCAGGCCTAATTAGCATATTAATTGCACATGCCTGCATACTAAGTGCACTGGCTCACACAATATACCCCTACTCATGGCTTTATCTACTCACACTTCTACAAACTCTTCTTACAAAACCTTATTATTCTAGCTACTTCTTGTGAATCCAGGTAAACTTTCAATTCACATTTACACATTTCGTTGTATGATATAGTAGGTGAAGCTACAGTCACATTTTAAAGAGCATGTCATTATGTGATGGCTATGAAATTCCATACTCTTTTCCTGATCACGAGAAAAAACGAACAACGACTTCCTATTTGAGAAAAGTTTAAGAATTTGAAAATTTAAATCAATAACAAAGAATATCTCGTTAGTGGTTAACTCAGCAAAAGAAGTATTGGACATAAACTGTGCGCTTTAACGAATCTACACAATTTTTGTGTGGGAAGACTGTATATCACTTACGGTTTACCAATTATGCAAAGAGGTCATTCAAAATGAGGAGTATTTCATAGGCTATTCCCAGAAGATTCAAGATATATATTTCATTTGTCATGAAAATATTTTTAACACATGGTGTTTGAGATGTTTTATTATTCTTATTATGTAATTGAGCGATATATCCAGGTTTCTCTGTCGTTGCGTTTCAAGACGAAATGGCTAAGACTCTACCTTATTAAAAATGCTTATTGATTTTCCATACGTCGGTAGATAAGTGTTTCTTCTCTTATTTTACTAACAAAACTTATAAAACATGTCAAGGAATGATTGCAAACTATGTAAACAAACAGGCACCATAATATAAATCCTTCTAAATCGAATAACATAAATATCCGGTATTAACACTATCAATAAATTTAATTATTCTTTCCTGAGGATACTAATTAAGTTGATAAACCGCATCATATTTTTTTAAGGTCGTTACATCCATTTTTGAAACAATCAAAGTTTTCGAAAAATTATTCATTTAAAGGTAGTTTGCGGTAGGGGGCTTACTTGAAAATCTTCGTTTCGCATCCTTGGAACATGTTGAACTTAAATACCAGATTTGGTATTTAACTGACTTTTCGTTTTTGAGTTATGCTGTTCACACAGACAGAATTTTTGGGTGGAATGCAATATCTTCTCTACCTATTATGTAGGCTGAGGTGCACGAAAAGTTGACCATAATTTTTTTTAAAGTTCTCTAGCTTTACCCAGTTTATACTGTGCTTTTGTTGTTTCCGTTACCCCTTATTACCACATTTATACAACACACACACACACACACACACACACAAACACCCATGCCCATTGCGGAGCTCGAACCCGCGACCCTCAGCTTGGTGGAGCGCCGGAGCTATACAGTCCAGCGACCACGGCTACATGTGCCGGCCTAATGGAACGCACCTGATTGTGTTGGTAATAACAAATGTAGCCCCGCCCTTTGGCAGCGTGAGCTTCTTTGTTCCTCGAGCATAATTTCTAGCCGCTGGATTGGCAGGGTACTTTCACTCCCCCAAAATACGGCCGAGCTGCCAAAGAGTAACTTTAGATGCTACATGTTCTTACTGACGAAGTACCGTTAAGGCAATGCTTCTTTGAGTTTAGGCGCAAACATAAAATATAATATAATAAAAACGTAGAGATAAACACAAACATATTTTGTCTTCGTTTGCATGTCGTTGATTAAAGGTCTCCTATAAAAGGCGTAGCTGTTCTTCAGTTTTAACAACCGCAAATGATTCTTCACTCCTTCCACTAAAGGTCGAAATATCTCGTATTGGTCTAGTTTCCGTTTGTGGCAATTGCAGCGAAACTCTTTCTTAGAGGCTGAATCTGAAACATCCCTTCATTTCACACCGATTATAATATCGCTCATTGGTTCGTTTTTGAGTCTCTGTATTGTTTTTTTTTCAGGCCAGTCACATGAAGAAGTGACACCCACGGGTGGAATCCTTACGGAGCGTAAAATAGTTGCGATCTAGGGGAATTGGCCACTTTTTATGCACGTTAGTGTACGTAAAAGTTTAAAAATTGTATTTTTATTTATGGACGCTCTTTAACTGCTGTGATCCTTAGCGTCCCAGCCTACAGGTTGTGCGAGAAGTCCCATACCCCGTACCCCTGTGAGTATCAAATTTTATGCAGGTTGGTAATATCAAATATTGTTATGTTATGTAGCTATATTACTTCTTATCAATTTTTGGAATCAATTGTTGGAATTCAAGGTTAAATGTTTTCGCAGTAGAGTTTTAATTTGTAACCATGGCAGATGTGAGCGTTCATATTTACACTATTGAGGAGCGCTTAGTGACAAGTGTGTGGGTACACGAACAACACACAGGGCAGACAATGAGATTATGGGAGCATTCCACGAAAGATTTAATAAGGTTCCACCGCGAAAAGCAACACTTCTGGATTGGGAAAGACGTACTTTGCTGTTGGCAGTGTTAAAGACGGTCCGTAGAGTGGAAGGAAGAACACACGAGAAGAAACATGTGCCGGAATCTCTACTTCGATTGAACAATCTCCTATGAAGTCGACACATTACGTGCTTCGGAACTCGGCATACCAAGGACAACAATGCGAGTTTGCATGAAAAAAGGCCTTAAGCTCAGACCTTTTCGACCGACGTTTGTAAATGAGTTATCAGATAGAGCCCGGAATGAGTGCGTTTTAGCATGCCGTGCTTTGTTAACTCAATTCCCAAATGCAGTGAACCGTGCCAAGGTTATGTTTTCAGATGAATGTGCGATTTATCGTAGCTCACGTGCTAGAAATATTGTATTTTGGGCCAAGAAATCCTCATTACACAGTCGAGTTGGAAAGGAACCCGTCTCACGTGATGATATGAGCAGCGATGACTTGGCAACTTCTGCTTGGACCGTACATTTTGATGGGACTGTGAATGGCGCAAATTATTTACACATTTACAAACATAGTTAATACCTCAGCTTGAGGAACCGGCCTCACAGAACGCACATGGTTGCAGCAAGATGGAGCAGCTCCTGCAGTGCGCGAGTTCCTAAATGAACACTTTCCAGGACGGTGGATAGGTCGTGGTTCATCAGAAGCACCAGCTACCTTGAAATGGCCACCAAGAAGTCCTGACCTCAGCACACCTGACAACTCGTTATGAGGAGTAATTAAGGCGCACGTGTCTGCGCGTCGTTATGCTACAAACGAGAATTGCGCAATGCTGTTGAAGATGCATTTCCACTATAACGCGGGACATGCTCAAAAATATGTCAAGAAAAACTTGGAGGGGTATGGAACTATTTTTATAGCATGATGGGGAACATATAGATATGTTGGACACTTAATACGTAAGTACGTGTGCTAAAATAAATCAATT
The DNA here is from genome assembly GCA_030765065.1 of Deroplatys truncata. Taxonomy (NCBI): domain Eukaryota; kingdom Metazoa; phylum Arthropoda; class Insecta; order Mantodea; family Mantidae; genus Deroplatys; species Deroplatys truncata. The sequence goes on from CM060990.1 coordinate 172,213,466, forward strand.
AGCATTCGATACTAAATAGGGTTTACGGGAACTTCTCGCCCACTCTGTATATTGGGCGTGAAATTCTATATAATTATTTTATAAAGTTTTATATAATATTATTTAATTATTTTAAATAATTTTACTCAGAGGTCTCCTTATCAGGCTCGAGGTTCTTTTACGTGCCGTAAATCTACGACACGGGACCACCGACTTTACTTCCCTTCCGAAGGAACCACGCTAAGGATTTTTACGCGCTAAAGAACCCATCGTCCTCCGCCGGGTTTGAACCCGTGACCTCGGGAACTAGAGGCTAACATGGTAACTACTGCATCAGGGAGGGCGACATTAGTGTGCGTGGTAGAGAAAGTAAAAAGACGGAAAGATATAAACACCCTATTTGGATCGCTCTTTATTTCGCTACAGGGAGCAAACAGGAGTGGAAATGGACAGGGAGAGATAAAGCGGGAGCGAGAGCGTGCGAGCGAGCGAGCTAAAGGCTCTATATAATCCTATGGAGTTTATTAAACACTCCAGATTGAGTCCGAATTAGGAGTATTACTTTTAGTTCTGTTTCGCTCTACAGCAGGCATGGCGAGATTGTAAGCCTGCCCCGAAGCACCTTGATGCAACCTGGATAACAAAGCTATGGAAGGGGGAGAATTTGGAAGGCGAGCGGGGTAGTGATAAAGAACGAACTGATTCAGTGGCGTCCTGTACTCTGTATTTAAAGTAAATTAAGCTTCTCCGATGTCGTTTACAATGAGAGATTCGAAATCGGGAATTATGTTGTTTACAGCTAGACGTAACTGGTCATGAAGATGCTCGTTCGTCTGTCGGGATCTGCATTTGCGTTTTACTAATTTAATCATGGAAAATAACTGTTTATAGACACACGTTGTACAAAACATTGCTTCCATGGAAATTGAATATGATCGAAGCTTCGGATATTTATTGTTGCATAAGATTTTAAAACATTCCACTCCTATTAAATCCTTGCATCTGATTTTCATGATTTCGTCAGACTGTAAATGAATCAGCTCCTCTTGCAGATTGATTCTGGCCTTTCTTACGTCTATGTTTAATGGATAGACATACACTGATATATCATATTTAAAAACCCTGAAATCACGAAATCTGTAATCACAAAATTCACTTTTAAGTGTGAAGAGAATACTAATGTAAGTACTGAATTTATCTGAGGAGAAATTTGAAAGGAGATTTAAACATGGAAAATAGTACACCTGCCCCTCTTTCAAGTGATCTACCCAGAGTGAAAGTCTGTTTACGAACGTCTGCACTGAACTATACTTATCAACAATATTTTGATTGCGTCGTTGAAATGTAGTATTCAGTTTGTTTAAGTGCGTACATATATCGCATAAGAAAGCTAAGTCGCAGACCCAGACCTCGTTATTTAGTTCCTAAATTTCCATTCCCTAAAAAAAGGAAACAATAAAATTACAATAAAATAACCTTAAAGCATATCAGAATAATGTAAATGTAAAGCTAAAATAAATTACCTTTTTTTCATGAATCCGGGGAATGCATCTCTGAGGTCGAAGAACCGATGTAACATTGTGCCTCTGCTAAGCCATCTAATATCACACAAATACTTAATATCTTAAATGATTCTCCCATATTTTTAAGTATACATATTTCGAAACTGTCGGTGTTTCAAAGCACTTCCTTTTATTTTGTTCACAACACAATCCATCACTATTGTAGTGTAACCGACTTGGCACAAAGTGCTTCTTGATGCAGCAGACAATGGCAAGCATAAAAATTGCTCGAAATACCTTTATCACTGAAAAAATGTTTTAACCTGTCAATCAACCCGCTTTTTCCCCAACCATGGCCTTTCCTCCGTCTGATACTAATTTTGACCACTGTAAACAATATCTTTCAATACTAATTTTTAGAGCTTTAAATATCTCCTCGCCAGTAGTACTGCCTTTTAGTAGGACTAAATCGAGCAAATACTCTTCAACATGAGGTTCCTTATCAACACCTCGAATGAAAATGGCCAATTTAGGTGTCACTTACATCTGTACTCTCGCCCAGTGCAAGAGAAAACTTCACAGTCAGCCATTTTCAAATCCATCTGCCTTATTACGTCGGCAGAAAGCACTTCAACTTTCTTTGCAATGGTTTGTCGGAAAATATGCCAACACTTGAAATTGAGGACATAAAAACCCAGCAATTTTTATTAAACATATTTTAATAAATGCTCCTTCCTGAAATGCCTTAAGGCCTTTGCAATTTCCCGGGTAACAATATAACTAGCGTGATTTCTTTTCTCTGCCATAGTTTGAGTCTTTGTAGTTGGTTTATGTCCCTTGTTTTTTATCAATTTCAAAATTTCTTGCGTTCTTTCGCGTCGTGTGAACATATTGAAAATTAGCAGTCTGACTTGTAGTTTAAATAACAATTAAAGTCTCATTAAATAAAATGTTTAATAATAATAATTACAGACCCAACTTGCCTTGTAACTTGGCATATTCGGAATGATAAGCATTGTGATGGCGTTTCATGTTGAATTGCATTACTCCGCTTTGGGACATATAAAACATTTTGCATTGCCACCATCCTCAACGAAGAACTTCTGCTCCCATTCCATGAAATGTTCTGCTTTTCGAACGTTGCTTTGCAAGCGGCATTGCTAGCCGCCACTGTTTGACGTAGTACTGACCACGCTGACATGAGTAGGAGGTGGAGGGGCGGAGAAGCTATGAAGGGGTAGTGCGCGAGTCAACTGAGGCGCAAATTGACTCGCGAAGCACTGTTTCGCCATGGCTGCTCTACAGTCACTAACTTTTACTGCAGAGAGAGAGAGAGAGATAGAGAGAGAGAGCATAAAAACTACAGTGTAAGGATTTCATCACTCCTAAACGTTGGAATTTTCACAATGAAGTATACTTTGCAAAAATTATAACAATGTGCAATTTGGTAGATTACGTAATTATAAATCATCAACATATAATATTTGAACATGGTTGATACACCTTACAAATCATTACAATTTATTGGGCTAATTGCGAATTTTCAGTAACCTCTGTTAATATTAAATTGGCAATTGAAAAAAGCCGTATTATATGAAAATCTCAGGAAGAAATTAGAAAAAAATGCATATCGTATGTCTTTTAATCAAATAAATAATGCAGTGCTGATAATTTCAACCGTTATTCTTATCTTTATGAAAGTTATATATCTTATCTTTTATTATCAATTGATGTTATTTTAATGATATGTCAAGACTGACCGATCTGTTTATAGGATTCATCTAAATGCTAAATTGTCATAAAAGTAAAGTGAATGTCAAAGAGAACAGTGAAAAACCGAGCAATTAAACTGAAATGTTGCACACAAAATATAAAAGCCTCAGCAATAGAAGCACAACATCTAACATATCTATGTGTAAGCGTTCAAAATTTCCAAAATTCTCTTCATTGTTTCTGTAAATTAATATTATGGAACGAAATCTTTTAAGTTCAAATTATATAAAGAAGTGCCACAATCAGGTGTAACTGTGCTAATTTCTAAAGTGGCACATACTCTTTGGGAATTTTGAAAATATAACTTACGAAACTAATTATTTGACCATGCTTAAAAAAGATCAGTTTCTATACCGATTTCTTTTAACAGAGCCATCCTCAGCGTAATACTTTCGGATAACAGCGCACGCGTGAAGGTAGTCCTCTAACCCATAGCACGATGAGGTCGTGAAATACTGAACCCTCCCATTGTTTGTCGGGATGTCATTATAGATTTTATTTCTGCTTCGGTTGTGTGTTTAGTCTTCCCCAGGTCCCAACAAGGCTCTAATGAAAACGCTTTGTCCAGCAGCGCGTCTTTATATTAAACTTGCAGCCATTGGGGTAGATCTCTTGTTTCTCTTCCTAACCCCAGCTTCCTAAAACAAAACATCTGGATAAATCAGAGGATTGACTTCCTCAATTATTGTGTAATTTCGAGATTAAGTAGATAATACCGTTTATAGTCTTGTGTTTTTGTACGAGCTTTCAATTGCTTTGCTTTTGAGCATCATTGAACGACTAAAGTGGTCCAGGCGACCCCAGACTACAATTGATATTATATTTTGTGTATTGATTATATTACTTACAACATGAGTCATTTTAAAACAACAATACATCCACAATAGTTTTAATTATTATTTCATATCATTTTAATATATTTTCATTATTTGTTCTCATATAAGCATTTTTACCACTTCTAACACAAAATAATATATACGGTTTCTATTTACTCTGCCTGTTAGTTCACAAATTTGTGGTCAGTATTTCTAAAAGCGAAAAAAATTTCATTGCTATTTCTTAAAGTGAGATTTGAAATGAATGCCTGGCATTTCTCACACTTCCCGTTCGTCACCAGTAGAATATTGAGGAATCCTGAGCCACTGTTTTACGTTTATATGGGAAATGATAAGGAAATCGAGGATAGATGCTAAGTTGAGGGAGTTTTTAAGGAGGAAAATACGTTTATATGGGAGAGATAGGGAATACGCGGGCCGATACTAGGCTAGACAGTGGTAGAAGGAGGGGAGTGCACTTTATATGAGAGAGATAGGGAATACGTAGAGATGTGCTAGGCTAGACAGATGCTGAAGGAGAGGGAATGTTGGCTTATACGGGAGAGATAGGGAATACGAGGGAGGTGCTAAGTTAGACGTTAAAGCTGGCATGCGTTTATAAGAGAGAGATAGGAAACCGAGGAGAGGTATTAGGCTAGCAAGAGTTGAATAACAGAGTATGCGTTTATATGGGAGAGACGAGGAAAACGGAGAGAGAGAACCTATGCTAGGAGATGGTAGAAGGAGAGGGAAATGCGTTTATATGGGAGAGTTAGGGAAAATGATGATAGGTCTTAGGGATTGTGGTTAAAAACTGTGACACAAAGAACCGCATTATTCAACAACTTTACCAATAAAAAGGTCTAAGTATAGATCATTTGTACGGTATTCGAGGAGAACCTTTAGTGTAAAAACTCCCTAAGATCCATAATAGGGGGAAATGAGTGATCCAGGTCACTTAAAATGCAGAAATGTGCAATTAATATGCTAATTAGAACTCTTCCCTCCACTTGGCACGCCCTTTGGTACCTTTTTCGTTGCAGTTGAGGTCATAAATATTATGAAGTATAATGGAAAGTTTGACAGGTATGCAATTAAGGTTGTCCATCACCTATCAAAATGAACAATGGTGTAATAAATTATGCTTTGTAACAAAAGAGCAGACGCTACTCTCCCCATTCCATTTCCTGCACACCTGCACGCTAGGAAGGCCACACCTGTAGTAACCCCTCCCTCCAGCTGCATTCTATTCTCTCTCCAAACATGCGCACCTGCAATATAACAAATACCGTACCTTTCTCCTGTCAAAATGAACAGTGGTGTAATAAATTATCCTTTGTGACAAAAGAAAAGACGCTATTCTCCCCATTCCTTTTCCTGCACACGTACATGTTAGGAAGGCCGCACCTGTAGCAACCCCCTCCCCCAATGCATTCTATTCTCTCTCCAAACACGTGCAATATAACAAAAGACCAGATTGGTACCGCGATAACAAAAGCAGCTAACAAAAGATCAAGCGCTATTGTCTCCATTACATTCTCCCGCACAACTGCTCGTTAGTAAGGCCACACATGGTGCAACCCCCTTCCCCACAGCTTCTATTCTCTCAAACACGCACACCTGTGCGATATATATCAAAAGACGAGACTGGCGCCCATGTCGCCATTAATTGCAAACCTTGCCAACCTGGTACCGACTTTACCTTCGGGAAACATTCATTGTATTGCAGGTAGTTCTCTTCGAGGGCACCGCAACCTGCACGACGACCTACGAGAATCACCGAGCATAGTTATACATGTTCTAACTCTCTGTTTTTGCGTCCATTGTCTCTTTCAAACAGTGATATCACAAAATGTGTTTAACATACATCATTACCTATATTAAACCCCTGTGTATACTTAGATATCCTTGGTTCTGTGTTCCAATCTTACTGCAGGCAAAAGTTTAATATTTAATTGCTAATGAAAAAATGATACTTGGATAGGGTAAACATTATTATGACATTACCAGCATTAAATGAAAGAAATTTTCGGATATTCAGAGGTCAGAGTTCGAGTCTTAGTGTGGTGAAACATTAATGCTTAATAACTAGTAAATTAAGTAACATATGCGAATATGGACAAATCATGTTAATTTTTATATCATTGCTGTGCTTAATGTAGGATATTCATAGGTACCCTAAGGCCATTGTTCGAATCTTACCACTGCGGAACTCTAATAATGTGTGGGAGTATGCGCGGTCAGATTAAAATATATTTAACAAATATAATTATTTATATTAAACGCTGGTGTATACTTAGGTATCCCGATGCCTAGACTCGATTCTTTATTTTCTTTCTACTTCTCTCTTGTTCTTTCTTTCCCGTTTATCTTTCTATCTATCTCTTTCTTCTTTCTTGACTTGCATACATCCAAGCATTCATATATACACGAGCACATACACAGATCCATTACATGCATATGCATACGTACACATACACCAGCGCACTTACACACACACATACACACATATACCAGTGCACTTACACACATACGCCTACTAACATACACACATACACCAGTGCACATACACACACGCACACACATACACCAGTGCACGCACACACATGTGCACACATACACACACATACGCATATAAGCATACATACACACACGCACTCACATACACTAGTGCACACACATACACACGCACACACATGCACACAGATACACATACACCAGTGCACACAAAACATGCACACAGACTCACATATGTAAAACAAGTGCACACACATACACATATGTAAAACCAGTGCACACACACATACACACACGCACACACACACCAGTACACACATATACACATACGCCTACAAGCATACACACATGCACATACGCCTACAAACATATATACGTACACCAATGCACACACACGCACACTAGCATTGGAAATTGTTGTCTTTACAGAATTCAAAATCTTTGTTTCATTTCCCTGTAACCTAGCGAAATGTAATTCTTTTCAGGCTATCACATTCACATTACTTTCATTCCCCCACACATTTTTATAGGTTTTGTAAAGGCATTGTGGAGGTACATGATGAGATGGAGAGAGAGAGAGGAATTGAAGCAAGTAGGAATAGAAATGCTGAGAGCCTCTGCCCATGTGCAGCAGGTTGTAATTCCACTGGGTGCAATAATCACTTGAGGTGTAACCCTCCCCCACCATGACGATGTGCTGGCATAGCCAGGAGGGATTTAGATCTCTGTATAAACAGTTAACGACGCGTGATAGGATCATTGTGATGTTATTAACTCTACATTTAAATTTTAAAGAACTTCAAAAAGCAACTGAGGTGTTTTTTTTAATTTATAAAGCGTGAGTCATCGATTTCTACCCGCACGCAGCATTCCTCACACTAATACAATGCAAGGTGAGTGAGTTTTTACATAACTATAGAAAACAGTTTTTACGTTTTTTACAATGGAATTAATTTTGTTTAAACGATTCAGTGCATGAAAGACGAATCGGGGCGAGAGTGTCATATTTTTACCTGAACTTTACACTCACATGGATTTCTCGGTACACTCTACTTCCATTCACAAGATTTTCTCTACCTACTCTTTGTTTCTCTACACACTCATACCCCATTAATATTCATACGATTTAATCTACTCATTCTTTGTTTCTCTATACATTCTTTTTCTATGAACATTCATACGATTTTCTATACCTCTTTGTATAACAATCACAGTGATTGCTACACCTGCTCTTCTTCTATTAACATTTATACGATTTTGTGTACACATTCTTCTTCCATTAACATTCATACGATTTTCTTCACTCATTCCTTGTTTCTCTACTCATTCTTCACGCATTCACATTCACATGATTTCCTCTGTGTCCCTAACTGTATCACCGTCACGTGGATTTCTAGACACATTCTTCAGTCATTCACATTCACATTATTTTATCCACCCCCTCATTGTTTCACCATCATATAAATTTTTCACCCATTCTTCTGTTCACATGATTTTCTCTACCCGCTCGTTGTTTCACTAATACACACAATGAATTTTTCATTGAACAGAACACGCGCCTATACACAACCGTTTCTGGTAATCAGGACTTTGCGTAAGTAGATCCTCTTTTTGTTACGGTAGGGGTGTTCATAAACAATGCATGCCATCTTCTGATACTTTAACATTTTTTGTATCAATGCTGTGAGGAAACGGAATGCCTTTTGGAATTTTCTGTAGCAACCTGCAGCATTCTTTTCACCGATCGACCGCTCACACATTGCAGTGGTTGTGAATAGATAACAGGTCTCATATTCTTTCGGCGTTATATACAAGAAACCACCTGCTTGACTATATAAACAATCCTATACTATATAACAATCCTGCTTTTTTCTGTGCTGAATACATGAGACAATCTACTCTGACATATAGCATAGAGCCAATTCATTTTTAGTTAAGAAATGCAGTAATATTAACCAAATAACATGAACTGCAAACATTTGACTCATATGTAGTTTTTGTAGCTGATCTGCGGAAATGATATATCACTGCACAGACCTCGTTGCATTGTTTAATAATTTATGATAAAGTATTTACATGTAAACCTCTGGCTTATGTGATGTAGCTTTTATTTCTACACTAATCATTGCAATGTAGGGATTTCTTTTTTCATTAGGAATGTATGCATTTTAATGTATAAAACAATCTGTAAAAGCATACCTTCATTTTTTTATTATTTTTTCATGCAATTTCAGTACATTACTCATCCAACTCATCGTTTCAGCATATGGCGTTACGATTGCAGCAGATAGGTTACCTAAATGTAAATGTATACACGATTCAAGTATTTTTAGGATGCAAATTCCATCACTATTTAAAAGTATTTCACAATCATTTAAATTCGTGTTCAAGAATCTTATTTTTGTCCACTTCCATATAAGCAATGACATAAGAGAGAAACCATATTTTCACAATATTCTAGTCGCTGGCACTTTCTCAATTGAAGGAGTGCTTTGAATATAGAGAGACTCTCTCGAATTATCTCTCAGTCTTGCATTGCTATGTATACAAATTTGTTTATGTTTTTCACTATAAGCACTGTAACGTCGTAGAAGAACCCTATCTTAACGTTGCGGTTTCTCGAGATGCAGACGTCTCGGTACCCGCTTCTTACATCTTTCGGTGATTTAGCGAGGTTGGTTCTTCTATCATCCAAGAGCGTCTGCCTCCTTTGCAGATCAGCTAAGGTGTTCTTCTTCGTCTTCTTATTCCATCTGAAACATTGTCCAATGAAAGTCTTAGAAAACATGCTTTTGGAGGTGTAGGTAACCTGAAGGAATTACTTTTTTGTTAGTCTACATGGAAAATGAAACACAAAAGTTTTGTATAAACATTCAGATATCAGGCGTTATTTCAATGTGATAGACATAACTGAATTCAAAACACGTGACATGGTGATTTGATGAATTTTTTTTATAAAATTCTATAGAATATATGTTTTGTATCTTCATATGTAATATCAATGAGGCAGCTGTTTTATTTATAGTTTTTTCAAAGTAAAAATAGGAAAACATTGCATACTTAAGTTTGGTATTTCTACTTACCCTCGCTGTGGGTACAAAGGAAAATTTACATGTCTTAAATTTCCCCATCTCTGTGACGTCTTTATATTCCACATATGCCTTTCCAGGCATTTCTGCAAGATCTTCGTCGGTTAACAATTTATGGTGTTCAGGCAAGAACACTTGGCAATTCTCCAGTGAAGATTCGATCCTGGTACCATATCTCTCTCTTTAAAGTTTTTGTCTCATATTTAAGACCTATTTTAAGATCTTGAATTCGCCGAACTGGTAGGAAACTGTGCGCTTCAGCCATATTGTTAAGTCTATCTGCTAAACACTTTGTAACAGACATTGATCTAGAGTTAATTTTTCAATGTACTATTCAGATGGAAGGACATGTTATGCATTTATATTAGAACTAAAGTATTTATTGTGCTACATGACAGCAGTTTTTTGTAAGTATGTTTATACATGCTTGTGTTCGGGGATATCCGTAGGTCTTTTTGCAGGTGCGCTTGTTTGGTAGAGTGCTAGATTTGTAACAAAGCAGACGGCTATAAGATTGTTTATGCATCTTTGTTCTCGGGTATACTCGCCGGTCTTCGTGCACGTTAGACAGTATCTATGTGACAGTGAATGGAAGAAGAGTGTGTGTAGAAATTCCTGTGATGGTGAAACAAAGAGTGGATAGAGATAATCGTGTGAATGTGAATGGCTGAAGAATGTGTGTAGAAATCCATGCGACGCTGAAACAATGAGGGGGTGGAGAAAAATCATGTGAATGTGAATGGTTGAAGAAGGCGTAGAGAAACAAAGAATGAGTAGAGAAAATGGTATGAATGTTAATGGAAGAAGAATGTGTAGAGAGAATCGTATGAATATTAATAGAAGAAGATCGGGCGTAGAAATCACTGTGATTGTTAAACAAAGAGGACGTATAGTAAAACTATGAATGTGTAGAGAAACAAAGAATGAGTAGAGAAAATGTATGAATATTAATGGGGGATGAATGTGTAGAGAAACAAAGAATGAGTAGAGAAAATCTTGTGAATGGAAGAAGAGTGTACCGAGAAATCCATGTGAGTGTAACGTTCAGATAAAAAATATTATCCGTTGATTCGTCTTTCAAGCACTGAATCGTTTAAACAAAATTAAATGCATTGTACAGTTATGTAAAAACTCTAGTTCTAGTTCTAGTTTAGAAAAGGGTGGGTTTTATGCCCAAGCACTGCGACCTTAAAGAGCTATTATACATCCACACTTTGTCGCGGTTACTTTCGTGTTATCTTATTTGCTGAGTGCCTGTTATTGTTTTACTATTTTGAATTTTGAGTTCTTTGTCCTCCGGCTAGCTATTATTTCCAGTGGAGCAAATCTCTTAAACAGGGTTGTAAACGGAAAGAACTTGTTACTAAAAGATAACACTGATATAAGAATTTGTTTTTACACTTTTATTGCCACCACACTTTATTCATTTCACATAATTACTCTTGATACACGCCCGACTGAAACTGTTATATTTTCGAATGTAACTATAATCACTTGTTTGCCGCACATTATTAATTCTAGTATTTCACATTTTGTAACTAACTTTACGACGCGAGAGATTCTGTAGAATTGCATAACGTGTACTTCGTGAATGATTCTGTTAAACTGCGCGACGTATAACCCGTGAATGATTCTGTTGAACTGCGCGACGTGTAATCCGTGGATGATTCTCTTAAACTGTGCGATACTTGTCTCTGGCTTCAAAATTTATACTCCCTCACCCCGATATCCCTAAAGATTATAATCGAGCTGCTATTGGTTAATAAAGCGCGCCAACATTAGCGTCTATTTTTATATCCAATCAAAATTACGAACACATATGCTCTAGGGAAGATATTCCCTCCATTTCTAAAGAAAAGCGCGCTACTCTGCCGTCATTTGTTTGCCTCTTCTAATTGATAAACAACTCACCCCCTCGCTCATTGTTACCCACTCCTATTGTCAGTTTCAGTGAGGCCGTGTAACCTTATTTCCTGACAATGCTTATAATTAACTAACATCTCAAATCATTGTCATAAAATAATGTTAAGTTACACTACAATCACTCTGGCATTCACAGTGTTGTGATATAAAATACTGCCTCATATGCCCCACTAGAAACATAATTATCAATATTTACAACTTGTTTGAAATTTTATAATTGTGTTTCTAGTCTCCTGAATCTTGGAACACGCGGTATTTATCACTTGCACGTAAACACTGCACACGCATTTTACACACGTTATACATCTTGCCTTTTTGTCGCCACTATTCACTGGCTCGGGTCTAATGTGTTTATATACATACATCTGACATTACAATTTTTATAGCAAATTCTGTACCCTGAACTATTTAGGTCACTGTTACAAAAATGGTTATACTTTCTTAGGTTATTGACATAAAAATGTATACAATCAAGAATTTTAACCTGGTTCATTTTGTAATTATTGAACACATTTACCAAAATATTCATCCTCTACACAAATATATTTACATCCCTTAATTCTAGACATAATTTCACATTATCTGTGTGTTATATAACTGTTTTGCTTTAATTATCTTTACCCTTTTTTATTGTTTTGTACTTTATATTTACAATACTCTTTGAGTTATATCTACATACTTTTACTTCAATATGACATTAAATTTTCATTATTACATGCTTCATTTCAAATGTGGTTACTGTTTACTAAGAAAATATTCTTATTTCCCTTTAAACATTTATTTTTGTCCTGAACTTATTTCTCCCTTATTATGACATATATACATAGTTAACCCTCTTACATTTCAATATTTTGTTCTGCAGTTCAGCTTTACTTATCCTGAATTAGTTTGCTTTTTTTAGCGGTCATTGCTATTCCCTCTCCTGGATCAAATTGTCTATGGCTAAACATTACTGGTAGCTGTATCGTAACCTTCCAAAATTTGTTCATGAATAGCCTCTTTAAGGATTCATATGAAATTTCACCCCCTGATACCATTTGAAACCAATCTAAAGCTTTCTGAACCACACATCTTTTAACAACTATCATTTTCAATTCTTCCGGTATCTTTTTAATTTGAGAGTACTCTGACAAATCTGCAATAAACTGTACTGGATTGAAGTTTTCATTTTGAACATCTTGGTGCTTGTTAATTTCAGAAGTTAGTTTGTGATTATTTATAGACAAAACTTTAACTTCTTCGGACAACTTATTTCTTTGTGTTTCCGACTGCTTCTGAATTTCAAGATATCTCCCCTCTGAAATTAACTTGCACCTGAATTAAATCTGCATTCGTAGCCTCCATCATCTCTCTGAGCTCACTTGAAATGCTATTCATTCGGCTACCTAACTCTGTACATTTTACGTCAACATGTTCAATTTTATTATTAACCTCATTTTTTGGTTAGATATTTCCCTGCTCATATCTGACATTTTCTTTGAAACTTTTCCTATCTCACTTGCTAGTATTTCCTGATTTTCATTTCTCATTCTTATCATACTACTATCTAGCTCCATAAATTTCTTTTCAATTTCTTCCCTGTTTTGTTCTAAGCTCTTACCAATATCTTCCCTTAATTCCCTATTACTCTTTTCCATATCTTCCCTTAATTGATCTGTAATACTTTTACCAATATTTTCCCTCAATTCCCTATTATTCTTTTCCATATCTTTCCTTAATTGATCTGTAATACTCTTACCAATATCCTCCTTCAATTCCCTATTATTGTTTTCCATATCTTTCCTTAATTGATCTGTAATACTCTTACCAATATGTTCCCTTAATTCCCTATTATTCTTCTCCATATTTTCTCTCAATTCCCTATTATTCTTATTTAATGTTTCACCAATATTTCTCAGCATTTCCATCATCATACCAGCATCAAAATTAACATTTCCTGCTATTCTATTCTCACTTTCATCACTAATATTTCCTCCCTCAAATTCTACATTGTTTGAGCTATTTTCTGTAACCTGTATTGAATTACAGCTAACTTTTAGATTATCCCCTTCCATAATTGTTTCTTCAGTATTATTAGTGGACATTGTTTTCTTAATTCTTCCACTCCTCAACAACATTTAATTTCTCACATTTTTTTTCTTTTAGGATACACAAAAAATTTACAATTTTCTAACCTTTATGATGCTATCTGATGATGTTGCTTTGATGTCCAGCTTCCTCCTCCTCTCTCCTAGATGTATATGTCGCCTCTGCGTCATACTACGATGGATCTGCGTCGTCTCGCTGTCTTGGTGTCGAATTCCACTGTTGTCATCTGTTCACGTAGTTATGATGTCCACTCATCCGCGTCATCGGTCGTTCTGGTGATTGTTTCTGGGATCTGCGTCTTGTAGTTAATTTCACTGCTCCACTCGCTCCACGTCCTGGTTCCTTCGTCCCTTCCTGGTTATTTTCGCCCCACGTTCTGGGAGCCAATTTGTCATGCTATCTTTCGTGTTATCTTATTTGCTGAGCGCCTGTTATTGTTTTACTATTTTGAATTTTGAGTTCTTTGTCCTCCGGCTAGCTATTATTACCAGTCGAGCAAATCTCTTAAACAGGGTGTGTAAACGGGAAGCAGTTGTTACTAAAAGATAACACTGATTAAGGAATTTGTTTTTACACTTTTATTGCCACCACACTTTATTCATTTCACATAATTACTCTTGATACACGCCCGACTGAAACTGTTATATTTTCGAATGTAACTATAATCACTTATCTGCCGCACATTATTAATTCTAGTATTTCACATTTTGTAACTAACTTTACGACACGAGAGATTCTGTAGAATTGCATAACGTGTACTTCGTGAATGATTCTGTTAAACTGCGCGACGTATAACCCGTGAATGATTCTGTTGAACTGCGCGACGTGTAACCTGTGAATGATTCTGTTGAACTGCGCGACGTGTAACCCGTGGATGATACTCTTAAACTGTGCGATACTTGTCTCTGGCTTCATAATTTATACTCCCTCACCCCGATATGCCTGAAGATTATAATCGAGCTGCTATTGGTTAATAAAGCGCACCAACATTAGCGTCTATTTTTATATCCAATCAAAATTACGAACACATATGCTCTAGGGAAGATATTCCCTCCATTTATAAAGAAAAGCGCGCTACTCTGCCGTCATTTGTTTGCCTCTTCTAATTGATAAACAACTCACCCCCTCGCTCATTGTTACCCGCTCCTATTGTCAGTTTCAGTGAGGCCGTGTAACCTTATTTCCTGACAATGCTTATAATTAACAAACATCTCAAATCATTGTCATACAATAATGTTAAGTTACACTACAATCACTCTGGCATTCACAGTGTTGTGATATAAAATACTGCCTCAACTTTAATCAGTTAAGCAGTCTGTTGCTCGTTATGAACTTAACCAGACTGGTAAAGGCTTTAGATAGTTCATCTATCTTTGGAAAGTGATTGCCAAAAATGTTTGTAAAAACTCATTCACCTTACATCGTATTAGTGCTGAGGAATGCAGCATGCGGGTAGAAATCGATGACTAATGCTTTTTAAATTAGAAAACACCTCACGTTGCTTTTTGAAGTTCTTTAAAATTTAAATGTAGAATTAATAAGATCACAATGTTTCTAGCACGTGTCGTTAACTGTTTATATATAGATCTAAATCCCCACTGGCTATGCCAGCACATCGTCATGGCGAGGGTGGAGTGTTACATGTCACGTGTTTATTGCACCCAGTGGAATTAACACCTGCTGCACATGTGCAGAAGCTCTCAGCATTTCTATTCCTACTTGCTTCTGCTCCACTCTCTCTCTCTCTCTCCCTCCCTCTCATCCTGTACCTCCATAATGCCTTTACACAACCTATAAAAATGTGTGGAAGAATGAAAGTCATGTGAATGTGGTAGCCTGAAAAGATTTACATTTTGCCAGGTAATAGGGAAATGAAACAAAGATTTTGAATTCTGTAAAGAACACAATTTCCAATTCTAGTGTCCGTGTGTGTGCATTTGTGTATGTAAATATGTAAATTTGTAGGTGTATGTGCATGTGCGTATGCTTGTAGGCGTATATGTATGTGCGTGTACTGGTGTATGTGTATGTGCGTGTGTTTATGTGTGTGCACTGGGGTATGTGTGTATGATTTTATGCGTATTTGCGTGTGTGTGGGTGTGTGTGCACTGGTGTATGTGAGTCTGTGTGCATGTGTGTGCACTGGTGTATGTGTGTGCGTGTGTGTATGTGTGTGCACTGGTGCATGTGTGTATGCTAGTGGGCGTTTGTGTGTGTGTCTGTGTGCATGTGTGTGCGTGTGTGTATGTGCACTGGTGTATTATGTATGTTTGTAGGCGTATGTGTGTGTAAGTGCACTGGTGTACGTGTGTGTGTCCGTGTATGTATGAATAAGTGCACTACAGTATGTATACGTAAGCGTAAGTATGTGTAATGGTTCTGTGTATGTGCTCGTGTATATATGAATGCTTGGATGTATGCAACGCAAGTAGAAAGAAAGAGATAGATAGAAAGTAAAACGGGAAAGAAAGAAAAATAGAGAAGAAGAAATAAAATAAAGAATCGATTCTAGGCTTCGGGATTCCTAATTTAACATCAGGGTTTAATATAAATAATTATATTTATTAAATACATCTTAATCCTACCGCGCATACTCCCATAGTTTCATATTTATTAAGCATTAGAATTTCGCAGTGGTAAGATTCGAACTATGACCTCAGGGTACCTAAGAATATCCTACGTTGAGCACCGTAATGGTATTTAAAAATTAACACGATTTGCCCATGCTTGTCTATGCTACTTAATTTATTAGTTATTAGGCATTAATGTTTCACCACACTAAGACTCGAACTATGACCTCTGAATATCCGAGAACATCTTTCATTAATGCTGGTAATGTCACATTAATGTTTTAGCCTATCCAAGTATCATTTTTCATTGGCAATTAAACCTTAAATTTTTGCCTGCAGTAAGATTCGAACACAGACCTAAGGATACCTAAGTATACACAGGGGTTTAATATAGGTAATGATATATGTTAAACACATTTTGTGATATCACTGTTTGAATGCGACAACGGACGCAAAAACTTAGTTAGAACATGTATAACTATGCTCGGTGATTCTCGTAGGTCATCTTGCAAGTTCGGGTACTCTCGGACATAACTATCTGCGATGTAATGAATGTTTCCCGAGGGCAAAGTCGGTGCCAGGATGGCGAAGTCTGTAACTAATGGCGACATGGACGCCAGTCTGGTATTTTGATATATATTGTACAGGTGCGCGTGTTTGAAGAGAATAGAAGCTGTGGGGGAGGGGGTTGCTCCATGTGTGGCCTTCCTAACGAGCAGTTGTGCGGGAGAATGTAATGAAGACAATAGCGCTTGATCTTTTGTTAGCTGCTTTTGTTACTGCGGTACCAGTCTGGTCTTTTGTAATATTGCACGTGTTTGTAGAGAGATTAGAATGCAGTGGGGGAGGGGGTTGCTACAGGTGCGGCCTTCCTAACATGTACGTGTGCAGGAAATGGAATGGGGGAATAGCGTCTTTTCTTTTGTCACAAAGGATAATTTATTACACCACTGTTCATTTTGACAGAAGAAAGGTACGGTATTTGTTATATTGCAGGTGCGCATGTTTGGAGAGAGAATAGAATGCAGCTTGAGGGAGGGGTTGCTACAGGTGTGGCCTTCCTAGCGTGCAGGTGTGCAGGAAATGGAATGGGGAGTGTAGCGTCTGCTTTTTTGTTACAAAACATAATTTATTACACCATTGTTCATTTTGACAGGTGATGGACAACCTTAATTGCATACCTGTCAAACTTTCCATTATACTTCATAAAATTTATGACCTCAACTGCAACCAAAAAGGATCCAAAGGGCGTGGTAGGTGGAGAGAAGAGTCCGAATTAGCATATTAATTGCACATTTCTGCATTTTAAGTGACCTGGATCACTCATTTCCCCCTATTATGGAACTTAGGGAGTTTTTACACTAAAGGTTCTCCTCGAATACCGTACAAATTATCTATACTTAGACCTTTTTATTGGTAAAGTTGTTGAATAATGCGGTTCTTTGTGTCACAGTTTTTAACCACAATCCCTAAGACCTATCATCGTTTTCCCTAACTTTCCCATATAAACGCATTTCCCTCTCCTTCTACCATCTCCTAGCATAGGATCTCTCTCTCTCTCCCCGTTTTCCTTGTCTCTCCCATATAAACGCATTCTCTGTACTTCAACTCTTGCCTGCCTAATACCTCTCCTCGGTTTCCTATCTCTCTCATATAAACGCATGCCAGCTTTAACGTCTAACTTAGCACCTCCCTCATATTCCCTATCTCTCCCGTATAAGCCAACATTCCCTCTCCTTTAGCATCTGTCTAGCCTAGCACCTCTCTACGTATTCCCTATCTTTCTCATATAATGTGGATTCCCCTCCTTCTAACACTGTCTAGCCTAGCATCGGTCCCCGTATTCCCTATCTCTCCGATACAAACGCATTTTCCTCCTTGAAGACCCTCTCAACCTAGCATCCACCCTCGTTTTCCCTATCCTTTGGGCCCAAATGACCTAGCTGTCGACGGGCCCTTAAACTCCACACCACCACCACATCCCTATCCTTTCCCATATAATCGCAAAAAAATAAATTGCCCAGGATTCCTCTATATACTCTATTATCACCCTTTAAAGCAGAAAGAGATTAGTAGAACGAAAATGTGTATAAACGTCTTTCTTTCTCTCTTTCATAAATTTGTACGAAAATGCTTTGAAAATCGGAACATTTGGCAACAGCGCGCTTTTCCTTCAGGTATATGAGAAAAATCACACCTTACGGGTTATGTCCATTCTGCGGAGAGCAGAATGCGGGCTCTTTCTCCGATGCCCCTGCGCAGCTGTTGCTGCTACTGCATTACACGAAGGATGTTAACTTTGCTGGTAAAGGTAAAGGTACTATCACGGAGGGGCCCCCCGAAACCGGTAACCTTACTGTGAGTATTTAATCGCCAAGATATGTCCCTCTTATATTTTCAACTTAATGTTTAATGAAAGCAACTAAAATGGAACTCTTGCATAAGTTAGAATGAGACAAATATTTAACTCAAACTTTACTTATTATACACTTAATTTAAAACATTATAACTACCATACTTAACAATTATATAGAAAACAGTACTTTTAAGTATTATTTGAATACGAGTAAATGGTAAGTGGGCATATTTATTTAAGTATTTAAAGAAATCAATGAAACAAATTATGTGATTTTATATAAATGATAAGTGAACTAGACTAACAACTATATCATTTAAACACCAAGAAAGGGGGGGAGGTCACAGCCATGTGAGGCGTATGTGTGATAGGTACCCCGCTAGTGTTGCGACGTCGTATTACGATGCAAATTACAATTTGTACAAGCATATGCTAAATTGTGCGAAACGAGGCCCTCAAAGAAGACATTGGGAATAACAAAAGAAGCTAGGTTTGTTGACGTTCTGTCATATACTTGCGTAGGTTTACTTTAATCGTTCCAATGTGAATTATAATGAGACGAAGAGTGTGGAAATTTTATTTATGCAATTCTGCTGTTATAATCAGGCTGTTGCTGTATTCAAAATCCTATATAATTGGCTTATTATGGCATGCGTGCCAATAATAGCAGTGACGCATTTTCTAGAGTAATTACGTCATACCGGCATTCCAAGTTGCCATGGCTTATAGAAAGAAGATGAAACCATTTTGTGTAATTCATTTCTCTGAGCAATGCATATGCAAAATCCTATGTACATTACTAAATATACAATAATTAAGATGTGAATTTATAACTACTTACCCTGCTGTGTAGAAAATAGGCTCATCACATCCAGTAACACCTGCTCATTTCTCTCCTAGGAACGGAATGCATGCAGGTTGCTTATCGGTTCAACACGCCAAGTACTCGTAGTAACAAATGAAATGCAGTGAGAGAAGCTTATACCTCATAATATACAAGATGCTCTTACTTATATCAGCTATGGATGTCGAATTACTTCAAGATTTATTTCCTACAATTTATAATGCTAAGCTTTCATAAAATGTTGTATCTAACGTAGATAATTCTAATACTAACTAGTGCCATGATCATTGAGCTTATCCACTTGCTTCATAAATTACTATTTTTCTGCTGATATAAATGTTCATAGACTAAAATCCTATTATAGTGTATTATTCGTCTTTGTACATAGTCACCTCCTAATATGGTGACATCCATACAACTTCCAACTTGTATAGGGTTCAATAGTTCGTTGTTTGCTATCATTATCCTTTAGATATTTCGGCATTGAGCATACTTGAATTTTCATAATATCATTCATTTTCCCTTCTGCTTCAATAGCATCCTCACTCTGTCAATTAGAACGGCTTTCAGTCTATCTGGGTGCATTGATGGGAGGATATTTTACCACGTTTTCTACTGTTTGGAAATTGAATCAGATTAAAAATGTTCAGTGCCACGGCCGAGACTGAACCACGGATTTTGAATATCTACGCCAACTTGCAGTCACTATGTTAGCGTGGCTAGTTGCCCAACTGCGCACTGAACTTCTCTCATCGCATTCATTCATATACTCTAAGTAACGGCTGGCTCACAAAAACTGAGAAAGGTAACCGGAACGGGATCGACAACGTTAAAATGCATGTATTATAATGTGAGCGTTCACAATTAACGGGAAAGAAGACTTTGTCAAGTGCTAAATTTATCGTTCTCATTCCCCGGCATGGCTTACTAGATCTATGTTGTGAATATTAGACTCCTCACTACAGAAATTACGCAATATGGGCATGACATGAAACAGTCGCTACAGGACTGAGGCTAGACGGAGGTCGAGGAGTAGAGTAGGGTTTATATGAGAAATATAGGAAAACGAGGAGAGATATTAAGCTAAGCAGGTTGAGTATGCGTTTATAAGGAGAGACGAGAAAACGGAGAGATCCTATGCTACGATAGACAGGTGTTAAAGGTAGAATGTGTTTTATATATGTTAGATAGGAAACCAAAGAGATACTCAGCTAGACAGGGGGGCAGGAGGGGAATACGCTTTATGAGAGGTAGGGGATACGGGGAGAGATGCTAGAGTAGACAGTGGTTGAGAGTAGAGTATGCGTTTATATGTATGAGAAGTATAGGGACTGGAGGAGGGGTGTTAGGCTAGACAGAGGTTGAGGAGTAGAATATGGTTTATATGAGACGTATAAGAAAACGAGGAGAGGTGTTAGGCTAGACAGAGGTTGAGGAGTAGAGTATGGTTTTAATGAGAGGTATAGGAAAACGAGGAGAGGTGTTAGGCTGGACAGAGCTAGAGGAATAGAGCATGGTTTATATGAGAGGTAAAAGAACAGGAGGAGAGGTGTTAGGCTAGACAGATACTGAAGGAGTAGCAATATGGGTTTATATACAGGAGAGATATGGAATAGGAGGGGAAGTGCTAGACTTTCAAAGCGACTTTAGACGAGAACTTCCTGGAAAGCTGTTTGTTGTCAATGCCAGGACACAAATTCTAGACAGCTGCAGCACGTAACCCCCTCACGTAAAAAGGTGACCCACTTACACAAAAAGGTGACCCACTTACACGAAAAGGTGACCCACAAAGGGAAAAAGGTGGCCCGCTCAGGGAAAAAGGTGACCCACTCAAGCAAAAAGGTGACTCACTCAAGCAAAAACGTTGACCCACTCAGGGAAAAACGTGACCCACTCACGCAAAAAGGTGACCCACTAACCTAAAGAGGTAACCAGTAAACGGAAAAATGTGACCCAAAAAGGGGAAAAGGTGACCCACAAAGGGAAAAAGGTGACCCATAAAGGGAGAAAGGTGACCCACAAAGGGAAAAAGGTGACCCACTCAAGCAAAAAAGGAGACCTACAAAGGGAAAAGGTGACCCACAAAGGGAAAAATGTGACCCACTCAAGGGAAAAGGTTACCCACACAGGGAAAAAGGTGACCCACAAAGGGAAAAAGGTGACCCACTCAAGGGAAAAAGGTGACCCACTCAGGGAAAAAGGCAGGGAAAAGGTGACCCACAAAGGGAAAAAGGTAAGTAATTCAGCTAACATCACAGGGTAGGCAGATTCCGGGAAGCGGATATAGCATAGCTCCGTATGATTTCACAGCTAATTTAGATAGTATCGTAGGTATTTAGGATAAGTCAAGTATCATAGGTGTTTAGAGTCACTCAGCTAGTATCACAGGGTATATTCCAGAGACTGACTGCATCATAGCTGTATATGATTTCTCAGGTAATTCAGATAGTATCGTAGGTATTTGGACTGATTCAAGTATCATAGGTGCTTAGAGTAACTCAGCTAGTATCACAGAGAAGGATAGATTCCATGGTTTAGTGCGTGTATAGTTGCGTGTGATGTCACAGGTAATTCAGATAGTATCGTGGGTATTTAGGATACTTCGAGTATCATAGGTGTTTAGAGCCGCTCAGCTAGTACCACAGGCGACTAGATTCCAGGGGCAGGACGTATCATAGTTGTATATGATTTCACAGGTAATTCAGCTAGTATCGTAGGTATTTAGACTAATTCAGCTAGTCTCACAAAGAGGATAGATTCCAGGCTCGGTTATAACATAGTTTCGTATTTCACAGGTACTTCAGGTAATATCGTAAGTATTTGGGGTAATCGACATAGTTTCACAGATATTAGTGATAATTTTGATCAGCGATTTGTATCACAGCTATTTAAGGTAATTGCAGGTGATTTAGGTTGTATCAATGGTATTTGAGTTATTTTAACAGGTAATTCAGATAGTATCACAGGTGCTAGTGTTGATTTCGATCAAGAATACGTATCAGAGCTATTTAAGGTAATTGCACATGATTAGGGTAGTATCACAGGTATTTAAGTCATTTTAACAGATAATTCAGATAGTATTACAGATATTCATGGTAATATAGAGAGGAATTATTTTGTAAGCATTTCTCATCCAACGTTACAACAATTTATATACTCTTTTCTAAATCTTTCAAACCTTTTATATGTTAAACTGTTAGCGTGCGAGGTGGAGAGGGATAAACTGTATACGGTTTACAAACTGAAAAGCGTTACTTC
This sequence comes from Deroplatys truncata, assembly GCA_030765065.1. Classification (NCBI taxonomy): domain Eukaryota; kingdom Metazoa; phylum Arthropoda; class Insecta; order Mantodea; family Mantidae; genus Deroplatys; species Deroplatys truncata. Next base: position 172,236,180 of record CM060990.1, read on the forward strand.
AACATACCTTTATTTTAGTTCGTTGTACGTGCCTCTCCCCTTTTATCTAGGCTTGAGGCTAGCACTAGGATTGCTCCGAATGGCAGGGTTAACACCTCCCCTTCCATCTTCTTCTTTCTTCATCGGACGTCTGCTAGTTGCATACACAGCACACGAATAAACTTCATTTTTTAAGGTTGTAGTCTCACGAGAAAATCTTCATCTTTGACTTGCCTTCTCTTAAGCACTGTTTGTAATACTGTAATGTCCATACGCATAGGTAGTTACTCCATCCTCAGCAATAACTCTTATATCATCAAAGGGACTCAATGTAATTTTATTCACTTGCACGGTGGTAACAGCATGCTTTCGTGATAGGATTAGATTCATAGGCGTCCTGATGATTTCACAGGTTTTAAGACAGTCTGTATAGCTGTCAAACGTAATGTACTGCTTAATAGCGCTACGTTTTATACTTTTAATCTTTTTTATCATCGAGCTTTGAATATCTAAGGCATACATCTTAGGTCGTAGTCCAACAAAGCGTAGGATGATTTTGCTATTAGCCTCATCTTTAAATTTTCCAAGCACCTTCTTGTTTAGAGTTGAATGGCATATATGATTGACAGGGTAATCAGCTGTAGCGAGATGCTCAAGAAAACGTAGCTTGTCCTGCTACACATCTTCAGTTGTTACATGATGAATGAATGAATCAGTGTCCATATAAATAAGCTTCAGGTTTTCAGCTCTATAATAAGGCAACAACACGTCGTAATGATAGTTTTACATTAATGTCTTCGAGATGTCCAGCACACTCATACCAATGTATATAGGCTTGTTGAATAGAATCTGACGAGAGGCCATATGTACAGCAGCTAGATTAGCGGCATATATCGTCCTGTCGATGAACGTAGGCTTAGCGATCAGCTTCTCTAGAGTTTTTCATTGGTCACCAGTCGTATATCCATACGGTTACGCAGGTACTCCATAGTTTCTCCAAACATGGCGTTCTTAAAGAGCTTGTACAGATCCTTCTCGAAATCATTTGCAGCTTGCTGTCGTAGCCTGTTGTTAAATTTCACATAAGGTTTCAACCACCGAGACTGTCGGAATTGTAGCACACGATGGATTTTTGGTAGTCATAGTCCATGATTAAGAGCTTGCTTCAAAGCCACGTAATGCACTACATACTTCTTTCGAGGTCCAAGATGAGGTATCAGTTTCTTTGTAGATGATTCCAACGGTTTCATACACTCAGGCAGGAAAGGTAGATTGTTGTGTAGATCGTGAAGTTCTGCAGGATATTCGATATCGACTTCTAATATGTAGCCATGAGGATCATCTTCTTGTAGTCTTTCTAAGTTGATTTCTTCAGGCGAAACCCACAGAAATCCACCATAAGGAAGGCCGTGACACATTGCCCACCCATATTGGTTATTGGCGTCCTCGTATGTGATAAATTGGGTTGGTCTCGACGGATCAAACTTCTCCATATAAGTGTTATTAGCCTCTGCATACCGATGGGTAACTTGGCATAAACCTCCTCTTATACCTGATTCCACCATGAGTAGTTGATCATAATCTTGCAACAGTTTCAGTTGAATTCCTGTAGACAGTAACATGGCATCCCATGTAAGTCCTGGAGAGGTAAAATAATGTGCAGGATCAACCTTAAGTGTTTTGAGGGTTTGCTCTCTGAATGTCTCAAAGACATCAGCTAGGAGTAGTACATCTGAAGTTAAGTAGAGATCGCTGTACCCACCCAGGTTTCTCACATTAAACAGCTCCCATACGTTTCTAGCATGTTCGTAGTCAGTATCAGTAATTTCTTCTTCGTTTAATCTATTGTAGAAGGAGTCCTTAGGAGGCAAGCAGGTCTCGTTCAGGATATCCCATGACGTAACAAAATCATACGGAAATACACCCTTACGAGTCACCAAGTTCAATTTGACTTCTCCGAAGTACTTTAGTGTTTCAGGATATGAGGTTAGATTTTTTACCAACTTATCCAAGCTTGTACTGAGGAATCGGAACTTATCCACAAACCGAAGCTTTATATCTCCTACATACTTGGTGAATGAGATATAGCTTTCTTCAGAGATAGGAATTACCTCCACACGTTCACTTGTACAACCCAACTCCGTGACAATGAAATGAGAGTCATATCCGCTAATGTTATGCATGAAGACAGGGATATATTTAGGTGTTTTACAGGCTAAATTGCATTCATTATGATGACTTTCACGATATGCACCGCTGATGTGATCATTGTCCCTTACTTTGTAGTTTTCTTCTGTAAAGCCTTTACCACACAGGCAGCATACTATAGAAGACTCAAAATCCCTTTGCTGTTGGTCCGTAAGTTTCAGAGGCTTAACAGATTTGTATATATTACCAATCATTGTTGCAAGTGATGTCAGGTACAGCATAAACTTCTGGGCAGCATCATAACCACGATATACATAGGGTTGCTTAGGAAGACCAGTTTCAATATATTCAACACAGGATGAAGGTTTCACATAAACACAGAAGCTCATTGGTGTATGCTCTTGATAAGGGGTTGTATTGGAAGTTTCAAGATTGGGTATACATGTATGGCATGGAGTGAGAATACTCTCAAAATCAGCATAGATGACATAAAGTACTTTCAGCATCCTCTCAACATTTTTAAACTGTACAATTGATTTCTCCTTCGTAGGCATAACTACCCTTGCAACACCATGTTGATTACAGATGGCTGCATGTTCTTGTAGCTTTTTTAGTCCACTTCGTCCATATCGATCATCAAAATGTATAAAACAACGCGTACAGGTATAAACACATCCATTACATTTAGTTTTCTGGCGTCGATTGAGTTTCTCAAAATTCTTTATATATACGTAGTGATGTTTTCCAGTACTGTCATTCAATAGTAGCAGGTCACGGTGTTCAGGTAGTTCAATATCAGCAACCTTTATCGGATACACTTCGTGCTTCTCATCCAGCCCGAAAACGTTAATAGATATCTTGTTAAGCTTCTCAAATTTAGGTATTTGAGAAAGTGGAGTAGGATAGGAAACACAGCTGAAGTCGTACTTATCTTGAAGTTGTTTGTATTTGTTTACACGCTGTGCATTCTTCCCTACGAATTTAGCTAGTACAGAGTACATGAAACATTTCTCGTCGGTAAAGTTCTGAATGTTTATACACGCTTCTTTAGCTCCGACAGATGACGGTAGTTGTATGTAGCTACTTCCTCGAAACGGGTTGTACTTGTTGATACGAAGTCGAACTCCTTCCACAGCAAGCAAAGCCCAGCTGCTACCCTTAAGTTGTGATTCCTCCATTTTAGTAACCAGTTTCTTGAATTTCGCTTCCAACGTTGACTCCAGATCAGTTTCTAGAAAAACAGGCTGATTCCGTGTTTTAAATGTCTTGTCAAAGGTTTCTCCGATCCTGTTTACAAATCGGCACTGGGCTAGCAGATTAATTTTAACACTCTTGTGAATACCAAGCTCTTTACGTACAGCCTGGATTATCCGTTGTTTTGCTTCTTGCAGATACATATTCAGGTCCTTAGCTGATTCACATCGTATAAAATACGATTTTAATCGCCCTTCGAAGGATGTCTCGTATTCTTTCATATCGCAGTCCTCCATTGTTGACAGTAACTGATGTTTAGTTGGCTCCAATCTTCTTTTCTTCTGAGGGCTGCTTATTTCACATATATCTTCGTGTCACTGCCCCTTTTAACCATCTTTGAAGCTTACATTACAATGTTTACATTTGAAGAGCTTCTTGCAGCTCATCTCGTGTCTTCTCTTGTGATAAACTCGGAGGAACTTCTTCCCACATTTTCCGCATGCATATTCAGTAGCGCTTGGAATAATATCCTTATACGCTGAGTTATTCATCTTTATTCTTGATGTAATAACGTATTAATCACTGATCAATGAAATGTAGACCTCTTCACCTTGATACCACTTTAGAAAGCTGATTATTCTTGGAGAGAACAGGATGTTAACACCTCAAGACTAATTAGCACAATGAAGTCCAATGCCCTAGATCACCATATTTATAGAGGGACCACGAAAATTTTAGATCAATCATAAACTCGCTCCATAACCAGCTGTATATGATCTCTCAACGTGTATTAACCCCAGCCATATAACCTCACGCCCAGAGACAGGATGTTTATGACGTCACACCCAGAGACAGGATGTCTGGCAGCATCAAACACGTTTAAACTCGTCTCATAACTACCTGCTTATGCTGTCACACCCGCAAGAGAAGTATTCCCACACGCTCATTCAGACATATATTTCAAATTCAAAGCCTACCACCACTACCACCACCACCACCACCACCACCACCATCACCACCTATTGTACCAAGGTTAATTCAAGCTGTATTATCACAATACTTAAAAGTGAAAGCTTAAAAGGAAACCTAGAAGATGTCTCCCTTATTTAGTTAAATGTATGTATATACTGTATTATTTCATGTTTTCATTCCCTTTTCAAATCTCCCTTTCCATCTTCTTTCAGAAAGACCATTACATTTCACTACAATCAGGAGAAAGGCAATTTTTCAGTTACAGAGATTCTAAGCTTCTAGAATCGAACCCGGTAATACTCTACCATGCTCTACTCCTCTAGCTCTGTCTAGCCTAACGCCTCTCCTCGTTTTCCTATACCTCTCATATAAACCATACTCTACTTCTTAACTTCTGTCTAGCCAACACCTCTCCTCGTTTCTTATACCTCTCTTATAAACCATATTCTACTCCTCAACCTCTGTCTAGCCTAACACCCCTCCTCCAGTTCCTATACTTCTCATACATATAAACGCATACTCTACTCTCAACCACTGTCTACTCTAGCATCTCTCCCCGTATCCCCTACCTCTCATAAAGCGTATTCTCCTCCTGCCCCCTGTCTTGCTGAGTATCTCTTTGGTTTCCTATCTAACATATATAAAATACATTCTACCTTTAACACCTGTCTATCGTAGCATAGGATCTCTCCGTTTTCTCGTCTCTCTTTATAAACGAATACTCAACCTGCTTAGCCTAATATCTCTCCTCGTTTTCCTATATCTCTGATATAAACCCTACTCTACTCCTCGACCTCTGTCTAGCCTAACACCCTACCCCTGTTCATACCTCTCTCATATAAAAGACAAACTCTACCCTTCAACTCTGTCTAGCCTAACACCTCTCCTCTTGTTCCCTACCTCTCTCACATAAAAGACATACTCTACCCTTCAACTCTGTCTAGCCTAACAGCTCTCCTCGTTTTCCTAAACCTTTCATATAAACCATACTCTAATCCTAAGTCTCTGTCTAGCCTAACACCTCTCCTCTATCTCTTCCATATAAACGTATTTTCCTCCTTCAACCCTGTCTAGTATAGTATCGGTCGTCGTATTCCCTATCTCTCCCATATAAACCCATTTTCCTCCCTGAACCGCCCCATCTAGCCTCGTTTTCCCTATCCTTTCCCATATATGCCCAAAAAACTATGCTCGATCTCTTCTAATGCATCTACTAAAGTATAACAAACAACTTTAATGTATGTCGTTAATAAAGGAATAAAGCTTGGTGCGACTAGAGGAAACGAAATGGTAATGGATCTGCATTCAGAAAAGGTTTACTTTACCGATTATGACCTTGGTAACCTGCATTATATTGCCTGAATTGGAAGCAGGTGAAAAAATATAATTTGTCAGTAACAAACAAATGACATCTCAATTCTCAAAAATTTATTTTCCACTTTGCTGTCGATATGCATTCCCGATCTCGTTAGCGGGGTGTAGTGAACCAAAATCTGTATACAGTTTTGCTTCCCGTTCTGGTTTCCGTTCACGAGTTATTGTGAACCAGCCCTAAACCTCCTCCAAGGCAATCTCAGTTACTGCGAGATATCACACCTCAGCCGAGGATCCTTGGTTCGAGTCCTCTGGCTATGAAAGTGAATTTTTCGAATAACATTCAACCTTCCAAACTTAGTATACACACAGCTCAATATGAAAGTATAATTCACAGGTCTCTCTTCTGCAGATATTATAACATTTACCTGACCAGCATTTCTTTTTTACAAATGTCACAAGCTTTGTAAAATAGAATCGACTAAATATTAATTAGAGTTTCGGTTCCGCAACTGTCACATCTCGCATCTGTCGCGATATCACAGGTATTAACTCTGCTCTTTGCATACATGTGACATTATAAGTCAGGCTCTAAACCATTTACTGTTCACTTAAGGGGCTAGGAAACAGTACACTTCAAAATTTGGCAATTTCTGGTTTTAGTGGGAAAAATATCTGCGATTCTATCTGTGATTCACATTATATATGTTTTATTGGTTATTTAAAACACTTAACCCTTTAAACCACATTTAAATAGATTCTACGTTGCTTTAAACTTAGGAGTTCTGCGTCCTTTTTGCTAAAACTTTCAATATCTGGTGAAAGGGCATCACATACTTCATCTAAGGAGTTCCAAGTCGAAAGATACAGACTTGCAAAACAGGAGGCAGCACAGAATGCAGTTAATTATGACTAATCCCCTTGAGTTAGTCATACCTTCGAGAGTCGTTCTCCGTAGTCTAGGGGTACCATGCCTAGTTGCCTCCAGTTGCCAAGTTCGCGGGCGATGGATTTTTTTCGGGCACAAAAATCCTTAGCATGGATTCCTTCGGAATGGAAGTAAAGCCGGTGGTCCCGTATCCCGTAGATATACGGCACATGAAAGAGCCTCAAGCCTGATAAAGAGGCCTCAGGGCAAAATTTTCTGTCTTTCACGCCCAATATAGAATGGGACGCTAAGAATCATAGCAGCTAACGATCGTCCATAAATAAAACTCGATTTATTTCATACCTTCGAGCTTAAATTACAACTGCGATTAACTCAAAACTACGTTTTCCAAATATATACTCGTGTTTCTAAATAACTATAATCGTTCTAAGGCTGAAGTTTTACACAATTCTGTGAGATAACCTATTACATGCTCATAAACTAGAGCTATATATTTAAGTGTAATAAATTTTTAGAACTTGGGGATTTTGTTTAAAACGTTTAAATGTATATTTCGGTTCATTTCCTTTGGGCAAAAAAAAATTAGAATACTTTTGGCAGTTTAATTTCCTTATTTCATTGGAATGAGGCACAATTTCTTCATTGTAATAAACATCCCAGGTCGCTGCTTCAACTGGAGTTTTTAAAGTCTGTAATTTTTTCTGCAAAACTACCAAGTATATAATTGTGAAAATTTAAAGAGACAATTGGGCATATACACGGTCACAATAATGAATATTTTACATTGATATGTCAATTACAGCCAGAGATATCCATGTTTTTTGGGGTTAGGCGCATATCCACACAATGCTCACACTTCCCACTACACTTAGAAGTTTATACAAACATTTGATATATCATGATAAGAGTAACATTTCGTAACACGTGTTTCCTTTAGAGTTACGCTGTGCAAGGTAAGCTTTTGTTCTCAGAAGGCTTCTCTTCCCTGGCAGTGGCAGAGTTATTACTCTGAGCAGAGTGCTAGGCAACTGGCTAATCTCTAAACCAATTTAGCTGGAAGCACTAATATATCGCCAAAGCTCACACGCACACCAAACCAAGGGCCATTCCATGAACCCGAGCATTAGACTCTGAATCCACGTTTTGATGAATAGATATTTGAGATGAAGCAGACGATGAAATGGTTAGTGAAGGCCCAATGTAACTTGAAGCCATTCGTGGTTCGAAACTTTTGAAGCCGTAACCTTTGCTTCAATGTTTGATGCGGCTATCTCAAGTTGCATCAATTAGATAACGTTTAATATTACCTGCTCTGTTGATGATCTTTATGATGCCATCTCGCAGCTCGTTCTGCGTTGTCTGGTGCGCCAGCTGCTCTAGTGGTATAGCTATAAGTTCCTTATCTCAAGGTATGTATAAGTGTATTTTGAAAGGACAGCATCAGCTTAGTTAGCTGATAAATTTTAATGTTGACTAAAATGTTCAGTTTGAGAAGAGTCGTCGACTGTTGAATTTACGAATTAATTACATACTTCTATAACAATAATTAAGCGAAGGGTCAGTTGCCATTAGTCGCAGAAATGTTGCTCGGAAAGATCACTCGCAATAGCCGCTAAATCTTACTCACTCAAGTGCGTCATTAGGCACTACACTACTTAAAATCAAACTCACATTCACAAGGGTCATCAAACGAGTAAGTCACAGAATCAAGTATCGTAAATAAGTGACTCTGATTTAGAATGCACGCCCTTTTCATTACTCAAGCTCCGCCTACCTATCGCTAACTCTACCAACGTCCCTTCTCACGCGGTCCAATCTTAAAACCGAGTATACGTATTTGACGCTGTTTCTATGCGGAACCTCCCAGAATTTCAGAAGTTCATTCTCCTTTCTAATTTATAGAATTCTTGCCTACGTGACTTTGCTAAAGAAGTGAACCCAATCTCTAACTGCATTCCAGGAACTTTTATACAAAACCATTCTATAGTCGGCTGTTACGAATCACTTTGCTTAGCGTGAGATGCTAATTGCCTTTTTCTTTCCGGACAAATCTCAGTCTTATTACATTATACGTTGACTTAGTATACAGAAACTATTTATTGCAATTATTAATTTCCTATACTACCACTTCTTTATTTAATTATTCATATTTTCCTGTCAAAATTATGGTATCAAACTTCGCTTCGTAAATACAATATTAATTTGTTAGAAAATCTTCACTCACAAGAACCGGAAGTTTAGCCTCTGAGGGGGATGGAATAATTAGAGACCATAGATTTTCGCATTAACCACAAAAACGGCAGGGCATAGAAGAGTGTGAAATTAGTTTTTATTTGTAGTTATGACACTAGCAGTTGCGAAAATCGCAATTTTACGTCAATTTTCACTATATGTGTTTTATATTGAAATTAGTAATTTTGGCCAAAAGCTAACCAAGAGATAAATATAGACTATTATTTTCATTTGCATGAGTAGGTTATTAAGGAGAGAGCGAGGCCACTGTTTTGCGTTTATATGGGAAAGGATAGGAAAAACGAGGGTGGATGACAGGTTGAAAGAGCCTTCAAGGAGGAAAATGCGTTTATATGGGCGAGATAGGGAATACGAGGACTGACGCTAGGCTAGACAGTGATAGGAGGGGGAGTGCGCTTTATATGAGACAGATAGGGAATACGTGGAGAGGTGCTAGGCTAGCAAGAGGCTGAGTAAAGTATGGTTTATATGAGCGGTATAGGAAAACGATGAGAGGTGTTAGACTAGACAGGGCTTGAAACGTAGTGCATGGTTTATATGAGAGATATAGGAAAACGAGGAAAGGTGTTAGGCTAGACAGAGGTCGAGGAGTAGAGTATGGTTTATATGAGAAGTATAGGAAAACGAGGAGGTGTTAGGTTAGGAGAATTGAGTATACGTTTATAAGGAGAGACGAGAAAACGGAGAGAGATCCTATGCTAGGATAGACAGGTGTTAAAGTTAGGTTAGATAGGAAACCAAGGAGTGAAACTCGGCTAGAGGAGGGGCGGGAGGGAATGCGCTTTATGAGAGGTAGGGGATACGGGGAGTGGTGTTAGGCTAGACAGAGGTTGAGAGTAGAGTATGCGTTTATATGTATGGGAAGTATAGAACAGGAGGAGGGGTGTTAGGCTAGACAGAGGTTGAGGAGTAGAGTATGGTTTATATGAGAGGTATAGGGAAACGAGGAGAGTCGGTAGGCTAGATAGATAGTGAAGCAGTAGGAATATGGACTTATATACAGGAGAGATAGGGAATAGGAGGGGAGGTGCTAGACCTTGAAAGCGACTTAGACGTGAACTTAGCGGAAAACTGTTTCATGTCAATGTTCTAGACATGCCCATCATGTAACCCATTCAGGGAAAAGGTGACTCGCTTAGGCAGAAAGGTGACTGCTCAGGGAAACGGTGACCTGCAACGGGAAAAAGGTGACCAGCAAAGGGAAAAAAGGTGACCAGCAAAGGGAAAAAAGCTGACCATCAAAGGGAAAAAGGTGACCAGCAAAGGGAAAAAGCTGACCAGCAAAGGGAAAAATGTGACCAGCAAAGGGAGAAAGATGACCAGCAAAGAGAAAAAGGTGACCAGCAAAGGGAAAAAGGTAACCAGCAAAGGGAAAAAGGTGACCAGCAAAGGGAAAAAGGTGACCAGCAAAGGGAAAAAGGTGACCCACAAAGGGAAAAGGGTAGGGAAAAGGTGACCCTCTCACGGGAAAAACTAACCCACTCACACTAACAGGTAAGTAATTCAGTTGGTATCACAGGGTAAGACAGATACCGGGAAGCGGATATAGCATAGTTCCGTATGTTGTTACAGGTAATTCAGAGAGTATCGTAGGTATTTAGGATAATTCAAGTAACATAGGTGTTTAGAGTCACTCAGCTAGTATCACAGGAGGCTAGTTTCCAGGGGCAGGACGTATCATAGCTGCATATTTTTCACAGGCAATTCAGCTAGTTTCGGGGGGGGCATTTAACCTAATTCAGCTAGTATTACAAGAGGCTGACTGCATCATAGCAGTGTATGATTTCACAGGTAATTCAGTTAGTATCGTAGGTATTTAGGCTAATTCATCTAGTATCACAGGAGGATAGATTCCAGGGGTTGGGTATAGCATAGTTTCATATTTCACAGGTAACTCAGCTAGTATCGTAGGTATTTAGCATAATTCAAGTATCATAGGTGTTTAGAGTAATTAAGCTAGCATTACAGGATGGTAGGTTCCAGGGGTCGGTTATAACGTAGTTTCGTATTTCACAGAAAGTTCAGGTAATATCGTAAGTATTTGGGGTAATCAGCATAGTTTCAAAGATACTGGTGATAATTTCGATCAGAGATTTGTATCACAGCTATTTAAGGTAAATGCAGGTGATTCAGGTTGTATCAATGGTATTTGAGTCATTTTAACAGGTAATTCTGATAGTATCACAGGTGCTCGTACTAATTTAGAGCAGGAATTCGTATCAGAGCTAGTTAAGGTAATCTCACATGATTAGGCTAGTATCACAAGTATTTAAGTCATTTTAACAGGTAATTCAACTAGTATCACAGGTACTCATGGTAATATAGAGAGTAATTAGATTATAAACATTTCTCATCCAACGTTACAACAATTTATATACTTTTCTAGACCCTACAAACTTTTATATGTTAAACAGTTATTGTACGATGCGGAGAGGGATAAACTGTATATGGTTTACAAACTGAAAAACTTTGCGTCAACATACCTTTATTTTAGTTCGTTGTACGTGCCTCTCCCCTTTTATCTAGGCTTGAGACTAGCACTAGGATTGCTCCTAATGGCAGGGTTACCACCTTCCATTCCATCTTCTTCTTTCTTCATCAGGCGTCTGCTAGTTGCATACACAGCACACGGATAAACTCCATTTTTAGATTGTAGACTCACGAGAAAATCTTCATCTTGGACTTATATTCTCTTAAGCACTGTTTGTAATACTGTAATGTCCATACGCATAGGTAGCAATAATTCTTTTATCATCAAAGGAATTCAATGTAATTTTATTCATTTGCACTGTGGTAACAGCATGCTTTCGTGATAGGATTAGATTCATAGGCGTTCTGATGATTTCACAGGTTTTAAGACAGTGTGTATAGCTTCAAACGAAACGTACTGCTTAATAGCGCTACGTTTTATACCCTTAATCTTTTTTATCATTGAGCCTTGAATAGCTAAGGCATACATCTTAGGTCGTAGTCCAACAAAGCGTAGGATGATTTTGCTATTAGCCTCATCTTTAAATTTTCCCAATACCTTCTTGTTTAGAGTTGAATGGCATATATGGTTGGCAGGGTAATCAGCTGTATCGAGATGCTCAAGAAAACGTAGCTTGTCCTGGTACACATCTTCAGTTGTAACACCATGAATGAACGAATCAGTGTCCATATACATAAGCTTCAGGTTTTCAGCTCCATAATAAGGCAACAACACGTCGTAATGATAGTGATACATTAATGTCTTGGAGATGTCCAACACACTCATACCAATGTATATAGGCTTGTTGAATACAATCTGACGAGAGGCCATATGTACAGCAGCTAGATTAGCAACATATATCGTCCTGTCGATAAACGTAGGCTTGGCGATCAGCTTCTCTAGAGTTTTTTCATTGGTCACCAGGCGTATATCCATACGGTTACGCAGGTTCTCCATAGGTTTCCAAACATGGCGTTGTTAAAGAGCTTGTAGAGATCCTTCTCGAAGTCATTTGCAGCTTGTTGTCGTAGCCTGTTGTTAAATTCCACATAAGGTTTCAACCACCGAGACTGTTGGAATTGTAACACACGATGGATTTTTGTTAGTCGTAACCCATGACTAAGAACTTGCTTCAAAGCCATGTAATGCACTACATACTTCTTTCGAGGTCCAAGATGGGGTATCAGTTTCTTTGTAGATGCTTCCAATGGTTTCATACACTCAGGCAGGAAAGGTAGATCATTATGCAGATCGTGAAGTTCAGCAGGATACTCGATGTCGACTTCTAATATGCACCCATGAGGATCATCTTCTTGTAGTATTTCTAAGTTGATTTCTTCAGGTGACACCCACTGAAATCCACCAAAAGGAAGGGCGTGACACATTGCCCACCCATATTGGTTATTAGCGTCCTCGTATGTGATAAATTGGGTTGGTCTCGACGAATCAAGCTTATCCATATAAGTGTTATTAGCCTCAGCATACCGATGGGAAACTTGGCATAAACCTCCTCTTATACCTGATTCCACCATGAGTAGTTGATCATAATCTTGTAACAGCTCCAACTTAATTCCAGTATACGGTAACATGGCGTCCCATGTAAGACCTGAAGAGGTAAAATAATGGGCTGGATCAACTTTATGTGTTTTGAGGGTTTGCTCTCTGAATGTCTCAAAGACGTCAGCTAGAAGAAGTACATCCGAAGTTAAGTAGAGATCGCTGTACTCTCCCAGGTTTCTCACATTAAACAGCTCCCATACATTTCTAGCATGATCATAGGCAGTATCAGTAATTTCTTCTTCATTTAATCTATTGTAGAAGGAGTCCTTAGGAGGCAAGCAGGTCTCGTTCAGGACATCCCATGACGTAACAAAATCATATGGAAATACACCCTTACGGGTCATCAACTTCAATTTGTTTTCTCCAAAGTACTTTAGCGTTTCAGGATATGAGGTTGGATTTTTTACCAACTTATCCAAGCTTGTACTGAGGAATCGGAAGCTATCCACAAATCGAAGCTTTATATCTCCTACATACTTGGTGAATAAGATATAGCTTTCTTCAGAGTTAGGAATCACCTCCACACGTTCACTTGTACAACCCAGCTCCTTAACAATGAAATGAGAGTCATATCCGCTAAGGTTATGCATGAAGACTGGTATATATTTAGGTGTTTTTCAGGCTAAATACATTCATTATGAAGACTTCCACGATATTCACCGCTGATGTGATCATGGTCGCGTACTTTATAGTTCTCTTCTGTAAAGGGTTTTCCACACAAGTAGCATGTCGTAGAAGACTCAAAATCCTTTTGCTGTTGATCCGTAAGTTTCAGAGGATTAACAGATTTGTATACGTCATCAATCATTTTTGCAAGAGATGTCAGCTACAGCATAAACTTCTGAGCAGCATCAGCACCACGATACACATAGGGTTGCTTAGGAAGACCAGTTTCGAAATGTTCAACACTGGATGTAGGCTTCACGTATACACAGAAGCTCATTGGTGTGTGCTCTTGATAAGGTGTTGTATAGGAAGTTTCAGGATTGGGTATACACGTATGGCATGGAGAGAGAATACTCTCAAAATCTGCATAGATGACATAAGGCACTTTCAGCATCCTCTCAACGTTTTTAAACTGTGCAATTGCTTTCTCCTTGGTAGGCATAACTACCCTTGCAACACCATGTTGATTACAGATGGACACATGTTCTTGTAGTTTTTCCTGTCCACTTCGTCCATATCGATCATCAAAATGTGTAAAGCAGCGCTTACAAGTATAAACCCGTCCATTATGGTTAGTTTTCTGACTTCGAACGAGCTTCTCAAAATTCTTTATATACACGTAGTCATTCAATAGAGATAGAACAATAGGATGAAAACTAATAAATTCTTTGGAATGCGCCGCGTCATTAGGGTATTGTTCCAAGTTGACAGGGATGCCTGGGTTCGAATCCTAGGAGTGATTACAAATTCATCTTCTAATAACTCCTAAACTAATTAAGATAAAGACGCCAAATAAACTTTCTTACATTAATGTCATTAGGTAGTTTCTTGTGAAGGCATATTTGGATACCTGGTGTCCTGGGTTCGATCCTTAATTATTAAATCGTCTTTATCTCAGAAACTAAGAAAGGTAGTGGAATGGACCTAAGCATGTTTGATAGCTGTTATAATGTGTAATTAATACTGTATATAATTTTTAATCAGTTTTCCTTAGTTCGAATCCCGATTTTTTAATGACTTCCTTAGTTTTTCCCTGTACACCAGAATATATCACTTAGATTGATGCTCTAACTGTATACAGCTCTTTTTAACATATCAAACTAATATTGTAAATAATTTTGTTTCTGGTGTTCTGGGTTCGAATACTGATAAAATGTAATTTAATTATAAATTTAATAACCCCTAAACTCATTAAGATAAAGACGTCAAATACATTTTACTGCATTTATGTTATTAGGTAGTTTCTTCTGGATGTGTAAATGGGTACCTGACGTCCTGGATTCGATCCTTAATTTTTGAATCTTTATTATCTCGGGAACTATGCAAGGTAGAGGAGTGGACTAAAGCATAGTGGATAGCTCTTATGATGGACAATTAATGCTGTATATATTTGCCAATCAGTTTTGCTTAGTTCGATTCCCCATCTTTTAATGACTTCTTTAATTTTCCTCTGTACACTAGAATATATCACTTGGTTTGATCCTGTAACTGCGTTCAGCTTTCTTTAACATAGCAAACTCATATTATAAATTATTTTCTTCTTGGTATTCTTGGTTCGAATACTGATTCAATGGAATTTATGTATAAATTTAATTAACTCTAAAGGACTTAAGATAAAGACGCCAAATAAACTTCATAGCGTTTATGTTATTAGGTGGTATCTTGTAGATGTGTAATTAGATACCTGACGTCCTGGGTTCGATCCTTAATTTTTAAATTTTCATTATCTCGTGAACTAAGTGAGGTAGAGGAGTGCACCAAAGCATGATTGATAGGTTCTGTACTGGGTGATTAATGCTGTATATAATTGCTAATCAGCTGTGCTGGGATCGATTCCTCATCTTTTAATGACTTCCTTAATTTTCCTCTATACTCTAGAATATATCACTTAAATCGATGATGTAACTGCATACAGCTTTGTTTAACATGTCAGACTAATATTATAAATTATTTTGTTCCTGGTGTTCTGGGTTCGAATACCGATTCAATGAAATTTACTTGCAAAAATTTAATAACTCGTAATTTAATTTAGATAGACGTGTCAAGGTAAACGCAAACAGAGTATCTATTCCTTAAATATCGTTATCATGAAAATATTACTTTAAAGTACTCAGATCGAATCCCGAATGGGTGATTTTATATATCTTCAAGCCTATGGATCATATCAGGTTCGAGTAAAGATTAAATGGTAGATGCTGATGTGGGGGAGCTAAAATACATTTATTAAAAGTATTACCGGGTTCGATTTAGAAGCTTAGAATCTGTGTAACTCTGGAAAAATTGCTTTTCTCGTGATTATAGTGAAATGTAATGGTCTTTCTGTGAGAAGATGGAAAGGAAGAATTGAAAAGGGAATAAAACTTGAAATAATTAAGTAAATAAGGGGAAAAACCTTCTACGTTACCTTTTAAGCTTTTACTTTAAGAATTGTGATAATACAGCTGGAATTAACCTTGGTACAATAGGGGATGGTGGTGGTGGTAGGCTTTGAATTTGAAATATATGACTGAATGAGCGTTTGCTTTTCTCGTGATTGCAGTGAAATGTAATGGTCTTTCTGTGGAAAGATGGCAAGGAAGAAATGAAAAGGGAATGAAAACATGAAATAATTAAGTAAATAAGAGGGAAAATCTTCTAGGTTTCTTTTTAAGCTTTTACGTTTAAGTATTGTGATAATACAGCTTGAATTAACCTTGGTACAATAGGTGGTGATGGTGGTGGTATTGGTGGTAGGCTTGAATTTGAAATATATGTCTGAATGAGCGTGTGGGAATACTTCTCTTGCTTGTGTGATAGCATAAGCAGGTAGTTATGAGACGAGTTTAAACGTGTTTGATGCTGCCAGACATCCTGTCTCTGGGTGTGACGTCATAAACATCCTGTCTCTGGACTTGAGGTTATATGGCTGGGGGTTAATACACGTTGAGCGATCATATACAGGTGGTTATGGAGCGAGTTTATGATTGATCTAAAAGGTTCGTGCTCCCTCTATAAATATGGTGAGCTAGGGCATTGGACTTCATTGTGCTAATTAGTCTTGAGGTGTTAACATCCTGTTCTCTCCAAGAATAATCAGCTTTCTAAAGTGGTATCAAGGTGAAGAGGTCTACATTTCATTGATCAGTGATTAATACGTTATTACATCAAGAATAAAGATGAATAACTCAGCGTATAAGGATATTATTCCAAGCGCTACTGGATATGCATGCGGAAAATGTGGGAAGAAGTTCCTCCGAGGTTATGACAAGAGAAGACACGAGATGACTTGTAAGAAGCTCTTCAAATGTAAACATTGTAGCTTGACCTTCAATGATGGTTATAAGGGGCAGCGACATGAAGATATATGTGAAATAAGCAGCCCTCAGAAGAAAAGAAGATTGGAGCCAACTAAACATCAGTTGCTGTCAACAATGGAGGACTGTGATATGAAAGAATACGAAACTTCATTCGATGGACGATTGAAATCGTATTTTATACGATGTGAATCATCTAAGGACCTGAATATGTATCTGCATGAGGCAAAACAACGGATAATCCAGGCTGTGCATAAAGAGCTTAGCATTCATAAGAGTGTTAAAATTAATCTTCTGGCTGAGTGTCGATTTGTAAACAGTATTGGAGAAACCTGTGACAAAACATTTAAAACACGAAATCAGCCTGTTTTCCTGGAAACTGATCTGGAGTCAGCGATGGAAGTGAAATTCGAGAAATTGGTGACTGAAATGGAAGAGTCTCAGCTTAAGGGTAGCAACTGGGCTTTGCTTGCTGTGGAAGGAGTTCGACTTCGTATCAACAAGTACAATCCATTGCGAGGAAGTAGCTACATACTATTACCACCATCTGTCGGAGCTAAAGAAGCGTGTATAAACATCCAGAACTTTAGCGACGAGAAATGTTTCATGTACCCTATACTGGCCAAATTCGTGAGCACCAAGCCTCAACGCGTCAGCAAATACAAACAACTTCAAGATAAGTACGACTTCAGCTGTGTTTCCTACCCTACTCCACTTTCTCAAATACCTAAATTTGAGAAGCTTATCAATATGTCTATTAACGTTTTCGGGCTAGATGAGAAGCATGAAGTGTGTCCAATAAAGGTTGCTGATATTGAACTACCTGAACATCGCGACCTGCTACTATTGAATGAGAGTAGTGGAAAACATCACTACGTGTATATAAAGAATTTTGAGAAGCTCGTTCGAAGTCAGAAAACTAACCATAATGGACGGGTTTATACTTGTAAGCGCTGCTTTACACATTTTGATGATCGATATGGACGAAGTGGACAGGAAAAACTACAAGAACATGTGTCCATCTGTAATCAACATGGTGTTGCAAGGGTAGTTATGCCTACCAAGGAGAAAGCAATTGTACAGTTTAAAAATGTTGAGAGGATGCTGAAAGTACCTTATGTGATCTATGCAAATTTTGAGAGTATTCGCACTCCATGCCATACGTGTATACCCAATCCTGAAACTTCCTATACACCCCTTATCAAGAGCACACACCAATGAGCTTCTGTGTTTACGTGAAGCCTGCATCCAGTGTTGAACATTTCGAAACTGGTCTTCCTAAGCAACCCTATGTGTATCGAAGTGCTGATGCTGCTCAGAAGTTTATGCTGTAGCTGACATCTCTTGCAAAAATGATTGATGACGTATACAAATCTGTTAAGCCTCTGAAACTTACGGATCAACAGCAAAAAGATTTTGAGTCTTCTACGACATGCTACTTGTGTGGAAAACCCTTTAGAGAAGAGAACTATAAAGTACGCGACCATGATCACATCAGCGGTGAATATCGTGGAAGTCTTCATAATGAATGTAATTTAGCCTGTAAAACACCTAAATATATACCAGTCTTCATGCATAACCTTAGCGGATATGACTCTCATTTCATTGTTAAGGAGCTGGGTTGTACAAGTGAACGTGTGGAGGTGATTCCTAACTCTGAAGAAAGCTATATCTCATTCACCAAGTATGTAGGAGATATAAAGCTTCGATTTGTGGATAGCTTCCGATTCCTCAGTACAAGCTTGGATAAGTTGGTAAAAAATCTAACCTCATATCCTGAAACGCTAAAGTACTTTGGAGAAGACAAATCGAAGTTGATGACCCGTAAGGGTGTATTTCCATATGATTTTGTTACGACATGGGATGTCCTGAACGAGACCTGCTTGCCTCCTAAGGACTCCTTCTACAATAGATTAAATGAAGAAGAAATTACTGATACTGACTATGATCATGCTAGAAATGTATGGGAGCTATTTAATGTGAGAAACCTGGGAGAGTACAGCGATCTCTACTTAACTTCGGATGTACTTCTTCTAGCTGACGTCTTTGAGACATTCAGAGAGCAAACCCTCAAAACACATAAAGTTGATCCAGCCCATTATTTTACCTCTCCAGGTCTTACATACTGGAATTAAGTTGGAGCTGTTACAAGATTTTGATCAACTACTCATGGTGGAATCAGGTATAAGAGGAGGTTTATGCCAAGTTTCCCATCGGCATGCTGAGGCTAATAACACTTATATGGATAAGTTTGATTCGTCGAGACCAACCCAATTTATCACATACGAGGACGCCAATAACCAATATGGGTGGGCAATGTGTCACGCCCTTCCTTTTGGTGGATTTCAGTGGGTGTCATCTGAAGAAATCAACTTAGAAACACTACAAGAAGATGATCCTCATGAGTGCATATTAGAAGTCGACATCGAGTATCCTGCTGAACTTCACGATCTGCATAATGATCTACCTTTCCTGCCTGAGTGTATGAAACCATTGGAAGCATCTACAAAGAAACTGATACCCCATCTTGGACCTCGAAAGAAGTATGTAGTGCATTACATGGCTTTGAAGCAAGCTCTTAGTCATGGGTTACGACTAACAAAAATCCATCGTGTGCTACAATTCCAACAGTCTCGGTGGTTGAAACCTTATGTGGAATTTAACAACAGGCTAAGACAACTAGCTGCAAATGTCTTCGAGAAGGATCTCTACAAGCTCTTTAACAACGCCATGTTTGGAAACACTATGGAGAACCTGCGTAACCGTATGGATATACGCCTGGTGACCAATGAAAAAACTCTAGAGAAGCTGATCGCCAAGCCTACGTTTATCGACAGGACGATATATACTGCTAGTCTAGCTGCTGTACATATGGCCTCTCGTCAGATTGTTTTCAACAAGCCTATATACATTGGTATGAGTGTGTTGGACATCTCCAAGACATTAATGTATCACTATCATTACGAGGTGTTGTTGCCTTATTATGGAGCTGAAAAGCTGAAGCTTATGTATATGGACACTGATTCGTTCATTCATGGTGTTACAACTGAAGATGTGTACCAGGACAAGCTACGTTTTCTTGAGCATCTCGATACAGCTGATTACCCTGTCAACCATATATGCCATTCAACTCTAAACAAGAAGGTATTGGGAAAATTTAAAGATGAGGCTAATAGCAAAATTATCCTACGCTTTGTTGGACTACGACCTAAGATGTATGCCTTAGATATTCAAGGCTCAATGATAAAAAAGATTAAGGGTATAAAACGTAGCGCTTTAAGCAGTACATTTCGATTGACAGCTATACAAACTGTCTTAAAACCTGTGAAATCATCAGAACGCCTATGAATCTAATCCTATCACGAAAGCATGCTGTTACCACAGTGCAAATGAATAAAATTACATTGAATTCCTTTGATGATAAAAGAATTATTGCTACCTATGCGTATGGACATTACAGTATTACAAACAGTGCTTAAGAGAATATAAGTCCAAGATGAAGATTTTCTCGTGAGTCTACAATCTTAAAAATGGAGTTTATCCGTGTGCTGTGTATGCAACTAGCAGACGCCTGATGAAGAAAGAAGAAGATGGAAGGGAAGGTGGTAACCCTGCCATTAGGAGCAATCCTAGTGCTAGTCTCAAGCCTAGATAAAAGGGGAGAGGCACGTACAACGAACTAAAATAAAGGTATGTTGACGCAAAGTTTTTCAGTTTGTAAACCATATACAGTTTATCCCTCTCCGCATCGTACAATAACTGTTTAACATATAAAAGTTTGTAGGGTCTAGAAAAGTATATAAATTGTTGTAACGTTGGATGAGAAATGTTTATAATCTAATTACTCTTTATATTACCATGAGTACCTGTGATACTAGTTGAATTACCTGTTAAAATGACTTAAATACTTGTGATACTAGCCTAATCATGTGAAATTAGCTTAACTAGCTCTGATACGAATTCCTGCTCTAAATTAGTACGAGCACCTGTGATACTATCAGAATTACCTGTTAAAATGACTCAAATACCATTGATACAACCTGAATCACCTGCATTTACCTTAAATAGCTGTGATACAAATCTCTGATCGAAATTATCACTAGTATCTGTGAAACTATGCTGATTACCCGAAATACTTACGATATTACCTGAACTATCTGTGAAATACGAAACTACGTTATAACCGACCCCTGGAACCTACCATCCTGTAATGCTAGCTTAATTACTCTAAACACCTATGATACTTGAATTATGCTAAATACCTACGATACTAGCTGAGTTACCTGTGAAATATGAAACTATGCTATACCCAACCCCTGGAATCTATCCTCCTGTGATACTAGATGAATTAGCCTAAATACCTACGATACTAACTGAATTACCTGTGAAATCATACACTGCTATGATGCAGTCAGCCTCTTGTAATACTAGCTGAATTAGCTTAAATGCCCCCCCCCGATACTAGCTGAATTGCCTGTGAAAAATATGCAGCTATGATACGTCCTGCCCCTGGAAACTAGCCTCCTGTGATACTAGCTGAGTGACTCTAAACACCTATGTTACTTGAATTATCCTAAATACCTACGATACTCTCTAAATTACCTGTAACAACATACGGAACTATGCTATATCCGCTTCCCGGGATCTGTCCTACCCTTTGATACTAACTGAATTACTTACTTGTTAGTGTGAGTGGTTTAGTTTTTCCCGTGAGAGGGTCACCTTTTCCCTACCCTTGTCCCTTTGTGGGTCACCTTTTTCCCTTTGCTGGTCACCTTTTTCCCTTTGCTGGTCACCTTTTTCCCTTTGCTGGTCACATTTTTCCCTTTGCTGGTCAGCTTTTTCCCTTTGCTGGTCACCTTTTTCCCTTTGCTGGTCAGCTTTTTCCCCTTTGCTGGTCACCTTTTTCCCTATGCTGGTCACCTTTTTTCCCTTTGCTGGTCACCTTTTTCCCGTTGCAGGTCACCTTCTCCCTGAGCAGTCACCTTTTTGCCTAAGCGAGTCACCTTTTCCCTGAATGGGTTACGTGATGGGCATGTCTAGAACATTGACATGAAACAGTTTTCCGCGAAGTTCACGTCTAAGTCGTTTTCAAGGTCTAGCACCTCCCCTCCTATTCCCTATCTCTCCTGTATATAAGTCCATATTCCTACTGCTTCACTATCTATCTAGCCTACCGACTCTCCTCGTTTCCCTATACCTCTCATATAAACCATACTCTACTCCTCGACTTCTGCTTAGCCTAATTCCTCTCCTCGTTTCCCTGTACCTCTCATATAAACCATACTCTACTCCTCAACCTCTGTCTAGCCTAACACCCCTCCTCCTGTTCTATACTTCTCATACATATAAACGCATACTCTACTCTCAACCTCTGTCTAGCCTAACACCACTCCCCGTATCCCCTACCTCTCATAAAGCGCATTCCCTCCTGCCCCCTCTCTAGCTGAGTTTCACTCCTTGGTTTCCTATCTAACCTAACTTTAACACCTGTCTATCCTAGCATAGGATCTCTCTCCGTTTTCTCGTCTCTCCTTATAAACGTATACTCAATTCTCCTAACCTAATACCTCTCCTCGTTTTCCTATACTTCTCATATAAACCATACTCTACTCCGCGACCTCTGTCTAGCCTAACACCTTTCCTCGTTTTCCTATATCTCTCATATAAACCATGCACTACGTTTCAAGCCCTGTCTAGTCTAACACCTCTCATCGTTTTCCTATACCGCTCATATAAACCATACTTTACTCAGCCTCTTGCTAGCCTAGCACCTCTCCACGTATTCCCTATCTGTCTCATATAAAGCGCACTCCCCCTCCTACCACTGTTAGCCTAGCATCAGTCCTCGTATTCCCTATCTCGCCCATATAAACGCATTTTCCTCCTTGAAGGCTCCTTCAACCTGTCATCCACCCTCGTTTTTCCTATCCTTTCCCATATAAACGCAAAACAGTGGCCTCGCTCTCTCCTTAATAACCTACTTGCATGTAATCATATTCTTGGCATTTAAGGACATAGATTACTCAGAATTCTCTGTTTTCATTTTTAAACAATTACTTTTAAAAATCCCTGGAATTGAAAAATGCTGCAATGAAAGCTAATTTCGGAATTGAAATTCAGTTTTATTTATGGAATGTTTCTTAGCACCCCATTCTATATTCGGGGTCAAACATTTGAAAATTTGCGCAAACGCTTCCTTATCAGGCTAGAGGTTCTTTTACGTGCAGTAAATCTACGACACGGGACCAACGACTTACATTCCTCACGAAGGAGGACATGCTAGGGATTTTCACGCCCGAGAAAGTCCATCGCCTACGCCGGGAGTGAACCCGCGACCTGGAACAGAGGCCAGCATGGTACCCCTAGACCACGAAGGACCGACAAATACCTAATTTCTGAACTTTGGTTTGAGAAATATGATTTCAAACATGTTTACGTATCTCAGCAATTTTATAATCAGTTTGCTGCATTTTTTCCCTAAAATGCTGCCAGCTAAATTAGCTTCCTTTTCCAAGAAGGAAGTTATAATGGTTTTACAGTAGTTTAGAAAAACACACTTTAGAATGAAATCATAATTTCCTAACTACATATTAATTCAATATATTTGGGAGGGTTTAAGTTACCTATAAATTAATTTCCTTCCTGGAGTAGTTTTAAAAGTTAATGAACGCACTAAAAAATTCAAGGAATTATATAAAGTGGTTCATGAAATACATCAGTATTACTGAGTGCATGCGTTGAAAAATCTAATTCTGAGAAAAGTATATGTTTACTTTTAGTTGTAATATAATGACAATCTCATGAAAACAGAAGTATTTCTCAAGAGTGCCATCTGAGACTGTCCGAAGCACCAAGAGTCTCTCATCTGGTGTGCCATTTATAACGTATTACCTAAAACTATTACGAAGTAGGAAATGCGAAACAAGGCGCTAATTTCAAATACACAACAGAAAATGTTCGTCTGAGTAGGCATAACAGTTAGAATTACACCTCCTCGCTCCACGAGCATTTAAAAAGGACGTTATTTGATAGGGTCAATCACACGATCTTGGTCATAAGCGTTTAACATTTGATTGTACACACCTTAAATTTTAATTTTATGCAAAAGTATGATTTTTCAATAATTTTATTATTAATTTTGATGTATCCTCTTCCCTTAATATTTGCACCGCTTCAGAATATAACGTCGAGTTTTCCAGGAAAATTTGGGTTGAAAAGGCACATTCCTGGCGAAGGGTAACAAACAACCCTTCTCTCAAACCGTTTCAGTAAGCAAACTTCCTAGAGCGAAGAAAGGGAATGTACTTAAACCACATTACCCCTTTGTAAGGTGCCTTAGAACCAGTAGTACATTAATTTGATTAATTTTCTCAATATATGTGACTATTTCAATCCATAAAGAATAAACCGTTGATAAATAATAATTGGAATGAAGGGATTTAATAAAATGAGTTAATGACAATAAAAATGGAAACGAATGAAGAGTAAGGCATACAATCAATGGTAAAGCATGTGTATTATTTCATGTAGATCGGAAAGTCAAACGGAATGCTGAGAAACAGGCGTACCAAAAGTTATGTGTTGTCTGCCTATTGGTCGCTAAACGTTTCTCTGTCCAAGGTACACACCAACATGTTGCTGAAGAAAGGCGATTATGACAGTAGGATGGTAGAAGGGACCTTTGGGTCAACAACATGAACTATTGTATTTTCCGGGACGTGATTTCGATAACAGACAAGGGCATTAAACATTTAAAAGTTTAAAATTTCGTGTATCATAATTCAAGATTTCCAATCTTGGGAATCACGGCCAAGGAGAAGTGACCTTCAGAGTCAGTGTGTGTACGTTAATAAAGGTGGTGTCCAGTAAGGGAAATTCAGTTGAAAATGAAACTCCAATAGAATACACTTCTTGCAAAATTTGGAAAAGATATAAAGGATACGTGAAAGAAGTGAACAGGTGAATAAGGCTCCTGTTCTTCTCTAATGAGCAATGAACTACAAATGGTTTCATTTTAAGTTCAAAGGAGTTGTAAACAAGACAACGTAACAAGGGAGCGCCCCATTAGCTGGTGGGTGAAAGTACAATTTTTCCCACTTAGCATGTCTTCTCTTCCTCTACATAAAACAGGTTCAGCTCGTAACATTTTGTGGTTATTCTTGTGCGGAGAAATTTAAAAACACATTATTGTAGCAGTTCCAATTATGAAACAAAATGTGTTCGTTCAGATTCACCTTTAACGGAACAGCTATAGCAGAGGGTTTGAGGCTCTGCGCAGGCGCTGTAGTCCGTTTCCGGGTAAACCGTCAGTGTATCGTTGCCATGCGGTACATGTGTTGAGAAAATACTACTTTTGAGATTGTTATGCCTGAGAATCATCCGCCACTGTGGGGAAACATACGCGGAAAGTGGAGAGAATACAATCGTGTTAAACGTTTTTAACAAATCCTGTCAAAAGTACACACCTATAATTGGCAATGAAGATGGTTATCTGTTGTTTAGCAATAATTGAATTTCATTGTCAGTGATGCAGAATTTAATCAAAGGTGGAATAGTAGATGCGTAAGTCTGCCGAACTATTTATTTATTTGTCTACTCTAGTATTATGTGTTCGAAGTTAAGGATGTAAGACAAAATATAGGAATAACACATACAAAATGTTTAAAAGCTAATGATGCCCATTCTGCGGAATGTTCTGTATTCACATGTTGTCAGGAGCAATTTTCTCTCCCGGGTACTTAGTTCCCGTCATCCCTCCACGCGGTGTTGCCATGTGCTCGGCGGAGTGATACATTAAGGTTTGTTTACTTCTAGAGTGAAACAGGTGTAACAGGTTAAGAAGAGTTGCAATTAGTTGGCATCAGTGACCTTGTAGCTTGGTGAGAGTTATTTGTCACATAGCTGTGTTGCCGAACTTTTTAGTTCACCCTGGCTGTACAGAACTTGAGCACATTTCATAGTCTATTTACTGCAGTTTCTCAACGTTTAGACGCATATATGCCGCACTGGTCTACTGGAAAATGTGCAAATTAGATAATAGCACAACAATGTTTAGTAGAAAAAAGCGAGGAAGATAGGGAAGGAGAAAGATTTTGCGGAAACATGTGAACACAATTTTCTTAATTCCTTTTGACTGCAGGACACACCCCGTAGAACATAGACACGTGACTTATTGAAAGTTTTGGTTTATAGCCTCTTACAAAAAGCACAATATCGCTGGTACCGTTTCTAAAGAGAAGTATAGGAGAATTATTTTGTGGAAGGAAAACGTCACGTGATTGAAAAGAATTGCGGGGGAATTGCCATGGCAGCCACTCACTCAGAGTGTCACTCTCTCGAGAGCAGTCATATTGCAGAAACTACTCTCCGCAAGAAATTTCGCTAACTTTGCAACTAAGGTTCCACGCATATCGCGAATTAGTACGAAAAGTTGACCATAGGGCGAAGTAAACTTCTCTGTGATTATTTAACAGCAGCTGCAACTAGACGAACAACCGTGTACGACACAAACGCGGAATGGAATTCGCAGTTCTCAGTGGGGACATTAATGGATTTCAGGAGATAAACGCGCATGTTACAGTCCGTATAACCGCATCGGAAATGCGCACTGAGTTGCCAACATTTCATACCTTTCCCCATCAAACAAACACAAAAAAATTCGCCAAAATCCGTCAAAATTCTAAAAATAAGCCATACACGGTATTTTCATGTAAAAATGAAGTTTGCTTTGAATATACCACTGGTTATTTGTTTATCCGCCGGAACAACACCCCAAAATGCGCCCAAATCAGTCAAAATAGTAAAAATAAAAATTAGTGCGAACTTTCAAGAAAAAGTAAAAAGCAAACTTACTCACCGGTGTTGATTAAAATGGTAGTTCACCCACATCGTCTTCTACCTCTAGTTCAGTTGACTTGCTGGGTTGTTTTACTCTTCGGTATGCAGCCATTGTACCAATTTGCATCAGAACATTTTCTGGTGGAACATAATCAAAACAGCACTTTTTCACCCACTTAAGACCGGCTCGCACAGTGAGAATTGAGTTAACCCTATTGGTTTTAAGCCTATTTCTAAGGGAGGTTTTCACAAAGTTGAGCATACTAAATGCTCTTTCGACGTCAGCGTTTGACCAAGATAAGACAGAAAACATCATTGCAAAGTCTGAGAGTTCTTGAAACGGATTTCGGGAACTTGCATCTTTATATGATGCGACCTCTTGCCAAAATTCTACTGTATTGCTATCACTTTTCCAGTGAACAGTAGTTAAATTTGACCACTGGAAGTCATTTTCGTTATTTCAGTTTCAGGTAATTCAAATTCTTGAGTAGCGGGATTATACTTTCTTTAATCACCTTCAAGTTCTTTTTCGGTGCAATTAAAGATACTTTTTGAAAAAATTTAACATTATTCGACAGTCGCCGCTGGAGCTCCTCTGCTAAGCAAAGCAGAAAATTCTCACACCTACTGCGAAATACCTTTTCACTTTCAGGGCTGATTTTGTTTTGTTTCATCAAATCCACTAGCAAAACTTCTACTTCATAGCCAAGATAAATATTAGGGGATTTATATTTTCTAACGTTCACGGATATCAGATCCCCCTAATAACTGGAAACAACAAATCGTCTCGTAAGTCCTGCAATTAGAGCTAAGTCTTGGAGAAGCTTTGAAGGGTCTGCTGTACTTGACTGGAATGATTTCTTCACTTTTTGACATTCTTAAAGGTGTGATATAAGAAGCATAAGATAGAGCTTATTGATGGCATCAGAATACAAGCTATGAAGGAGTCTGTTCGGCTGTGTAACACTTAGTTTGAAGTCTGGATATCTCAAAATGTGTTTGTAGTTCAAGCCATTGATTTAGAATCCGATAAACAGCAACTTCGTTCGACAGCCACCTTGTATTTGATTGTGGCTCGGCTCCATCATTTATTGCACTAAACAAGTCCCTATATGTGACTTGTCGAGAAGAAGACTTAGAAAACCAAGAGTAAGTTTCCGAAATTAAAAACTCAGGATTTCTTGGTATCATTTGGCAGCAGAGTATACAGCTAACTGAACTGAATGGCAAACACAGGGGATCAACACAAGGTTAGTTAACTCACATTTCATTTTTTGGTAGACATCATTGTTAATGCCCACCATTACTGAAACGTTATCGGTTCCTTTTCCTCTGAACCATAATATGAAAGTAAAGACTTTACTGCAGTGACAATACAATCAGCATTTCCCTGATCTAGTTCAACAACTCCAAAGAAAGTGGATATAATAGTGCTTTGTTGTTTTGAAAAGTATACAATACAGACAGCCAATAGTTTAGTGACAGAAATGTCTGTAGACTCGTCTATAAGAAGACTAAAATGACCAGTGCCAATGTCATTCTGTAGTTCTAATTTAAAGTGCTGGTAGAGAATATTCCTAATTAAAGCACTAAACTTTGTGCGGTGCAGCCTTAAAAGAGATGCATGGTCAGGATTTTGGAAAAATTTCTGGGTTAGATCTAAGAGATGATCAATGGATCTGATTGAACAATGATTAATTACAAACAAAGTAAAGGCAGCTTCAGCCGCTGCGGGTTCATATGTGTGTTTGATTGGTTGCAATGGCAATTTTGACTGTCGTGAAGTTGAAAAGGGTTCTGCTGCTTTTAAATGTTTCTTACTTTTTCCACGAAGAAGTGAATCTGACATATTCCACACCTCAAACCCTGTCTAGCCTAACACTTCTCCTCATATTCCCCTACCTCTCTCATATAAGGCGCATTCCCCTACTTCAGCCCTGTCTAGCCTAGCATCGATCCTCGTATTCCCTATCTCTCGCATATAAACGCCTACTCTATCATTCAAACCTCCTAGCCTAATACCTCTCCTCGGTTCGCTATCTCTCCCATATAAAACGTCATATTCTACCCTTCAAGTCCTGTTTAGTATAGCATCTTTCCTTGTATTCCCTGTCTCTCTTGTATAAAGCGCATCCATCCCTCCTTCAGCATCTGGCTAGCCTAGCATCAGCCCTGGTATTCCCTATCTACCCTCGTTTTCCCTATCCTTTCCCATATAAACGTAAAAGTAGCCCAGCTTCTGTCTATCATACCACCTGTCCCCGTTTT
Source organism: Deroplatys truncata (assembly GCA_030765065.1). Lineage (NCBI taxonomy): Eukaryota > Metazoa > Arthropoda > Insecta > Mantodea > Mantidae > Deroplatys > Deroplatys truncata. The sequence goes on from CM060990.1 coordinate 172,265,026, forward strand.
CTCTATATTCCTCATATAAACGTATACCCTACTCCTTAATCTCGTCTACACTCGTATGTCCCATCTCTGTCGTTTAAAGCATATCTCACTCTCCTCGTTTTCCCTATCTCTCCCATATAAACGTATTTTCCTCCTTGAACGCTCCTTCAACCTAGCTACTCCCCTCGTTTTCCTCGTCTCTTCATATAAAAAGCCATACTCTACCCTTCAAACTCTGAATAGTCTAGCAGCTCTCCCATATAAAAGTCATATTCTACCCTTCAAGCCCTGTCTAGCATAGCACTTCTTCTCGTATTCCCCGTATCTCTTATATAAAGCACATCCTCAGTCCTTCAACCCATGTCTTAGCCTAGCATCAATCCTCGTAGTCCCTATCTTCCCCATATGTTTATGCTTTCTGTAATGCTTGCTTATGTTTTTATCTCACCCTAAATTTCGATATTGAGATTTCACTATAATTACCTGTTTTGATATCCCCTAAATCTATGAAAATATTTTTATGGAAAGATCCGTGGGTCTGTGTCTTTGAATACCATAACATAAAATTAAGTATCATTTTATACAGCATTTTATACTTAAATCAGACACTTCGGATGCAACGTGAAGATTTTCAAGAAATCTCCCATTCCATAAAACGTTTAGATGGGAAGTATTCCCTTGTTTTTTTATTTTCTTAATATGACTTAAATTAGTTTGGTTAAAATACCATACATTTGAGATATTGGCATATTATTTCTTGAATTTTTAGTAAGTTTTATATCGCTGGGAAACCGTAAGGTATATTCCAAAGCTTCTTACTGAAAAAAGTAGAGCTCTTTAAAGCTTGCTAATAGTGTTAAATAAATTTTTGGAGCGTTTCCGAAGTATTCATTGTTTATGTTTTCCCAGACCGAAGATAAGCTCAGATTCTCCATTCTTTCATGCATTTATTAAAAACAAAACTTACTCATTAATTAAAGCAGACATATTTCATGGAAGTAAGTGGACTTAGCACCAAACACTAAATAAATACTAATTAGAGATATCCGACGTGTTTAGGAGATTTAATTTTCTTATGAAGCTAAAGAACCTAGGTTCCACCAATCGTACTATAATTTATTTAGATCAAACCTGGGTTAACACAAACCACACAAAATGTAAGATGTGAATGTATGAGGGTCCAGACGGACCAGACTACGATTACCCTTCAAAATTCTCATAAGTAGGGCATCTTCGTTGATGTTGGCCCTTCAGAAGATTTATTTTCTGGGCCTCTTAAATTCTTCAAATCCAAATCCACGCGAGATTACCATGAAGAAATGGACGCTGCTGTAGTTAAAAAGTAGTTTATGAAGCATTTTCTTCCTAATATTCCTAATAGCAGCGTTATTCTTATAGACAATGCGTCTTATCATTCAAGGAAACTAAACAAAGCATCGTCATCCAGTAAAGCCCATTTGCTAAGCGGCTACGAGAGAAAAAATAAGTACGGCTCTTGCTCAACATAACCAATGCTCTATGTATTGATACAAATGAATAACAATAATCTTGAGACGTATGAAATAGATGCAATAGCTCTAGACAAAGGACATGACAAATCTTCTGAAGTTGAAAATGCATTTCATAATGCCGTGTTAAAATTACCGCTAAAAATGTTTAAATGTTTGTGAGCATATAAAAGTATTGTTGGGCGACAAATGTATTCATAGACAACGTTGTGTAACAATTTGTGCTTAACTTAGACTCAGAAAGCGAGAAAGAAGAAAATCAATATGTGCTGGGCGGCACGCCACTGCTTTGTAAAGTGTGCAGATTCCTGGAATAAGCCTCCTTCTCCCTCACCCTGAGAGATTCGTCATAGCACTGCATGCGGGCGAGAGTCTGAGTACCGCTTTCTTTTTCTAAAGTTGCTGTACCAAATAAATTCAAATGCACTTAAATTTTGGGGGGAGGTAAGATGGTCTGCAATGACTGTACTTCCGTTCTGGGAATCTTAAGATGGCCATTCTCCATATTCAAGGCATTGTATTGAAGAAAAATAGAACCAATCCTTTGGTGGGTATATAGTCTCCAGAGGTTGAGACGTGGAAAGAGTGAACTATAAAAAGTGGAAATGGGTTCAAAATGGCCAGTCGGAGATACAAGGGAAAAAATACCTTATTTACTAAACTACACCTTCTGCCTGACTCCTTGCTCTTTCCTGCCATCCAACTAGAAAAGAAGATACCTACAAGCTTTCGCTTATAGCAAACATGCGCCTTTTGTCCCCCTTTCTCCTTCTCCTTGTCTTGTCTACCCTTTCGTCTCTGAGGGCAATATTCCCTTATTTTTTTCTAAGATCAATAGCACTGGACATCAACAACAGACTTTAAGTCGGACAGCAACAGACGGTGCCGAACTATTGCACTGTTGTTCGTTGTCACCGCTCCAAACAACCAAGCAAATCCCTTCTCACTTCTTTCCTACTCGGTTGCCTTGTGTTCGTTACCTTGTAGACCAATTCAGAGTTTTCATGGAGAGAACAATTTCAAAACTCGTTTCTCGCTTGCCTCAAATAGGTTTCCATTGTTTTCGCGCCGTCCTGCTATATTTATTTCAACAAACGAAAGGATTTGCTATTTCAACTGTTCGCCCAGGGTATAATGCATTACACGCTGTGATGAAAAACGTGAGCGTAGACATTTTCAGCTGTTTTTAAACACGACAGTGACTTTAGTTCCTGTAATTCTGATGTAGGAACTTAGCACATCAAAATTTCGCCACAGCACATTTAACAGTACGCTTGTACTGTTAATTTGAAGTATGCTATGTATGTAAATGCTGTGTAAATTTGAAGGTGGGGTTCTTTTTCTCTCTCTCAAAACATATCTTTGTATTTCTTACCGTTTGCTACATTAAAAAGAAAGAGAAATTAAGAAGTTCCTCGAAATTGTAAATTCACTAAGGATACATTCATGTACACATTTGATAAAAGCAGTAATGAAATACGGATTAAAAATTGGATATATAAAATGTGTATGATATTAAAGGGATGTCTGGATATTATCATATGGACAATATAGTGTCAGTGTATAGCAAAGTTGTGGTTGTTTTAGAATCCTCACATATGTTAAATGGAGGATATGGTTAATAATGGCCCATGCGTATATGGTTAGCTTGTGAAATCTAACCGACCGAGAAGGCTCCACGGTAAAGTGTGAGGTTCGCATTCGGGAGGTCTCCGGTTATTTTCCGTAGGCTAGGATGGTTTGTCATCTATCACGACTTCTTTTCCATAATTTTCCTTTCATACCGTTTCCTTCTCTTTCGGATGTGCTTCAAGGTTTCGTGAGGACACATGGCATGGATGCTTGCTTAAAGTAACTTGACACATGGACACTAGAGGGCTGCTTGATTGACGGATCGCTCGTCGCCCTCTCTAAACAGCTATAGACTTTCGCGCATCTCTGTGGTTTGTCTTATACGACCTGTGGACTCCTGTGGTTCCTTCACCTCATCCCTTCCTACTGACGGGTGGTAGATGTAATAGATCTGTGTAGATCGCCGTGTGCAAGGTGTCCTCCGTTGTATAACCTATACCTTATCTTGTACAACCCGTGTGTGTTTTAGAAACCTCATTATGTGTGATAGGTTGTTGTATGAGTGGGATTGCGTTTCCTTCTTGATATGAGATGCGTCCGCCAACACAACGTAATGCAGACTGTAAACGGAATGCGAAGACTGCCAGAGACTAAATAGATTGTGACTGGTCCTCGACTGATAATTCTGAAAGTCAGAGTATAGATCTTATTTGATAAGTTATTTTCCAGACATCATGACATTTAAGAATATTTGTTCTTTTGTGGATATGCATACCATGTAAGTTACAGCAAATTGGCTAGCTAATACGATTTTATGCCGTAGCGGCATGTTACCATGGTAGCTGAACTGTTTAGAGCAACCGGAACAAAACCGAAAGATCCGTGGCTCAAATCCCGGTTATGGCATTGCATTTTTCAATCTCCTCATTCTACTTTTCCAGCATTGTCCTACATACGGCTTGTATGGAAGAAAAAATAATTCAATTTGCTAGCTTATGTCTGAAAAGTTTGCTCTCAATCTTACACTTCTGGTTACGTCACAGCCCATGACAGCATCTCCCCAACGAACCCCTTCGAGGCTCAGGATTGACTGCAGCGGTATTGCGATTGGTCTGTATGAAAGACTGAACATGACAGCTCGCTCAGTATCCAGGCATTAGGCGCAGAGTGAGTAGTGGAACCGATTACTGGATCAAAGTTCTTTTCTTCGGTAGAGAAATGACGTCATGTGTGGTGCTTCTGGAGCTTTTCCTGTTGACGCCCTCCCCTTTGGTAGCTGGTAAGCTACCTTGCCTCAACCATGAAGGAATACGTATCTGTGTTTAAGTAAATGCATATTTTTGGGCGACCGACTTTTCTACCAAAGTGATATTGCTGAAATGGTGGGACTTCATATGCACAGTACTGGAGACAATCTTGTTACAAATTGAAATGACAACATGAAGAAGCGTATGGCATTTATATTGACAACCACACACGCGTCAACCACTCTTTTGGATGCTAAAACTCCATTTTGTAACAAGAATTACTCCATTGTTAGGAATATAAGTCCACCAGCCTTTGACTGTCAAAACGCGTTTAGATTATGAATAGTTTTGAAGGATCTCTCTCTCTTCCTTTGTAAAACCAATTTTTTTTCAGAAATAATCCTAATTTTTGAGTTGTATTATTATCTCGCAACTCCTCTCGCTATGCTAAATGCCTCTCTGTCTCTCTCTTTCTCTCTCTTCCTCTCTCTTTCTCTCTCTCTCTCTCTGACTCTTGATGCTTTCTTTCCTCTGCTGTCTTTCTATGTGTGTGTGTATGTTTGTATTTATAAACATAAATAAACATGTATATTCAGTCAGGGTTCCTGAGAAATAAGAAATTCATTTAGGAGGTAGGCGGTGCAGCGACCATGTGCCTGCCTTGGACTAGAGTTACGAGCCTTGAGAGTGACAATCCGCTCAGGTTGCGAACCCATAGATTGCAGCCATTATTTGGCAAAACACAAATGTGTATTTGAGGTACAAACCACAACAAATTAATGCTTATTTGCATTTAAAATTAACTCATAGTTATTCGATTTCACCACATTTGTAAGGAATTGTGTATGAACGTTATATCACCAAGTTGTATTAATTTATTTTTTACTTTCTCTACCGCGTACATAGAAGGTAGAGAAGGTATCGCATTCCACCCAAAAATTCGATGTCGAGATTTCGCTCGGTATACATATTTCAGGCCCTCTGAATGTTCAGTATCTTCTAAAGATGCGACACAAGGGTTTTCAAGAAAATTCTCCAACGCAAAACTACCCGTTACATGAAACATTTTTGATTTTCTATTGACACATTTATAATCAGGTTTCTTTGTGCATTTTCCACAAACCATTTTCTTACAAACAGTGCACTTGGAAGTAGTTTTATTACACTTGCAGAATTTAAGAACTTGACATTTATGGTATTTATGTGTTATATCGTCTTCATTTTCATAATCGTCTGTAGTCCTACAAAGTGAGCGACTCTTCACATAGAGTGTAGTTCCTCTGCAAGTTGCTGAATAAAATTTCTTCTTTCGATCTTTTTACACTAACAGCCCTGAATACTACATAAGCATTTATTCCTGCCAGGTTAAGAATATTGTATGAGTGTACTGGTGAAGTAGGAGTTGTAGTTCCACTGTTGTGAAGCCAAAACTTGAAGTAGTTGCAACCATGTACGATACAAACTTTCCGGTGGCCTTTGCCCCGAGTTCACCTTTTTGGTGGCCTTTGCCCCCCACAGTTTAAAAATCAACTTTGTATTTTTAATGTTTATTTATATATATATATATGCCTCGGCTGCGTCAGTAATAATTTGTAGAAACATGTGTCTCTTAGCAGGGGTGGTGTGGCTAAAGAATGAAGGCTTACACAAATTATTATTTTTACTTCACTCCTTTTCATTAACCTTTCACACGATTAAATAACACTTCACTGATATATCATACTGTAGATCTGTGAGATTATTTATTTATTGCAACTTTTAACACACAAACTTTATTTTATTCTCACCGTAATGAAGTTTTATTTCTCACACTTACCTGTACCGTATCAAAGCGCTCAGGAATGCTGTCTAGTAGTGTCTGGCGTTTACCGCTTATATTTGTAAATTTCTGTATTTCAAGTCTCTGATTGGCTAATTTTACTCCAATAGAATACTTTTATTTAACTTTTAGCCTTTCTAGTTGCTGACTGGTTATTTATAAAATTCTTTAAATATTACATTATTGTTCCAGGATTATTAGTAGCATTATTAAACTTTCCAATTCATTATTGCCTCAAGGTTACCTCATTGTTAGCAACTTTCGGCTTCTATTCTCACAGCTCCTACATTTTAAATTACTTAATACATTTACATACACTTTATATATTACATTATACACATATTGCTTTAAGGCGGGCTGTTATTTTATTTTATATTATATAATTAAACTGATATCAATTAAGTGTTAAAAATACTGCCTCACTGGCCATCTCCTTCAGGAGGCCTTGATTGAATATTGTCTACTTTATAACATTTAACTATAATGTTATCCGTATTTATTTTATTTTTAATAACATATGTAGTATTCACCGATCAATGAGACGCTTCTGATTTCTGAATACTTTATTCGCAATATTTTATTGAAAGAAATAAGAGCTATGAAACTTAATCATTAATTATCAGGGGAAAAATTGCCTAGACTAGGGTTTTTCCACAGTTTGTGATGGAAATTCTACGAGCTAAAAGGTATTTACATTGAGTGTCTGGGATTTTTCAGAGCACTTAGGAAAAGAATTACTGACATTGTCCGCTAATGACTGTATACAGATCCGGGATGCAATCTTAAAGTCTATTAATGTGGTGAAAGCGTCTAACATTGTCAGCTAATGGACATTACCGTTATTCTCAGACAGCAGTAGGTTGCAGGGTTTTCATTACATGACAGACTGTTCTCGTGAGCGTGCTACTTATACGCACGCTACCACGTGCGCTCGAGTCAATTCATATACAATTAATTAATCAAAAAAAAACTTAATTGAATAATGTTTGCGAACATTACCTAATTGATTTGCCGAGGGGCGGCAGGCATCGAGAAAATCATTCCCTACCGCGCATCTCAAAACAGGACGCTTCGGCACGCGACTAGACCGCATGGGGGAGGGGGGTAGGACCTGTCGGCACAGACACGGTCGGCATTAGGTAAGCGCACAAAGAGAGAGGTGGCGGGGCCTAGCGACACGAGACCAGCGGTATCTAAGACCTCAAAGGAAGCCGGCGGGAGGCTGCAACACAGAACAAACGATGTCGATTATATCTTATCACCTGTCGGCATCTCTGGCGGTCATTAGCGGGTTACATATGTTTACATATGTATTACCACACATATCCATTAGGCGTGACAGCGGCGGTCATTAGCGGTTACATATGTTTACATGTGTTAAAACACATGGAATTACCCTTATCAGTTGGCGGCATCTGTCTGTGTGCTGGCTCTCTCATAATATCTCTACTCATGTGTGAGTGGGATCGTCGTGCGAGGGATAAACACTATATTGCGAAAACCTGGTTACCCCGAGAAGAAAACATTCTGGGTCAAAAAATATGGCACATGAAGCGTTAGTCGACAGAGCAAAGGTTATATTGTCTCCTCTTCACAATAAGATTGGCGTAATAAAACAATTTATGAAGACAATAAATAAATAAATAAATAAGGCTTACGATTGATTCACTTACCTGAAAGAAAAGCTGCCATGAATTAGCGAGGCCAAAATAAAAGAAGGCATTTTCGTTGGACCTCAAACAAAAGCAACTATTTCAGGACGCCGTATTCAAAGGTATATTGAATTTAACCGACAGAAGAGCCTGGAATGCATTTAGAAATGCACGTTGCAACTTTTTGGGAAACAAAAAGTCTAAAAATTAAGAAGAAATTATGACGTATTCACTTGCCTCATTCTGTAACATGGGTTGGAATATGTCCCCGAAGCTGCATTTTTTAAGGAAGTTTTTATTTAGGCATTTTTCCCCGCAAATATGGGAGATGCTTTTGATTAGCGAAGTGAAAGATTAATACCTAGATATAGCTGAAATGGAAAGGAGATACAGCGGGAAATGGAACGAAAACATGTTAACCAACTACTATTGGACTCTTGTGCGAGAAACACCTGAAGAAGGAAAAGGACAACAAAATAGGTTTTCCATTAAAGTGGAAACTTTCTTCAGTTGCAATAGGGTTATTGTTAAGATAGTGATAAGTTACAATTGGGGTTTAAAATTAAAACAGACGAAAGTGCAGTGAGAATTACGTGTATATGTGTGCTATTAAAGTTATGTTAATGTGTACAACATATTATAATTTGAACTGAACATTCATAATTGAAATAACTCAGCTCAGCTACTCATCATTGCTTCCAGTATTGTGTTGTTTAACTATTTCACTTAATTTATTTGGTAGGAGCAACATAAAGCAGCACTTGATATCCGTGTCAGTTGATGATCATTCCATCTCATGATGCAGCAGAAGAAAAGATATCTGATGAACTGAATTCAAACCACCTTCTCTACCCATTACAGTTGCACACAATCCCTTTATATATTTAATATTATACAATAATATTTTTCTAATAAGCGGTTCTTCTATTCACATTACCTTATTCAAGATAAGTTTTTTATTAGAAATAATCTCAAATTAAGCAATATGTATAGTCTTGGTTGCACGCACAATAGGGTAAAAAAAACGCATATAGTAAGTCAGGTTTACTTTCTAATGAACCCTTGTATGGGATAAACAAGAAACTGCAAGATATGTTATAGATGCCTGGAAAAACTTAAACATGTAACAACGATTCTTTCAAAAACGGCTGAATCTACAAATAAATTAATTTTCATAAATTATATACTATTTCCTGAATCTACATTTTCTTTTGGGTATGTTTCTGTATATCTATGATGGCTTACCAGTTATACAAACGTACGCAAAATGTATTCCAAATAAAGATTTATTCACATGCTTTTCACAGAAAACTCAAGACAAGCTTTATATTGCACATGCAAATATTTTAAATACGTGCAAGCAAAGCTGTTAAGTCATCTTAGGCAATTATAAATAAAGAACCATTTTCCATCCAAAGAGGAATTTGGTGAGGAGGGATTTTATTTTAATTCTTCACCACGCTTAAACACTGTCACACAAATATGAAATTTGGTATTTATCCGACTTCTTTTTCTGGGTTGTGCTATTCTAGTCACGTACACGCTAACACCTTGGCCTTTTTATAAAATACTTCTTTTTGGAATGCACCTTAAAACGTGGACCTCCTGTGATATCACAATATTAAAGTTTTACTTCCATTACCTGCTACAGGTAAATACTAGAGAAAGTAACGAGTCTTCTGTAAAGAAAACCAATATTTCTAAAGAAAGTTATCCTTCAATCCAAACGCTAATGGGATGTTCAGACATATTCCAAAAAGGTGCACCTACCTTGTAATTGTAAAAGTGCAGCTGTCTTATAAAGAATATCACAAAGCATATTTCCTAGGTGGCAACTAGCCTGTCATCTGCGGGAGTCCATTAATGCTATCAAGATGTCTCAGCAGTCCGATCTATTCCATTAAGAACCTTATGTTCCTTGCTTGTTTATTTGTATATATTTTTTCTAAGTCTAGCCAATGCTATTATGTAATCCATATTTTTGCTTTCACGAGTGCACCTCAGAAGTATTGTGTTCGATTCTGTTTGAGCGAGCGGAAGATTACCAGAGTTTCTTTTTCGTGGATTCGCCTTCCGGCTTTTCTCTTCATACCCATTTAATCTTAAGGGGACCAATCTGTGAATTCTCCAAAGCTTAAAGTACTATATCAGGCAATTTTACACTTCTATCACTTCATAAATGTGTATAAAGAAGTGTTTTTGCAAAGTTTGTTACATACATTTTGAGCCTTTTCTGAACTATGGATTTTAAACATAATTTTAAGCTGTTTTATAAAGAATGCTCCTTACCATGCAACGTTTATAACGTTTGAACAAAATTTCGTTATACGTTACTTATTGAGCTATAAAATAAGTTTGGTAAGAAATATAGTCTTAAAATTAATCGGATTGTATGCCCTAATTTTACAAACAATGTGCTTGTGCGGAAATGATGAGTTTGGTGATATAACACGTTCCTTGCAGTAATAACTGCATAACAACTTATGTGGGAAAGTGTTTCCAAAATTTCTCTCCAAAAACTTCAACATTGCATCATATACAGCATTTGAATATCCGCACATATAAACCGACCTGAAAGTTTTCTTATGTATTTTTCATAAAATAGTATACATTTTCACTTACATTGGACAATTTAGAAATGTATTAAAACATGTGTCCCAAGCTTTGCAGGAATTCTTCTGAATACACTTTTAATGCGAGAAATCTCAGAAAGCTGCAAACGCGCTGCAATGTTCGAATCATCACATAACCCTCAAGTTTACTTGGATAGCAGTATATTTACATGGATTTAATAATAAATTCAAAAGTCTAAGATGTATAAGAAGGAAATGCTGATAGTGAAAACTGTATAAACAAATAAGCTAACACGAAATTCCTCTTTCACCATGTTTGTTGTAGCCACGCAACAGTACAAACATATTAAACCGAAAAATATTCAACTACCTCTTTTCCTGTTACTTCAAAGATATTTCACTTCTCCAAATCCTCTCCATCTTGCTCAACCTCCAATAGTATGACCAATTGAATGGAGCGAGCAAGTCTGTAACCGTTGCTAGACCTGAGCAGCACTGTTCTCACCTGTCTATTCGAATACTTACCGTGCCTTCGATGAGCACTCTTTTCCACAAGTGTCGAGGGTGTAAATCTTCTAGTAGAAGAACCAGGTCTTCTACTCTCAGTTTCACTCCGTTGATACTCAACTTGACTTCATAGAAGTTCGAAGTTCAAGGAGATATTCTTTTGCCTGTCGTTTCTGGAAGTGTTTAGCAGCTTGCTGCTGGAAGCGAAGCTGCTTCTTCACAGATCCTGTACGGATGCTATCCAGACGGCGTCCGTTGAATCAGTGACCTGGGGTCAGTGTAGTGAAACCCTCATCCTGCAGCAAGTGGCGTGAATTAATAGAGGTTTATATACCGTTAGTATAATGCTCAGAGTGTCGGTGTCCACTTGTCTCCGTCCTAAGACTTTCTACAGGCACCGTTTTACTGTGTCCACTATTTACCCTCATCACCCTCCCCCAAGCAGCCCGTAAGACAATGAATTTGCAATGAATGCCATTTTGCGCAAAGAATTGCACTGTTTTGTCGGTGCGGCATATTGTACAAAGTTCATTAAGCTCCTTATTGCCTGCATGGAATGTTCCTGCATAGTCCGAATACACTGCGTGTGGTAGGCCTCTGAGACTGATAAATATTTGTACTCTAAACTTATCCAGACTCATGTCAGAAGTTCAGTTCAAGGTGTACCGCCCGTGTGATGGCACACGTGAAGAGTAAGATGTAAACCCTCTGGACGATGTTACCTTGTTTGGCATACAAGGAGTCAGTGAAGTCCAATCCGTTGACGGAGAGGGACCGTGAGCCTTGAACACGATCGGTCGGTAGTGGTGCCTCGGACAATCTTGCTGCGGGACTATGTGGATTTTGCATGACAGGCATGAGCGAATAACTTTCTTGATAGCCTGTCATGCTCTGAAAATCCATAATAGTGAACATAGTTCAATCAGTATGATCTGCACGCCCAGATGGGGTGGCTTTACGTGAGTTTGCTTGATAAGAAGTCTAATGAATGGATGCGAACTATCAAGCAACAGCGGATGGATTTTTCTGAAGGAGGCGTCTGAGAGCTGAGTTGACCACCTAGGCGGATAAGGTTATCCTCTAAGAAAGGTTGAAGGCGTGCAACCCAGGAATCTTTTGGTAGAGGTAAATTTCGTTGTAAGGCTGCATATTCCATGGGAATACTCTGTTGTTGGGCAATGAAGATCATATATGTTCGGCTGAAACCTAGCTCAGAAGCCGCCAGTTCACCATGGCATGTGTCACTATTTTGACAGTTATACACAAAACATAAGATCCAGCCTAGTGTCCGAAGTATTTTAAGGTAGAAACTGAATCTAGTGACTGAAATTAATGCATCAGGAGTGCTAATTGCCAGCATTCGCTTAGTAGATTTTTCTAGCTTCTGTAAGTTTAGATTGTTCTACCAGAGAGTTCTGGGGCCATTGGTCTGAAGAATCACATAGCCACTTAGGGCTATGCCACCAAGTTTGGGCAGAAATAAGTTCTGATGCTTGAAGACCTTTAGATAAAACATCCGCAGGGTATCTACTCCTGGGCAATGCCTCCATTAAGAAGATGAAGTGTAACTGGCAATCTCGGTTACACGATTGCAAGTAAATGTCTTCCAGCGTAGAGGTTCACTGCGAATCCAACCAAGAGTAATAGTGGAGTCAGTTTACAAGGTGGCTTTCTCAATGTTAATGTTAGTAGCTTGACAGAAGTATTGCAACAGTTGTGCTCCTACTAGCGCTGCAAGCAACTCCAAACGTGGTAGAGTGACTCTTTTAATCAGAGCTAATCAAGCTTTGCTGCACACGAGCCACACCTCAGCAGTAGTAGTAGTCTGTGAACGAAGATATATACGGAGGGTTTTTTACGATCTACGGCAACAGTATCAGAGGAGCAGAATAGCTCCGCGCTGAAACATGTGGAACCGAATGAAAGTTAAGCAGTACGAGTGTAAAACTGTGTTTACTCAGTTGTGTTCTCTTGTTCTTGCTGCATCAAATGGCGTCAAAAATAGAACTATTCTGATAGGAGTACATTATTGCCCTTTATGATGCAAAGTGCTTGTATTCTAAGTTTATTAAGCAGTGCAAGAGGCGTGGTTTTACCATATCCAAGAGAGTGAGCTTATGTGCACTCAACAAAAAAGGTAAGGCCACATCAGGACTTATTCCAAAGGGCAAGAAACAGGGATATCCACCACCGACCACCAGTCGTGCCCCGGAGATAATTTGGAAGGTGAAGGCCCATGTCTCTGGACCAACTCCAGCACCTCAGAGGGCATTATTTAGGGATCTCTGTTACTATTGTGAACCCCATAATTAGCCAGGATTTTAATCTAAACAGTGCCATAAGAGCCGGGGATATAACTGTTGCCTAAACAGATTGTTGAACGTGCGACTAACAGCTGAAAGCTGTATAAACGATACCTAGCTCGTGAAAAGTCGATATTTGTTGTCTTTTAGATGAGGCATATGTTTCCTAAGTGACTGCAATAAACCCTGAGCTATATATTAGCGACCAAGGGGAGAAAAAATTGAAAGTTGAAATAAGGAAACTAACGAAAATTTCCCAAATGATTTCGTGGTAATAGCAAGGTACAGTTACAGTGGCAAATTAACCATTCGTCGTATACATAAAAATGTGAAAATCAACTCGGCATATTATCAGACTAATGTCCAGATACCAACTTCCCATACAAATATCCCTGCTCTCTATGGTGCTGATGTAAATAAAGCTTGGTTGCATCAGGATAAGGTATCAAGCATAAGTCTGCCTCAGGCTACAAATTTTTGGAGAACATAGAGAAATGGGAATACATTCCGTACCTTTCAGCGACATCCGTGTTAAGTCATCTGATGTATCACTGATGAAGTTTTGTGCACTTGGGTTAATGAAAAGAGCCCTTGGAAGCAGGCGGCAAAGAACTTTGGATGGTCTCTGGAAAGCTGCCAGGAGGAATGGAATAAACTGTACATCCCTGCATTTCGTAGCAGTTTGCTCCAGTGGAAGCTGTGCTGCAGATTGATAGTTCAAGCTAAAGGCTGCCAGATAGAACACGACTACTGGTGGAGGCGTGGTTTCTCATAAGGTAAGGGAGTCTTAAGTTTGTTACTACAGATTGCGAACAACTCTCTGTAGCAGCACCAAATGTACGTTCTGAGGCGCCACAGAAAACGTGGCGTACATAGTCCTGTACGTTTGCATTCATTGCTCCTATCCAACGTGAAATTCTAATTCCCGATAGGTGACGCAAATTAGGGGATCATAGTGTTAGTTTTGCGCCGACATCAACTGACAGTGTTTCATTCCAAAAATGCCTCGACACCAGATCGCTTGTATCAGCAGCTTTCCAGATATTATAGTTGGTGAGTACAAGACGAGTGGATCGTAAAATCTGGAAGCATCTTAAGTAGATGTTGCTTAGTTGTTGGTCTCCCTCTGAGGATATTTAGAATGCCACCAGAGATGCAGAAAATTGATCTATCTCATTGTCACAGTCAATTCCCAAACTTGCACTTCACATGTTGGCTCAGTCCTAAGCTCTTCCAAGCGTCTTGCAGAACAACAACATTTGCAGCCTATTTTGACATAGCTTGATAGTGCTCATTAGAGCAATGATCTTTGTAACAATTGATTGAATTTTTATCTCGTCAACTGATACAGCGAATTCATCCATGTAAGTGCATTTGTCTACAAGTGGAGAAGCATTGGGGAAATTCTGAGTATACACAGTTGCTAGTTCACGAATCGTTGTAGACAAAAGAAATGGGCTACATGAAAGACCAAATGGCATTCTTGTAAATCGATATGTGATAGTTTCATCAGCGAAGTGAAGTTCGCCATCTCATCTGCTACCACTGGATGGGCAGAAATTTAATTAAGTTTCCATCGACAGGATCCAACGTCAACTGTAGAAATGCTTGAGTTATGTCGCCTAGAAGTGCGTATTTATGTTGTCTGAATCTTAACAACACAGCCAATAACTCTGGACCATTTGGGTCCCATTTCAAAAGCATCAGTCAATGAGGGGGATCTTTAGCTGTGGGATGATGCATTAAACACTATTCTCTATTTTTCTAATGATTGTTTTACTTCTTTACGGCGTGATGTGACAGAATGAACTCTAGCTATCGGTGTATGTGTTGGTAACTTCTACGTGACCCTGAAGAATGTAGTTCATCCTATGGCATTCGTACGTGCTGCGACACTGCATTCTTCTGAAAAGTTCTAATTAAAGGTTTGAGTTCATATTCCGCATTTGAACGATTGTCGTCGGTGAGTGAAATGCTTTTCTTCGGAAGCGACACTATTCTTCTGCGTCCTCTATACGGAATGAGTCATGAAAGTGCTGCGGAAGTCTTGAATTTTCAATGCACATAGTTTGTGAATGTCTCAGTTCCTTAGATACCCTTGGTTTCGATGTTTAAGAACTGACGAACCTCGCTGTCGAGAGTTGTAGATCCGTACTGCAGATCTACTGTATTAAAGCTGACTTGGTTAACGGCGACTCCGCTCCTCTGGTCACTATGTATCAGTCCAAATATAGAAGGTAGCGGTGCAAGTGTGGGAGAAATACGAGGAGGTACCCAATCAGTACCTCAATGGGTAAGTCTTGCAAATCTCCTCTTGGATCAGCTAATGGCACCTTGTGAGTGCAGCCACGAGTAACAATATCGTGACAGATAGTCGGATATGTCGAATAGGCGTTTCTACTCTCCAGAGCGACGATGGAGACAGAGGTTTTATTCCACAGGCTTTGGAGTCGGAAACTTGCTAAGCGACGTTTTTCTGGGAAGGAAACTTTGATTCTAATGGTGTGATTGTTACATATTTTTCTGTATCCATCAACTATCCATCACTATCCAACTATCCATCTATAGCTTCCTAAAGAGGTGCCAAATATATTGACAACGAAGGTGGCCAGTTTCAGCACTTCCTTGCATAAAGTTGTTAAGTAAAACCTTTAAAAGTAGTTTTAAAAATGTTGTATGGTTTCATCCGCGCCTTTCTATGATAGCGGAAGATGGCAACGAGCGCCGAGGACGCGGGCAGGAAAAAACACCGCGAAGGCGGTTCATAGTGTTTTGGCTCATCCTGTAAAAGTGGTCGCATTTGCCCTTTTCTTAGTGCGTTTTCGCTTCAATTTATGTAGAAAAACTGGTATTTCGCTAATCATGGTTAGATCAGTAATGGTGATAGGATATATTAGCAAACGAGCCGACAAAGCATGCCAGTCTTGATATGAAGAGCAGCATAGGATGGCGCAAACTCAACAATATGTGATGGCGCTAAATCAACAATATTGAACAGCAGCTACCAAGAAGAATATTAATTTTCACAGTTTAATACTCAATGAAAATATACAATCACATGAATAAAAGTAGATTCTATACATCGTGGCGTGCGTCAGAAGTAAAAATAAGAATGAAAACATAGGCAGTTACTTGCAAACAAATTTCCACTCATCTGTGGCTAACTCGTACAGAACCAGATGTAGCGTTTCCAAACTGTCATCTATCCTTCAAAGTGTGTAGCAGGTGTTACTGGTGTTGCGATTATGAAGGGAGTGCTGATAGTGATAACTATAAACAAATAAGCTAAGATGGAATCCCTCTTTCACCATGTTTATTGTAGCTACACAGTAGTACAAACATATTACATCGAAAGATATTCGACTTCCCCTTTTCCTGTTACTTCAAAGTTATCTCACTTCTCCACAAAAGAAGCAACTTTTTACAATTTGGCCAATTTTCACCGATTTGTCTTCATAATCTGTCCAGTCAAGGAGGTTCTGATATGAGACACTATCGTTCAATCTGTTTGTCATATCTGCTTTGTACGGCCTTCGGATTTGCTTAGTTTCCAAATTAATAGTTTAATCCATGTTTGGAAGCCCTAATTAGACCAGAGCGTAAATGCATGAAGAAGAAAATGATACCCACATGTTTACTTTTCCTACCGCGTACATAGCAGTTAGAAAAGACAGCTATTGTATTTCTTCAAAAAATTAACATCGATATTTCACCGGAAATACACGTTTTGGGGCCCTGGATCCAAAAAGAGCACTTTTAGATAAAGGTCCGTACTTTCAACTTTGTGGGAAAAAGAGACAACGCTTGAAGCGCTACTTAGACCCAAACTGGCGATATTCATAAATTCCCAAGCGTCGATCATACAACTGTCGGACAGTGGTTGAGATAGGGGGCCAATACCTCTCAATAATGCAATTGTTGTACTCACAAGGGAGCGAACCCGGGAGGGAGGTGAAGGGAGACACCGAGTGGCAGGAACCAGGAGTGACGGCACAGCGACGACAGGGTCCCTACATTTTCCATGTTGAGACGCCCCAGCAGTCGGACAGGCAGATCGCGGACCCCGCCCCACACAGGGACCAACGTCCACGCCAAGGGGCGCCCTCTTACCTCGGCAACCAGCCGAAGGCCGAGCGACGGATTTCACAGAGAGCATCCTTTTTCTTTGGCACGCTGTACCGAAACACCATCGCCGACACTTGCAACCCTGAAAGAGTCCAAACGGGGCGAAAGATGAATGAAATGATTAATGGATCGAAATGGAGGGACAGGAAATTCGGGGGATGAAAGAAACCCATTCGCCTGACGACCCAAGAAAACCCCCAAAATACCCATTGGTCAGAGTGGGTGGTCGCAGGGGTTCGAGCCCGGAACCTCCAGAATGCAGACCACAGACGTTACTGCCTGAGCCATCCCGCTCGGTATTTATTTACTATTTTACAGCATATAACATGGCTAATTTATTGGAAAATGCAAAATTTCGAAGATAAATAATTAAAAATAACTTTTGCATACAACCAATAGATTTTGGATTAGAAGGGATATCTCCTCTAGACAATAGAATACCACATTCTCCTATACTTTGCAAAATTAACTCAGACAGACTGTTTAGATTAAAATGGCTCTGGCTCCTTGTTACTTGCTGAATTGTGTGTCATTACTACATCGACCAAACACAACCGCCTGCCGCACACCTTCTTTTAAATAGATTAAAAACTAATATTCATAATTTAAAATCAATCAAAGCTAATTATCTGCATACAGGTATACACAAATTACTCTTTTTATAGAAGAAAGCAACAAAGTGCCTAGGATGGCGATAACCATAATCATTAAACGCATCGGTGAAGGCAGCGTGCGGCCATCGTCCAAGAAACTTCAGTTTTTCCCTTGGCCGTTACTGAGCGTTCTAACGCTGCAATCAGATCATGCTATACCCAAAGCATCAATCTGAGTTAAACCCCGCTCTTATCGCCGCCGAACATAACGGCCTGAAGAAGCTGAGGAAAATAGATTCGCCATTTCAAGGAAGTGGTTGTGATGTGGATGTAAATTCCAAGTTTGTCAGATTTTGAGCATTGTCACCTCATATCTTTTGCGATTTACAGGCCATTTTCAGTATTCAAGTACTATGTATTACTTGCAGTAAAAACGTATAATACTAGAAAAATCGAGAAGTATCGGCTCACAATTCTTCATCGAGTTTTAACCCTTTCTCTGCTGTGGTGCGTTGTGCGGTTCACGTCCTTTTTTCCCACCCTGCATTTAATAAGGTCATGTGCATACAGAGTACGGAAATTGTATCCTAATGGGAAAAATTCATAAACACAGAACATGCACATTACATCGCAGAACACACACATGTAGTCAAGAGGAAAGAAAAAATCAAGCTGAATTTCAAAGAAGTCAGCGAGCAGATTATAGGGAAACACCTACATAACTTTAAATATTTGTGCTTTAAATATTATGTGTGCTCCAGCTAAAATATATGAACAAATATTGTATGATCGTATCTACACACACATTAAAAGTTATATAACTGATAAGCAACATGGATTCCTACCTAAAAGATCAGCCTCGACAAATATGATGAGTTTTTCTCAATTTTTTGATAATTCATTAAATTGTCAATTGCGTGTTGATTCGATTTATACTGATTTTTCCAAGGCATTTGATAGCATCAACCATGATCTTCTTCTGTCTAAACCTGCTAAATATGGATTCCAAAATTCTGTTATTAATTTAACTACATCATATTAAATGAACTGAAAGCAATATGTTATGTATGATAGTTTCAAATCCTGTATGTTAGGTGTAAATTCAAGAGCTCCTAAGGGTTCGAACTTTGGACCTCTTTTCTTTCTTTTATTTATAAATGACTTACCTTTATGTATAAATTACTCAAAATGTATTTTATTTGCTGATTATTTAAAATTATACATGAGAATTGAGAGACATTTGTATGAGTCTAAACTTCAGGATGATATTAATAATGCATTTGAATGGAGTATTTTAAATTATCTTCCTGTTAATGTTGATAAATGCTGTGTATTAACAAGAGGTAATAAAATAGTAAACCACTATACACTACGAATGCCAAGTGCTTGAAGGTTGAATCAACGCATACAGATCTGGTTTAAATATAAGTGATAATTGGTCGTTTAATCGCCATATTGATAGAATGTTTAGCGATACACATAAAAATTTGGTATTTCTATTTAGGAATTCTAAAGATCATAAATGTGGTTTTTCGTTGATTTTATTGTATAATACTTACGTTCGGTCTAAAGTTGAACATCTTCCACCAATTTGGAATCCATATTTTCAGATTCTTATAACAAAAATCGAAATAATTCAGAAAATGTTTCTTATATTTCTTTATTGGAAGAAATATAACAGATCAGCATATATTGATGGTATGCACTCCCAGAATCTTTAAGGGGAACTTAATATTGACAAACTAGTGTTAGACGAGCAGTTGTTGATCAAATATTACTTTATAAATCCTTTAACTATTTTACAGATAATCCATCCTTCTTAGAGCAATTAAACTTTAATGTAAGACATTTTAACTTGAGATTAGTTTTCCTTTTATCTGTCAGATTCCAAGGTCTATATCATATAAGAATTATATTTTATTGAGAATGCGTTTAATGTATAACTAAATGTCACTGAAAGGTGTACTTGATTATTCTCTGGAGTACTGTTCGTTTAAAAATATTGTCAAAAGACCTCTGTCTTAATTAGATATGGGCGTTATTGATTGCTTGGCTTGCTTTATTTTATCTGTATGTGTTTTTGTTTATATATATATATATATATATATATATATATATATGTGTGAGTGTGTGTGTGTCTTTCTTATTTGTCGAACCCTTCTGTAATTGGGGCCAAGCCCTGCTGAAGCAGTATATATATAAATAAATAAACAATGAAATTATATGAAACGGAAATGTTAGAGGAAATAAGAATAACTGCAAGAATAAGCACATCAAAGTTGGAAACAATGCTAGAATAAAATAGAGACTAATTAAGAAAGAATAGAGAATGAGAAGACAGATGAATAGCAAATACGTATATGTATGATTAATATAACAGTACTATGTATACATGCAGAACTTAATATTATAAAGGAAAAAATTGTACAGAAGCTGGCTAACAGGAAAGGTAATTAACAGCTGGACCACACAGGGAGGCTGAGAAAAACCCATCACAGGCAGTACCTTAAATAAGTGACTCAAGAGCACAGCGGTAAGAATAAATAGTGGTTGTAGCAAGTTAGATAGGTAATACTAGAAAGAAACAGTGATAACTCAGATTTCCCAAATTAGTCAAGCTTTGCCAGTGAAAAATACCTAATTAATGATCTTATTTTCATGAGACACCAAAAACAATGGCCAATGTGAAATAAAAACCTCATATATTACAGTGGGAAAATTTGAGTCTGTCTGGCAAACTATAAAAGTGGGCTATTCTGAGAAAACTTCTGTCAGTTCTGATCTTCAAGAGGTGCATTTCACGTCGGTTTGAGTGGAAGACGCGTGAACTCAGTTTTAGGTTCAATCTAGATCTTGACAAGGTAGTGGAGAGTTAAGAGAATATAATATGTAATTCCGGGAACCGCAAAGTCGACCGGACAAGTATCATAAGAATGTGTCTAGCAGCTTCATTACTGTTGTTTATTTAACTAGAATAAATCCAGACAGGCAAGAAACACGTGACTTTATTCAACATGGGCAATTCAGGGCAGCAGTAACAACAAAAATCGGCAGCTAACTTCTAGCCAGCATACCGCTATAAGATGGATATGTCTACGGTTAGCAGTGAAAGGCAAGCAACAAGCTATTAAGACGAGCTTTGTTTTAACACAAGCATTTAGCTGTAGGCTTGGCTGGAATAAAACGAACAGATATAATGCTTGTACCTCTCGTACACTATTTCATTCTTCCTATATTCAGCTGTAAAGGCTTCTAACACCTTTATTGGCAAAGGTGTTTTGTATGTGTTAAATAAAGAAGAGCCCTTGACCTTACATCATTCAGCCCCATACCGTGATCCCATCTCACTAGTCTAGCACGTTGGCCGACCAAATCTGCGACAAATTTTTGTCTTTATTGAGAGATTATTCTTCTTCAACGGATTACCCTTCTCTTTGAAGGACTTAGCACGCACAAGGACTTACAAGTCAATGTCTAGGGTCAGTAGCCTGTCGAGGAACAAGCAAGCTCTAGATCATAGCATATCCAGAATGGGTGATCGGCCCAGTGCCGGGTATGGCAGTGAAGATGGAGGAAATGAAATGTAGTGACGAAAGGGATGATAGGAATATTCGCGGATCAAATTATCCAACCCAGCGTTTGCTTAGCGACCGAGGAAAACCGCGAAAAAACCTTCAGTCATGTTGGTCGGCACCGGGGGTTTGAACCCGGGATCACCCGAATGCGAGTAGCACACCCCCCCTCCAGGCTTGCAAATTCCACTGGGGGCCCGGGACTCGGAGATCGCCTCCATTTCGGGAACGAAGTGTTATAGAGAGCATCCTTTTCCCCTGCTATGCAATGCCGAGACTTCCGCCGACACTGTGCAACATGTAAGGGAGCAATGCTGTAATATTATCTGACGATTAAAGAAAAGGAAATAAACGCAAATATTAATCATTTGTATTTGTTTCACACTACCTGGAATTTCATGTTTTTCCGTCTTCAAACCAGTAGGTCAAATTGAACGAAGCGTACTGGACAGCAACGTATTAATATATATTGCCCAGTAATGAACAAATGAAACATATGACAGTGTCCATGTCCAACACAATATGCAGCACAATATTTAGCTAATATATTAAGTATTTTGACATAGTATGAAACGAAATCTTGTGCGTAATCGCAGGATAGTGTTTTTCAGGACTCGTTTCAATATTCCGGCCTTAGCTGTCGTTACTCTCCTGGGGGAAAAAACCTCACTCTCCTATACAGTTACGTAAATAAGTTTTTCTTGCCAATGATGCAATTGTAATAAATTAGGTATAAAGACAAGTTTTGTTTATGGCAATTGATGCAAGGCTTTTATAGTGGGAATGACGTTTTCATTAATGCAATTATTCCAGGTTAGTGAAAAAGTGATAGATATGGAGACAGACAGACAGGTAGTAGTGGCATAAATTCCACATTGTAGTACTCTAGTCCTGTTCCGTTGAAGCATAGATTGTTGTTGAGCCTTGACTATACGCACGAATGATAACGTCTACAGATCCCGGGATGAAAACTCCCCGAAAGCTTTTTAGGGAGCATCGGAAGTTAGAGTTAAAAAAAAGCTGGAATATTCCCGGATTTCTGTGAATTTTTGTTAGCTTAATATAATGCATTTTACGTCATACCAATTTCCCAAATGTAGGAAATAGCCGTGTGTAAACAGCCGTCTCAAAATGCTTTCCTTGGATTCAGGAGACCCTGTATTTCCGGTGAAATTTGAATTTCGAGTTTATGGATAGAATGCCTCAAATACGAGGCGAGTTTTTCAAGTAAGCACCGTTTTAATATTTTGCCGCTGCAGCGCTGCAGTCGGGATTTTGAGCATACGTACGACCACTTTCTCCATTCATTAGGTAACCAGACGCATCTGCGGGCGATCGTCACTTTGTGTTTTCCTTTGTCAGAGCGTTTCGAAATGTTCAAAACAATCGAAGGATCCGCCGACTGTGATGCCAGATCAATGATTCGTTTTTTGAATGCGAGAAACGTTGCGCCAGTAAACATTCATCGCTAATTGTGAAAGCTTTATGGGGAAACAATAATGAGTGACAATGCCCGGCCACAAGCAGCCAAACAACCTCAAGATCTGATCGCATCATTTGGTTGGAAACAATTCGAACCCGCTCCCTAAAGTCCGGATCTGGCACCAAGCGATCTTCATCTGAAAGAATTCCTTGGTGGAAAACATTTTAACGACGATGATGTTGTGAAACAAGAAGTGCAGAGTTGGCTTTCATCACAGGCGGCATCAACCTTTGACGAAGGCATACAAAACCTGGTTTTCAGTTACGGCAAGTGCCCGAATAGCAGCGGTGAATATGTGGAGACGTAGTGTAAGGTGTAAGGTAATGAATGATAATAAAGCATTTGGAAAATAATGTTCTGTTCTGTTTTAAAAATTATCGGTGCTTACTTTAAAAACAGGTCTCGTAATAAGTAAAGTAATATGCAGTAGAAGAAAAAGCAAGCTAGTTATTGCAGGAATAAACGTAGGTATTAACGCAACAAAAGCATTTGCAAATACTGTATTTAGAATCCAAATTATCCAAGGTGTTTAGAGAAACCCATCAAAGTTCCTAGGATTTGTAGAGGGAATTGACAATGAAACTGGAAACTGGGATTTCATTTGGGTTGCAAGGTTAGCTGGCTGAGGTGGTGTTCAGAAATTGAAACGGTTTTGGTCCAAAGTGACATTTCGAGCCGTTTACGACCATTGGAGTTTTGATCGGTCGGTTTTGTCACGGCGCGTAAGTCATTTGCCAATGTGCTAACTTGATCTTTCTAATGGCCCGTATTCCTACTCGAATGTTACTCTTGAGCGCCAGTGGTTAACATGGCTTGAATTTACAGCATAATGCCACACATTTGGCTTCAACTTAACGTGATACTGTTTGAAATGTGCATTTGTAGGTACACTGAGAAAATGTTAAATTGAACAAAATAGCCGCTATGTAGATAACTTGGAAATCCCGCTGACGATTGTTACATTGTTTGTCTTCATTTTTAGGCACAGACAAGGCTATAAACTGTCAACCTAACTTTCTAGTAGGAATGTACTTTCAAGGGCTTTTAACCTACGCAGCAGTAAACAGTCATAAAGTTCCTTCTAACAACAATAGACATTAATGTTAAGTATCGATTTTGAGTGAACGCTTCTCTCACAAGAAACAAAACCATCTAACCATGGTTTATTAAAGGAGCATATTTATTGTGAAGTAATGGCAGATATTAGTAAATTCAAAGTGAGTATTGCATATATGTGCCGGGTGTTAATGCAGTGTTGACTTAAATATTATATAAATTAAAACGTGAAAGAATCAAATGTTCGGATTGGTTCTAAGATAACTGCCCTGGTATTCGTACTTTGAAATTCATATTGTAATAATTCCTCATTTTCCGATGTGTCCCCTTTGCGGCTCAGTTCTAGAGGTATGGGTTTGCAAAGCACAGGCAAAACGCATAAGTATTATAGGATAATTTGCTGTTTAAGAATTTGTTTGCACACCTAACACAACTAAATATGTAACTATATGTATATCCACGCTAACGCGGTCAAACAAAAATGAAGACAGGGCTGGCTCCTTAGCTCAGTTGGAGAGCACCTGTCTGCTGTGCGAGGGGCCCCGAGGTCGATTCATGGCAGGTGGTGAGAATGTTTCTCTGGCCAAGATTATTCCCTATCCTCTCCAGATTCCGGACGTGTGAATGTGTGTGTATGTGTGTGTGTGTGTGATCTAAAGTACAAAACCCAAAGACAAATCAGAAATCCAAAGACAACTGTATACAAGTTAACACCATTGTCGATAGACAATATGCTCCAGAGGTAAAAGGCCGCCTATGACTATTGCAGTTAAAGGCGGCATATAACTAGGTATAAATGGAACAATAAAAAATGAAGACAAATAATCGAGTACTTACATGTCTTGATGCAGATTTTTAAACGCAAAGTTACAAAGTTATATAAAAGAACGAATCAAGCAGGTGAAAGCAGATGTACTGCTGCTAAAACTACTGATTTCAAAGTTCTCGTAACTCGAAAGATGGTAATTTTGGGACTCATATAGTCATCCTCCGTGGTGTTGTGGTTACCATGCTAGCCTCTAGTTCCTGAGGTCGCGGGCGATGAATTTTTCCGGGCGTAAAAGTCGTTAGCATGGCTTCCTTCGGAAGGAAGTAAAGCCGGTGGTCCCGTGTTGTAGTTTTACGGCATGTAAAAGAACCTCAAGCCTAATAAAGAGGCCTCTGAGCAAAATTACCGGTCTTTCACGCCCAATTTAGAATGGGACGCTAAAGACCACAGCAGTTAAAGAGCGTTTGGGACTAATACGGGACTCATACTCATACTTTTCCCGTATCGCCGTCCATTTTGTTCCAGTAGCAACCCAAATAACATCAAGGATGGTAAAATATCTCTACCGCTTTGTCATTACACTACGTAGGACTTACTGGCTTCTGTTTCAGTTGTTTCATGTAAAAGCATTCTAGTATTGCTGACACTGTCACCGCGTGCGAGGCAAGTGTAGCTATAGGTTATACAACGGAGGGGGACATCTCTTGCGACTAACACCCCCAGGAGAAAGGGATGAAATGAAGGAACCACATGAGGCTACACTCTGCAGGCAGACAGGCCACAGAGACGCGTGGAAGTCCCTAATGGTTCCAGACTGTAAGACCCGTTCCACTGCTGGAGTTGCCTAGAGAGTCCGATGAACGACCCGTCGAACAAGCACCCTCTAGCGTCCACGGGGAGTACTATTTCCTTTGAGCAAAATCCGCGCCATCGTCCTGCACCGCTATACACCACGAAACCTAGAAGCGCATCTGAAAGATAAGAAAGAAACGGAATGAAAGGGAAATGATGGAAAGGAAATGATGGTAGATGAGAAAAAAAAACAGAAATCGCCTACCGAACAGAGAAAACCACAAAAAACCTCAAGGTCAGAGTGTAAAGTCCACGGGAATCGAACCCAGGTTCTCCCGAATGCGAGCCTTACACGTTACCGCGGAGCCATCTCGCTGGGTGCGAGGCAAAAGTATTTGATGTACTAACATTCAGCTTTGATTGTTGCGTCTAATATACTGTTTGTGCGTTGTTAACTGTATACTTCGCATAGTATTACGATCTATATAGTTTGAATACTAGTGTAATATTCCGTAATACGTAAGAATTGTAATAATAATAATTTCTACAAGAAGAAGAAGAAAAAGTCCTGTCGGTCATGAATCTGATATCTGGTGATTATCTGTTAAGTAACTACTTTGACTTACATATCCGCAGCTGAGCTTTGTGTACAAGTGGTTAAAGTGGCGGGCTTCTAACGAAGAGACTCCGGGTTCAAATCACGCTCCCAACTGCAGAGTCTTATATCTGTAATACTTGCTGCACCTTACGTATACATGTATGTGCAGAGCCACTACTGCTAACTGATTAAAATGTGTACGACCCCGAAACTCCTGCAACATACAACCAACATTACTGGAGCGCCGTGCAGAATTATGAAATATAACTTCAAGAGGTGGACGGGGGTTTGGAACATCGTGTATATACTTGAGAATTTCTCTTTGTTTTGATTAAAACTACTGCCTCTCAAACTATTTAGTTTGCAGCTGGGGAAAGCGAATAATAGATATGACATTGCTTTGAGGTACCGTAAGTTAGGAGACTTTGATTCAATTGCGAAAACAAGTTTATGCTCCACCATGCCAAAATGTAGTATTTAAACGACTGGTAGCAGTACTTTTGTGGGCCTCATTAAAGTACACCTGTTCATTAAAGTATTGGTATTCGACCAATCAGAAGCGGCTACGTAACATTGTGAAAGCGTAAGTATCGATTATTCTGCGTAGTACGTCTCACAACGCTAGCAACTTTGTTTGACACAGGTGCTACAAGGTCATTGCATTGTAACCATGGATGAAGGATAACGATTGTAACACATCATTCAAACCAGAAACGAATACTTATGAAACCTTTACTTTAGATACATGGTCGAGCATAAACAGTCGTATGAAACTTGTCTATAATGGTGGTTAAAACGCTCGTATGATAATTATTAACGAGCTTCGCTTCGCTCGCTCGGTTAATAATAATACTCGCGTTTTAATTACCTACTACCATTATAGTCTCGTTGCATAATATACCATTAAATAACCTTCCGATTTAAATGTCCCTGTTATTTTGAAAGGTATATGTCAGCTCCTGAGCTGACGTGACTTTAGTCAGGATTACCAACACATGCTATGACCCCTAGATGGGTTTCGAAAACCCAAGCAAAATCTGCAGATTTGAACGTGTAGATATTATCATTACTGAAGTGGAAACAGACACTTCCAGTTACCCACTACAGAGGAATGCAGTTGTATACATCCAAAACATAAACACAATGCTGCATAGTTGCTTTTGATTTGTAAAGCATAGCTTCTTTTCTCTGTATAATGTAACAATCGAACCCAAACATTTATTTTAATTAACCTGGATGGTCTAAATTTCGAAATATGGTGTACTGTAACTGTTGCGATGAAAAGTATACCGATTTTAGTATTAATAACTATCAGAACTCGCAGCACTGTCCCGTTATTCCGTTAAATTCAACAATTCTTTTCGGTCTTTCTACCTTTCTCACCGTCTCTCCCTCCCACGTTTTGGTCCCTCCCCTCTCTGTTACTCTCTTCTTCCATCTATGTATTTCTCTCCTCTTCTTTTACCTCTCTATATCTCCTAATTACCGAGCGAGATGCCTTCAAGGTAACGCGTGAGGCTCGTATTCGGGAGGTCCCGGGTTCGGTTCCCGTAGTGTCGGCCAAAGTGATCTTGGCTGTTTTCGTGGTTTCCCGGAGTCGTAGGCGAATGCTGAGGTGGTTACTATTCTACCTCGAATTTCATGTCTCCATCATTCCCATCATCTGTTTCAGAGCTGAAGAACTAGTCGACGGCATTCAGTGTGTTTCGGCTGGGCGGTGGAGGTGCGCTTTGGAAAGGTTTCTCCCTGGCGAGCCTAGAAGGCTCCGAATGATTTCTGATGAACCAAGGGGTGTAGGTTAAGAGGGGGAAGGAATGTCTTCTAGACTAGTCATGCCTGGCTATAGCCAACAGTAAGTGCCAGTATCATCTCAAAGGTCACATTTACTTCTGTGTATGCTTGACATTCAGCGACTTGACTCTAAGAGGAAAGAAGACGAAACTAAATACTTTTATCTTTACTAGATCTATTCAAGCGAAATAAATTAACATTTTCTTTAAATAATATGTTGCTTAAAAAGCAAATATTGCACTTTTTATGTGGCTGCTACACAAGTTTAAGGTTCAGTAATTTTGTTGAGAAATGAGGTTCGCATAATATATATCTTGTTTTTAACGTTTGTTTCTAGTAACAAATAACAACAACAATAATAATAATAATAATAATAATAACAGTTTCATAATTATCACCAATAGAATGTTCTACGCGTACTCCGAAGCAGAGGGTATTTATTACATTGAATATAAGTAAGTTTTGCTTTTTAATTTTCATAGATATGGATCACAACGTTTAGCTCTAAGTGTGTAGTTCCATACAGTTGGCACATTCAGTTCTGATAATATTCAAGTAATGTTTTAAAAATGCGGAAGCAAAAGTAATATTAATGTCAAACTCTTGAAGCAGTTTGGGTACAATTAAGTGCAACATTCAATTTTATTCAAAATGAGATGTATTTTGCGTTTGTTACTGAAAAACGAATAAACATTGTTTTATTTGAAACACAATTCCCCTTACACACACTCACAAGAGAAAGGAAGAAAAACCGTGCCAGTCGTATAGTGGACGTAGAGTAAAAACACTTATGTAGGTATTGTATCCAAAAGGAGAAAATGTTAATAGATACGAGGAAACAACGTTTAGCGCAAAATATGCAGTTTCTATATAGCTGTTTTATTCGGTTAGGATAACATATAAGCTAAATTTTCAAAATAGTGACCCAAAAGTGTTAATGCAGACAGGTTGATGTGCTTTAGTTGCAACTGGTTTATTTGAAAGCCCTCTATTCTGAAAATTAAATTGCTGTCAAGTTACAAATCTGAAGATGGCCCCCCAAAAAGACTTTGTATTACGATTCACGTTCTGAATTCTTAAAATGCTTCTCTTCCCTGGTCTGGAATGGAATGGGATGTGTAACGGAGGGGATTCGAACCCCGATCCAGTGAATGAGGATATTGTGCTTGTGTCCCTCGAGAGGGCGCTCCCAGGAGGGAGGGACGAGGTGAGAGACACCGAGACACCGGAACCAGGAGTGACGACACAGCAATGACAAGGTTCCTGAAGTTTCCGGATTGAGACGCTCTGACAGTCGGGCAGGCAAACCGGGTACCCCACCCCACACAGGGGTCCAACGCCCCCCAAGAAGCGGTCCGTATACCCTGGCAACCAGCCGAAGACCGAGAGACGGATAAGGTTCCACAGAGGGCATCCTTTTTCCCTGCCACACCGCACCGGAACAGCATCTGCGACACTTCCAACCCTGAAACAGACCTAACGGGGTTAAGGATGAATGAAATGAGGGATGGAACGATATTCGGGGAGAAATCATATCAGCATTCGCCTGACGACCCTAGATTACTCCAGAAAAAACCCGTGGGTCAGATTGGGCGGTCGTCGGGAAGCGACCTAGGGATCTCCCGAATGCGAGTCGCACGCTTTACCGCGGCGCTACCTGGACGTAAACTAGAAGATCCGTAGTTCAAATCTCGGCTATGGCATTGAATTTTTCAATCTTATTCTATCTTTCGAACCTTGACCTACACACGGCTTGAGTTAAAGAGTCTTCTTGTTAATTGAGATGAACTGTCATTACAAACTTCGTTGTAAGTATAAGAAGAATGCAGTAGCCTAAACGATAGTCAGATTTTTATGGAGTGTCTTTGAAACTCCACGCTCTTTTCATTATGAGAACAATCTAACGTGTTGCATTCACATAACTTTCTCCTCTCACCATTCTACAAACCCTTTTTTCTAAATCTCATTTTCTGTCTGCTTCTTATAATCCAGATAAACTTGCAAATCACATTTAGCCCATCTCTGAGGTGTGGGGGTATGCCTCACATTCAAGAGGTCTCGAGTTCGAATCTCGGTTAGAGTGAATTACCTGGATAACGTTTTTCCAGGGTTTCCTCTCGTCCTGAGAAGATGAATGTCAGATTCTAATTTCTAGGGACCTCGGGCCCATTTGAGCATCATTTTAACAATTTCGTTCATTCAGCGTCCGTAATGACCCACCCGGTTAAAGGACTTTAATTAAATACCAAAAGAGAAGTTTACGTTTCGTTGTTGTATACGTGGACAAAGCGATTCACATTTTCAAAACGCATGTCACTACGTGATGCTTTGAAATTCTATGCTGTTTGTATGACCACGACAAAAACAAAACGACTAACGACTTCTCAGTTACAAAAGGTATTCAACCAATAGCAAAAAATATCTGGGAAATAGTTAACCTCATAAAATATATGTATAAAAAACTGTCTGCTTTAACGGGGTCTGCATTTCTTGGGTAGCAAAACTTTGTTCAATCTTTTAGAGTTTACTAATTATTATACAAAAGTCATTCAGAGTGAAGAAGACTTGAGAGGCTTTTCACAGTAAGTTCAAAATATATATTTCGTTTGTCATGACAATATTTTAAACAGAGAGTATTTTAATCAAAATCATTAGATCCATTTTGGAAAAAATAAAAAATTCCGAAAATTTTTCCACGTAAAGTGTTGCTCAGGATGGGGGAGATTTACTTGAAAATCCTTGTTTTACATTTTTGTAAGTTTGGTATTTAATCTAATTTTCGCTTTGAACTTATGTTGTTCACAGACACACAGGCATATGGAGCTTTTGCTATAAAATATTATGTGTTGCATTCATATGACTTTCTCTACTCACTCTACTACAAACTATTCTTGCTAAGCTTATTTTGCGTCTATGTCATGTTAATATCTATAAACCTTCGCCATTTATTTTCACAATTCGTTGTAGATATAACCAGAACATATTAAGCTAAAGCGATAGCCAAATCCCTCAAAGCTGATAGCTATGTGATACCTTTGGATTGGTTGGCTACGGAGGTGACTCGTTACTGATCCACATTGTAAATATTGTGCCTACGCCTCACAAGGCGGCGAAAAAAACGAAAAAAAAACATGGGTTTTGGCCCGAAAAATTAAACCGAGTTTTATTTATGGACGCTCTTTAACTGCTATGGTCCTTAGTGTCCCATTCTATATTGGACGTGAAAGATCGGTAATTTTGCTCAGAGACCTCTTTATCAGGCTTGAGGTTCGTTTACGTACCGTAAATCTACGACACGGGACCACCGGCTTTACTTCCTTCCGAAGGAAGCCATGCTAAGGATTTTCACGCCCGAAAAAAATCCATCGCCCTCTGCCGGGTTTGAACCCGCGACCTCGGGAACTAGAAGCTAGCATGGTAACCACTACACCACGGAGGACGACAGGTCAGCTAGAGGAATCGAACCTAGGACCTCCCGAATGCGAGCCATAGACGTGATAACTTTGAAATTCTGTTCCCTTTGTATGAATACGAGAAAGAAAGAAAGAAAGAAAGAAAGAAAGAAAGAAAGAAGCACTAAAGCTATTTACAGTTGACAGAAGTATGAAGTATTTGAAAATTCGATAACAGAATATTTCAGAATAGGTAAAATATAAAAGTTATTTTACATAAAATAAAAATGTTATTTGATATGAATTTTGTGCTTTAACAAGATCTACAGTTGCGCAGTAAGATTTTGTCTCTGTCTTACGATTTACTAATTATCAAAAGTCATTTACAATAAAGACAAATTTACAGACTATTACTAGAAAATAAAAATATACATTCTATTTATCATGAAAATTGTTTGAACATATGTATTTTAATAAAAATCCTTAGAGCCACTGTAGAAAGAATAAAAAATTTCGAAAAATTTCCAATGTAAAGGGTAGTTTGTAGTGAAGGATTTTCTTTAAAATCTGAGTGTCACATTCTTGGAAGAAGTTCAACTTAAACACAATGTTCGATTTCTAACCAACTTTTTGTTTTTGAGTTATGCTGTTCGTGGATACACACACACACACACACGCACACACACACACTTGTACCTTTTTCTAAAGACAAATTCATTAGATTCAGGGAGTCACAAACGTCATTTCTGGTGAAATTACAACATTGAATTTTTAGGTGGAACGCAATATTTTCCCTACTTACTGCAACTACGCAGTAGATAAAGTAAAAATGCTTTTTTGGATTCAGGAAGCCTCAAAACGTGTATTTCCGATGAATCTCATTATTCAATTTTTGATTGGAACACAGTACTTGCTCTACTTACTGTAACTACTTAGTAGAGAAAGTAAAAATGCTTTCTTCGGATTCAGGGAGTTTCAAAACGTCTATTTCCGGTGAATCTCTTTATTGAATTTAGTGATGGAATACAATACTTTCTCTACCTCCTGCAGCTATGTAGTAGAGAAAGTAAAAACGTCTCCTTTGGTTTCAGGGAGTCCTGTGAATCTCTTTATTGAATTTTTGGGTGGAACACAACATTTTCTCTACCTCCTGTAGCTACGTAGAAGAGAAAGTAAAAATGCTTTGTTTGGATTCAGGGGGTCTCAAAACGTGCATATTCTGTAAATCTCGTTATTCAATTTTTGGGTGGAATGCAATACTTGCTCTACTTGCTGTAACTACGTAGTAGAGAAAGTAAAAAGGCTTTGTTTGGTTTCAGGGAGTCTCAAAACGTGTATTTCCGGTGAATCTCCTTATTGAATTTTTGGTTGGAATACAATACTTTCTTTGGAATCAGGGAGTCTCAAAAGGATATTTTCGGCGAATCTCATTGAATTTTTGGGTGGAACGCAATACTTTCGCTACTTACTGTAACTACGTAGTAGAGAAAGTAAAAATGCTTTCTTTGAATTTAGGGAGTCTCAGAACGAGTATTTCAGGTGAATCTCATGGAATTTTGGGTGAAATACAATACTTTTCTACCTCGTGTAACTACGTAGTAGAGAAAGTAAAACTGTTTTCTTTGGATTCAGGAGTCTCAAAACCTGTATTTCCAGTGAATATCGTTATTGAATTTTTGGGTGCAATACAATACTTTCCCTACTTATTATATGTAAATAATGGAGACAGTAAAAAGAAGAGTTGTGGTATATATAAACGGCTGTTTGTCGTTACGGCATCTTGCATGCAACCAAATAAGGAATAATGTAATTCAGATTGTAACTTGAAATAATTTCTGGCCAAAATTGGTGCCAGATTAAGGTAAAGTGCATGGGAAAAACCATACTTTATAAGGACATTATGAAAATAAAGAACATAGGTTAGTTGATAATGGGTAGAAAATAGTGAATATTGAAAACCAAACCATTTTGTTTTAACACTTATTATACAAAAATATGATGCCTCTAATTCCTAAAAATTAGTTTGTATACTGCTTATGTCGCCGTGCTGCAATTTTATTGCTGCTTTCTTTTCACAGTTATTACTTTCTTACAGCCAAGTCTAAGGGAAATGTGTTGGAATGATATTATGTTTAGCACTATTACATCCCTTAACCTTGTAGAGCAGGTATGAGCTAAGGTACCTGGCATAACCTCTCGATAAGACACCCCGCTTACCCCTACAGGTGGAACGGAAAACATTTGGAGCCGTCTGTACACGGTGTTGTGTGGAGTACGACTGCTTACATACATGTCGCATAACGTGACCTACACAAAAAGCCACTTTTAAGGAATTTCAGGGGCTACTTTCAGAATAAAGACTTCCTTTTTTCAATATTTTTTGGTTGGAGTTCTGTGGGTTGAGGTAAACTGTGCTTAGTCGCCTGTTATCCTTCCATTAATTAGTAAACTTTGACCTGTTACCCTTCAGTACAACGAAAGACTAATGGAAGAAGGATTTGTGGTTTTTAAATGATTGTAAAGCAATATTTACTATACCCAAATTTAAGTACATTGCATGGAAAGTGTATGTGTGTGTGATTACACCCTCAAAAGAGGAGGGTTCGAAAGAGACAAGGGAAGCAAATCAATGCGGAAGATGTGGAAAATAAAATACCGTGTAATTATCTTTGCACTTCCAATCAGACACCATACCAGTTTTGAAGACTGAATGTCATGTTACTGTAGCTCTATTGCTGTACCGTTTTTTTTGGGGGGGGGGTGGACTAACTACATATCTTACTTTGGAAGACTATCTACTGTTATTCTTGAGCTTTCTTAATAATATACCTCTTTGCTAGCAAGGCAAGTTCAGCTTTTGTAGTTGGCTACATAGTATAGCGTGCAAGCGGGAACACAATTATATAACGTCACTTCAATTGCTTCGCTGTATTTCCATAGGCTATTACTGTCCAGCTATCGGGTACATCGTGACTATGGAAATTTTCCATATCCGGCTCCAGAGTAAACTTCCAGGCTGGAATATGTGTCATCAATTGCCTGCTCGTAGGGGAGGGGTTCCAACCCCTTCCGCTGCCGTGGTGCGGGCGCTGCGTACCCCTAGCACTCGTGGTACTTCTGACGTTACTAGAAGTACGTCGGGCCGAACATTCGAGCCCCTCCCGTTGGGGAGCTGTTCGGATTGGGTTGGTCTCGCCGGGGCAGTGGTTCCCGATACCCGTGGGAGATTGGGTACGACTGTATGGTTTTTTCCATGTAGCCGGGGTTGTGGGACGCCTCAATGTCCTCCGGTACCGCCCTGGAGAGCCGGTAAACGGCATGCTAGATTGCTGTTCACCTCACCGAGGTTTATCGGTAGTCACCCTTCGGGGTTGACGCGCGTAAGTGGCGTATTCACTTCTATCTCCGCGCAAGGGGTGCCTTTTTAGCATACAAGGTATTGGCCTCATGGGAAACCCCACGGTTTGGAGTGCCACTCGGTTGGCGCTGAACCCTGGATATAGGAGGGGGATTTGGGGCTCCGGCTCTTGTCCTGGTAGACCTTCGCTCAGCATTTCATCAAATGCCTCATTTTAAAAATTGTATACTTCTTTCAACGTGGTATAATGACCTATATCTATGTTTTGCTGTAGCAGTTTCCAAGTTTCTCTGTGAATGATATACAGCAGTTTAGCACTTTAGTATAGCAATTAATTCATATTTGTTGTGTAAAAGGAGAATTATAAGAAATAAAGTATTTGGCAAATACAACTGTTGTACAGGTTCCTATAAATCACATTTTGACTACTCTTTGTAATAGCATAATGCACTACTTATACAGATAAGAACAGATATTTGTTTTTATCATAGTTGTATTTCATTGTTCAGCCATATCGTGAATGTCTCTCATTATGCGGCGATAATGTTTTTGACCCCTTAAGAGTTTATTTTTTGTTGCAGGACGAAGTGGTAGCCTCAGTGACCCTGACTGACAGTGATGATTTGAAGACAAATTACTACAGCTGGTCCATTCTTCAAGATCCCCTTAATTTACTCAGTCCTGATTGCATTATTGGAGAAAGCAGGAACATGAGTCAGCTGGGAACTTCTTTGAAATGCGGTAAGTTCATAAATTACTCAGAACAGTATATAAATGGACAGCACACCCTAAGGCTATTAGATATGATAACAATAACTAGAGAGGTCCTTGGTATTTTACAAAAGAGAGTAAATGTCCCGTGTTGTGGACGTTAACATACTTTTGATCGTAGCACGAAGATGATACTATGGCGTGCTACAGAACACTCAGTTTTTGTACTGCAAGATCATACTACTACGTACACTTCGGTGCAAAAATGTGGCCCATTTATCTGGATCATAGCAATTTGTTTTTATTTTTTTCCTTTGGCTTTCATATTTATCTAACTAAAACTCGACTCAACCCTGGTATTATCACTTCTTACTGTGACTGGTTTGAAACGTATTCCAAGAAACAAAATTGAACCAGTGCGCGATGTTATGTTAGGTGTGAAACAAAGGCGGGATCAGAAATAGCCTCTGTAATTTTTGCTCTGATTCGTGGGGCTGTAGCACAGTGTGTTACGATTAGACACTTGACCTTGTCAGGGAGGAGTGGTGAGAAATGAGCTACTTGTAGAGTTAAAATACACAACAACAACAAATGTTTCTTCTGAAGTAAACTAGAGAGGAAGTCTAAAATTATTGCCGCTATCCTATAAGGATATGGTGGTACAGGCGCTGCTGAATTGTGTGATATGCCTGGACAAACCACTCCATTTAATGGAAAAATGATCAAGAAGTAGGCTGTCATTTCGAATTCTCTGTCAATCTGAATAACTAGTTTGGTCCATGTGTATTTATATATAAACGAAATAAAAATAGTAATAGTAATAATTGATACCGGAAATATTGAGTTCTACCGTTTATACTTTTATAAAGACATCATAGGGGGGTAGATAAATAATTGCAATAAATAATTTCCGTATACTAAAATGAGTTCATAATACATATAATATGAACGAGTTATAATTCTGCTAGTGGATAAGAAGTCATTACCAGGCAAGTTATAATGATGAGGCAAAGCAATTAGAAGTCAGATAAACTAAGACAGGTGTAAATTAAAAATCTAGTTTTATTTATGTACGCTCTTTAACGTCTATGGTCCTTAGTATCCCATTCTACATTGGGCGTGAAAGACCGGAAATTTTGCTCATAGGTCTCTTTATCAGGCTTGAGGTTCTTTTACGTGCCGTAAATCTACGACACGGGACCACCGGCTTTACTTCTCTTCCAAAGGAAGCCATGCTAAGGATTCTACGCCCGAAAAAATCCATCGCCCTCCGCCGGGTTTGACCCCCTCGGGAACTTGAAGCTAGCATGGGAATCACTACACCACGGAGGATGACAATGACACTCCTTGCTACAGCCTTTCAGATTGTGTACAGCCGTCCTGTACAACGTGTATAGTTTGATTACAACTCCACCTCTCAAAAGTGTACAATTTTACGTACAAAGCTAGAACCTCTATCGTGGATGTGTAAAGCGTACACTATTAACGATCAATTTAACCACTGGCGGATCACAGCCATACATGCATAGCATCTCACAAACAGCTAATTTGCAGACTACATTCTGATTTGATTATGATGCACCTTCAACTGTTCTATTACCCGCTGTTAACATTAACACTGCGTATTGCGACTCAGCGGCTATGGCCTAAACTTTGGGAGGTCGGCGCCGGGCAGTCGGAGAGATAAATAAAGATAAACAGCGCTCCCGCTCAGTGTAAACACCGGTAGCTCTATCTTTAAGATACCCAGAATCTTCTGGAATTTTCCCCTTCTAGAACGTTGTGGAGCCCTAACCAGATGCTATATATGCGAGCGTTCTCGCGAGTCAGTGAGTAAGTAGGAGAGCTACTGAGGAAGTGAGTCAGTGAGTTAGTGAGCGAGTTAGCGAGTGCGTTTCTGACGCGACAAAAAATGCTGTTCTCCGAGCGAGTTCGTGATGACTGCTGTGACGTGCAATTAGTTATGCTTCCGCGAGATATTGGAGAAGTCTTTTGTTCGACTCCCCGGCGAGTGAACCGTCCGGAAGAAGAGACTGAGTCGTGTGTATCTCATTAAGCCACTACGTCACGGAGAAAGTGGAGTGACAGTGAAAAGTTGAAATGAATTAGGTTATTAAGTGACAGTGAGAACTTAGTGAAGTGACAATTAAAAACCACACAAACTCACACTATGTTTCGATACCGAAGGAATTTCACAGGAGCACGGAAGGAAACTATTAAAATACATTATTCTAATGAAATCGTTTTGAACACTGCTGTAATAGTCATTGCTTTACGCATTATTTTTAATGTTATAAATACTATATTGGAGCTTTAGAGTGCGGAATAAGGCAAACTATAATTAGATACATATGAGGAAGTTTTGAAGTATTTTACAGTATCATACCTAACCGAACACATTCAATGCTTGCTGTTGAAAGCTAGGGCTTAACTAGTAATACGCAGTATAACTGTAGACAACTTATTACTATAAATATATGTTTAACTCCATGCAAAAAGAAAGAAAGAACAAGAAAGAAGAGACGATGAAAGAGCTGCTTTGACCCAGCGTGACAGAATTCGTAGACTCGCACGCGTCGATACTTGACATTACCTGGTGTTGGCGTTCGAAAGCTCATACATACCTGCTAATAATGTAGTACTTCGTCTACCTATCCTTCTATCTTTCTTTCTTTCCTTCGTGTCATATTTTTTCTTAAATTCCCATTTTCATTAAACTGGAAATACATGCAAAATTGTTGCACTTATTTGCTATTCTATAGCATATAACTGACTGTTTATTGGGGAAAGGAATTAATTTGAAGGATTAATAATAAAGAATTAGATATCATATTTGCATTCATATTATTGAACAGAACGGATACACTTACAGCGTATAACACTACGCCAATAGAATAGCACATTCTCCTATAATAAACTCTTAAATAGTAAGCAGCACTTACAATCTTAACTCAAATAGAAGTTGAGTGTTTAGATCAATACTGGTTCCGATAGTTTGTTAATGCAGAATGGCACACACTTTTTTCTCGGTAATCTACCATTTTAAAACTAACCTAATATACACAAATTGCATGTCGATCACTGCTGAGTATATATCAAAATGACACAAATTGAGTCCAAAAATAAAGTTTTATTTTTAAAGGCTTGTTTTGTGTAACATAACACGAACAAAAAAAACCTGTTACATTCACATGCTTTTCTCCAAACATTGTCGTTTATTTTTATACACCTACAGTCTATTGTTAAAAAAGTTCCGCCTAGTTTACGTTAATCGAGACAAACGCTTGCACAAATGGCTTCATTACACATTTCGTTATAGGCACAAGAGGATACAGGAGACGCGATAGTCAAATGCATTAAAAACTGTTCATTATGTTTGTCTTGAAATTCCATACCCTTTCCACGGTATATCGAGAAGCAACTGAACTGCAACGGTAGTGTTTAAAAAACACAGAAGGGTTGAAAACTTCAAACATATAATAACGAATATCTCGGAAATGGCTGATACTACGAAAAAGTTATTTGAAATAAGATGTGTATTTTAAACAGATCTATATTTTTTCTAAAGTACGCTTTTATCTAACTTTTAACGC
Organism: Deroplatys truncata; assembly: GCA_030765065.1. Lineage (NCBI taxonomy): Eukaryota > Metazoa > Arthropoda > Insecta > Mantodea > Mantidae > Deroplatys > Deroplatys truncata. The sequence goes on from CM060990.1 coordinate 172,304,019, forward strand.
TTACAATTTACACACAATTATGCAAAATTCCTTCCAAATGGAGAGAACACAAAATACTAATCCCAGACAATTCAAACCATACCTTTTATTTGTCATGTAATCATCTTAAAAATATGATAATTTAATCAAATTCGTCGGAGCCATTTTTTAAGAAAATTGAAAAAAGAAATTTTCCATGTAAAGTGTAGGTTCGAGTGGGGAGATTTTCCTGAAAATCTTCATGTGGCGTGTATGGAAGAAGCTGAACCCAAATACCAAACTTGGCATTTATCGGACATTTCGTTTTTGCATTATGCTGTTCATAGCACACGCGTGCGCGCTGACCTTCTTCTAATAATGATTTTTTTTTGTATTCAGGAGGTCTCAAAATATGTATTTCTGATGGAATCTCCCCATCGAATTCTTCGTTGGAATATAACGCTTCCTCTCCTTATAGAATGTCGTAGAGAATATAATAACCAAAATGGCGATGACCATAAACATTAAACAGAAGCATCGATGATGGAAATGAAGCATCATTAGTGCCATCTATACTTATCAACAAGGAGGCTTTAGTTTTTTTATTTTGGATATCACTTGGCTTTCTAACGCTGCAATCGCATTTTGCAATATCCAACGCGCTAATTTGAACTAAATCTCGCTGACGTAACTAAACCTATGAAAAATGACAGACCATAAAAACAAGGGGAAAAAGAAAAGAAAAGAAAGAGAGAGAGCATGCAGGCATGGTCAGTTTCCCATAAAGGAGAAATCCGAAGTAAGATTATGTGTATCTGAAGAGTAACGCTTAGTGTAAAGAAAAACATAAATGCGTTTCGCACGTAAAAATCCGGCTAGAAGTTTTAGAGCCTGGGCGAGTGTTGCTCAGAGAGCGATTAGTCGCTCAAGGCTTTGCACTGATAAGAATGTGTGTGCAAGGTCGAGAGGAGTGCGGGCGAAACAAACAGCAGGCCAGTTCAGTGACGTAAGTACCCTTCACAATGAGCGCAGGATGTGCTTCGCCAACTTTTAATCCCAAATGGGAGGAAAAGTATTTAGCCATCTTCGAAGGTGGAAAATCACGTTGTTTGGTTTATGGAACAATAGTATCATATCCTTCGCATTATAACATTAGAAGGCATTTCACAAATTCACATGCAGAGGAATATGGTGCAGAGAAACTAGCCAGAGTGGCTCGTTTAAAAGTGCTGCATCTCCTTAAGGAAACGTTGCAAGCCAAAAGTGAGAGTACTAACAAGACGACAGTTGACCGGCAAAGTGTAGTTCCTGGCATTTTAAAATTACAAACCTAATTGCCAAATCCTATAAACCTCTCTCTGAAGGGGACTCTGAAGGAGTGCTTAATAACTGGTGCTAAAGAAATTCGCGCTGACTTAGTGAATTCCTTTAAAGCTCTCATTTTATCCCGTCGAACAGTCACCGAGGAGCGAATTGCAGAAATGCTTTTCAACTTGGAGGAATAATTGGAAACGAAAATCCGAAAGCTAGTGTGCTACTCATTAGCATTTGACGAGTGTAGTGATAGAAAGACACTGCTCAGTTAACTGTTTTGTTAAGGGGAGCTGATCAAGATTTCAACATCGATGAAGAGTTTCTAGATCTTGCATCGTTAAAGGACCGGACCATAGGTGAGAATGTACTTAACGCTGTAGTAAAGACAGTAGAAAACTTTAATCTTCCCGTGGATAAACTAGTTTGTGTTGCAATCGATGGAGCGTCATCCACGATGGGAAGACTTGGAGCTGTTCTTGCATTAAATGGAATAAACCTAGACAGCATACTACATGTACATTGGTTTATTCATCGTGAGGCACTGCGTGCAAAATCAGTAACGTTGGTGAGTAATGCCAATTTTACGAATTGTGAATAACATTAAGTCGCATTCACTTCGTCATAGACAGTTTCAGGAATTTTTAAAAGATATAGATTCCGATGTTTTAGGTCTGCCGAATCATTCTCAAATTAGGTGGATAAGCAGGGTTAACGTGCTTGAGGATATTTTTGCATTAAGGTCGAAATAGACTTTTTTAAAAGATCATAAAATAGAGTTTAGTGAACTTAGCACCAAAAAAACTGGATTTGTGACTTAGCATTTTTGAGTGATCTAACTTTGCACTTAAATTGTATACCCAGCTACAAGGAAAAGATAATTTAATCATTACAATGAATGATGATATAAAAGCTTTTATGGAGAAGTTGCGAATGTGAATCTATCAAAGCGAGCACATTGACTTGTAACATTTTCCAAATTTAAAATCCGTATTTATTAAAGGATCCTCTGAGGTGTTAAGAAATATTATGAAAATTTTGGAAGACGTATTGGAAGAATTCACAATCCGATTTGATGATCTGAAGACCATGGACACAGAACGCAGGTTGTTTAATAATCCATTTTCATTCATTGTTATAGATGCACCATACACTTTCCAGACGGAGTTATTCGACCTCCAGAACAACACACCTCTGCGTACTTTAGACTCTTGGTAGTAGAGTTATTTCGTGCGTTGCTCAAAGTGAATTTTCCAAATTTCTGTCTCTTTGGCAGTCGTATTGTTGCTGTGATTGATGCAACGTATTTATGTGAGTAGGTTTTCAGTAGACTGAACAATCTTAAAAGTGCTTCATGCAGTAATTTAAGTGATCAACACTTAGTGCACACATTGCGATTGCAATGCTCCAATTTAGAGCCAGAATATGACAAGATAATGAAGAGTAAAGCTCTGCAAGTTTCAGCAAGAGGCTCAGTAGCGCTTCAGGTTTGCGTGATTTGTGAATTGTTTTAGTTTAGTGCAGATTAATAGGCTTCCAAGTCATGCAAGTCTAAATACTATTGTATAATCTGAAAATGAAATACTACACCAATTATCTATTGTATTACATTTAATTCTGTATTTGTAACAAATTCCAATTTAGCAACACGTGTGCGCCACTGACCAGTTCCTATGCCTCTATTGCACGCGCGTATGGGAGGGGAATCAGATAACAAATCGAATGTCGCTCGGGCTAATCCAAAGTTCTCCAGGCCTGTTCTATATACACAGATCAGTGTTATACAGTGCTTTCCTTCCACACTGCGGCCAACGCATGGTGACGCGCACTGGCTGCTGCAGGTCGGACTCTTGCCGAAACAGTTATAATATCCGCGCAACCGGCTCAAGTTCTCATATTTGCAGTTACAGATATGATAATAAGCACGTACCTTATCATAAGAGATGCTGGAAATGTTGTCCTCTATCCACAAACTTCTGGCATAGACTCAGGAAAACTTTCATTCACACTCGAGAGATCAATATCTAAAATTGAGTGAATTTCTCACTTGATGTTTTCTTTTAGTTCTTCCAATGTATGGGGTTTGTTGCATACACTTATTTTTAAGGTTCCCCCATAGATGAAAATCGCATACAGTTACATCAGGGGATCTTGAGGGATCCTTGAGGGTTCTTTAGCAATTATCCTATCTTCAACAATTTCCTGAATTAAACTTCATGACTCATCAACTGTGTGCGCGGTAGCAAAAGTCTTGTTGGAAATACTTAGAGGACATTTAACGACATTCAGCTGTTCCAAAAAAAAAAAATGGTGTAAGACATTCCTGTATCTCTCTGCGTTTATTATTTGTTCAGAAAATATAGGCCCTATTATTTCATTTACTGCACACCACAAACAAATTTTCGCGTCATGCAAGGTAGCTTCGTTTGTAAAATCGGGTTTTCTGTGCTTCAGTATCTGTTATTTTACGATGGAACATGACCATGTAACATGGAACCATGCTTCGTCAGAGATGAATATTGAGTGTGGGTCAATTACTCTATCATTGACATTCCGCAAAAACCAATTTACAGATTTCTAGCCCATTCTGATGATCACGTGGAAAACAAAGTGTATGCAACAAACCCCATACATTGGGAGAACTAAAAGAAAACATCAGGCGAGAAATTCATTCAATTTCAGATATTCAACTCTCGAGTGTAAATGAAAGTTTCCTGAGAAGATACCAGAAATGTGTGGATACAGAAGGACATTTCCATCCCCTCTTAGGATAAGGTATGGGCTTATTGTCATTGTAATATTAACTGTAACTACGAGCACGTGGAGCGGTTGCGCGGATATTATAGCTGTTTCGGCGGGAGTCCGAGCTTTAGAGGCCGGCACGCGAGCCACTGTGCGGTGGCCGTAGTGTGGAAGAAAAACACTGTATTACTACTACTGTTTGCTAGTTCCGTGCCAAATAGTTGGCTGTGTACAGCAAAATTGTTATTCAGCATTACATAATATCGCACTGTGGTGCGATTTAATTATACTCTTGGTACTCATTGGTTTCTTAAGCGTGAACGGTCATCAAAACGATTCAAATTCTGGAAACCGGAAATTTATAGAAAGAACTTCAAGCCTTCTAAACTAAGCGTAATATTTTCAAAGCATTTCAAATCGGGTGAATACTATACTTCAGTAAAATATACAATAATAAGAGGCAGTAAAACTAAAGCTCCACTGAAAACATAATTTGTCCATTTTTTTCTGAACGGCGAATCTTCCAATTTAACCAAATCTAAATATAGTAATACTCATCTGAATAGAATTATTGTTGCCCAGGTAGTACCTACGCAGTATAAGTAAGAATCTAGAATCTTTCCTGTTTCAGAAACTACTTCTGAAGCATGGAAAACAATAAATAAGTTCAATGTGAGACAGGTGGAAAATGTTCACGCTTTTAGAGGACACAAACAAATAATGCTATTTTAAAACTTGATTGTCAAGTTTTGTCACATTTTATGTTGAAGTCGAAGTTGATATGCAAATCTCCTTATCACGTCAGAACTTTTCACAAATTAAAAAAAAACAGAAGACAAAAATACTTCTTTCAGACGGTATATCGCGTTTATATTTGTTAAGTACAAGCAAATCGGAGCTCTGAATGAAACTAAAATTAATTCCTGAATCTAGTAAACAAATACTTGCTCTAATGTAACTTATCTTGACCACATAATGTAGTTCACTTTGTTTGGAATTTCTGATCTCTTAACTTTCTTCAGATGGTTTTTGCAGAGTATTCAACAATAATCAGCCGTCATACTCTGACTCCATTTTCCCTGGAATCTATTTTCTATTGTTGCCCTGTTGAAACGTTTCACGGGTTTCTCATTAATGGCAAGTAATTTCTCTTGGAAAATCATCTAAATGAGAATGCACAATATGAACTTGAACACTCATTTTGCAGCCTGGGATTCTGAAGTCATCGAACATTGTTTCAACCATTTCTTTGTATCTAGTTGAAGTCTGTATAGTTACCTAGGAAACTGTTTTCAATGATTTGAAGCCATCTCAAGCATTTACCTTCAGGGTCTCACATATGTGAATAAAAATAATTGTCTACAATTTCTCTGAGAGCTTTCTAAAATTTCACACTTGACTTCCTCACAACTGTGCGAAGGAAACTTTATCGCACATGTATTAAGAGCTAGGTTAATGTTTGTCCAAAGCTCCCAGAAACTGCTCCACAAGATCCACAGTAATAACAAAGCCGTAGAAATCTTTGGAGGGGTCCTTTAATGGTTCTTTAATTATAAGGAATAAAACTCAATAAACAGAAAAATTAAAATAAGATCACACAAAATTGTTTTGAACCATATATTCGAATTCACATCAGCATTTTTGGGCCATAAGTCCACTTGACTACAAGGAGTCATTACTAAAATTCTCCACAATAAGATATTGTCTACCTTTCCATGTTCAGATCTAATCCAAACTAAACGTCATATTGTTTCCACAGCTTCTTTTACGCATGTGAACATTTATTAAGTTGTATTAATTATTACTTTCTCTACCACGTTCCTTCTAGGCAAAGGAAGTATCGTATTCCATCCAAAAATCCATGTGAAAATTTCAGCAGACACACATGTTTTGAGACGCTGAAAAAAAGTAAAGCATTTTACTTTCTCCAGTGCTTACCTAAAGTAACCAGAGGGAGTATAGTAATCCACTCAAAAATTACATGTCGAGATTTCACTGGAAATACATCTTTTGAGGGACTCTGGATCCATAAGAAGCAATTTTAGACAAAAATGTGTTTGTGTATGTGTGTGTGTGTGTGTGTGTGTGTGTGTGTGTGCGCGCGCGTGAATTATTTTTTATTTTCTCAAAACTGGCTCTAAGCGATTTGATTAAAGTGCCCTATATTTAAGGTATTTAATTGTGAAATCAAGTATGTATCTTGAATTTTCTGGAAACAGCCTATGAAATCCTCTTTATTCGGAAGAGATTTTGTGTAATTTGCGTGACTGGCAGGTTATAATAAATAGACAAAAACTTATTTCTCAAAAGATGTGGATATATTTAAAATACACAATTAAGTTCAAATAACTGTTTCTGTAGCATCAGCCATTTCCGAGACATCCGTCGTTATTTGTTAGAGTTTTTCAATAATATTTTTCAACTGCTGCCATTATTCCCTTGTTTCTCGCGATGCCATGGAAAGAGTATGGAATTTGGAGGCCAGCACATAGCAACTGCCATTTGAACATTTGACTATCGCTTCGCTCTCCCGTATCACTCTTGTATGTATCTACAACGAAATGTGTAATGAAGTTATTTTTGAAAACGTTTACCTCGATTAACATGAGATAGAAAATTTGCTTGCAAGAATGTTTTGTAGACGTTATATAAAAGTGAACAGTAATGGATAAGAAAGTCATGCGAATGTAACAATCAGATATTTGTTTTAATATTTGTTAGGCACAAGAAGGAATATACAAGTTACAAGTTTAGCTGTACAGAAAGTTATGTTTGGCATAGAGGGCGAGACGGTAATTTGCTGCTTGCGTAGATACCATAACTGGGGATGGTTGATTCAACCTGTATAATTCGTTAAATTACTTCTGTGCTCTCTTGGCACGTGGTTCTCATCCTGGTTTCAGAAAGAATACTTTAGTTGGCTCATTGAAGTTACCGCCTGTGATTTGTTAGTGTCCAAATTGACTTCTATCGATCTGTTATTTATATAAGATCGTGTCACAAGGAAACCTAAGTTTATTACCTTCCATCCCCGAGACAGTCTTTTGATACCGTCTGTCCTATTACAAAACCAATAGTGGCAGCCACAAGAGCAATCTTTAAACCATTAAAGCGATATGCTCCTTGCAACAGCACATTACTAAATTTAACATTTATATTCCATAGTTAAAAGCAATGTTAAACTTCTTGAGTATTACCTAAATTGGAAAACAACTTCATATTTGCTGTAACGTTGCAGGCGAACTCGGGTTCGATTTCTGGTCCAGCATGCAAATTTTTCTCCTACTGGGCGCTCTGCTACAGGGTGCACTCAGCCTCGTGAAGTGCTGGGGACAACCGTTGCAGAAGTCTCTCATACCAGCGGAGGAGCGACATGTTGATCACCAGACGTAGGAATTTCTAAGCATTAAAGCCATGACGATAGGAAATTAAGTTGAACTGTCACTGGACTTCACGCAGTGAGGCAGGTTACAAACCACCCCATCCCTCGTACAGGCTGTTGGCATTTGCGGCAACACTTACCAGACTGTGTTTACCTGCCCGTCAGTGACTCGTGCCCGGTGTTGTTTACATTCTTTGTACTGACATAATGGTTTGAGTGTAGATAAGTTGAAGCCAACTGCTTAAGAATTCCTATTCCTATTGATCACATACGAACTTTCATTCTGCCCATGACGACCTGTGTAAACGGTGGCGAACGACATAGCGACCGTGAGGTAGGCGTTGACCCGCTCTGCTGTTACGGAAAGTAATGAGTTAGTTACATAATAACGTTATAATCTTGAAATTTATTTAATCGAGTAATGAGTAACAAGCCACTGTTTGTTTTACCTGTACATGAAAATGACTTGAGAGATTGAATTAGATAAGGTATCTTTATTAGTCTCAAACTATTAAAGTTATTACATAAACACTTAGTGCATGGATCATTGACCGTACATGCATATTTAAGATACAAGTTAAAGATAGCAAAAAGAAACAAAGAAAAAGGAAAGAGAAAGAAACAATAGAGTAAAATTGCCTCTGACTAGCTGAACAAATTTCGTCTGTCTTAGTGCACTTAATCACAAAATTGGCCATGTTTTGCCAATACTTCTGATCAGCCAGTAGATCCCAACACACCAATCTCCTTTTAGTTGGAGTTGCCAGCAGGGAAAACAACTATGTGCATAATGTAGATTCGAAACGTTGCTTTGATATTGTCATCACAATCACTACTGCTAAGACATCTCAGTGGTAGTATGAAAACGCATAATAATTGTTGAATTCTCGATACCCTGGCCCTTGCTTGGTAGGTTTCCATAAACTTTAGATGTAGATGTAGTAACCGTAAACTGTGGAATACGCCTTGTTAGGTGTTTTCTTCCGCTTCAGCAAACGCCTGGCACGTTTATTATATGTCAGTAATACACAGTAATCAAATGTGCATTTGGTTAAATGGAAGTCAGTTTGAACAATATCTCTAAACAGTATTTGTTCACTTCCCGCAAGCATTCAAGTAATGGGAGTCCGAAAACCAGTTCGTAACAGCACTAACGAACACAAAGAGTCTAAATGATACGTATCAGAAGATTTTGTCACATGCGATAAAACAGATGCTCTTTACCACCTCTATCACCCCCTGAAGCGTTGTAAACTAACACTGATGACACCATGCATAAGCCACCTAATGAAAAATTAGAGCATCTGCCAATGTTTGGTCGCATAAACAGATGGTTGCTTTTACGACATCTATTATCCCTGGACGGATATAGTAGAACTTTTTGACATCCTGTATATATAATTAAAAGTGAAAGGGTTAGTCCTCACTAGAGACTGAGTAGTTTAATGGCTAATCAACGCGATAAATATCAAATTGTAGTGAATTGCAATAGTTTCCGTACTGTGGAATTACCGTTAAGTGGTTAACAAATTCAGATGTATCATTGATGCATTGGAAGTTAACTGTTGAAGAAAACTTTCACATACTCAAGTATAGTGTAATACAAATTTACAGTGAAATATACACCCTGACAGATGTAGTAAAAGTTTTAGTATAGAAATTAATACGTTAACACTAGAATTAAAATTTTAATTAATATCCATTTCATCACTTTAATAAATCGTCAAAATTAGAAATTGCTACCCTATTTTCACTCCTTTTATCTTTTTCACAACCTCTATGGCCATAGTTGGAATTAACCGTAACAAACTGTCGCAATAGGTATCAATAATTCTGCATAACAAACTTGTGAGGGTTTTCGTTCATTTCGTTTAAATAAATGCGCACGAAAATACCTCCGTGATTTTGGAAATATGTACTCCAGAAGAGCTGGTTGAAATAAATTAACATAGCGGCGTCTTTATGGGGCACATGGGTTAAGTTCTGTCCAGTATTAAAATATTGCATTTTCGTATACTTTATGGAATAATAATTTTTAATTATAAATGTACGTATATGCTGGCCAAAATTTTCACCCACACTACACCTGAAAGTGCCTTAATTACGTTACATTTAAATGCCTGCAGATAACTGATTCTTAAAAGTTATTTTACTATATTTACTCATGGTGTTGGAACAACAATTTTCATATTAGGAAGTCAAACTTTTACCTATGTTCTGAAAACTATGGTTATAAAACAACATAGCCCTGTTTTGGGGTAGAATAAATATTTTCTGCATTAAGAAATAAAATGTACCACTAAATGCTAAAAATTTATACTTTTTCTAATACACTGTATTAACAATGTATCTTGCATTAATTAAAAATTAAAAAATTGTCTCCTCTTTTAAATTATATGCATGCCAAAGACGCTATATACAGGATTGGCGTCGTTCTCCGTGGTCTAGGGGTATCATGCTAGCCTTCAGTTCCCGAGGTCGTGGATTCAAATCCGGTGGAGGGAAATAGATTTTTTCGGGGGTACAAATCCTTGGCATGGCTTCTTTCGGAAGGTAAGTAAAACCGGTGGTCCCGTGCCGTAGATTTACGCCACGTAAAATAACCTCAAGTCTGACAAAACATGCCTCTGAGCTAAATTTCCAGTCTTTCACGCCCAATATAGAATGGGACGCTAAGAACCATATTAGTTAAAGAGGATCCATAAATAAAACTCAATTCAATTTATACAGGGGTGGCCTGGGAAATAGTACATTAGAAGATTATCGTAAAAAATTGCAAACAATTATCTAGCTTTTGTTTATCGTTCAGAGATGTAGATAATGCACCATTATACATACACAGTAATTTTTAATATGACGTCACGTAAATGGTCGCCATTGGTATCGATTGTTTTTTGTATGCGGTCGTGCAAGCTCCTCACGCTGAATCATTTCATGTGGAACAGCCCAATTTCTTCTCTGATTACCGTTTTCAGTTCTTCTATAGTGCGTCGTCGTCAGGAAAAGAACTCTTTGTGATAGTCCAAAGAGAAAAAATTCTGGAGCTGTCAGATCTGAAGACCACGCCGGCTAAGGGATATCTGAAAATCGTGTGATCAGTCGGCTCTGTAGAAATGATCGGGCTGTAGGAGCTGTAGCTCCATCTTGCTGAAAACAATTTGTATTCAGGTCATTATTTCTTCTTAGATATGGAATGAATAACTGTTTAATTGCGTCATGATACCGCTGAGCTTTGACAGTCGCCTTGGCGATCGTCCTCAAAGAAATGAGGCTCACATTGCTGACTGAAACTCCAACAGCACACCAGACGAGGACTTTTTGACCAAGCCGTGTTCCAAACGAAGTTGTGTGTTCGTGTCTGCATACTAACAGGAATTTTGTGTATTGACAAATTCATTTATACTGCCTCTGTGGCCTGGTGGTTAGCACGCTAGCCTCCATATCCAGAGGTACCGGGTTCGATTCCCTCCAGAATTATTCCTCATCCTCCCCAGAGTCTGGAAGTATGAGTGAAAGCTTAAATGCGCGTGTGAATTTAATGTTTGGAAAGAAAACCCAAAGTAAAAACTCAAAATTAACATAATATTTAACGAGGAACATCATTGCCAATGGGCAATTGTTCCAAAGGCAAAGCCGTCGATATTACCTCAGATGTTGAAGGCGAATATAAATGGAACAAAAAAGGAGCATTTAGATGAAAGTTCACTTCGTCAAACGTTATTAGAGAAAAAAGAATTACCTCATCCTGGTGTAACATTATTCTTAAAATTGTGCCTAATTGTAACCTACTTTGCTTATCTATTGCCCTCAGCTCTTCAGACACTTGCAATTTATATGGATGGAACTGCAAATTATCTTAAGTATACCCAACTGTCAAAAAAGGCCAAACATTACCAAAATTCACACATATGGATGTTAGTATTATTAAACACTACAAACTTTTTAGTTTAGTTTGTGTATCTCTTATAGCTTTCCGACCTTTTAAAGCATGTCATATAGTGAATTAAATGTTTGTCTGTAAGCCAAGATTCCTATAAAATTGATGTAAAAAGCGATAGGTTTTGACGATACAGTGAGCAATCCATTCAAGATAGCCCTCGGGAATCTTTAACTACTAAATTAGCTGCAGAGGAGCAGAAAAAGAGAAGGAGGGTCTGTATATGCACCAAATGCTTTTTAAACAGCATAAGGTCCAAAACAGTATTATTTTAGCGTTATGCTTCTTAAACCCTCTTTTCCCGAGTTTTCATTTTTCGGCACATCCTCATTTTCAAATCGCTTCATGCTATGTACGTTTCGTTTATATTAATAAAACGTTGTATAGCTCATTTTGATTAACAGGATAAAGAAGGATGAGACTAACTTTAACAATTTGCAATGTAATTAAACGATAATGTTAATATTTGCGACCTACAGAGGTCTATTATGACTAACACAAGGAAGAAGGGATGAAGTGAAGGAACTTCAGGAGGCTACAGGCCGCAGGCAAGCAGACCACAGAGACGTGCGAAGGTTCCTAGCAGTTTCAGGCTCGAAGGGCTGCCTAGAGAGGACGATGAATGACCCAGTAGTCCTATAGTGTCCACGGGAGGTACTCTTTCCTTTGAGCAAGCATCCGCGCCATCTGTCCAGCACCGTTATATGCTACGAAACCTAGGAGACATCTGAAACATGAGAAGGAAACGGAATGAAAGGGAAATGCTGGAAAGGAAGTCATGGTAGATGATAAATCACCTCAGCATTCGCCTACCGACTAGGAAAAACTACTCGCCCACAAGGTTAGAGTGGGCAATCGACGGGAATGGAACCCGGAACCTTTCTAATGCGAGCCTCACACGATAGCGCGGTGCCATCTTGCTCGGTCTGCAGTTTATCAATATAGTGTTGTTTTAATTATAAAATATTAATTTTTTCAAAATATAATTGCATCTTCCGGAGTAATTTTTCGAAACAGTAGAAAAAGAAAAAGGAAAATAAATAAAAATTCATATTTCTGGGACTAATTTAAAAATATGCATGAAATTTGGTCTACGTACTATTAAACCCTGATTTCCGTATTAAAATTTCAAATGAATCCACCTGATACTGTGGATTTTTGAAAGTTCAAAGAAGTGTACGGTTAGCAATTCTGCGCACGGAGGTGCGGAATAATTGCACTATCCTTGCATGTCGACAAACAATCGCTTCGGACTTTGCTGCAGAGCCGCTCGGACTCGCTGAATAGTTTCAGGTGTACGAGCTGGTTTTTGTGGGCCGATGTGTTCCACATTGACGACCGAAACTGCCCTCCTCCACTAATTGACCCCAAGCCGCAGGTCACCTGTACTCCAATAATGCTGTTATTACTAACACATGCTTCCACAGCACGAATTCTAGTCTACACCAACCAATGATCCATGGCGAACTAAATTGCAATTGTGTGCGCTTCCTGTCGAAAAAACAAAACAGTCTAGCCTGCATTATTGACAGCAGGGCAGGCAATCGTAAACGAACTCTTTCCCGTGTCCAGTCCTGTAGTATTTGTTTTCATACCTGTGACATGTGTTATATGTGAGTAGGTCTATTTTGAAAAAATCAATCCTTTTTAAAAGTTACGATAATTAAAAAAACGTTTAAACTGACACCAATGAAACTAGAGGATATTAATACCAATAACAAAGGTTACTTTTCCAAATAATTAAGGCTCTATCCTAAACAATTTCGAAAATAATAATTTCACCAAGACCTCACCCCCTTAATAATGACGTAAGAATTGCGCTGACCTTAAGCATTGACCAGGCGGTGTGAAAACTTTATTACTATTTCTTTCGCGCATTTTTCTCACGAGGTTGTTAAAGTTTCTCGGGACTCCAAAACACATGCCAGGAAGTCATTAGGGTACAGCACTTATTAGCAGTTGCCACTATTTTTATTTTAAGTACTTAAACTGCAGAAGTATCTGCATTCGATGTCGAGATTTCATAGAAACTTTATGCTTTGAGATTCCCTGACTGTGTAAAACGGGAATAGATGAGAGAGAGAGAGAGAGAGAGAGAGAGAGAATGGAAAATTTGAATTATCACAACATTTCCTACTTGATCGATACACCGTTTGAGGGTACCAGGGGACTTTTTTCAAGAAAATCCACCGCACACAAACAATCTTTTACATAAAAAAAGGTTTTGTAATCTTTACTTATATTAAAATGAGCTTAACGATTTCAGTTCACATATGTTTGAATTGCTGATGTGATAATGGCATGTATAAATTGAATTTTCTGTAAATAGCATGAAAACACCTCTCATTCTTGTTAATTTCGTATGACTGAGAAACCATAAAGGATAAACAAACCTTACTTTGTACGAAATGTAGAGCTCTTTAAAATATAGTTTCGTTTTCTAGAATACTTTTGAATGTTGATAAACGTTGTTCTGTTTTCCAATAGAAGTTTGAAGATCAGGAATACGGGTTTTTTTGTTTTTTTTTTTTGCATGGGATCATTAGTTACAGAAACAGATTCCTGATTTAAGCAGCCGAGTATCGTATATGCAAAAGTCCGTACTGCCTGATTTGAAGCTAATTCAAGGCAAACATTGATCATGATTAATCACGTGGATAGAGTCAAAACGTTTTGTAGGAATAGTACAATATTTATAGGATATCCGTGATTGATTTCGGGTAGAGATGAATTTTATAAATTTCAAATTATTTTCACTTTTGTTTTCACCATTTATAAGTAGGCATAACTAGGCTTGCAAATGTAAAACAGGGCTATAATAGACCACCTTCCTTCATTTGCTCTCTTTGGGTGGCAACCGCTGAAGCGGCACTGTTCTGGCTTCCCCGAGAAAACCAATGTTCAACAGAACGTGAATAATAAGAGATGCCACCTTGATAACAACTAGACAGCAAATTGGATTGCTTCGTCTGGCGGTAATCGATTGCTGAATTGTTTACTCACGTGCCGCTGTGAACACGGCATCATTCTTATTGGGATCTTTAAAAGAGGCCTTACCAGCTTTTTACCATATGGAGTGAAGTTCAGGTTAATGTTGCTTAGGAAATATGTCAATAACAGAAATTAGATAAGGTATCTTTATTGGTGTCAAATTATTAAAGTTATCACACAAATGTTCAGTGCATGGGTAATTGACCGTACATCGGTCAAACTAAAGGTGGCCGATCTCTTGTGCAGTTAAATTTTTCCCAAGTCCTTTCGAGTGAGCGCGCAGTTCACACCCGTCAAGTTGTGTGTTTTGCTAACTCTATAGTACAAGCCACAAGACACTGATTTGGGCCACCTCCACACCGTGCTTGGCGCGGAGTAGTGGTTAAGCTACTCGGCGTCTACCCAAGCAGCTCGATTTTCCGTAGTGGATTGTTATCTTTTATTTTTTTCGACTCGTTTTACTGTAATATAGTTAAATAGTATATTGCTTCTGTTACTTCATTTTAGTTACAAATATAATTACAATAATGGTGAAGTCCTGCTTATAAAATTGAATGGACTAAGTATGAAACCTCATCCCGACCGATAAATTAATGTCGTGATTGCCATCTACCGGTATGACGGACTACTAACTAAACGCCACATACATAAAAAAATTAAGAAATCCTGTATTTTATTCGTGTATTTATAGGGTTGTCCCATAAGTTCGTTCGCTTTTCCTTACGTTTCAATCACTAAGAACACCTGGGAACACACCTCACCCGCAGCATAGCTACGACAGCGTAGTTGCCGAACTTTCCGTTTACAAACTTTAAACACAAGGTCGTTTAAAAGATAAATAATTATGGCAGTTAGGTTTTGTAAAGAAAATATTTATTTCCTGCAATATACACCATTATTGTCGACAAAATATTGCCAAGTTCCTGGCTACAGTAGCACGAGCTAAATTGAGCTCCAATGCCAACACCCGAGTTGTAATTCATGGATTGTTGACTATCGTTCATGAATTCTTTCCATGTCCGTAACCATTAGCCGTCCAGACCGAGGATTGTCTTTTAGGGACAAATTTCCAGCTCGAAATCCACTTTTGACATGCTCGCTTCGTTACTGCATCTTCCCCGTAGACAGCACAAATTTTCTACCGACACTGTGAGGCGGTTTTACCCTTACGATAGTAAAACAGCATAAGATGTCGGAAATGTTCCTTTTTGCTTTCCATAGTTTGTAAACACAAGTTCACGCTGTTCTATCCAACGTCAGTCACAAATACACACTGACATATCCAATAGTGCGTCTAGCTGTTGTTTCCTAAGTCGTAGGGGTGGTTAGGCAACTGGGATAACTTGAGTGTGCAGAGGGTTCAGGGTTTTCAGGCGCTAAAGATGGAACTTGCGAGCAAAGCGAACGAACTTATGAGACAACCCAATAAAATGAAGAGGGAAAGAAGTGGAGTAGCTCCACTGGCAGTTGAACTTGCAACACCAGTAACATTAAGCTAACTCTCTATTACTGAGCTAAGAGTACTGCAGCAACCGTTGCATTGTAACGAGCTTAGTCCTACTCCACTTTAGAACCATAACTCAATAAAGTGTGTTTGGTTATAAATATTCAGAGTTGAAACATTTTGAAACACCTGTTTGTTTGAAATCTCGTATTAAAATTATTTCCTCGGAAGACTTTTGTGATTATAGTTGTGTTTCCCATTATAACTACTACAAGACTATACGTAGTCTTGTGAACCAATCCTAGCCGTCCCAAGCGCTCATGGAAGTACCCGATTCGAGCTCCGTCTCTCAGACGCCGGCTAGTTTTAAATTGACCGGTTGTAAATGGATATTGAATAAACAAGTTAAAGCTTACAAAGGTAACAAAAGAAAAAAATAAAGATAAATTGCCTCTGACTAACTGAACAAATTTAACCTGGCTTCACGCACCTTAGCCAGGAAATTACTCGTTTTGCCAGCTCCTCTGGTCAACCAGTAGATCCGAACTTCCCAAACTGCTCCTAGCAGGCTTAAGAATTTTTCTTTGAGTTTAATTGTTCGCTGGTCCTCCCATTGTAGGCATTCCCCTAAAATATGTACCCAGCCTTCATCCAAATCACAGAATGGGCGGAATCTCCTAGGAGAATCGTCAGTTATTTTCTGTGCTCTCTAGCCTCCCAGTCTAAACCATGCCATTGCTGATCCTTCCTTTCTTACCAGTATGTATGCCTGTTTATCCCAATTCAATTTTATTTCATTTGCTAAACTTTAGAGAAGGTTTAATTTTAAATCCGATTCAGTTCCCTGTTGCCTTATATCTATAGTCTTCTTTTGACACATTTCCGTATGTTTTTGTTATTTATTTCACCTGTTTATCATACTGACCTCATGCCTATTCTCCTCAAACCTCTAACCAGTTCAGTTGCCCAAAACTTAGGAGACAGGTTTTCTCGTTGATATTTAAAACATTTGCATCAGCCTTAGCAAACACTTCACTGCTCTTATTTAAACTATACTACATTTGCATGGCTCTGTTAGCAGATGCTCTCGTCAGGTTTGCCAAAAGTAAGCGTATGTCCCTAAACGTAGGATACAGACGGGTTTCATAAACTGGTAGAAATTGCATATTTGAAATGTAATTAATACTAATTGTTATTTTATTGTAACCTTTTGTAATAAACAAACTCGTAATTGCCGGTTAAACTTATTTATTCCATAAATTTATTCACCGTCCGATATGACCTGCCTGGTTAAAGGACGTTAAGATAAAACATCTATGAAAATAAAAAAAAATCCAGAGTCATTTTCTGACTTCTTTTTTTTTATTCAATCAACTTTATTATACAAAATTAGTATCTAAAGTTGAGCTAATAATGTAAAAAATAATTCCAAAGAATTACAACACTTGTATTGAGGATACAATCCAGTGACTGCCCTCAAAATCTAATATATAGTAGTAATTATAATAATAATAATAATAATAATAATAATAATAATAATAATAATTTGTGAAAAGGAAAATAATACAAAGGTTTATAAACGGAGATCAATGTGAGGTTTTCTGTTCAGTCTGCGTGACGGTCATTCTTCGGGCATGTTCTGAGGAATTTCATTCAATAAAGAGTTCTGATGGTCAATGAAGAATGTGAATACTTGAGTATATGAAAACTGAAGAGTAGTTTCAACTGTAGGAGTACGAAGATCTTTGTGAAATGAAGAATACTGGATGTACCAAGGAGCGTCCGCTATGATCCGTAGAGCCCGATTCTGGAAGGTTTAAATTTTGTTGACTTGTGATTTAGAAGCTGAGCCCCAAATTGAGCACCCGTAAATTCAGATAGGTCTGATTAGACTGAAATATATGAGCCTTTTGAGATGCAGTGGTAGAGGTGAACAACCTATGATGAGATAGTTTAGTTGATGAAGTCTGTGCCTCAGTCTTGTTACCAATGAGTAGATGTGTGCATTCCAGGTTAGTTTTTGTATCTAATGTTAATCTGAAATATTTGACAGACTCAGCTTGCGGGATGATTTCGTTATTTAATTTGATTACGTTTTTCTAGTTTTTGTTTTGTAAGTAAATGTAACTAAACTGCACTTTTGTGCATTCATTTTAACTCTCCCCTTTTTGCACCATTCATCTACTTTGGACACACATTCATAGAGAGTGCTGATTGCTGTGTGACTGTCACCTTTTCTGAGAATAGCTACGTCGTCTGCGTACTGCGATATAATTATACTGTCACTTTTTGGAAAATGCGAGGCGTATATTAGGCATAGAAACGGTGCCAGCACCTTTCCTTGTATTGCTTCTGAATATGAATTTGAACCACTGCATTTCACAGAAAAAGCTCTTCTTGAGAGATAAGATTTAATAAGTAGTTAAATGGATTCATTGGCATGTTGTTTAATTTTGTGTACGAGTCCAACATGCCACTCCTTGTCAAATGCTTTTTCAGTATCCAGGAACATTCCATAGCAGATAGACTTTTGCAAAACCATCCAGTATTAATTCCAGCACTCGATGCAACTACTGAGGACAAGAATGGTTGGGTCTAAAGCCAAAATGAGTTTGCGGTATGAGGGGCTGCAATGGTCTAAGCATTTGAGGAAGAAATAAAACATTCAAACATTATGTTAAGAGAGTAATAGGGCGATATGAATGAGGATCTGATTTTGGTTTACCTGGTTTTGGTATCATTATTATTTTGGCATGCTTTCATGTTGTAGGGAAGTAGGTTACTCGAATTATTGCATTGAATATTTGTGCTAACAGTACCAAAGTTTTTCTTGTAAGAGCTGTAAGCAGAGGTACGGTAATCATATCGTGATCACGAGATTTATTTTCTGACATTCTGTTTATTGCATTGCGGACTTGAGCTGGAGTGTGGAGTGTATGGTTGGGAGATAGCTGCAGTGGTTTAGAAATGTCTTAAATTATTTGCTCATTAAACTGCGAGTTTCCAGGAGGGTTAGGTTTGAATTGTCTTGAAGGATATCTGAGAAAATATAAGTTTTTTCTTCTGACGTAGCATATCATTTGTTGATACGAAGTGGGGTATGTTTTCCATTTGTTTTGTTAGAGATTTAATTTTCTTCCAAAGTGAGCCGTCACTGGCATCTAAAGACGATAGTGTATTTTACATAGCAATGTTAGTTTCCACCTTGTGTGAATTATGGAGCTGACGAGTGGCGCGATTATATGCTGCTTTATGCTGTGGACATTTGGTTTTTTTCCCAGAGTTTGGGACAAGCCTTTTTTACTTCAATAAGTTGTTTAATGTATGGTGATGTTGATGCAGCCATTATGAATTTAGCTGTTTCAAGTTTGTTGTTGGATAAGCCTGCGGCATGTTGACTGTTTCTAGTGAGCGAATCAACAGCTATTTCAATGTCATAAGGAATTTTCAATGGCATTTTTAAATTTATATTATCCAATTATGTATAGCAATTCCATTCAAAAGGATGTCTTATTAACTTATTGTTAGTGTTATTGTTGCTTCCAGTAACAGAATGTAGGTACTGAAAGGAGTACTGGAAAGTGGTCTGAACTAAGCTTAAATGTAAGTACAGACGGAAAGGAACACAAGTTTGCAACATGTTTAGCAATGAAAAAGTCCAAATTATCAGGTGTCTGTCCTGCAGCAGAATAATTCGTTGGTTCTATTGTATGAATGAATTCAAATGAGATTTGGTCCTATAGTTTGCTAGGAATATGTCCTCTCGAATTGGTAACGTTGGACCCCCATCTAAGGTGATTGCAGTTAAAATTTCCTCCTAGCAAGTAGTGTGTACGCATCTCGTGTGCAATTGCTCAGAAATTTGCTGCTGTAAGTATATTTTCTAGTACAGAATAGAGTGAACCAATTTGATATTTTTTGTTTTTTATATAGATGGATATTAAAGATATTTCGAAAGTACTTTCTATTAATGGAGGAAGTTCTTCGTATGTAAGGGATGTTTTAACAAGAATGGCTGCTCCTCCCTTCCTTTTATTTCTAAAATGTTCGGCTCTGTAAATGGCATATCCTGATATGTGGAGCTAGCTAGGTTTCGTTAGCTAACAGAATGTCTATATTGTATGTGTAGAAAGAGTTTCAATTCATGGTATTTGTTATTTAAGCCTTTGCTGTTCCGTGTGCAGATTTTTATTGATTGATGGGAATTCATTTTGTTTTAAGAAGCGCGAATATCACCTGTTGCAATGTGTTAATAGTGGAAGTGTAAGGGAGTTCAGTGAATCTATTTTATCCATAAGCTTGCACAGTGTATCATTACTGCTTGGATTTGTAACATTTTGTTTAACATATCAGCATAACTAGAGTATGAATTATTATGTTCAGTATGAACTCTTATAGTAGGCTCAACCTGAGTCTTATTAAAGAAACTGTGTTGTGATTCATTTCTTACATATGCGCTATAGACAGGCACATTATTGTGTGCAGTTGGCTTTGCATAAGAAGAATTTAACTGAGTTGCTCTTTGCATCTGTATATCCTCTGGACAGCCTCGGTAATTAGCGGTATGATTTCCTTTGCAGTTGACACAAATAGGTGGAAAATCAGAACTTTTAATGCACACTTGACATACCTAACAAGTTTGTGGCAATAATTCTTGCTATGCCCATAGGATTGACAATTTTTACATTGAATTACAAAACGTTTAGGTTTTGATGGTTCAAATTTTACAACTGCGCCGTAAAGGCGGTTTAATTCGTGTATCTGTTCTTGTTTGGGTCCGGTTTCAGATCAAGAAAAAAGAGAGATAAAGGTAACTTGGTAACTGGATTGTGCACTAGAACCATTTGTATAAGTTGATAACCTAGTTCTTTTATTTAATCTATTATTATGCTGGTATCGCATGAAGGATGCAGTCCTCTGATTACAACCCTGTAGCTTCTCTCACTCTTCATTTGAAATGTGTAATATTCAACTTTGTTATTTTACAGATAGTTGATAACACTTCTGCAGCCTTCTATTGTTTCAAAATTTAATTTCAGTTTGTTGTCGCTGAACGTCGAGTGTTTGTACGGTCCGATGTTTAATTGCTTTAGCTCCATTGGAAGCTTATTAATTTCCACTACTTGGTTATGGTGGTGGCTTATTTAGATTATGAGAAGTATCATTGGAATGTGTACTTACTTCTTTAGCTGTTTCATCCATTTTCTGTTCATTTAACACGGAAAATCTGTTGTGAGAAGCAAACGGAGATTCGTGGTTTAGTTCAGGCTTCTTGGTGCAGGCAGATTGATCTGATGAATTCATTTTCCTTACTCACTGACGATAACACAAACAAATTAACTATTTATACCAAAGAACACAGCAACAAATTGGTTTTAAACACACTATTCACATAAAACTATGCTGCAGCGATTTAAACGAATAACTTGAATTAACCGAGGAGTAAAATAAAGCATACCACATTTGCTTTCATGATCTCTTCGATAACCTCTGACTTCTTTGGCTTTTATACTATATACACATTACATGAAACATAATGAACACAACATTTCAACAAACTATGTCAAACCATTGTTAAGATATTAATTTCTTTATTCAGAATTAATTACCCTTTATACGTAATAGGAAATGTTCCTTGGACCCTACGGTTTATCGTATAGCTCCCAAATTTTTAATTTGAGCTTACGAGTAGTATAAAAACAGAAAGAAAATTTGTGGAGGTATTTATTAATTTTGATTACTTATAAACAATTAGATAACGATTTTGTGTGTACATGTTATTGAATTTTTCAATTATTTCAATGTGAGTTATGGAAAATAATTAATTTCAGCTCCACTATTTAATATTTTAAACTAGTGCGTAGAATTTTTTAAATCCTCAATTCCTGAAGTTCTCCAGAAACTTTAAGCTAATAAGTTATAAACTAATCGAAAGAGCATTTTGAATAATGAAAAATGCTGAAAAAAAGCAACTGAGAAGAAATTAACTTTAAAGTTCAACGCGGTGCTTTATCTAAATGTTACAGGGCCATATAAATATCCCTTTGTGGTTTTAAAATTGTTGATACCAAAAAACTGCACATCTTTATTTTTTGCCAAATTTCAGGGATACATAGCCTTAAAATTAATAAAACGATTATAAACTGTGAAGGGATTGAAATTCCGAACCCACCGCTGTATAATGAACCAAAAATCCGGAATAGCTGTTGTTTGAAACTAACGCAAAGATTAGTCTCACACAATTATAAATTGACTTGAGTTTAACGTTTAGCCTTACATGAAACAGTATGACTTCGATCGTTTCCTAGAATTACTTTTATCTCCTTAACCTCGTAATTCTGTACTAACAGCTACTTTCAATATTTCTAATTATCGCCTGTTGTTATTCCTTCTTAAAGCTTCCTAGTGGTTAAGTTATAAAGCGGTTTTTTCTTTTCCCTGCCTTTTATCAGAGAAACCTTTTGGGAAAATTCCCCTTATAAATGATCCTCGCTCTGCCTTTTTTTTTTAAGTTCCCTTGTTTTACCCAGTTTACACTGTGTTTTTACTGTTTTCGTTACCGCTTATCACCGCAATTACACAACACATAGACACACAGAAACACCTATGCCCATAGCGGGACTCGAACTCGCGACCCTCAGCTTGTCGGAGCGCCGGAGCTATACAACTCCAGCGACCACGGCTACGTGGGCCGGCATCCTTGACGAAAGCAGTGCATAGCTACCGGACAAGACATCGAGAGGAAATTAGTGTATGTGCGTGCGCTCGTGCGTCCACGCTCGCTAACCTCGCAAACCAAACCGGGGATTTGAATAATTATTTTTTTGTAAAGAAGTTGGTTTCATTTCTGTAGTTATATACCATACACAAGTTTAAGAACTTTTTGATATAGAGTTTTAAATATATGAGAAATATCTACCTCACATTTATATAAGAATAATATTAGAGGAAATAAAAATAACCTAAGGAACAAGCATACCAAGTAGGAAATAA
This sequence comes from Deroplatys truncata, assembly GCA_030765065.1. Taxonomy (NCBI): domain Eukaryota; kingdom Metazoa; phylum Arthropoda; class Insecta; order Mantodea; family Mantidae; genus Deroplatys; species Deroplatys truncata. The sequence goes on from CM060990.1 coordinate 172,326,777, forward strand.
TGATAGACTAAAAGAGAAACTATTTTTAAAAAAATAGAGAATGAGGAAACAGATACGAATGCAAATACGTATGTAAATAAGCATAATATGTATAAGAGTATCATGTATGTGTGGTGTGTCAGGCTTTTTCTGAAACCCATAATTTTGCGAAGATCCTAGGCAGATCATGAAAAGCCGGCGATTGCTGAAAAAATGCAAAAGTACACGTTCTGCCGCGGTTCTTCATGAAATGACGTAGCTTGCTAAGAATATAGTGTGACTCTAACCTAACTAAACTAACCTAACCTAATATAATCCCAACATTCTGCTATCTGCCGGCTTTTAGAGGTCAAGTTAGAGGTGTATAGAATGAAGTTACATTCAGCTTTGGAACTAGTTCTCCGATTTCAATAAGTCTTATTAATGATAAACTGTCAGTTTAAACATTTTCAGTTTCTCTATTACGTGCCTAGTAGGTAGAGGCAGTGTTGCAATCCAGCCTAAAACTCGATATCGAGATTTCACCAGAAATACATTCTTTGATGCCCCCTTAATCTAAAAACGAGAAAATAGAAAAAGGCCCGTCTACATGAGTATGTGTGTGTTCGTGTACAACATAACTCAAAAACAAGATGTTGGTTAAATAGCAAACTTGGTATTTAAATTCAGTATCCTACAAACATGCGTCACAAATATTTTAAAGAAAAATCTCATCAACCTAAACTACCCTTCACATGGAACATTTTTTGTTGTTCTTAATGTTCTCAAAAATTGGTCTAACGATTTTGATTAAATACCATGCATTAAAAATACTTACATAACAAATAAAATGTATATCTTGAATTTTCTGGGAATAGCCCGTGAAGTCCTCTTTATGAAGAAGGAATTTCGCAAAACGTTGTAAAACTGGTAAACCATAAGAGATAGGCAAAAACTTGCAAGCTAAAAATTGTAGATATCTTTAAACCATAAATCTTATTTCGAGTAACTTGGACTCTGACATCAGCCATTTTGGGATATTCGATTTAATTGTTTTAAACTTGTCATATTTCATTTATACTTTGCATGCCGCATACCTAGTAGTTAGAGGAAGTATGGCATCCCACCAAAAATTCGACATTGAAGTACATGTTTTGAGGCCCTTGAATCTCTGAATCGAAAATCTATTTTATAAATAGGTGTATATCTGTGTCTCTGTGAATAACTCAAAAATGGAATGTCTCAAATGCCAAAGATGGTATTTAAGTTCAGTATCTTCCAAAAATGCGGCACGAAATTTTTCAAGAATATCACCCCAAACTAAGCTTTACATGGAAAATGTTTCATTGTCTTTTATTTACTTAAAATGCCTCTAAGGGCGTAAAAGACAATATAAGTCTCTTAAACCACACAGTTTAGTGAATATAACCTTTCATAGCATCAGCCATTTCGGAGATACTCGTTATTTGTAGGAATGCTTCAATACTTTTATCATTTCTTGAAGTGGTCACCATTCAGTGGTTTCTCCGATGTCATGGAAAGGACATGATATCTCAAGGCCAGTATATAGCCACCCACTTTTAAGTATTTGATTATGGTTTCAGTTTCTTGTCTACCCCATTCACCTACAACGAAATGTATCACGAAACAATCTCGATTAACTTGAAGTAGATAGAAAAGAAAGCTTTTGTACATAATACATAAGGTATCTGTATTACACAAATACTTAGTGCATGGGTCATTGACCGTACAAGCATATTTCAGATACAAGATAAAGGTGACAAAAAGAAACAAAAGAAAAAATAGGAAAAATAAAAAACAAAGAAAGAAAAAGGGGAGAAGGAACGAAAGAAAAAAAGGAAAAAGTGGAGATACATTGCCTCTTACTAACTGAACAAATTTGATCTGGCGTCGCGCACTTTAGCAAGGAAATTTCCTGTTTTAACAGCTCCTCTGGACAGCCAGTAGACCCTAACATGCCAATATCCTTCTAGAAGGACTTCAGAATATTTCTGTGAATTTAATTGTTCGCTGGTTCTCCCACTGTGAGCAGTTTGCCAAAATTTGTACCCAGTTCTCATCCAAAGCACAGAATGGGCAGATTCTCCTGCCGGAATCGTCAGTCGTTTTCTGTGCCCTCCAGCCTCTCAGTCTAAACCATGTCATTCTTGATTTTCCTTTCTTTCTAAGTTAGGAATACATATGTGTCTTTACCCCTACTCAACTTTATTTCATTTGCTAGACTTAGAGAATGTTATATTTTATAATGAGATTCAATTTCCTGTCAGTTGGCGTCTATTAGTCTTCTATTGACACCTTTCCATTTATTTCATCTGTAATTTATTTCACCTCTGATATACTTTCTTTTTAAAGTTCGCTTATTGTACCCAGTTTATGCTACTGTGTTATGCTACGCTTATTTCCGCAACACACATACACACACAAACACCCATGCCCGTGGCGGGACTGAACCCGTGACCCTCAGCTTGGCAGAGCGCCGGAGCGACCACTCCAGCGACCACGGCTACGAGGACCGGCTCACTGAACCCATGCCTATTCTCCTCAAACCTCTTTCCAAAGCAGTTGCCCAAAACTTAGGAGAAAGGTTTTCTCACTGATATTTATAAGATTTGAGCGCAGTGTGGAATTATTTTCCTGCATCAGTCTCAGCCAGCACTTCACTGCTCTATTTTACAGTGTGCTGTGTCTTTATAGCATTCCACGTCCCTCATTACCCCAGAATTTGACGTGCCTTGTGAAACTCTTTTCCAAAATGCTACCTAAGTTTTATTTACATGCTCTACTCTTTTCCACCTCCAAAATTTCACTTCTGTACGACAAAATCGGCCTTATCACAGAGTTATACCTATTTTGTAATGTTTTCTAACAGCACATCAGTTATAAGCGTGAATGTACGTAATGGTTCATTTAACTATCATCTTGTTCTATAGTTAGTGACTGAGAGATCTATATTCGATTTTTCTTTCATATTAAATATTATTCCTAAATAGGAGAAATGTTTAAAATTATTCCTTATTCTATCATTTTCTTGATGACTTCACGTGCCTTCTCCTGTACGGCTAACGGCAACTCTCTATACCTATGATTATAAGGTTTCATATCCTTCACGACAAAACTATATAGATAGACAGTGTATTTCCCCGGTGAATTACTAAAAGTATTGGCGTTCATGAGTAATACTTCCTTTAAGCGGCACCTATGTTCGTCTGTTAGCGAATAGGCATTTTCTGTTTTTTTCGTTATTTCAACCGATCGTTTTCCATCCCTGCACCCGTCGGAATGTGGATTCAACATTTTTTTTTCTCTCTCTCTCTCTCGCCTGGGAGGATCTCTCCCCATGTCATTCTGCCAGCTGTGTTTACTTCCTTATTCATATAAACTGTAACGGTCTTCAAGATCCGTAATTCGTACCCAACGTCAAGGCATTGTACAAACAGCCCTTCTTCTTCTTCTTCTGTTTCTTTTCTTCTACTTGTTCTTCTTCTTCTTCTTCTTCTGCTTCTTCATAGTCAAGTCTACCGGAGCTTAAGTGCTTTGTTCGTCCTAACAGAACATGCGAATGGTACGAAGATTTTCTTTTCGTCTTTATTTAGCGTGACATTTTTATCTACGAAGTTTATTATTCCCTTTAAGTCATATGGCATATCACAACAGATTATGGCATCACAAGTTAAATTGTTGATAACGAAGAAAATGTATTCAAACTTTTCTCCTCATATTTCCAATTGCAGCCTAATTTGAAATTTAATTCTCTGCACTGTTTTACCAACAGCTACCTTACATACTAAGTTGGAAGCAGACGTCATCAACTTAACATTTTTGCTTAATAAGTCCTGAAAGAAATTCATGCTGCAGACTGTCATAGTGGCGCCGGAATCCACTGTAAACTTTACTAATTTACCTGCAATTTTGAGTTCTATTTTAGGAAATTCCATCACATTTTCATTATAATAATCCTTAAGCATTACCAGTTTGTTTACCGTTACTTCAAAGCTCAATTCGGACCGACCTTAACCCTTTGCAATATACTACCCGAGAATTTTGTGTAAACTTGTCCACGTTCACTAAAAGATTGTAGTTAGTTTTCCTGAACTATCTCTTCCACCTGAGCAGCTCCATTTCCTGCAGGTACCACTAATATCTCTACCTCACTCTCATGCAAACCACGGGCCGTGACTCACTGGGCCACCATCGGTTGTCACATACGGCAATCGAGACAGGTTTACCCGAGCGCGTAAAGACGAGCAAAGACAGCCGAGCGGTTACGGTAAAGTCTCGGTCGCTCGCAAGTAACCGTAATGCTGCCACTCTAGTGCATCCCAGTTGTAACACAGCTGTCGGTGAGTCGTAGTTCTTCTGAACAAGGCACTAATATACAATACCGCATTCAAATGCAATTATCCACAGTAAAACTAGGGATTTTATTGGAGGCGGTAAAATTTTGGGGTGTGATTTATAAAACAGTTAGAGTATTTTATAAACTGCAGCAATTCATTTAATTGTAACGCTTTATATACCCAAATCGTTGGGTATTACATACCCAATCTATTTCTAGTACATAGTCTATTATCATAGTTAATCCGACATTCTACTTTGTAATTATTTATTTATTTATTTTTGTACTTTTAAGTCTATTACTCACCTAGACATATCCGACGGGTTATAGATTTCTGTACGCTTTAAAAGAATTAATTGTTTCTATAAAAAACAAACCTTCAGAAATCACAGCTTTATTGAAGATATTTTGGAATTCCAAATATGACCACATTTCTTGTATCATTTTACTGCCCTGAAATAAAAAAATAAACTTGAACAAAGTCTTACCACATCAGGCGACGCGGATAGGATTGGGTTTAAAATAAAAGTGTTCGTTATTAAACAATGTAATTATATGAAATGATTCTTATTTTTCCCAGTAATACAGTTAGTATTTGCAGGATTTTAAGTAACGTACTTTATAGTATCTACATAACTATAGGTTTCGGTACTACTGAGTATTGCTAATACTACGGCATTACTTACTAGAAACAAAGGAGGAATACATTATTACGTTAGAATACTTTAGAACAACCTTACAAATGAAGCCGATGAGCATAATAGAATATAACATGATATATTTATCACTACTTGTCAAGGTATGTCTAGAAACAGAAGCAAACAAAGAAAAGGTAACAGAAAAAGCTGAGGCACAAACTTTGCTTAGGTAATATTAATTGTAATGGTAATCATTATAGAAGAATTCTGCAGAATAAAAACTAATACTTCTTTTTGTGGAATGTACTACAATAGGAAGATCTTTTACGTTAATTATAAATAAAATAGACTCGCCAATACTTAGGTGTCATTCTTATAATTAACCTACATTTGTGATCACAAATGATCACTATTGCAATATAAACCTTCCCAAGATACTAAGAAACAAAAGGCTGACAGCTATGTTCAAAAGCAGGTAGGTTGAGAAGTGGAACGGAGCTGGTCTGCTGTCATTTGTCTGTACTCGTATAGCTGCATTTCATAGCGTACAGGCTCATTTGGGGCTGGAGACGCACCATACTGAGAAGCGTAGTAGCGGATCGGTTATAGTGCTGGCATAAATCGGAGTGAAGCATTATTTTCGATGTTGAAACGAAATTCTTATGTACTTCCCCAAAAACGTTTTATGGGGCGCATTCTATGTAAGTTAACGCTGAAGCAAGGGATATAACTGTTTTTGTGTGTTTTGCATATACAACGTTGATAATCCTAATCATGAGCACTAATGGTAATAAAATATTAATATATTGCTGCTACCATTATTAATACTGCCACCACTACAAAAAATACTACACGTACAACTTCAACTACCACCACCTAGATGCAGAATGTAGAATAGGCACTCAACTGATATGTTGTTTTTGTCATTGGGCTTCTATAAGAATAAAAAAAACCAGAGTATCACAAAACTTTAAACGTTCTTCGTCACATTTACTTGCACCTGGGACAATGCAAACATACAGCATGATGTATTTAAAAGGAGCTTTTGATGTCGTGAAAAAGGAAATGTATTTCGAACAAATTGTGTATTCTTTAGTAGATATACATTTTTTCTGTAATCAATTTTTTGCCTCTCCCTTTCGATTTTAAAGTTACGCACAATCCACTAAGAGTAAAGTGGAGTTCACTCCCAGAAAATTCAAGATAAATGTTTTATTTGTTGTGTCAGTATCTCAAACATATTGCATTTCAATCAAAATCACCGTTATTTAGAAAATAAAAAATAGTGAATTTTGTTCCATGTAAACGATAGCTTAGGAGGGGGAATTCCATGAAAACCTTGGTGCCACACCCGTGGAAGAAGTTGGTCTTAAATATGAATGTTGGCATTTATCCGACTTTTCGGTTTTGAGTTATGCTGTGCAAACACACACACATACGAGCGCCAGCGCGAATCTCTTTCTTAAAATTCTTCTTAGGATTCAGGGATCTCAAAATATGTATTTCCAGTAAAACTTCGATGTCGAATTTTTGGATGGAAAACAGTCCTTCCTCTGCCTATCATAGGTAGTCTCTAGATAAAGTAATAACGAAATATATAAATTAGCCAGATTAGCCAGCCCCCCCAAAAAGTCAAAAGTAATGGAGACCGAGCTAAATTAGGCTACACATTTGCTACCCAGTGAGTAAAGAGGTAACCGTCACGGTTGCCTCATTCACCTATACAGTCCAAAACATCGTAATTGCTCCGAATAGCCACGGTTTACCGAGACGCCACGATTAACCGCGGGATTCAAGTGGACTATGAACCCTCGGTCAAGAGAAGTGCTTCGGACAGAGAAACAAGGGAGCAAAGAAGCTGAGCCTGATAGGTATGCAATCATCCGCACATTCACTTCGACGGTCGACCGTAACAAGCTGAGTCACGGTCGATACGGTCAGTTGTTTTCACCGAAATGCAGACCTCTAGTAGAAACGTCGTGTTGTCATCGTCAGTGTCAGTATTTTAGAAGCTGAAGGTCGACGGATCAAGACTGAGGTTGACATTGGAGGAATGGTTCTCAAAATACGGTGAACGCCACTGGTGGAACATAAGAGATTTGGGAGTATGCTTAGACAAATTTTCAGAAAAAGACGATATTCTGATGATGCTGCTATTGCTGCTGCTGATGATGATGGTGCTTAAGACGACTATAGGTGTTATGCGTGAAGCCAGGTCCAACTGCCTTACGCTAGACACTGGACGCCCCAAAACTTACTATGCATAGTGATATTGCAATGATCCGAATTGACTTCCGTAGTATGTGAATTAGGTGACATTCCCATAAACCCAGTTCCTGTATTCAAAACAGAAGTTTTTCCCAGCCTAAAAGCGACTCTTGGGAATGGAAATCGCGCCCCTGCATGCTAATCAGGAGAGCTCATCTCTACCCTCCAGGAATATGACGAAGATGATAATTAATTTTATTATTTATCAATAATAATATTTACGATATAGATTCCCTGACATAGTCCGTATGTAAATCGAATTAAATTACATTACGTGGATATTAAATCACATACAATATCATTTAACCCTGGAGTAGAGAGGACGGTTGACTTTTTGGTTTTATGATTTAAACAGATTCACCTCAAAACACAGCGATCGTTAAAGACACCAATTGAATCAACACATGGCTTATAAAAGCTAAAGAAATTACGTGACTTAAGCACATCACATGGTGTAATATATTTTAGGTTGTCATCACTCGCTTTACTTAACAATCTAAAATTCCGTGACCAAATTGCAACCACAAGACACACAGACTCACACATATTGCTCCTCTATGCACGAAACCAAGAATGCCAAAACATCTTTACAGAATGTGCAACACATGAGAAAACAAAAACACCAATACTTCCTATGCCTACAGCACCCGTTGATCCGATCTGCTTTGAAATGTTTTCACTCTACAACACTGTATAACATCTTGTAGTTGCATTTTGAAGCTACTGTGCTAAAAATGCATTTTGTAAACTCTTATATAAGTTATGCTGCATTGTCTCGATTTAAGCCTCGTGTAGATTTACCGGGGAATGTAAACAAGAACCATAATGGGAATACACCACGAAAATCAATCGAGAACGGGAACAGAAAGTAGCAATCCTAATCTCAATAGGAACCGGAAAGAGAAGAGAAAGCAAAAGACTTGAATTCACAATTCACAATGAAAATTAAGAATTAACATAAGAACGTAAAACTTAAGAATAAGCTTAACCCAAATACCACAAATTGAACATAAACAGCAACCTATCGCAAGAGGGCGTGAAACAGCTGAGCTAATATGACGGTCTGTGAAGCGACCATCACAAAAGAGATTGCGTACATGTATACCGGCAGGGACAGTCGTTGTCCTCCGGGTGTAGTGGTTACCATGCTAGTTCCCGAGGTCGCGGGTTCAAACCCGGCGGAGGGCGATGGATTTTTTTGGGGGGTAAAAATCCTTAGCATGGCTTCCTTCGGAAGGGAAGTAAAGCCGGTGGTCCCGTGTCGTAGATTTACGGCACGTAAAAGAACCTCAAGCCTGATAAAGAGGTCTCTGAGAAAATTACCGGTCTTTCACTCCCAATATAGAATGGGACGCTAAGGACCATAGCAGTGAAAGAGCGTCCATAAGTAAAACTCAATTTAAGTTTAATTTTCGTGTCACGATTGGTGTCAAGTTGGAATCATTAGAGACCCCGTCCTTGCTACCACACATCGTCGACGGATCTGGTCGCTCTTCTGATCCCCCCTTCATCCCTACCTTAGCTTGTTTATTTGTCATACGTGATTACAATTAGAATCATATACTTAATGCGGTGACGTTCACCTCAATATTTCTTCTCCCACATACCTTAGCATGCAACTGGGTTCAATCAAATCATTCAACTACTGCCGCGTATTATTTTCTCTTATTACGTTAGTTACACTGGACGGTAAATATGAATGTGTCTGGTAAATAAATCATTATATGTTTGGGCTGAACGGAACTCATTTTTAAACAGAATAATGAACCGATTTTCTTTCCTAATTATTTAACACAAGATTCAAATCACTAGTAATTGAATAACTTTCCAACCACTTACTAAAGACAATATTTTGGAATTTAGATTATTAAAATGAGAATTTATTATTATTATTATTATTATTATTATTATTATTATTATTAGCCGATTACATCAAATACAATGCTATAACAGAAAAGCTCGTAAAACGCATTTCCTTGTTGGATATCCATAGTCGCAGGGTATGGATACGTCAGCAGAGGTGCTTTTTCTAAATGTTTATTGTTCCCAAAGCGGTTGTTTGGAGGCGTATGCTGTCAAAGGGGAAACTAATGCACTCTCTCTTCCTTTGTCCGAGGCGGACTGTCACTCTCATTTTTCCGTGAAATCTGTTGGCTAATACTGAACTTTCTTGAATGGATGCCAAAGCCAAGCGCAATTTGCCCTCCGAATTCCAGAAAAGCTCTTGATGTAGTCCAATACAAATTTAAGTCATTCTAGAAACATATTCCAGCCATGAAAGTCCCTTCCCAAAGGGGAAACATTATTTCCAACCGACTTGATGCCTTGTAAAAAGGTCGTGTGAAGATATGCACAAGGCCATACTGGGTGATTAAACAGAATAATGGACGGTGTGAATTGGTGATTGTTTTCAGGCATAATGTGAATCAAAGAATGCAATGCATACAGCTAATCAATGTGTCAGAGAGCTGTGAAAAGTGCAGGCCTAAAGCCGTATAGGATTACATTTGTCCATCAGTTACAGGAACCAGATAAGGATAGACGACTGAATTATTGTCGTTGGTTTTAGACGTTCATTGTGCAAAATCCTTCCATATTGTCCATCAAATGGTTCACAAATGAAGCATGGTTCCATTTATCCGGCTATGTGAACTCAAATAGCTCGCGCTATTGGGCCAGCGAAAATCCACATGTTATTCCTGAAGCACCTATGCAACCGGTTAAAATCGGAGTTTGGTGCGCAATATGCGCACAGAGAATAGTGGGACCAATTTTTTTTAAAACAATGTGAACACTGCAGAGTACCGACGGATTTTCATGGAGTTTGCTGAGCAACTAGACGACGTAGAGCTGAGTCAAGGATATTTTCAGCAGGACGGCGCTACATGCCATACATCAAATGAATCCACGGCACTAATTGCAAGTTTCTTTGACGACCGGATAATTTCCAAGGACTTGTGGCCACCGAGATCTCCGGATTTGACATCGCCGGACTTCTTTCTAGGGGTTACTTAAAAGACAGGGTTTATACCACACGTGCCCGCACACATTGGACGATCTGAAGCACAACATTACACAGGAGATTCCAGCTATTGACAACAGAGTCCTCCGAGTGGCCAGTGATATGGAACGACGTGATTGAGTTGTGCCTTATGCTGGATGGAGGACATTTTCAACAGTTGCTATAGAGGTAAGTAATCTTCCAGAATTCCTCTGCATTTCAGGTATACTAAGTTGTCGCTAGCATAACACGTTTTGAAACAACTAAAGAAATTATGTCAGTTCTTCATAAATCAGCCTGTACAACTTAGTAATTCAAATTGGTTTCCTGTTCGGTAATTTAATAATGATTTCTGTTTTATATCTTAAGGATATATTATCTTAAAATACCAACATTTTCTTTTAAGTTAAGGAACTATTAATTTACATTTTCTGGCCATTTTGTCTAAATGTTCAAACTATTGTTTGAATCTCGTATTCTGAGGCAGTAAATTTGGCTTGATCATCTGTAAACAGAAGGATATCAGGTTGCCTAAATATTTTATTTTAAAGCGTTTACGCAAATGTTTATACCACTATTTTTGACATCTATATACGTATAATAGGTGAATTACCCTTCTCTAGAAGGATAATTTATTTTAGTTTATGCAAACTTTAAGCAGAACCTGTGAGTTAGATCCTTCCTGTCCGCCCGCTGTACAGCTCGTTTATTGATTTAGCTGACAAAAACACTTCATACTCAGTGGAAAAGCGGTTTAAAGCACATTAGGTACTCTGGACCGAATCCACTTAAAAAAAATAGACACTTTTACTACAGCTGTACCAGTGTTTATGGGATTTTTTCAGAGTATACTACTACCGACCTCTGAAACGTCCCACAATGAGGAAACCAAGCTATCACATGGATCCAGTGTTAAAACTAGCCAAAAAGAAAATGGTGGATGTATAAAAACGAAAGAATGTATAGGCCACGACCTAAATAATTTAGCACATATGAATAGCCTGCACATTTTACGCACACTTACGAGCGGCAGAGGTGGACGATCATCCGACCGATACGGGGAGGTGAAGTGGCTAGCATCACGCATGCCGCAGTCAGAATGTTGACTTTTGTGACCGGGATCGCTGTCTATCGCAGCTCCTCAACTTCCTCACGTTACAGAATGGTCCTATACTGGTTCTATACCCGGGATTTAAAATTCGCACCCTCTGGGGTGATCGAACCCGAATACACTCCATGGCCGGGAACAAGTCTCCTACGGCGATTGGTACAGCAGAGAATGCAAGAAAAGTAAAAGGGCAATGGACCAAGCTCTCAGAGCCTTTACAAATGAAGGAGGGAAGAAAGACGGCAAAGTTTCGTTTTGTTAAGAAAAACATACAAGGAGCAACCAGTCATTAAGAAGGAGGAATGGAAGCAGAGAGGAGGAGAGGAAATCTCAAAGACAAGGAGGAATGGCAGCAGAGAGTAGTAGAGGAAATTTCAAAGACAGTGTACCAGGACCAGAAAGCAAGTATATAGAGGAGTTACTAGGAGTTCATTTGTGCATAATTGTATAACACCAGGACAATGGGAGAGTCATTTTCATGAAATATGCAGTGGTGAGGGAAATTGGGAGGGTGTAACACTGAAATCCAACTGCTAGGAGTGTTGAAAATCGAAAACTTAGATAAGGATATAACTATGCGAAAAGTAATTGAGGCAACGAAAAGTGTAAAAACTAACAAATCCCTGGATGAGACGGAATACCAGCTGAACCATTTAAGAAGGAAGGAACATTGAAATCTTTAGAAATTCGACACTAAAAGTACCGAAAAAAATTTGAATGAGATCACATTTCCGCAGGAATTGACGACGGCAATTGTATGTCCAATAAAGAAAAGGAAGCACAAAAATTCCGGACAACTATAGCGGTAACTGCTTCTTCCAGCAATGAGTGAAACTTACTGTAAGATTATATATGAGAGACAATGGATTAAGGAAAACAACAAACTATCCGTATTTCATGCAGGATTCAGGAAGATTACAGCACAGCAGTCAATGTATTTATATATGATAATGTTAAAGTGAAGTAAGCGCGGAAAAAGACAGCATAACTACACTATGTCTTTATAGAGTTTCGTAAAGCGTTCAACTGTGTTGAAAGATAAGCACTCTGGGTGAAATTACGGGCTAAGAGTTTGTCAGGAAAAATTATTAGGGCGCTGCAGGGAATATACAAGAAAGTTGAATTCTGCATAAAATGTGACGTCACAACAGTATCGAAGAATGTGATAACTCGGAGGGGAGTAAGAGGTGGGCGTATTCTCTCACCTGATCGTTTTAAATTGTTTGTGAATGATATACAGGAAGAGTTGAATTCAGTTGAAGCTGATGCACCTAGTATAAAAGATATTCCCATATCTGCTCTGCTATATGTGGATGATTTAATTTTAACGTCCACATCATTTGGTGGGCTGCAAAGAGAACTAAATTGCTTAGAATCATTTTGTAAGGAAAGGGGAATTGTAGTGAACGAAGTGAAAACCAAGACGTTAACGTTCACAAATGGAGCGTTATATAGCCGCACATTGTCTATGAATGGAAGGTGGTGGAGCACATAGACATAAAAAACCATAAATGCACAGTAAAAATATAGTCATTGTCTTATGGAAGTTTTATACATACCAATAAGGACAATGAAGATGGTATACAGAACAGTTGTTAGGTCTAGTTTATCATATGGGAGCAGAAATTTTGAGAGTGGAAAAGTACTGAAGATTTGGACCAAATCCAGAGAATTTTCTAAAGCACTTTCTACAGGTGGGGAGGGTAACGCAAATCATGGGGTTCCTAAAGAGTTTGGCATATACAGTGAAATCAAACATCTAAAAATAAGGGCAGTTAAATACTGGTTACGCATAGTAGGGTTAGATCAGGCACCTCTTCGTGCAGTGTGTTTCAGGGAGCAAGTACGTGAAGGGTGGGATACGTGTTGGGCAACGAAGTTGCGTAAGGGCTTAGAAGAAATTGGAATGGGGTACATTTGGCTACGTGGGAGGGACAAGGGGCGTAGCAGGTAGAAGATAATTCAAATACAACTGTTTTATATTGACAGACAACATTTTTAATCGCAGTGTGTGGATAAAACTTCACTAACTTTCAGTGTCAAATAGGGGTTAAGCCTCGGACTTAATTTGAAAATTTTGTGTGGCTCGAGCCGGGATCGGGCTTGAAAATAAAGACGAAGAAAAATTAATGTATCACATATGGTATTTTTATCAAAATAATTACCACCACTTTTTTTGAAAATTAAAAAAAAAAAAAATTTTCATGTAAAGTGAGACTAAAGACAAAAAATAATTTATTTATTGCATTCTTTGGTCCGCGATGTTTTGATGCCAGGAATAACGCAATTATCGCATCATGTACAAATATATAGCAGTAATAATTGTAGTAGTAATAAATAAAAGCTCTATTCGGCCGATTGCGGATAACCTGACCACAGCACGGCCTCTGCAAACTCCGCCTCCCTCCATCAATCCACACTCAGGACATCCTGGGCAGTGGTCAACAAGACAAGTATGCCGTCAACATGCCGCTTACTGCATGCGGGTTCCAGGACCTCAGGCGCCACTATTTCTATAAAGTGGCTCCTCAGTTGGTCCCAACGATCTGAGTGCAGCCCTCACCAAGCCTCCCAGCAGGGGAAAAGCTTCCCATGTCGGTACCGGAAATCGAACCCCAGTTCTTTCGCACCGCAGACAGTTGCGCTTCGTGGAATAATAATAATAAACTGCAAAATAACTTTTTTTAAAATAACATTAGACAATCGGGAGCGGGCCTGGTAGTACAGTAAAGCATACTCTGGGATTCGGTTTACATCGGGCTGGGTCGGGCCGATCCTAAGGATTTCGGCCCATGCCATGCAAACAGACCTCCATGTCAAATAGCGCGGGGCTGGGGGAGGGAAGCCTATTTAGAGGACTGTACAAGAAAACAAAGAAGTGGTTTGGCGTGGCTAAGATTACGCGCCTGGAAATGCAACAAACTAATTGATGACACCAGAGTGAGAAAATGTCCACTCTGTGGGGAAGGGGAAACGTGGTGTCATATTCTGGCTGAGTGCAGAGAAACAGAATTATCAAGAAATAAATCCTTGCCGCCACAGTTTCTGGAGTCAAGTAGGGAAATAGCGGCTTGTATGTAAATGTTGGACGTTGAGTGTCACAAAATGGAGCCTGTTTATCTAAGATTCGGCAAAGACGGTTAATTACCCTGGTGAACAAGAATACACAAGAGAAAGTTCTTAAGGGTCAGAGCACTGTATATATTTGATACTACGTTTGTAATTTTAATTTATTCTTATTATTTTTCTGTATTTTTTTATTTTCCCCCATTATGTTAGTATGCAGTTACCAAATTCATATATTTAACATTGTATCTCATTGTAAGATTCCAGGGACTGGAAAAGCATATACATCTATGAAGCCCATGCGATTGTTGTATTTTCCAAGTGTAGACTGAAAGTGTTCGACAGTAAAAGTCCTATTACTACTACATTATACACTACTTTAAAAATTGTAATAAAGTACGGATTGATTTCAACCTCTTCGGCTTAAGTGACAAAATGTTAACAATGAATGAATAAAGAAAGAAATAAATAAGCTTCAATAGCCTTTAAGTTTCTTAACCCTCCGTCAGTCGCTAGGGGCATGAGAGACCCCTGGCATTATATAAATGTTATAATTTTCGAACGAACGCACCTATGCAATTGCCTGACTAGGACATTTAACATTACACCTTGCGCGATTATTTGCTGCAGCGATAACCTTATCTGTTTATTTGTTTGGTTGGAGGAATGAATAATCAGCAGTTACGTGTCGCACAGGTCAACCAGGCCCCGCGCGCCTGCTCTCGTTACATATTTTTGACAGATTTGTTTCTCATTAGCTTTTGTGCATAATTCCTTAACTATTGCAAGGAGCTGTTACTGCTTCGTCATGAATACGAGTACAAAATCCGAATGATTTGGAAGAAGTACATCCCCTACTTTGCGATGATGATGCCTTGCCCGTGGATGACAACTTATATGAATAAGATGACTCTGATTCAGAAGATAAATTTGAAACGAGATGTTTAGATTCAGAAACTGACCATGAAGATGAAGAGGAAGACGATGAGAGCAGCTTGTGTGATAACATGTATTTTATAGGTAACATCATATGCGTATCACAGTAATTCTTCTTCTTTTTCTTCTTCTTATTATTATTGACAATACATTCTGTTGTTATTCACAGGAAGAGATGGAACAAAATGAAAAAACCACATTTGAAAATAACACAGACAAGGGCTCACAATATATTGACCAAACGTCCTGGTGTGGTAGGAGCTGCCAAAAAATGCGAAAACGGAAATTGATTGTTGGAACCTTTTTGTTACCGAAGATATAGCTGATTTGGTTGTTGAAAGCTAAAATACTTACATTAGCAGTGTGCAGCACAAATTTGATTGTGAAAGAGACAGCAGACCTACAGATGTAATAGAAATAAAAGCTTTCCTAGGCTAATTGTACCTGGCAGGAATTTTTCGTGGTGGATGCCAGAATATTCACGAGTTTTGGAGAACCGATCTTGGAATTCCTCTATTCCGAATGGCTATGTCCGAAAAACGATTCAGTTTTCTAATACGTTGTATTCGCTTTGATGACAAAAGCTCAAGACTGGAGCGACGAAGATTGGATAAATTGGCTGCTGTTAGAGAAATGTTTACATTGTTTCTGAGCAACTGTCAGGACCATTATTATCTTGGACAAAATGTCACTGTCGACGAACAGTTGCTGGCATTTCGTGGTCGATGTGCTTTTAGACAATATATACCATCCAAGCCAAACAAGTAAGTATTCTGTTTGAGTGATGCAAAACTGTTTTATACAACTAACATGGAGATTTATTGTAGACAGCAGCCGGACGGACCATTTTGCAAACTAACTCGGCAGAGGCTGTAATGCTGAGACTAACTGAACCAATCTCTGGCACTGGACGAAACGTTACTGCAGATAATTGGTTTACCAGTGTATCGCTGGTGAATGAATTGCGCAAAAGACAACTTTCTTTCGTCGGTATTGTGCGAAAGAACAAAAAAGAATTACCCACTAATTTCACTTCTTCAAAAGATCGCAGTCAATACGAAAGCGTATTTGGCTTCGCATAAAATGGAACGCTTGTTTCATATGTTCCAAAAAAGGGTAAAACAGTAGTTTTGCTCTCAAGTCTACATGTTTCATCCACACAGTTATCAGAAGGTGCTGAGAAAAATCTGAAATAATCCTGCATTACAACGACTAAATGTGGAGTTGATGCAGTAGATAAACTGTGTGCTACATACAATGTAGCCAGAACAACGAGAAGGTGGCCCATGGTCATTTTTGACCATATCTTGAACATTGCAGGTATTAATTCTAGGGTTATCTTCCTTGGAAACCAAAATAAATATTCTACAAGGCAGGAGTATTGAAATCACTATCTTCAGCTTTACTGTTGCAACAGCTACAAAGGAGGGCAACAGCATCAAATCTATCCGATGATTTGAAAGGACTTTTGAAATAGTATAAACCTGAAGAATCCGGCGTAGATGAATTGTCAAATTTACCACTATGCACATTGAAAAGGAAACGATGTGAACCCAGCAACAAAGACAAAATGAACTGCAAAACTAAATATGTGTTTGAGCAAATATGCTAAAATTATTTGCGATAGTAGCTTAGTCGGGGAAAACACGGGTGAAATAGTAGATGATTCTGAGCAACTGAACATTTTAAATTACAAGTTGTATGTATACCTGGAAATGGCAATGTATTTCTTTATACTTACTGTAATACAATTTATAACGTATATGTACTCATATTTTAGCTTCTAATTTTATGTTGTAAGATAATACCTATTAATGAAAGCCTTGTACGCTTAATCTAAATAAAGGTAAAAACAGGAAAAAAAGAAAATAAACGAAAGAAAACAAAAATACAAACAATAACAACAAAAATATTGCGCGGGTCTACTAGGCCCCGCGCGACTAACGGCGTTCTACCAAAGCGCGCACCTGACGGAGGGTTAAACTTAAGATCTAAACCGATGCCCTTCCCGTCCACCCCCCCCCCGAGCGATAATCCGGTTTGCCACAAGAAATCTTTACTGAAATGTATTAAAACTTCTTGCAGATCCAGCCAAAGTATTGATTTTTAAGCTTTCTGTAACTTATTTATATGTGTACAACAAAAGCGGCTGGCGATGTAGAAATCTAGGGCCGCGCCCTTCCAATAAATAAACGGCCTGTAAATAAAAAATAAAACAGGAATACAAGAATAACGCCAGATGTCATTGCAGTATACATTTCTGCACTCCCCGATTTGGTTTATAGATTTGGTTTCGTTTGAAATGCTTTTGCAACGCTTATACAGCGAGTAGCGCAAATGTTTTCATTACGGAGTGTATTTCGGACTACATCAAGTCCACCCGGAAATCCTCACATTTGTGGATACTGCTAGAGGTGAGATGTGCGAAGGGGAATGATTCGATTGTGGGCGAGGGGTACAGAGACGCAATAGCAACTTGGCGATGTCCGAGGCGCTTCACTATTGGTTCTTTCTCTACGCGGTATTCTTTATGTAGAGTCATTCAATTTCACTACCGTCAGCATATGTAGTAACAGTTTTCTATTTTTCTGTTATTATGCACCTTTTGCATTCTCCACTTTATATATAGGGTGAATCACCTAAAACTTGCACTGCAAACATTTTGGAAATGGAAAGTGCTATTGATGTGCAGTTTTCACAGCATATATATATTAATGCATGTATGCCATAACTGATGCGATGCTCTGTAGTAGCAAATGAAAAGAATAAGCAAATAAATATGAAAAAATGTACTCAGTCCTGTCTAAACTTAACCCTGTTATATGAATTGATTTAATGTAGGTAGATATAGCACTGTAGAGTTTAAACAATTCGGAGAAGAAAGCAAATAGTTCCCCATATACTACAATCTTTGGTATCTGTTGTTTGCGTGTCACATAATACATTGCACGTGCCCACACGCAGTGCTGTGATTAACACACGTACATGTATGTAAGTTACGTATCGGTACAGGATTCGGAAGCACGTGTTGTGTAAAATATCTAATTTAACCACCGAATTCAGCGTAGGTGGTGTGCTCTTACTGGAAATTGTAACATAACTGTAAGTGTGCATTCTAAATAAAATTATCTTCTTATGGAATCATAATGAATAGTGTAAATAGGAGCGCATCGTTACTTTATTTTTATCTATTTATTTTTAGAGACGTAGAGATGCAATAATAATTTCTTACGGTTTATTTTATACTCTTGAACATTTTCCAATGCATGTGGTTTGCTTGGTATCATCACACACGCTTAAACGCGAGATAAGTTTGGGCAAGTAGCGCAATAAGCCCAAGGCTGAAGTGCGTCCAGAGCAATGACGGCAATCGGTATCGTATGAGACAAGATAAGGTTGGGCAAGAGCAAAAATAAACTCTACACGTTTCCGCTTAAGAAATTCGCTTCTTATTCTGACGTCTGAATTAATATTATAGAAGGTAGAAAATAATAAGAAATATGTCCACGAAACACAGTGATATCAAAGTTATTGCAATTAAGATGTGTAATTCACTTATTTTGTGAAAAAAGAACAGAATATCCATTTGTTAAGAATCCGTGTGTTCTCCGGTGAAATTTTAACGGATATTCTTTAAAGTACGGGCGCACCGTATATAATATACGTAAATGGCACAAGCCTTCAATAATAATAATAATAATAATAATAATAATACAATAATTATTAATATGGTTTAATTTACGCTTTGATGGATGCTGTTTTGTTTCTGAATTTCATTAATGCACAGGACTTTATACACACTGAAAAGTGTAAGCAATTTAGCAAACGAGAAATGTAATGCAACAGTATTTTTCTTTATATAAATCTTTTCGTTTAAATACATTTTCTGGTAAACTTTAGAATAAAACCTGCAGCGTAAAGCTTGCTTATGCGAAAACATTCACCTGCCGCCCTCTCAAACTTGGAAATCACGAGCCGCCACTGGTGCATAACATTTAGTAGCTAATGCTGGTTAGGCACAAGAACGAATAAAACTTGTTATAAGAACGCAGCTAGAGAAGTACCTTTTTTCTTAAGGAGGCGATTTTTTCAGACAAAATTATAATTTGTGAGTTACAGAGTTGCGGATATTTAAGGTCGGCTGAGTCACCTTGAATTGAGTGCTTTGCATAGCGAAGATCATTGTCTAAGTTCTTACCTTATATTGAAAATTGCATTTCCGAGCTTTATCTTATTCTCAAAACAAAGCCCGTCATTTATATCAACAATTTTCAGGTTTAGGTATTCTGATCATTTGCTAGTGTTCCAAAGAGTGTGTGGATTTATTTACTGTTTCCATCTAAAAGTAAGCACAGGCAGGTATGGCAAGGAGAATTTATTCCAAAATATTATAAACAAGGACCACATCGCATTATGGCGCACCTTGTCTATAGTACACTTGTATCTGCTTGCTTATGTGGGTTTTTCTATGAAAAAATATATTTATATTAACCACGATAAGTATTTAATTAGAGATGGTTTCAAATACAGACTTGGTTAAATACAAGAAGCGGAAATAACATCCTCCTGTTTATATTTCGAGTAATGGTCTTGTACAGAAAAATTGAGAACCTCTTACATAGATGGCGCCGTGAAGTGAACTTCAACTGGAAAAGCTTAGTATGAACGTTGTAACTATACCCCAAATGTAGTTTGAACAATTCGGAAAAAAATTAAATTGAGTTTTATTTATGGACGCTCTTTAACTACTATGGTTCTTAGCGTCCCATACTATATTGGGGTGAAAGACCGGAAATTATGCTCAGAGGTCTCTTTATCAGTCTTAAGGTTCTTTTATGTGCCGTAAATCTACGACACGGGACCACCGGCTTTACTTCCCTTCCGAAGGAGGCTATGCTAAGGATTTTTATGCCCGAAAAAAATCCATCGCGCCCCGCCGGGTTTGAACCCGCAATCGCTGCAATTAGAGGCTAGCATGGTACCCCTAGTCCACGCAGCACGACTAAACAATTCGGGCTTGGAGTAAGTACATTATAATGTTTAGGAAATTTCAGTTCAACTTATAGAGATTGTAGTTTGGTTCACAATACGAAAGCAATTAAGGCTTAGACTTAGCCCATGCAAAGCATGTTAAGAGATATCCGAGAATCCGTTTGCTATAGGAAGCTGGGCTGCAGGTAGAATTAACCTCTCTTTCATCTATCAACATAAATCACTAGCATTCTATTGACGGAGGAACATCTGGTCGGTAAGGAGTGTAGGCTTACATTCACCACATTGTGAGAAGGTAAATGTGGCTTTTCCCCTCTTCCAATATACGAAAACTTAATACTTGTGATTCAAGCTTTTGTGGAGTGGCGCTGTCTTTATTCACTATACAGGTTGTGATAGGATCTCAGCGAGAAACTTTGGATGAATAACACTTCACGTAAAAAGGATTATGTGTTCTCTGATACGTTCTTAGGGAGCTATGAATCCCAGCATTTTAGTACTTTTTTAAATTACTTTGCAAATAAAATAGATATTGGAACAAGAAGTGTATCCCTCCTCTAGATGGCAATTGTGCTTTTTCTTCCGTAAGGTTTCCACGTTTACCTAACCTACACTAGGTTCCATCCAGCCCTTGCCGTTTCTCTCCATACTGTCATACTGGCTTGAAAATTCAAAGAAATCAACATGAACCATGAGCGATGTTATATTCGGTTTCAAACAAAGCAGGAATCAGAAATAGCCTCTCTTAACGAATTTACTCTGATTGGTGCAAACCGGCTAGCCCAATGCAATAGGATTAGAGACCCCACCTTTAGAGTGAAGGGATGGATGGCAAATTAGTTACCTGCAGCTTTAAAATGCACAACAGCCACACAACTTATGACCAGCATAGGAATTCTAAGCATTAAAGTCAGGATGAAAGGAAATGATGTTGAACTGTTACTGGATTTACGCAGTGACGTCGCAGGTTACAAACCACACCCATCCCTCGTACAGTCTGTTGGCGTTTGTTGGCAACACTCACCAGACCGCGTTTACCTTCCCGTCGGTGACGCATGGCCGCTGTTGTTTTCAGTGTACTGACATAATGATTTGAGTGTATTATAAGATGCCTTGAAACCAGCACATGCCTGGATATGATATACGTTCCTTCTGAAGTAGCATGGAAAGGAAGTTTAAAGTTATGGCCACTATCGAGTAGGGATGTAGCGTGCAAGTTCTGCTGAACTGCGATATATGGATATCTCAAAGAACCAAATTGCCGTTGGCAGAAAAATTATGAAGAAAGAGACAATCGTTTCAATGCATTTTCAATTTCAATAACCACTTTAGTTCACAAGTATTAGACAGTAGCGACTGTAATCTAGGGAAGCGCACCACCTTTTTGCACCCCACTGTACACATGCTCCCTAAGAGAAACTTGAAATTAAAAATGAAACTCGTTTTTATTTATGGGCGCTCTTTAAATGCTGTGGTCCTTAGCGTTACATTCTATATCGGGCGTGAAAGACCGGAAGTTTTGCTGAGGCCTCTTTATCAGGCTTGAGGTTTTTTACGCGCCGTAAATCTACGACACGATACCACCGGATTTACTTCTCTTCCGAAGGAAGCCATGCTAAGGATTTTTACGCCAAAAAAGTCCATCGCCCTCTGCCGGGTTTGAACCCGCGACCTCGGAACTAGAGGCTAGCATGATAACGAAAGGAGCGTTAAATCGGGTGATTAGGTTGAACAGATTACACATCTCTCGCTTCCTATCCAAAGTATCCTGAACTTGACGGCTAAGTGTGCCTAAGCGTTAACGCCTGAAGTGGAGTGAGCTCCATCATGCTGGATCCACGCGTTCCACGGTAGATTTTAAATAACATGAGACTTCTGACACTTCTTGGAGGGGTAGTTTCCATGGCAACGTCCCCGCCTCTGTTCTCTAGTCAGTAAGGTGCCACCACCCTCCTTTCCCTTTGCCTACAAGCTGAACTTTGAGAGGTAACACGTTGCCATATTGGAGTGGTTTACAATTGTCACTGGCATTACGTCGCAGTATTCGATGCGCTACTAAACAGCTGGCACATACCCTAATACAACGTGGCAACGCAGCTCTCCCACTTCTCCGCTTAGAGTGAAATGTCAGAAGTCTCAGGTTGTTTAAATTGCACTATAAGTTAAGCGGTATAACACCCAATGGTTCCGTAGAAGTAGGTAAGCTAGACCGACAAGCGCGGTGATGCACTTACAGGCCCTAGTAAATTACTAAAAAATTTATAAAAGCGATTAGAGCTGCATGAAAATGAATTTTCATTTGAAAAATAAAATTAAGAAATGACTGGTTTAAATCTTATAATCTGTAGCTCCTTAAGGGTGCAACAAACAAAACATTGTCCTTAACACAAAATTAACTTACGTAACCTATTGTTCATCGAATTTGTTGCGGATTGGTGTATTATCCTATATACACTGTGACCTTCATAACTTAAAGTCCTTAAAATCGCAGTGTTCCATTTTGTTTTGATTTCTTACCTTTTCAACTCAAAATAAATAAAACACATTTTGAAGATTTGCCATATAAACTCTATCTGGCAAATGAAGTACTGATTTGCTACTCTCAAAAGTGAAACCCTATTATCAAGAGACAATCTAAAAATGTGGTCTTCATGTGAAAGTATAGGAACTGAGGGGAGACGAGTGAAAGATTTCCTTAAATACTTGGGGATATTGTAGAGTCCCAGAGCTGAGACTCCAGGTATCAGATTGAGGCAACACCCAGGGAATTAGGGTACATAGTGAATGTAGATTAACGGACACCTCACATCGTAGGATATTTAAGCTGACAGAATTGAGTTCACAGAGGCAGACCACCTCGACACCCGATATGGAACGTCTCTACGTCGTTCGTGGTCTCGACAAATCTAGTTAAATTGTGAATAAGAAACTATTTCACCACCAGCCAGGCATGTAATAAGCTGAGGTAGTTGTAGAATGGACCGTTGGCCCTCGGGATAGAATAAAGGGTTCAAGGCATAGACAGGAACGCTGCCAGGAGTTTTCATTGCCATCGGAAATCGCCACCCCCAAGACGAATGCTCTCCTACAGAGTTACTTCACCCATGTAGCACGCGGTATTTTCCGGGTCAATAAAATTTAGTGGAGGCGCCGATTATCGATTTCCCGTGAATCCTAAGGCCCTTCGGTACAGTCTGTGAATACCGCAGTTTATTACATACCAGGCTGTTGGTGTGGTTGTTTCTTATTAACAAATTATAACAAGACTCGCTCCAGACCACGAACGACGTAAGAGACATTCCGTATCGGGTGCTGAATTAGTCCGCCCCTGTGACCTTAATTCGGTCAGCTTAAATATTCTATGCAATGAGGTCTCAGCGTTCTGCTTAACTAGATTCACAAAGTACTTTAATTTCAGCACTTTCCTGAGTGTTGCCTCATTGCAATACCTGGGGTTCGTTCCCAACCCTGGAACGCCAGAATCTAATCCTAATTTCAAATACTTTATCAAGTTTGCTTCCATTTTATGCGCATTTGTTTAAAACTGCAAAGATATGTTCGTTTCCTTACCAAAATTCAAATCCTATATATTCTTCCAAATATTACTATTTTGTTCTAAAAATTACATACATATATATACATATATTGTTATACACCGTGGTGAGCCCAAAAGGTTTGCAGCTAAAATATTAAATTTAGTTACCCCAGTGGCAACCAAGAGATACCAGGAACAGGCTGCACAAAACTAAAACCGGCGTGGAATGTTTATAAATAATACATAAGAATTCACATTTTACTCTGGTTTATTATAACGTTACCTTGGTACTGCTACATGGTTCCCAAAAGGTTACAGACAAACACTGGGGAAGATGCCCCACGCACACACACGGCAACACGCACTCCTACGTACAAACCACACACTCCGAAGGTATACACTCGACTGACTCTACTCACAGGCTCATGCTATCAGACAAAGACGCTCTTCCCTCAACCTGCCTTCACCCCCCTTGACTAGGATTTGGAGGGAAGTATGCTGCGCCGGAAAAGAATTCCTAGTTCCAAACGAAATAATTAGTTCAACAATATCATTATACACAGCAATAATGTGTCCGACGCGACAATGAACACATATCGCTACATCTCCCCCCCACTCACAACAATGAGGCGTCCCCGCCGAAAAAAGAAAGAAGAAAAAATTAATAATACAACGAAAATATAAACATACAGTATTGAACACACAAAGAATACAAATATAAAGCGCTGATGAATCCCCAAATAGAGAATGATTCTGTTTTACAATGAAGTAGTCCAACAAGAAACCCCCGGCTTGTAACTCCTCTTCTGTATGTACACAGTGTATCACGACATACTGTTTGAGAATGAGCAAAAACTGCTTTGTCCGGTACCTTTTCCCGCCAGTGAACCACACCCGCCGAAGAAAAGATGGAAAAACTTATCACACAGTTAACTGTACCACTCGATCACCACGGCAACACAGTAAAATAGCTGGAACTCTATAGAATAGGTCTGTGACCGACGGGCCCTGCCGACGCAGACAAACCAAGAGGGAGAACAACCCCATACACTACCATGGTGAGAGGATCGTAGATGAAGTGCAGCTGGAAACCTGTGCGGGTGCGGCTGGGTGAAGTACCACCATTCTCCTGACTATCTTGGGCTGTCCTCTTCTGTGGAGGGGAAGTGTTTCCTGAGGCTACCGACAGACTGGAACAAGATTTGCAGAAAGCATCAGGGTCACAATATACAAGGAAAATACACAGAATATTACAAAAACAAAAGGCACAGGACACACAAGGCTAATGAAACTTAAATCTAGAGCAAGACCTTGCAAAAAAAATGATTGAGCGCTCAATTTGTGGATATAACTAACAACTATTCATGAATATATTTAAAGTAGTGGCACCAGTCAAAGTTTAATGACAAAAAGTTTCAGCGTTTTAACATAACAATGAAATTTATAGCTCTTGATGCTTTACAATGACATCTGACCATAGATATGGTATTATTGTGAGATTAATACAAGCAAGAACCAAAACACATTGAGACATTGGTACCAAGAATGTAAAAATATCATCATCCTCAGAGAAAAAATATTTTTGTTAGATCAATCTACTAGCAAACTACAATATAGCTACATACAGACTAACTACTGGATCAAATATAGGTAGAGGGACCATCACCAACTATGCTAAGGATCTACTCTATGCGCAGTTCGCAAGCGACTGGTTCGAACTTTCATTTTTTCCACAGATACATATAGCCCCCTATATTCTATCATGGTTGGAGTGTGGACCAAGCCCCAGTCAAGAGATTCTGAAAAAACACATTCATAAAACAGACACAAACAAAAATTAAAATGAAAATAGTTAGAGCTAACGAAAACAAAGTAATTAGTGTAGGTATACATTATGACACATTAAGGATTTCACGACCTGCAAATTTTGGAAACATGTACTCACCCAGATAAACATGTAGTGAAGGGGCATAACATTGCTGCTGGACAGAAGGATGACTAAATGACCATTTACCTCCTTCCAGGCAGGGAACACAAAGAAAGCATCTATAGCAACTGCAAGCAAATTAAAACAGTGCATCGGAACAAACATTACGTTACTGTGGACATACAGCAACACAGCAACGAACACGCCTTACTAAGTACCAAACGGCACCTCAGCAAGAACATGACCAACAAAAAAGCATTACCCTATTATCAAACAACATTTAAAATACCCTCACAAAGCTGGAAAGATCATATTAAAGAATCTTGGTGAGTACATGTTAATTTATCACTCAAAACAAAATGTAGTGTCACAACAAAATACATAGAAAAATAAGCAAACAAAAGAAACTTATCTGTAAGAGAGAGAGAGCAATTAAATGTTTTTTATTTTGACTGGGGCACTGCTGCGAACAAAATCTTACTATGTGACCTGGTTTGCCACACCTGGCGCCGATCTGGAGGTGGTGAATGTGGTTGCTATTGTCCTCTCTGTGTGGAAGATGATGGCCTGTTCCTCTCAGGATGAGAAGTACTCATTGCGTATAACTATTTAGCCAACTGGTCCACCTTTGCAGTTACCTCGGTGACATCATGAGTAGGAGGAGCTGGAAGAGCAGGCAAAGATGAATGACTTGTAAAAAAGGGCTAGTAGTCCCATCTGGTAGAGCCCGAGGTGGAGGAGCCGAAACATGATCTGTAGTTCGTACCTGTGCAGCGACCAAGTGCTCTCTTTGTGTCATAAAATTGTGCTTTATCCACCCGCTTAAGAGTCTGTAAAACTCATCTACAGTAAGTGAGTTCATTGGGAGGATAATGTTTACATACTCGGGTTTCAGACCTTATAGTAAATTTCTTATTTGCTCAGTTTCAGTAATACTTGGATTAACCTGCTCACATAAAGACAGTAAATGATAAACATAGAGCAAAACAAGCTCAGAATCTAATTGAATTCTTTGTCGAAGTTGATTTCTAACAATTCATCTTGGTGAGCAACCTAAAAAGCTGTAATAAAAGATTTTAAAAGAGCCCAATCATGAGAGGGATGCCTTGAGACAAAATGTCTAAAACCATTGTATAGCAGTTTCTTTAAGGTAGCAAGGCAAATACTTGACATTTTGCAAATCTGACCAGTTATTAGCAAAAGCTACTCTTTCAAAAGTATTAAGAGAATCAAAAGGATTGTCTACTGCAGCCTTAAAGAAAGGGGGTTCGACAAAGGATCGCATAGCAGACAGAGTACTCTGAACAACTGCTTGTACAAGTGTAATTAAATCATTATTGGTAGCCACCAGGGTCGATGACCCAGCACCAGAGGAAGGCGTAGGAGGGTGGTCTTCCACAGACATGTCTGAGGGTTGTTTGTTATTTCTCTTTGGTATAGTGAAACTACATAGCACAGTATTAACACATAAATGCAGGCAAAAAATTAATTAATTAGACACAGGCATGCAATTAAATAGTGGCTGTAATGAAAAAGATGAGTAGACATAGGCCATGTAAAAATATTATTGTATCAGAGACAAAAATAGGTATGAGCAAAATGCAAAAATATAAATTCTGTAAGAGAGATTGGGTTTGTATTTATAACACAACACAGCTAAACAGATAAATTCCCATAGACAGTGCCAGAAATTAGCAATAAATCAATTATATAATACAATAGTAAACATAGGTGAGAATTAATCACTCAGTATGAAACAGCATAGACCAGTAACATTCACAGAAACAAATATGACAGTAGCAAAGAACAATAGTATCATATCAAAGTGTAATGAAAGCAAAATAGTTATATTGTGAAGCCAAAAGCAAATAAACTTAATGAGGTTAATATGACCAACATGAACACAATTTCAGTAGTACAATTGTACACAAAGTGACAGTATGCTACAATTAGTAATGTGATGCTGAAAAATTAGATCAAAAAGTTAAATACACTGTTATGAACCAAATCTAGGTAGCAAGGTAAATAACAAAGAAAGTTTCCTAGTATTTAGCATAAACTAGCCAGCCTGTACTAAAATCATACAAAAATGAAGCTGATAGTATCTGAAATGTAAAACAGTATGCACACTGACTGTAAAGAAAAGAAAACTCAATCTGAGCACTGGTCAAAAACGTAAGGTTATACAACACATTGGTAGTGCACTACAGTGACAAATGTGTCATAAGAAATCAAGATTCATAACCTCAATAATTTCACTAGCACAAGTTATTAGCAGAGGTATAAGATATAGTAGCAAGGTGGCATATCACATAAAATATCAATATCATGAGGCATTTGAAAGAGATGTATCAGGCATACAAAATCCAAAAATTTCACAGAAATACTTGAATCACTGCTCACATACATAATACACATGCACACACTTATACACACAGAAAACAACCTGGGGACCGGGAATGGGATAAAAAGAAGAGAGAGAGAAAAGGAAGGGGAAGCAGAGGAGAGAAGGAGAAAGGAGGAGGAAGTGGTAATGTAGCAACACAAAAAATTACATAACCATCACATAAAAAGAATGAAGTCTACTAAATGTGAACAATTTTCAGGGCTGAAATAGAGGGGAAAAAATATAATTTTGCTACGTCAAAGAAATAATCGCCACGTCACACTTTGGAATAATTTGGGATTTCCGTGTAACGGGCAATTACAAAACCAAAACGTGCTGCCTTACATGTGGTACGCCAACCCTTAAAAAGAAATCCCATCACATCGCTGTGATCCTACATAAAAACAAAATTTACTATACAAATTCAAATAAACAGATAAACCCTTCACACACTCACTTATGAAAAACTTACCTTAAACTACAGATAAAACCACCATGTGCACACAAAAAATTTTACATTCACGCGCTAGCGCACGAAATTTTCTCTTCGCAGCAATGTGATAACAAATATTTCATAGCCGGCGAAAAACCACCAAAAATGTTGCCATATACACGGCTTCTCCAACAAAAATGTTGTACACCGGGGTGAGGCCAAAATGTTTGCAGCTAAAATATTAAATTTAGTTACCCTGGCATAAACATTGGGGGACGTAGTATCAGTGGCAACCAAGAGATACCAGAAACTGGATGCACAAAACTAAAGCGGGCGTGAGATATTTATAAATAATACATAAGAATTCACATTTTACTCCGGTTTATTATAAAGTTACCTTGGTACTGCCACATGGTTCCCAAAAGGTTACAGACAAACACTGGGGAAGATGCCCCACGCACACATACGGCAACACGCACTTCTAGTACAAACCACACATTCCGAATATATACACTCGACTGACTCTACTCACAGACCCAGCTATCAGGCAAAGAGGCTCTTCCTTCAACCTGCCTTAACCCCCCTTGACTAGGAATTGGAGGGAAGTATGCCGCGCCGTCAAAGTTAATTATTTCCATAATGTCATTATACACAGCAATAACGTGTCCGACGCGACAATGCACTCACATACGCTACGATATATATATCGTTAGTTCAGCACATTTTTAACTCTCAGTACACAAGTTGCTGTATTTGGCTTAATGTTTAATGCCAAAGATAGAAATTGAAGTTAGTAATTTTCATGAAATCTGAAAGTGGATATATAAAGCATGAAATGCTTAGGTATCACTCTTACATATGAGATATAGTCAAAAGAGGACGTAAAACCACCCTAATCACTGGAAATATTTGCAGAACATATATAGAATCCCATACTGTTTTTTTTAGCAAACATAGAAAATCCAAATTTCTGAAAAATACCTATTACTCCATTGTATATGGCCTTCCTAAAATACCAAAACAAGTCTCTTAGAGACCCATTTTGACATTTAAAGTATCGGGAGTTAGCATACTGAGGAAAACGTTATTTTACGAAGAAAATAAATGCAATTATTTGAAGCTTGAATCGGATTTGAAAATTTTTAAGTTTCTCGGTAGAGTTTTAAACTACGCATCTACAGCTTCCAAGACGATGCACGCTAAGTATGCCTTTCACTAGTCACAGTCACAGAATGATGTTCTGTTGGTCTAGCAGAGGAACCTTGATTGGGACACAAAATTCTTAAACCTTGATTTAGCTTTATAATCTGAGTCTTTAGGATAAAATAACCCTATATTTTGATAAACTGAAACCATGTGCTCACTTCCTGTATTACTTTTTAAATACACACTGTTCTGAATACGAAGATTTTTTTTTGTCCTGACGTTATTAGACGCTATCAGGGTTGCTATGCCATATTTAATTCTGGAAGGGAATCTAAAGGTTTAAAACTGTGTCTATTTTATAGTACAAAGAACAACAATTTAAACACAAATGGTTCATAATGCATACAAAAAAGGCAGGGTTTTCTTTGGAAAATGCACATTTGTAACACTTTTATAATGCTTGTGTGCCTTGCACTAACGCATTGTTTTTTTTCCCACAGAGTTGAGAGCAGCAAAGACAGCGGAACTTGAGGGAGACTCTTATTCGGTTGTGCTGAGAGTTAACGATACATCTATGGTCCCTGGCATTGATAATAGTCACGTAAGTAAACCTTCACAAATACTGGAGGCGGTTACTGTAGGAGGTAGCCAGAGAAAGCTACACCCAAAACGATTCACTTATAAGTGCATATAATGATTACGTTTTAATGTATTTATATCCTTAAATGTCAATTTTCACTTGCTGCATTTCTTTTTAAATGCACGCTGTTTCCCCGACTGTAGCATCCCTCCCGCTACCCATCTCGGAAGCATCCCCAGTGGCCTAGTCACTGCAGGAGATAACCTTTTCTGTGCACATATGAGAGAGATAGGTTGTAGTAGCAATTCATTTGCACTCTAAACCAAGTAAATTGATAACTTTTAAGAAAATCTAGCTTTCTTTGTAACATTCTCCCCCTGATTGCTTCCTCAGCTGAATATCAGCCTTGCTGTTTGGTTTATATTTTCACTATTTTCATTAATTAGTCACATTTTCAGTGTTATTTTGTGGTATTAATATGTTTGTATTTTGTGAGGAATTGCGGTTAGTGCATTCAATATGATCAATGTGATTCTTTGGTGGGAAAAATAGGCTGTTGAATTCCTCTGTTGGTTTATACAGGTAAACCTCGATTGCACGTGACTGAATAACATGAAGTAATATTCAGTTAAGAGTTTGGTGCCTCAAAATTGAGAGTCGCATATGATAGCAGTGTCGGTGAATAATGTAAGTCAGGTTATACTGTGTGGAATGTATGGCTATTCAACTTATAGGTTCGAAATTTCCGCAAACCAGATTTTTGGATCACAAGCCAACTCATTGGTGTAAAAAAAATGTTCTGAATTTAACATTCCGAACTGTGAGCGGTTTATCATCTAAGGCTCAAATCAAGATCAGAAACACTTTTGAACTTTAAATCGATATCACATTGTAACGTTAAAGGGAAGAGGGATAGTTAGGCGACAGGATGCGTAATTACACTTTGCTGGCTCAGAATTACAAGGTGGCAAGTTAGTAACATTTTTCATTGGACGTACTACCTTGTAGTATTAAACAAGCTACTTAAACCGGGTCTATCGCAAATATAATTACCATTTAAAAGATACTATGGGCGTAGCTCAAAAGGTGTACTTAGGGAATAGATGGTAGAGCGATTAGAAATTAAAATTTCACAACTTACGCAAATTTATTATGAAGGGAATGAACTCAAGTCTCAGTCTTACAATTTTTAAAGCCATCAAGTGTTTTTCAGATGTACGCTGGAAGCGAATTTTAACAACATTTTCTAAGTCCGAGGTCGCAAATTAACAATGCGTGCATCACGTTGTAATTTCCTAAGTTCAGAAACACCAAATATAAGGACATAGAGCAAAATGATCCAAACTCCAGCATGCTGAGAGTAACTTGGGCATCAGTTTTATGCAAGCTACACAAGGAAATGGAGTTTAGAGAAACTTTGCGAATAATTCCGAAACTGCATTAATTTACGAAACTATATCATAACTCCTTATAGAAACAAACGAGAACGTAGAGAAAGTCAGATGGCTGTAACACATCAATTGTTTTTAATAAAGTTCTGAATACAAAAATAATTTTACACGTAGACTTAATGGTATTTCTGAAGCACATTTAAACTTTTCTATTAAAATGCACCCTTCTTATTGCTTCTTGTATGTGCCAAAATGTCTTTCTGAATCCAACTTTTCATATCAATAGAGTCTTCATTGTAACTGCACATACCTTGAAGCATTACAATAATTTCTGTATCTATTAAAACAAAAGACAATAGCTAAAGAGAGTATCTGAGGCATCAAAGAGAACTAGAAACGGGATAGTTAGTGGAAGCGATAATTCCAGTCAAGCAATTTGCCAAAACAAGTTTTTAGACATAAGTCTATAGCTCATACAACGGAGGGAAGTACCTCACGCACTGCGACCTATAGGAATCTTTCGTGGCTACCACCTTCTAGGAGGAAGGGATGAAGTGAAGGAACTACAGGACGCTACAGGCCGCTGGCAGACAAGCCACAGAGACGTGCGGAAGTCCCTAACAGCCCGGACTCGAAGACCCGTCCCACTGCTGAAGCTGCCTAAAGAAGCCGATGAACGTCCCGTCGGCCAAGCGGCCCTCTAGTGTCCGCGAGGAACACTCTTTCCTTTGAGCAAGCATCCGCGCCATCTGTGCGGCACCGTCATACGCCAGGAAACCTAGAATCACGCCTAAAAGATGAGAAGAAAGGAATGAAAGGGAATCGTGGTAAATGAGAAACCACCCCAGCATTCGCATATCGAGCAGGGAAAACCACGAAAAGCCCAAGGTCAGAGTGAGCGGACGACGGGAATGGAGCCCGGGAACTCCCGAATGGGAGCCTCACACTTACCGCGTTGTCCTCCGTGTTCTAGGAGTACCATGCTAGCTTCCAGTTCCCGAGGCCGAGGGTTCAAACCTGGCGGAAGGCGATGGATGTTTTGGGCGTGAAAATCCTTAGCATGACCTCCTTCGGAAGGGAAGTAAAGCCGGTGGTCCCGTGTCGTAGATTTACGGTACGTAGAAGAACTTCAAGCCTGATAAAGAGGCCTCTGAGCAAAATTTCCGATCTTTCACGCCCAATATAAAATGGGATACTAAGAACCATAGTAGTTAAAGAGCTCCCTAAATAGAACTCAATTTAATTTTCAACACGTTACCGCGGAGCCTCCTCGCTCGATGACATAAATCTAAGACAGCGTTATAACGTAAGTGGCGGTATAGACATTAAAGTAGGAACATCAAAGAACTTACGAAACAGACACAAGAAGATTACGGGGGGAGCTACGTTTGTGGGACAAGCTACGCGCGGTACTATCTAAAAGATCTCAAAATGTGTGACACCGAAAAATTCGGGATGGACGGTCATCCTCCTCTGCAGAACTGAGCGATTAATGGGGACGTTAAATTTCATAAAGCCCAGCATCTGAAGGTGTACAGGAATACTCAAATAAAGCTGATCAAATCTGCTTGTTGGGAAAAGATGAAATGTAGCATACAATCGCAGTACATTAACGTTGATACACTCAGACAAGCTGACGCTGTTATCAGTAAGCGGTAGATAAACGTAACACAAAAACGTATTGAAACATAAACGCTATCGACGTAGAACGAAAGAGCTGATATTTAATTAGATCACACTATTGCACCAGACAGTGGTAATGGTTCACATCTATAAAAGGCTGTTAGTCGAATGTTAATTTATAGATTAAGCCTTTGTGTACGATGTCCAATGATAAGCTCCGTGATCCGAGGAGATATAAACTAATTTCCATCCAGAATGAGTCGCGCTAATCGCCTCTTCTAGACATTTCCAACAGCCAACGAAATCTTTGGCTCTGTTCTCTGTGTATCATAATTTAAGTTTTTCAGTTTGGTGTGTTACTTACCACGTACTTGATAAACCAGAGAAAAAATCTCATCGCAACAAAAATAACCAATATTGGATTCTGAATTAAGAAATGAATATTCTTAAATATTACATAGAGCGTTTTTGCCTTATGATTGTATTCAAAACCTTATATACGACTTTACAATAGGGTATTGTTTTATTCAGTTCTTTGCTGGATCGTTCTGGATCGTCATCCATAGTTTCTGTAACTGGGACTAAACATTGCAATGGAAGTAGCACACTACATTAATATTTTTTAAATTTGGAAAAGTAGCATTCCCATTTCTATAGCACGGCACGAGGGCAATCCATCCCTCAGGTGAAACGAAACAATTCCTGTTTATTCGTTTTATAGGACAGCAAGAAAACCAGAATAATTCCAGAACAAATAAATGAGTTACAGGTGACCAGCTATCGCTGTTTTATATAGGTTTCACTGCAATACGTTCATGTTGTAAGTGTTGTCTATACTACGGCGTTATGATTTGCCTTAAAAGGACGTGATTCATTCATTCATTATCTGTTTACCCTCCTCTTATGTAGGACTTACACCCCCAGGTGCCTGGGTTCAGATGCCCGTCGAGGAGCAGACACTCATGGATCATACAGAGCATCCAGGATGGGTGATCAGCCCGATGCCTGGAACGGAAGGAAGGAAGTAGATGAAACGAAATGTTGGTGAAATGGATGAAAGGAAAGATGATGATGGAGCAGTTGGTGGAATGAATGGCGGGGGAAACCGGAGAACCCGGAGAAAACCCGCCCAGACGCCGCTTCGTCCACCACAAATCCCACATGCAGGTCCCTGGTATTGAACCCGGGACGCCTCGGTGGGAGGCGAGCGGTCTAACCACTCGGCCACGGCGCCGCCCGGACGTGATTTAAATGAAGCTAAACAAAGTGAGGCCCTTTTCTAGCCAGTTCTCAAAACATCACTTATAAACATAAAATTTCCCAAGTATGACTTGCACAGTCAAGCTTTCCGTAAATTAAAGCTATATCCCACCAAGCAAGATGGTTCCGAGGTAAAGTGTGAGGCTCGCATTCGGGAGGTCTAGGGTGCTATTTCCGTCGGGTCCGCTACTATGACCATGGCTTTTTTCATGGCATCCCGGGTTGGTAGGCGAATAGTGGTGTGGTTCCCCTTCTACCACGAATTTCCTGTCCATTTCCTGTCCCCAGCATTTTCCTCTCATCTGGTTCACCTCATTTATTTCAGGGTTGTAGGGCCAGAGACGGCGGTTGATGTGTTGCGTCAGGGCGGTGGAATTTGCGCTTTGGAAATATTTATCCCTGGTGTCTGCGGGACTACTGGGTACCCTTTCTTTCTGGATATGTCTCGTCTGCACCCGAGATCCCAGGTTGCGGTTGGCTAAGGCAGAGCTAGCCATTGTCAGGTTTGGTGCCAGTTGGAATATTAGGGACCCCGTCCTTGCTAGCACACATGGTCGGATCTAGTCGCCCTTCAGGTATTTCCTTCATACCCTCCTCCGAAGGGTAGCGTTGGAAGCACAAAGTGACCACTAAGGCCTACGTGCGATTCTGTGCTCCAATTACTGTAGGCCCCTTCTTCTGGCTACTCCTAACCCCTATCTCTAGGGAATAACCTCAGTATCTAGCTACACCTTTCGG
The DNA here is from genome assembly GCA_030765065.1 of Deroplatys truncata. Taxonomy (NCBI): domain Eukaryota; kingdom Metazoa; phylum Arthropoda; class Insecta; order Mantodea; family Mantidae; genus Deroplatys; species Deroplatys truncata. Next base: position 172,362,120 of record CM060990.1, read on the forward strand.
TATACCTATGTTTACAGCTTGTCTCATCTTACCACTGTACATTAAACAGCAGAAAAAAAGAAAGAAAACACAAACTTGTCAGAGAGCACATAAATAAGTAAATCAGAATATTCAAGAATTAGGGCGGTATTGGGAAATTTGTTTGATTTAGCCATTTTACTAACAAATAAGTGTGTTTTCTTCCTATACTCTCACAATAACAAACTAATTCTCAGAAACACACCGACGATGTAATTTTATTCATTAACCACGTATTCAAATGTACGTCCCAGATGACCGATTCAGTACCAAACGACGTTCTATGCTCGTATATTCGCGTGAACCGTCTCAGCATTTCTGAAAGCATTACTAAGGTATCATAATCACATTGAGTCGTTGAAAAAGATAATAGACATTAAAAGTTTACTTAACTTGTGAGTAGTATATATTTGCGGTTTCTGGATAATTTAATGGTTATTTAATTGGTTCAATTGATTTTTATTGGTCTTTCAGGCAAAGGGGACCTAAAGCACATGGGGTTTCTGGATCAATTAATGGTTATTTAATTGATTCAATTGGTTCAATTGGTCTTTCAGGCAAAGGGGACCTATAGTGCATGAGTCTTCTGGATCAATTAATGGTTATTTAATTGGTTCAATTGGTTTAATTGGTCTTTCAGGCAAAGGGGACCTATAGTGCATGAGTCTTCTGGATCAACTCAAGGTTACTGGTGGAGTTGGTGGTCTTAAATCGGGTTTAATTGGTCTTTCGTGCAAGACCCGACCTAAAGTGCATGAGAGTTCACCATCAAATTTATGGTTACTGGCGAGTTGAAGTTTGTCATTCCAGGCCACGTGGAGGGCTTTAGAGCAAGACCCGACCTAAACACCATGAGAGTTCAACATCAAAATTTATGGTTATTGCTGGAGTTGGTAATTGCGAGGGTCGCTTATATGTCCACGTGGTGACATTTACTTGAAGAAACATTTAAAGGCTCGTCCTTCCTCCTAGGCTTTGGGTGAGGGAGGTAATCAAAATAATGTATGCATTTCCAGTCAGCTATGAGACATGATTCACCCCCTATAAAGTACACAGCGTTACTTCTAATTACGCCCCTCATATACATCAAATAAAAAATACAAGTTTCAATTTTTGTGGCTAACACGTCTAACGAATGGAAATGTTTAATTTTCACCATCCGTCCCTTGTTGCTTTCTACGACATGAATAACATGCTACTTAAAACCGTGTATGTATACAGTGAGGTCTCCCTCCACGTCAGTTTAAAAGACGATCGCCCGACTCTTCTGTCGCGTCCCCTCTGTCTGGAGCTTCAATCATGGACGTATAGTGTATCCCGAAAGAACGTTCACCCTACTATGGATAAAGAGTACACGGTTATCAAAAATATGTATGTATTAAGTATCTGTTAGGAGTAGCTCTACCTCCCATGAGTTAGCGTTTAGATGTTACGACAATATATCGCACCTCTCTCTCTCTCATGCACACACATACACACACATACCCACTCATAATCAGGCTAAACACGCTACAACAGTATGTGTATAGCAATTTTTGGGACAGACAGTCACCTATAATGCCGGTGATTAAGGCTATTGACTCACCCTTCGTATAAGGGTGGGATCTATTCACACTATTGATTTTTTCGGCTGGCTTCCCTCTCATATAACGATGCTAGCCATTGTCAGACTCGCACCCTTGTAAAAGTTCGCTTTATCTACACCAGATGCCAGAAGGCTACAGAACTATAGATACCAACAGTATCCGATCCGCTATTGATTTTTTCATTAAAACTGCATGAGAGTCAAACACACATTAAATTATAATGAAAAAAGTTTCTTTATAGAGATAGCTAATTACAGTGTTACAAGCTGTATGTACAGTGAAATAAAAACGAATCGCATTTAAAAAATTCTCATATGTTACACTCACATGATTTTCTCTACTATTGTACAAACTTTTTTTACAAATGCTTATTCTGCTTTGCTTCTACTAGCTGCAAGAGGAATGCGGTAGGCTTTAAGCATTAGTCAAATCGTTTAAGAGCGGGTTGCCATGTGACGCATTCCATTCTCTTTACATGTCTAGGACATAAAAAAAATGAATAACGAATTCGAGAAAAAATATAATTATTGGGGAATTTAAGGGAATAACAAGCAATATCTCGAAAATACTTCTCAATAAAACAGGGGGCCTCAAAACATAAATATCCGGTGAAATCTCGTTATCGAATTTTTGGGTGGAATACAATACTTCCCTTACTTACTCTACATAGTAGAGAAATTTAAAATACTTAGTTATAACAACGGGAAAGATGTATTGTATCTTTTTTCCCACGAGGTGTATGATTCATGCAATAAACAGTAATTGAACAATGCCTTTATTATTTAATTAACAGTACACCAAAAGGCAGACCATCTTTTACAGAATAACTTAAGTCATTTCCGGAACACGTGTATGCTTTTTTAGAAAGAAATATCTAAATGATACCTTCCTTCTAATGTAGGTTCAAAGGCATTAGTGGATTGATCATTTCCTGCACTATTTCAACAAGAGTACATAAAAAATATATTACGTAAAGATGATTCAGCGTTCGATTTCATACTGAACTAAAGCTTGAAACAAATATTCAGTTTTCAGAACGCTAAAGTACGATTGAAAAGGAATATATACGTTAAAATCAAGTTCCATTTCCACGCAAACAGATTACGAAAAAATCAGAAGAGAAATACAATAGTAGGCGAAAAATGTGAATGCAAGCGCAAATAGTAGTAGTTATTTGGGGACTTTAGTTACTTTCAACTGCAACCTATTTTAACTCCAGCAACCTTAAGGGAGGTCTTCTATTAGCTAATTTTATAATTAATATTTTAAGATGTGAATGAGGTATTGTGACATGCTTTTAGGATGCTATTGTAATATGGAGAGTGGAACTTCATTTGTAAGTCAGTGCATTAAAGCAAGTATTTATTCTAATTTCAAGAGTTAATGTATTTTCCACTGATTTTTGATACTTTATGAGCATTTCTTATCCATTATTAGAATAAATATATATACTTTCAGTCCTTTTTTTCTAAATTTTGTAAGCTTCTATTTGCTAAGTAGTTAACATGTGAGACCGATAGGCACAATCCCTGAATGGGTTAGTTTTAGGTATTTTGGAGTAGTCTAACCTAGCCACAAGCGACCATCCTAAGCCAATCTATCCCTGCCTTACGTGCTCTGAAAGATCCTTTCATTATCTATCTTGGCATCGTCCAACCTAGCCAAAACGTAACCAACGTACACACTAAACGTAACCAACGTAACCAGTAAACGTAACCAACGTAACCACTAAACGTAACCACTAAACGTAACCAATGTAACCACTAAACGTAACCACTAACGTAAATAACTTAACCGTGAAACGCAGCCAACCATGACAATCATGACGAATCCATTCCTAAGACATTCTATGCTAGCCTGTTCTTCAAACTCGGACAATCGTGCGAGCCTAACTCTACCTGTTCCCAGACTATCCTAGCGTTATGTATTCTGCCCAGTAATTATCTAGCCTAATATGATACCATTTCTTATAATCTGTCGAACAATCCAGTCCTTAGCTAGCACTGAATATCCTAGCCTATCCTAAGATAGTATAAGCAGGATTCACGTCCAGCCTGCTATTAGCTAGCCTAGCTCGATGACGTGCATGTTAACGTGTCTCAATCTTAGTCAACAGCCCCCCATCATCTATTCAAGCGATCATAACTTAAAGCTATAAACTAGCCCGTCCTCTAATTATCTGTGACCCCTATCATAACCTCAACCAGTCTAACCTAAAGTGGCTTTACACAATGTACGCTATCTTGCCTTTACCGCTCCTAGCCTAATCTAGGTGAAGTCTCTTATATGCTGAATGGAGAGCCTGTCCTAGCTTCATCGGATCCATGCATCACTTAAATGTTCTCGTAAATCGAGAACTTTGAACACTTTAAAAGGAATTCGATACCGTTTGCAAGCATATTCGTCATGCTCGCAGTTATTTTTCCCGCTTTATAAGTATTCTAAGATGTTGTAAGGACATTGAAACCATTTTATACACTGATAAAAGATTTTGTGCTACTCGCAACATTTCGGTATGTTTTACAGTGTTAGTGTATTTCTTCGTAATGAATGTGTGCCCTTCTACACACAAAAAAAGAACCAGTATCAGCGAAACAATGAACACCACCTCTCATCACCACCATCATTTCCAAAAGCCTTCCCGACAATATAACCATCCTCATCGCCTCCTATCACCACCATCACAAATACTCCTTCACACTTACAAGTACATTAACTTATACGACCATGACCATCGCCTGCCTCCATCAGCACCGTAACTCTACACATTCTCCACCGCCACCACATAACTCCATTAATACCGTAGCTCCCTAATCCCGCAATTCCCGTCATCTTCACCGCTACATTAATCAATACAATCATCTAAAAGACAGAGCCTCTCATATATGAAGCTATATTATAACAGAGCCCCCCCATGCTTATAGGTAAGAGCGTCTCTCTCTGTTGGTGTTTGGTATGTTCCTGTGTGTGTATATTGCCTGTACATGTATTCGAGTGTGCTCGAAGGTCTTCGCTCATTCCTGATGTTTGGAAGTATATGTGTGTGTATGTATATCTCTGAGTCTGCTTGTTTTGATTTGTGTGTGAGTATCTCTGAGTCTGCTTGTTTGTGAGTATTTATCTGCGTGAATGAGTCGGTATGCATGTGCATGTTCGGATATATTCGTAAGTCTTCGTACCTGTCCGTGTGATTGGGGAGGTGTACGGCTGTGTGTATGTCTGTATGTGTGTGGATATGTCTGTATGTATGTATGTACATCAAGAAAGAGAGAAAGAACGAAGATAAAACTCGATCTGGATCTCGTATACCTGAGAACCCCCTCCAATATATCCACATAATGCTGTAGGATTATTATTATCCCACGCGAGTATCACAGTTGTTTAGCAGTTAAACATTTATGTTTTACCATTCCGAGATACAAACCATAGGGACACTTGCCTAGTTATTCGGAACATTCCAATTAGTGCTGTAAAATTTAATGCACTTGTCAAGCATGTCTAAGTGCCATAGCTCAGAAGTGTTTTAAACATCAAAGTTTGACCATGTCTGGAGTTGAAGTGGAGACCGTTGATATACCTCCCAGTAAGTAGATAATAATACCAGCGCAGGCGCTGAACTGGTATTTCTTCTTCACTGGCGTCTTGTCTGGAAATAATCATTTTAAGTATGTAAACTTGATGAATGAAGAAAAGGATAATTTTCCTATATTCTATACTTCATTTTCTAGCATATTACCGATTTTCAACTTTTTTCAGTATTTTTACATTTTAGGTTAAGTTTTAAGTATGCTAAGCTTTTTGTGCGGTGTAAGGGTATTTTTTATATAATGTGCAAGCTGTTTTCTAGCAGATTACAGAGTTTCAATAAAAAAATTAGAGTTTAGTTAATTTTTGTTAATTAGCGTGTTAATGAAGCATTTTCAAACATTAATTGTTTTATTAATTATAAAATTAGCTAATAGAAGACCTGCCTTAAGGTTGCTGGAGTTAAAATAAGTTGCAGTTGAAAGTAACTAAAGTCCCCAAATAAGTACTACTATTTGCGCTTGCATTCACATTTTTAGTCTACTATTGTATTTCTCTTCTGATTTTTTCGTAATCTGTTTGCGTGGAAATGGAACTTGATTTTAACGTATATATTCCTTTTCAATCGTACTTTAGCGTTCTGAAAACTGAATATTTGTTTCAAGCTTTAGTTCAGTATGAAATCGAACGCTGAATCATATTTACGTAATATATTTTTTATGTACTCTTGTTGAAATAGTGCAGGAAATGATCAATCCACTAATGCCTTTGAACCTACATTAGAAGGAAGGTATCATTTAGATATTTCTTTCTAAAAAAGCATACACGTGTTCCGGAAATGACTTAAGTTATTCTGTAAAAGATGGTCTGCCTTTTGGTGTACTGTTAATTAAATAATAAAGGCAGTGTTCAATTACTGTTTATTGTATGAATCATACACCTCGTGGGAAAAAAGATACAATACATCTTTCCCGTTGTTATAACTAAGTATTTTAAATTTCTCTACTATGTAGAGTAAGGGAAGTATTGTATTCCACCCAAAAATTCGATAACGAGATTTCACCGGATATTTATGTTTTGAGGCCCCCTGTTTTATTGAGAAGTATTTTCGAGATATTGCTTGTTATTCCCTTAAATTCCCCAATAATTATATTTTTTCTCGAATTCGTTATTCATTTTTTTATGTCCTAGACATGTAAAGAGAATGGAATGCGTCACATGGCAACCCGCTCTTAAACGATTTGACTAATGCTTAAAGCCTACCGCATTCCTCTTGCAGCTAGTAGAAGCAAAGCAGAATAAGCATTTGTAAAAAAAAGTTTGTACAATAGTAGAGAAAATCATGTGAGTGTAACATATGAGAATTTTTTAAATACGATTCGTTTTTATTTCACTGTACATACAGCTTGTAACACTGTAATTAGCTATCTCTATAAAGAAACTTTTTTCATTATAATTTAATGTGTGTTTGACTCTCATGCAGTTTTAATGAAAAAATCAATAGCGGATCGGATACTGTTGGTATCTATAGTTCTGTAGCCTTCTGGCATCTGGTGTAGATAAAGCGAACTTTTACAAGGGTGCGAGTCTGACAATGGCTAGCATCGTTATATGAGAGGGAAGCCAGCCGAAAAAATCAATAGTGTGAATAGATCCCACCCTTATACGAAGGGTGAGTCAATAACCGTAATCACCGGCATTATAGGTGACTGTCTGTCCCAAAAATTGCTATACACATACTGTTGTAGCGTGTTTAGCCTGATTATGAGTGGGTATGTGTGTGTATGTGTGTGCATGAGAGAGAGAGAGGTGCGATATATTGTCGTAACCTCTAAACGCTAACTCATGGGAGGTAGAGCTACTCGCAACAGATACTTAATACATACATATTTTTGATAACCGTGTACTCTTTATCCATAGTAGGGTGAACGTGCTTTCGGGATACACTATACCTCCATGATTGAAGCTCCAGACAGAGGGGACGCGACAGAAGAGTCGGGCGATCGTCTTTTAACCTGACGTGGAGGGAGACCTCACTGTATACATACACGGTTTTAAGTAGCATGTTATTCATGTCGTAGAAAGCAACAAGGGACGGATGGTGAAAATTAAACATTTCCATTCGTTAGACGTGTTAGCCACAAAAATTGAAACTTGTATTTTTTATTTGATGTATATGAGGGGCGTAATTAGGAGTAACGCTGTGTACTTTATAGGGGGTGAATCATGTCTCATAGCTGACTGGAAATGCATACATTATTTTGATTACCTCCCTCACCCAAAGCCGAGGAGGAGGGACGAGCCTTTAAATGTTTCTTCAAGTAAATGTCACCACGTGGACATGTAAGCGACCCTCGCAATTACCAACTCCAGCAATAACCATAAATTTTGATGTTGAACTCTCATGGTGTTTAGGTCGGGTCTTGCTCTAAAGCCCTCCACGTGGCCTGGAATGACAAACTTCAACTCGCCAGTAACCATAAATTTGATGGTGAACTCTCATGCACTTTAGGTCGGGTCTTGCACGAAAGACCAATTAAACCCGATTTAAGACCACCAACTCCACCAGTAACCTTGAGTTGATCCAGAAGACTCATGCACTATAGGTCCCCTTTGCCTGAAAGACCAATTAAACCAATTGAACCAATTAAATAACCATTAATTGATCCAGAAGACTCATGCACTATAGGTCCCCTTTGCCTGAAAGACCAATTGAACCAATTGAATCAATTAAATAACCATTAATTGATCCAGAAACCCCATGTGCTTTAGGTCCCCTTTGCCTGAAAGACCAATTAAAATCAATTGAACCAATTAAATAACCATTAATTTATCCAGAACCCCAAATATATACTACTCTTGTGTATAATTTTCATGATAAATCGAATAACAGATCGAACGATGTCTTCATTGTTGGTAATGGGCCACTTCGGCTGCACAGAGAATCAGTGTTCTATGGATATCGTTACACGACGAAAAAACTGTGCGTAAGGCAAACGACGACGCGGCAAACATTTTGCATACGTCTTCCTTCTGTACTTTGACGGGCATTACCAAGGAGGTCTCAATGTATACAGACCAGGAGGCAAAACAAGATAGCTGTTAATTATATTATCTTTGGGGGCCTGATCTTATCTGAAGTTCACAACCTGCATCATAGGAATCCATCTTAGTCAGTGTGGATTTCGAATGCTAATGAGTTTGTTGCTGTCTCAATACGGACCAATAATTAATAACAAAATTACCTGCTTATCGACAAAAAATACTTAAAACAGTGTAGCTATCAGCTCAAAAGTGCCAGGAACGTATTGTGTGCTGGGATGTACGTCAAGCTATTTAACAATTTTTAAAAAATATATAACAGTGTTTTCGTTCCAAAAGGATCCTCATAGGAGATATCAGTGGATAGGTGCTATTCACAGGAATAATTATGAACTACATTTGTTGCGGTATGTATTGATTTACTGAATAAATTTACTGCACACGAAATGATGGAAGTGTTTCTGTAGTAGCCAGGACAATTCTTAAACTTATTGTTATGGAAAATACTTGCCCCTCACCTTTTTCTTGTTTACCACCATATCTATCTTCAGAACTAGCGCTCACAGAGTTAACTGCACGAAATTATAGGGATTCACTGTCTTCATAAAATACAACGATGTGCATCAGCTGAAAATTTATACCTCAGAAATTCCGAAGGTTTTAGAATCATTGTATACTAACTACCACTTTGTTATTCAAGTTTCACATGGTAAGATTACAATATGAAATCATTAATTCAAATGGGTGCTTGGTAAAGTGATGATTTTGGATAAAGGTCCAAGTTTGTGACTCTTTTAAAGTTATCTGAATGGGTACACAATTACAAGCGAACAAGTAGAGAATAAGCTACTTCAGGATTAAGTTTAAAAGAATGTTGTGAGGAAATGTATGAAGATTCCAAATCATAAAACTAAATTCTTACAAGAGTAGCTAATACTGGTTAATCAAAAGGCAATGCAATATACACCGATACCTCATTATGGCGTAGTCATTTATTTATTTTTTGTCTGATCCAACAGCTTACAGATAAGTTATCCCTATGTACTTTCTTTATACTCAAACCCTTAATCCTGATAGTAATTACAAATCTGTGCTTTTAAAACATACATTTAAAATAAATAATCAGTGATCAAAAACATTTGTGAATTTGTTGCGGCTTAAACGTTATGTAAAACTAGACATTTTTTATAATGGAAATAACTTTCAAAGCATTTCAAATACTGAAGATTCTGCATAAACAGTGGAGACTTCTATGATAACTTCTTTAACATCCAAGAATAAGGTACTTTTAGCCCTGTATTCAGCAGCACAAAAATTGTATGAACATGATTCTTGTTTTAATTAAGGCTTTGAGTTAATGTGGGTATAGGATGTTAACTTTTGTATCTGATAACAAAAAAATGAATACAAATACTTTTGAGTAACTGAAACGAATTTTTATGGCACATTTCAAAATATAGTTTATGAATGTAGGGGCATTTATGTAAAGGAGCAGAATACAATTACCGAATTTACATTGCAGGTAATGCGGCTAAATGTTGCGCGTACCTAATTTAAATGTGAAAATTGTAGGAAAATGTTATACCATGAACCCAGAGTGGATTTTGAGTTTCAAATTTTGAAGTTACTGCTTACTTAAGAGTGACAGATAGGTAGGCCTGGAATGGCCATCACAGTTCAGTTATAATATAATGGCATATAAAGTTTCTTCAGGATATTTTAGTCTTTAATTTTTGAAGCCTATGAACAACAATTTCTTAAAGTAGAAAACCAGAAAAATGTAGTTCTACATTTAGGTACGGAGACGTGTGACATTTATAATATTGGACCTGACTTCAACACGCGTGATTGCGAATTTCCGAGTGCTGCTTTGGTGAGGAAAATAATACAAGTAATATTAAAATCCCTCTAAAGAAACTACTGTATTATTAAGCAAGACAGTTTGCCATGAGCTGCAGGCAAAATAGAAACGAAAGTTGCAGACTTATTCGCATTGAGAAGGTAAGAAGATGGTCTGCCACAAACTATGGAAAGCAAGTTTTCCAATTATTTAATAACACACATTAACCTTTAATATGGAAGTGCAGAGCATAAATGATTACGTCCTTATTTCAGTGGAAACATGCTAAAAATTCATAAAACATCACTTTATGTGTTGGAATTCCTTGGCACGTGGGCCTCGCATTCTAAGGTCACGAATCGCGCATTCAGAGACGACCTTGGCTTCATCGTACAGTTGTCCCATGTCTGTGTACTCACTGTTCGCAAACACGTCAACCATGAACGAGAACAAAATCAGCCCGCACGATTGCAGTTCCACTAGTAAACAAGCTGTCGCCTTGACTTGAACGAAATGACTATGCCCTCTTATAGACGCATGCGAAAATGTGGGGAAAGAAAACACAAAATCGATGGCTATGATTACAATCTCTCATAGACTCATGAAACTGTCAGTTCATTCCTCCCTCCCCATGTTGCTCATCGGTTACCTTGTGCTGTAAAGTACACAAACAGAACAGGGAATTTGCTCGTGTTTTCAATACTTCCCCTTCTGCTACCTGTCCAGTAACATAGCAATGCCTTGCTCATCGTCTAAAACAGCAAAAAAAAAAAAAAAAAAAAGCACGGTCCGGCCACCTGGTATATATACTCTAGTATTGTTTCACTATGTTTTTTTTTTAAATTTATTCGAGTTCGTATCTTTCCTTAATAATAATAATAATAATAATATGTATCTAATTGTACTAAAATCACAGGTTTACAAACCTTTTAAATCATTCTAGGTGAGCTGAACTCAAAATACAGGAAAATACGGCAGTGAAACATAACAAAGACGGAACATTAATAATTTGATAAAGATGATTTTAACAACTTAACTATAAACAGAGTAATATATTGTTTGAACACAAATTAATCGTTAAAATATAAACAAGTGTGAAAATTTTCCTGAAAATCTGCTGAAGTGCTAACAAAAACATTCATTTTCATCTCAAACATAATTTCGATTTCTTAGATGATTCCAGGTACATTTTGTTACAGAACTCGTAAAAACAAATAAAACGCCGCTGCCTGAGAAATCTTGAAAAAAGTATGGTACTTCTCCTACAAGTAGAATTAGAGTTTGGGCATCATTTCAAACCAGAGCTGTATTTTTAGTATAATGTCAAATTGGGATATTATACAGTATAGTATGTGGTAACCAAGCGGGATGGCTCCGGTGGTAAAGTCTGTGGCCCTCATTCGGGAGGTCGTGTGTTCGCTCCTGCAGCCGTCCTTCCTCACCCATTGGTTTTTAAGGGGTTTCCCGGGTCCATAGGCGAATGCTGGGAAGGTTCACTACATCTCCCGAATTTTGTGTCCCTTCATTTCGCCTACATTCTGATTTCACTTCGCCTTCATCTGTTTTAGGGTTTAAAGTGTCGACGGGAGTCTTAGTGTTGCATGACAGGGGAAAATGATACTCTCTGTAACATCCGGGGAGTTTCAATCTGTAAAAGTTAGGGACCCTGACCTCTGCACTACCGTGTATCCTGGTCTGGCCGTCCTCTGTCTCCTCTCACCTCACCCCTCCCTCCCGGGGTGCTTCAGGCACAAATGATCTTGTAGGTCGAGGTGCTAAGTTGCCCCCCCCCGCAGTCGGTGCTAGTCCTACAATGGTGACAATAGTTGGACTGTTTTTTTGTTTTACCCAGTTTATAATACTGTGTTTTTTACTGTTTTCGTTACCGCTTATTATTGCAATTACACAACACACATACAAACATAATTACCCATGCCTATAGCGGGACTCGAACGCGCGACCCTCAGCTTGGCGGAGCGCCGGAGCTATACACTCCAGCAACCACGGCTACGAGGGTCGGCAAATAGGTGACATGAATGCTTCTTAGGAATATGAACGTTAGTTTTTGTTTTGAAAAATTATATTGCTTTCGTCATGCCAGTAGCATTATAGCATTATCATACACACATTCCAAAGAAACACAAATAAATTTGTATTTGTTACTAAATTAAATGTACAAGTAGCACTATTAATAAAAGGAAAATAAAAATAAACTTACTACCGTAATGTGTTGTATGATATTGGCTTGACTCACACTTTAAATAAAAATAACTGCAGTGATTCTTGCAAAAGAAAGCGAAAATTAAATGCTCTTTCACAATACATTTCACGAAACACAAAAAGAAAAACTCGAATATTTTAAGCCACATTTGTGGCGTTTTATTAAGAGCTGCAATAATTTCCAAATTAATCGACCTCTTTATCAGATGACGAATGCAGTTGTTGATTCTCAACTGGTTTTTGCTCATCCGCATGACCATCCTTGTACCGGAGATTTCATTTTAACAAAACCAGCCTTTTGGTTGTTGCCAGAAAATGTGTGGTCCTGGTTTTTGTGAGGATTCGCCCATGGACAGTCCAAATGCTTCACTTGCGGCTGATGATGTTGGTACATTCTGAAGTTTAGATACCAACGAACTTATCGGTTGTTTGCCACAAAATTCGTTTCACCCAGAAGGTGAAGCAGCAGTCTAAAGGTGTTTCGGAAAAAGCTATCGTTAGCTTTAAATTCAGCTAAGTTAGGCAGGATTATTCCACTGCCATGCTCTAGGACGTTGCTTAAAGATAACGACAAGTTGTCTGGTGGTTGTGCATAACGGCGATCGTTGCGGTGGTGAAGATTGCGTGCATTCTACAATGAGGATAAATGCAGTATTGTATAATGCGTTTTGGTATTATACTGTGTTATACGGCATTTTTACAACTCTATGTAGAATGCATATACATTGGCTCGCAGATATTTCTCTTTTCATTGTTTACGTCCATGCCTGGTTCATATTTTCAAAGTGAACTGTAGGATCAAGAATAAGGTGCCGTATTTTCTGCCTGTTAATAATGATGATATCCGCTCTTCTGAAAGCTCCACCACATAATTCACATTGAATATATGCTCGAGTTTCCCGTCATAAGATGTTTAGACGGGGTGCTAATACGCTTCTTAAATTATAATGTGAATTTTTCCCAAGCGTTCCTTTTACTCCGAGGTTTTTTAATACAGTAAAACATGCTTAAACCGTACCCCCTATTTACCGGAAACCTTGACAAACTGAAAATAAATCTTGTAAAAAGGGTACTTCTTGTGTTAAACAATGCTCTAAATCGAAAAACTGCCTAACGCTGAAACGAAATGACTTTGTGGAACCCTTTGCGTGAGTACCTAAGACGTATCTTATATATGTATTACATAGTTGCGTGCTAAACTTTTAAAGTGACAGCCATTAATTTAGAGCGTGAAACTTGCATCGAAGTTTTATGAATCATGTATGTGATATTTAATTTGGCGCAAGTTATGTGAGGACAGAAAAACTAACAGAGAAGCTGAAATTATTATATATAAGTTGAAGATACAGCAAAACATACATTTGAACCTATTTTTTATTTACAGACTTTTATTTTAAACTATTTCTTCATTGTAATTCTAAGTGATCACGTTTTTGTACTTTGTTTTATTTAAATACAACCCTTTGTAAGATGGAAACCTGTGAAAACGGAAAATACAACGGAACGATCGCGTTAAGTTTTCGGCAGATTTTACTGCAATTTCAACCCTAGTTCAGTGGATTAACTCTAGAGAATTTGCAAGCCATTGAGTTTTGATTTAGGAATTGGGTTTCAGTTTACATAAAGCTTCTAATCCAGTATTATTTTATAGGAACTGCAAACTGGATTTATTAATGTCGTCATAAGTATTTTTTATTTCATAAAATGCATTTCATTTGGTAGTTGGTTTTTCATCCACATATTTCAAACCCTCTTTTTTGCGATTCTAATGCCTCATAGCCGGTAGCAATGACTTCTTATTTTAATTGTAGTTGGAATTTTTCTCATGGATGCTTACAGTATTATAAAACTGTTCTGTTGTTTTTGCATTCCGTTCGTATTCTTCCTGAGCCAGAGGTTTACGCTTTCTCTATCACCTACCTGTAGTAGGTTATATTAAATATAATTGTTACTAAAATATACAATGAGATAATTATTAAAATAGGTTACATTATAAAAATTATAATTTATTTGATATATTTAGACGTGCGTATGCTTCTATTGTGTGGAGTCTTTATACCTTCAAATATGTTAACTTATTGATATAATCCAACACAGGTTTCTAAGTATGCATTTTTTTTTAAAAAGTATCGTTATTTTGCTAAGTTAATTTCTTATGATTCATTACTTCAGTTATTTTAGTTTAAAAGTTTATCACACAGAAGGAATTGTCACTTGTTACTCTTCCTCTATAAACTATTGTACAATAAGGTTGATGATCGCAACCTGAAACCTTTACGTTCTTAATATCACACCAAACAGATTTCGTAATATATTTTTTATTCCAGAGTAAACACCGATTAATGCACTCTCCTGTACTTATATTGCAATCCTTGTACAATTAATTGCATTATCTAAATATTCATATATTCAACATTAAGTTTACTAAGTTCGGTGCATCCTGTGATCATTTATTACCAATTATAGACTGATTACCTGAATGCATATATGTACCAACGTTAGTAAAATTTTCTCATTTGTTTTGATTTGTTCTGTAACTAACTTTGTCGTATTATTTTCGTTGTGTTTTGTTTTACTTCCACCTTTTTACATTACTTGTAATTAAATTGTACTGTATTGTGATAAACGGACATTTTAATTGGGAAAACCTGTAACTTTGTCATTAAATAAATAACAATCGGTTTGGCCATTCTTACGTAAAAAAACAACACACACGCGAGCAACACACTCTTTATTTTAGTACTATAACCCATAATAAAGTTATAGTCAATAATATGTTCATTCCAAATCGAAAATGATCACAAAGTTGTCGTTTGCAGTTTTATTGTATGTATAGATATAGAGAGAATGTTATGAGTTCTCAGGTTTGTGGGGACGACGTTGCAGTATCACCTGTTATACCCGTTTAATTTTGAATTCGTAGTCAGTATGTCACTGAAATAACAGTTAGGAGTAGTTAGACGCAGGAGCCTAGAGTAACTGAAGAACAGCACCGAACGTAGGCTGTAGTGGGTCTTTCATGTTTCTAACGTGACCCCTGAGAGAAAGGGATGAAGGGGAGACCCGAAAGTCTACCAGATCCGGGCGACGATGTGCGCTAGCAAGGACGGGGTCCGTAACGATCCCAATTTGACCCAATCCGGTTAGTCCTGCTTTAGTTACACCAAATCTGGGGGTCCCGGGAATAGACGAGACACTTCCATTGTGGAAGGGAGCCCCAGGAGACGCGACAAGCTCCAGGGAGAAATCTGTCCATGTAGCAAATCCCACCGTCCTGCTGCAACACGCCAAACACCGTCGCCTGGTCCTACAACCCTATAACAGATTAGGTGAAACAGATGAACGTAAATGATGGGGATAGGAAATGATTGACAGGAAATTCGAGATAGAAAGGGAACCACCCCAGTATTCGTCTACCAACCTGAGGAAACCACGAAAAACCCTGGTCAGAGTGGCGGTCCGACCGAAGTCGAACCCGCGTCCTCTTGAATGTGAGCCTCATATCCTACCGAGGAGCCATTTCACTCCGTGAAACAACAGTTACTTTGGGTTCGTTAGTGAGAACGCGGTTTTAGCTGTCGGCTTTTAGGAACATTCCGAGGAGTTTTGTTTTAGTTCACGAAACAAGTTTTGTTCTGAGCGCTATCAAGTGCAGTCCTTTTGGAAACCACCAGCTCTCTGAAGGTAGCAAGTAATTTATTCTCTTGAGGGAATGTTCACACTATCCAGCGCCATTAAAATGCTTCCCTGTATCAGAGTGATTTTATTTACCAGCGATATTTATGTAGAGAGGCTGATATCTTTTTGTACCACTTCCTTATTAATGTTCTCTAGTCTGTAGTAGAATGTAAGAAGCAATGGGTCGTCCTCCGTGGACTAGTGGTACCGTGCTAGCCTCTAGTTCCCAAGGTCGCGGATTCAAATCCGGCGGAGGGCGATGGATTTTTTCGGGCGTAAAAATCCTTAGCATGGCTTCCTTTGGAAGGGAAGTAAAGCCGGTGGTCCCGTGTCATAGATTTAATGCACGTAAAGGAACCTCAAGCCTGATAAAAAGGCCTCTGAGCAAAATTACCGGTCTTTCACGCCCAATATAGAATGGGACGCTAAGGACCATAGTAGTTAAAGAGCGTCCATAAATAAAACTCAATTTAATTTAATTTAGAAGCAACGGAAACTCTACATCATATCCTGTCTATATCGGTGAGAGGCTGCGAACTTTAAAGCTTAGAGTGTCAATCTTTGAAGCTGGAGTAATCAGTGTTTAAGCGTAATAACATTAATGCATATTAGAATACTACAATACTAGTCGGCCATGATAGAAGTGCGTTTGGGGGACGCCACTGTTTTGCTGACAATGCGTAACGTCGTCAATGTTTGTGATCCGAGGGGAATGAGGGGCAAGGCGATAGTGGGAATGCACCGTTGCACTCTGAAAACAGTACTACATTTGAGCCCTTCAGCCTCAATAGTAAATGCAACTTGGAACTGCGGATGTTTTCTTTATTAGACTGCACTTCTGATGCCCCGCCACTTGTTTTGTAACTGTTTAGTTCCTCTTCTCACCGAACGCACGCATATTGTGGCCAACTAGTACATATTTTAGTCTTTCACTACAAATAGTATAACAATTAATAACTCGTGTATTTCTTACAATTAAGACTGACACAGCCTTTCTTAAGACGCCAACATGCTATGTCTCCCTGGGCTTCTGCATGCGTTAGAGCCCTATTTAGATTTCTTTCTCGCATTTTTTCTTTTACTTTCTTAATCTATTTGCTCCTTACTGTTAGTAGATATTCACACATAATATATACTCTCTAACTGAAAATATTTTTATTGCAACAATATTGATTTCCATTTTATTCCATTTCAGATCCCATATTCCCCTCTTTCCAATTACTTATTTATTTGCACGGCATCATACTATGAAACATATATCTTTCTTCACATATAACGTATGCTTGCATACTGCTGTTCCCGAAATCTTTAAGATACAATGCCGCTGTTCGCATCCATGCACAGCCCTCTCGTCCTTGCTTATCACAGCTGCCAGCGTACTTCTCCCTCTCCCAGTCTTTCTTTATAATCTTTTTTTTTTTTAAATTGTTCAGTTGTCATTATATTTTTGGTTTTTCTTCGAGTTTTATAAATTAGATCACACACTCATCCATACTCTCATTCATACTTCCAGACTATGGAGAGGATAGGTATTCTTATTATCTTATACAATCTCAAATACCGTTTATTCTCAAAACTTTACCCTATCCCTTATTTCTCAATATCTTCTAACTTCCTCCTTACTTTCTTCCAGAATGAATTTGAATTATTTTCTCCTCTCTGCCATATAGTCCCCAAATCAATCTCTTCCTAGGTTTCTTTCTGTTTCTTCCCCAGTTATCAATAATAGCATATAATAATGTAACGAAACACATGCACTTGAAAGATACATACATACATGATTCAGTGTAAGCAAAATAGCAATCGCATGACACCAGATATGCTTAAAATACCGAATAATCAACACATGTTTCGCGAGAGTGAATTTACCTGATTTTGGCTCTTAATTACCAAACCAAATGATCAAATCTTATTTTGCTGGAAGTAACTTATTAAACCTCTGTCAGGCGCGCGCTTTGGTAGAACGCCGTTAGTCGCGCGGGGCCTAGTAGACCCGCGCTATATTTTTGTTGTTATTGTTTGTATTTTTGTTTTCTTTCGTTTATTTTCTGTTTTTCCCTGTTTTTACCTTTATTTAGATTAAGCGTACAAGGCTTTCATTAATAGGTATTATCTTACAACATAGAAATACAAGCTAAAATATGAGTACATATACGTTATAAATTGTATTACAGGAAGTATAAAGAAATACATTGCCATTTCCAGGTATACATACAACTTGTAATTTCAAATGTTCAGTTACTCAGAATCATCTACTATTTCACCCGTGTTTTCCCCGACTAAGCAGCTATCGCAAATAATTTTAGCATGTTTGCTCAAACACAGGGGTGTTGCATTTCCCACATGCATATTTAGTTTTGCAGTTCATTTTGTCTTTGTTGCTGGGTTCACATCGTTTCCTTTTCAATGTGCATAGTGGTGTATTTGACAATTCTACTACGCCGGATTCTTCAGGTTTATATTTTGTCAAAAGTCCTTTCAAATCATCGGATAGATTTGATGCTGTTGCTCTCCTTTGTAGCTGTTGCAACAGTAAAGCTAAAGATAGTGATTTCAAATACTCCTGCCTTGTGGAATATTTATTTTGGTTTCCAAAAGAAGATAACCCTAGAATTAATACCTGCAATGTTCAAGATATGGTAAAAAATTACCATGGGCCACCTTCTCGTTGTTCTGGCTACATTGTATGTAGCACACAATTTATCTACTGCATCAACTCCAGATTTAGTGTCGTTGTAATGCAGGATTATTTCAGGCTTTTTCTCAGCACCTTCTGATAACTGTGTGGATGAAACATGTAGACTTGAGAGCAAAACTACAGTTTTACCCTTTTTTGGAACATTTGAAACAAGTGTTTCATTTTTTGTGAAGCCAAATATGCTTTCGTACTGTCTGCGATCTTTTGGAGAAGTGAAATTAGTGGGTAACTCTTTTTTGTTCTTTCGCACTGTACCGACGAAAGAAAGTTGTTTTTTGCGCAATTCATTCACCAGCGATACACTGGTAAACCAATTATCTGCAGTAACGTTTCGTCCAGTGCCAGAAATTGGTTCAGTTAGTCTCAGCACTACAGCCTCTGCCGAGTTAGTTTGCAAATATGGTCCGTCCGGCTGCTGTCCACAATAAATCTCCATGTTAGTTGTATAAAACAGTTTTGCATCACTCAAACAGAATATTTTTATGCCATACTTGTTTGGCTTGGATGGTATATATTGTCTAAAAGCACATCGACCACGAAACGCCTCCAATTGTTCGTCGACAGTGACATTTTGTCCAAGAGAATAATGGTTCTGACAGTTGTTCAGAAACAATGTAAACATTTCTCTAACAACAGCCAATTTATCCAATCTTCGTCGCTCCAGTCTTGAGCTTTTGTCATCAAAGCGAATACAGCGTATTAGAAAACTGAATCGTTTTTCGGACATAGCCATTCGGAATAGAGGAATTCCAAGATCGGTTCTCCAAAAATCGTGAATATTCTGGCGTCCACCACGAAAAATTCCTGCCAGGTACAATAAGCCTAGGAAACCTTTTATTTCTATTACATCTGTAGGTCTGCTGTCTCTTTCACAATCAAATTTGTGCTGCACACTGCTAAGTAAATATTTGAGCTTTCAACAATCAAATCAACTAACTATATCTTCGGTAACAAAAAGGTTCCAACAATCAATTTCCGTTTTCGCATTTTTGGCAGCTCCTACCACACCAGGAAGTTTGGTCAATATTATTGTGAGCCCTTGTCTATGTTATTTTCAAAGGTGTTTTTTTTTCATTTTGTTCCATCTCTTCCTGTGAATAACTACAGAATATATTGTCAATAATAATAAGAAGAAGAAGAAAAAGAAGAAGAATTATTATGATACGCATATGATGTTACCTATAAAATACATGATATCACACAAGCTGCCTTCATCGTCTTCCTCTTCATGATCAGCTTCTGAATCTAAAGATCTCGTTTCGAGTTTATTTTCTGAATCAGAGTCATCTTATTCATATAAGTTGTCATCCACGGGCAAGGCATCATCATCGCAAAGTAGGCGATGTAATTCTTCCAAATCATTCGGAGTTTGTAGATCGTACCTTTTACTCATATTCGTGACGAAGCAGTAACAGATCCTTGCAATAGCAAAGCAATATTGCACAAAACTAATGAGAAACAAATCTGTCAACAAAATGTAACGAGAGCAGGCGCGCGGGGCCTGGTTGACCTGTACGACACGTAACTGCTGATTATTCATTCCTCCAGCCAAACAAATAAACAGATAAGGTTATCGCTGCAGCAAATAATCGCGCAAGGTGAATTGTTAGATGTCCTAGTCAGGCAATTGCATAGGTGCGTTCGTTCGAAAATTATAACATTTATATAATGCCAGGGGTCTCTCTGGCCCCTAGCGACTGACGGAGGGTTAAATCTTATACCTTCAAAATCATCATTGATAAAGAAAATGAACGGTACTATTCAAATAAATTCCTTACATTGTTTCTTTTAGCAATATAACCAGATTTTAAAAAGAAATAATGCATCGTAGATTGTATTTCATCTGGGCATATTTCTTCTCGACATGGAGAGCAATCAGTGGTTTTTCATGTTGGTAGCCGACGGCATTAACACAGGACTCGTGAACGGAAGGTCTGCAGTTCAAATCCTGCCAGAACTGCCCTCCCCGACTGAGATTTTTCCCAGGTTTTCCTCAGTCCTCATAACTGGTAAATGTCGGGAAGGTACCCTAAACTTTGACCTGAAATGTTTCCTTCACAAAGTTCCTTCCCCAGTTATAATTAAATTTCATGTATCCTTATTGTATACTGTCACAACGGGCGTTAAACACCACAAAAAGTTCGGATATTAATTGGACACATTTCCTTACTCCACGGAGTGCGGCCAAGGGTATTCCATGCTTCGGTGGGACACAATTTAAGCAAATCACGTTGGTGAAATCTAAGTATTAGTCTCAGTACTGCTTCGCTTCTTATTATTCTTTGTAAATTTTAAAAGGAAATGGGGTATTTCATTTTGATAACACTACAAATATTGGTCTACATTAGAAATTATCTTCACTTTAAATACACAGGTTCCAATTTATGCTTTACAAGTATTATGGAATTTTAAAAAAATACTATTTTAATGGTTTTATGTTGTGCAAATATTTCAATTTAAGCTTTATTTATGGCTTTATCATACAGATGCGTCTTTAATAAGAAACAATAAGAGTTTGCTTCCAAATTCCACCTTAGCACTTTTTATTCCTTTTTTGTGACATTTCTTGCTAGTGTGATACACATGACACTTCAAGCTCTTCTGTCATTAGCCATTAAGTTAAAAAAATCCCCATTTTCTTCCAAAACTCACCTAAGCCGCGAGAAAAGTTCTGCCATCTACACTGATCGTTGTGCAATATGATCACTGTAGATTTTACGCTATTCTAAAGAATGATATTAATGTTGATAGAAAAGAGAATTTAGCCCCGACAGTGCACCACTTTGAAACTGTTTGGCGATTAATGTCCTGTGCTAAACCAAACAAATGAGTGATGGTGTTCTTTTTGTCATACATCAAATATAGCTCATTGTTTGCTACATTTAATTTTAGTTTCCTATTAGGGGACATTTATATTTGCCAGCGGTCAAGTCTTATGCTATACCTATTGAAAAAGAATATCGCAAGTACAAACTTGAGTGGGCGACCACAGGATTCTGTACAAAGTTGGACAGTTGCGGCTCTCGCGAGCGACTGCAGACGGTCATTCGTAAAAATACAACACCCGAAACAATCATAATGTTGTTTTTGGACGACCATACTATAATACACTGATTACACAGGACTTAACCGAACTGTTATGGCATCCATAATACTTTAGCAACTCATTATGATCCTACTCGGCGGCGCGCGTAGCCCATACCGTTTATCACCTTCAAAGCAGCAGTCCACTGGGATCCATTCCCCAGATAAGCAATGAAATATGTGTGTTTAAAGTGAAATAAATTCCGTCCATTATAATTTTAATATTCCAATAAATGGAGTACATTTCTTTTGCTTTAATATGTGTCCTTTCACGTTATCTGCAAAAAATAAATAACTATGGCGTGGACTTAACAGTACTGCTATCTGGTGCACTACTCGCAAACATGCTCAAGATCCTGCCATCCGATCAGCATTTAATTACACACAGTTAGCAGGGTAATTTTTTTTGTAAAAACTTAAAGTTTTGAAATTGTAGTGTGGTTGACCAAAACAGTCGTATGCAACTTGACTATAACGGCAATTAAGATGCTCGTATGAAAATTATCAATCTCGCTATACGCCTCAATTACTACCATTATAGTCTTGTTACATAATATACTATAGTTGTAGCATAGTAATACTTGAATCAGAATAAGCTGCAGCTTTGCTAGCAGATAGAGAGGGGGGAGAAATCGTACACGTAGTATTCAAGTTGGTGCAATAAATTATATGGAAACGCAGTTTGAACAATATATTGTAACTTCGTCCCCTCTTTTTCTAGTCATTCCTTAGCTTTCTCCTGCGCTTTAATCAACGGCGCGCAAATCAGCCTCTTCTCTCTTTCGGCCGCTCACTAACGTATGGAACTCAGGACCTGTCATCCCTCCTCACGTAGACAGCTGCTACTCGCACGCAGTAAGAACTCACTAAGTAAAAACAGAACGGAGTCGAATCTCCCGGGCCAGTGATCACCTTTCTTTTACTCTTGAAGATTCCATCAGGTCATGGGAGGGGGGAATGCTGGGTACTTCTACCCGTGTGCCAATAGAAGTTCCGGAAACTTCGGTAGGTTGACAACACTTCTCTCTCCCTCTCTCCATCCAAACATGGTCATATCGGCGGCATTTTTTATCTTTGGAATATATTGTCTATCGGCAATGGTGTTAACTCGTATAAAGTTGTCATTAGATTTCTGTCTTTGGGCTTTATACATTAGTTCACACACATTCACACTCTCATTCATACTTCCAGACTCTAGGGAGGTTAGGGAATAATCTTGGCTAGAGAAAAGTTCCCACCCCGCAGCCGGGAATCGAGCCCGAAATGATATTTCCTAACGCGGAATGAAGCTTTAATGGACATCCCGGTATTTAGCAATATTGTATTGAAATGCACCATTGTGACAGCTCGCATAGTGTGATATTAACTGCCCGCTGTGTTTATTTGAATAATGTAAACATTTAAGTGAAATTAACGTAAGAATTGTTTTTATCTTGCAAAATAATATAATGCGCTTATTTTAGACGCCAGATAAATGAATACATTTTATAGCATATCACTCCATGGTTTGCAGGTAAGCTACATTATAGTGATTTGCAATTTTATTGCTGCTTGTAATCATTAGTTATGCTTTCTGAAATGTTAGTTTTTATAATAATATTTCTTAAAATAGCGAATAACACAACACATACTCAAACATTGCCACCTCATTGCAAGAATCGATATACTGTCACGGCCGGGAATTTGTTAGCATGTTTTTCCTTCCTAAACACTAGTCAAAGCTACGTTTACCGCGTACGAGCATCAATAACACATTCAGAAGTTAAAGCATATGTTATATAAGAAATAGCCATATCTTGTATTTATTGACGCCGTGTACAGAGGTACACTTAGGTTGATTCCGTGACGATGTCTCAAATATTATATAAAAATAGCCATATCTTGTATTTACTGACGCCGTGTACAGAGGTACACTTAGGTTGATTCCGTGACGATGTCTCAAATATTATATAAAAATAGCCATATCTTGTATTTACTGACGCCGTGTACAGAGGTGCACTTCGGTTGATTCTGTGACGATGTCTCAAATGGATCCTCCAGCGCAACTGACGTAGCTCTTCCGTAATTTCAATACATAAAAGAACCTGAAGAGGAAGGCTGAGGGCCGAAAAACCTAACCTTAAATAAACCAACAGGCAGCACGGTGAGGAACCCATCATATGACATTTATATTTTAGTTTTTGGATAGTTAACAAAGACCGTAATTGCCGTGATGTGGAAATTAACCACCGCTTCTGTGACAGTAGGTTTTTGCCAACTTGCAGTTGGAGTTAGAGATTGAGACACCTCTGTTTGTGCCTTGGAAATTCACTGGTATGAAGGCAGCAGATGATTGGGTTACTAGTTGCTGGGGTCAATCCAACTCTGCTGACAACTAGTTTATTTAATCTAAGATCTCTAGGTTCCTGCCTCCTTCCTCTAGCTCCTCTTCTGCTTCTTTTGTACGTTTTGTCCCTTTACGGACGATCTACGTCAGTTACGTTCTAAAGTCTATGTAGAATATCGCCAACCATTCGGGTAAAGTGGTATTCTGTATAACTTCTGGCACATTGTCAATAAATAGATCTCAGCTATCTGTTTGCTCTAGCTCTGAGCGCATCCCTTAAGGGGATAGCCGTAATAATGTCCAAAAATAAACTGCATATTTCGGGAGCGTTTCGATTACTATGTTTAAGCTATTTTGTATTTACCTCTGGGTGAGTTTGCCACAAAAACCTGAACTGTATATCCCTGAACAAGTAGGTACTTTGTTGTGTAGTTTCACTCAGAAAAGTTGTCAACATTTCGAAAACTAATGTGACAAAATGTCATTTATGAGTATTCTAGGATTTTTGCTGAGCGAGATACTTCCGCGGTAATGTGTGAGCCGCGCATTCGAGAGGTCCCGGATTCGATTTCCTTCGGGTCGGTCACTCTAAACTTGGGTTTTTCGCGGTTTCCCCAAATCGCGGTGGTTCCTCTTCTACCAAGAATTTCCTCTCCATCATTTCCTGTCCACCTAGTTTCTTTCATCTGTTACACCTCATCTGTTTCAGGGTTGTAGGACCAAGCAATGGCGGCGATTGATGCGTTGCGGCGAGTCGGTGGAATTTTCATTGTGTAAAGTCTTCTCCCTAACGCTGGCTAGCCGGCTGGGGCCCCTTCCTGAGAGTGGTTCGTTTCCGCGATCCCCAGGTTAAAGATGGCTAAGGTGGGATCATGCTGACGTCAGGATAGTTGTCATTTTGGAATCGTTAGGGACACCGAGCTTGCTAGCGCGCATCGTGTCCGGATCTACTCACCTTCGTGTCTCCCCTTTCTCCCAGGGGTTACGTTGGAAGCACAAAGGGCCTACTATGGCCTATGTGCAGTGCTGTCCTCCAGCGACTGGAGGACTCTCCGACTTAATAATCCTAATCCTAAGTCTGGGATTTGCAGATACAACAGCCAGTAGTACGCGAGGTTTCATTCATTATGCCTAATGTAACTAGTATTGTGCCATGGAGCCAGTGTTTTGAAATGCAGTTCGAAAATTCTCAACGATCTTTTTGGTAATTATTGCAATAAATTACTTGATTGTAAGGTTTTAATTCTATGAAATCCTATAATTGCTGCTTGTTAACAGCAAATAAAATCCACTTTGACTGGTTTATGCACTTTGTTTTAACTGTGGCTTGCTGCAGCAGAAGAATTAAATACTCCATCACGTTATCCTTTCGTGGAAATGTTTGACATTTTCTATTTACTTTCTTGTTATAACATCCGCAGTAACTGCAGGTTAGAAACTTTCGGTGTATTTCATCACAACTCGCCTATC
This sequence comes from Deroplatys truncata, assembly GCA_030765065.1. Taxonomy (NCBI): domain Eukaryota; kingdom Metazoa; phylum Arthropoda; class Insecta; order Mantodea; family Mantidae; genus Deroplatys; species Deroplatys truncata. The sequence goes on from CM060990.1 coordinate 172,387,607, forward strand.
ATTCCTAATCTTCCAAGATGCATTATTTTTATGTACGTGCGTTAATTACAGAGCTGCGAATGTAAAATAGGTATACAAAACAAAGTTAGTGACAACATATGGAGTACTGATAATTCAGTTTCGTTGAGAAAATAAACGAAATGTCTTCTCCTATGTCATTTCTCATTTATCATTCGAGTGCACGGAATCTTCCCGATGCTTCTGGTTTCCTATAGTATTTTTATTTATTTAATGTTGGCAGAATCTCCTTATCACACGCCTTCCACACCAGCCCTGAATGAGCCAATCTCTTTGTCTGACACACACGCATTGGCCTGTGAGCAAATTTCTAGCCTGGGTGAGCGGCAAAATGGGAGAAGTACGGAAGCGTTTCACCTGAGTGGCTCGAAGTCACACATTGCAACAACGGTCCATACCAGTCCCTGAATGGGTCGGTCTCCTAGTAATTTTGACGTCAAAAGTCTGGCACTCATACATTAACTTATGAACACAGGTCAGCTTTAGGCTTAGGAGCGAAGGAAACGAGGGAAGCAAGACAAACATTGCAAGAACCAGGTAAGGTGGGGGGCTGCGCGTGACAGAGGCGGTTTAGTATTTCCTTACCAACATAAACCACTGCGCATTATATCGGCACGATTCCATGCACTCGACTGTACGTCACATAGATGATGCCAGGTCAGTATTTTCTGTGGAGCGCAAGGGCCTACTATGCACTAGCTCGCGGAGTTCACACGCCCTGCGTAGCTTCTCATCCAATGGAGAGCACATTAAAACCAGAAAAAAATTCTTCTTCCAGCAGGTTGGCTCAGGTAGTAACCTTTGAGGTTCACTTTGGGGAGGTCTCGGATTCAAGCCCAGAAGTTGACATTGAGGTTTTTTATTTATGGACGCTCTATAACTACTGTGGTCCTTAGCGTCGCATTCTACATTGGACGTGAAAGACCGGTAATTTCTGAAGTGACCAACCATCCTGGCTAAGGCTTTTAGTAGTTTTCTCTAGTCATTAGGTGAATTCTGGGAAGATTCTCACGTACTAGAATGCTTCCTTCTCTCTCATTACATTTCACTATTCATGGACTATGTCATGCGGCGTATGCGGTGGATATACTTTGAGGATAGAACTACTGCCCTGGCATCGACACCTCTGACTTATACTTGTCCTTGTCCCTGTGGATAGGGGTGGTACTAGAGAGAACTTCTGCTGGGATATACAGTCTGTAAACGCTGATTGCCACGCTGCTTGTGCCTGTCGCCATCACAACTGGCAGCTCTACGTACTCCCTGAACACACATCTTCCTCCCGGAGGTTAAGTAGGCGTAATGGGCCTAGAGATGGCTGCAGGGCCGAAATGATCATCCATCAATGTCCTATACTCTATTCTTCGGTGAATATAAGTATGTTCCGATACACTAGTGTCAACACATTTAAGTTTCATAGCTACAAACACACAACATAAATGACGTATACAGGATGGACCATTTAAGTTGATACTGTATAATATATCCAAAACTAAGCGTTGTAGAAAGAAATATCTTTAATAAAATTGCTTGATATAATGGGGGAAAGTAAATGTCACTAGTCGTGTTTTGTTTAGAGGACGTTACGATGGCCATTTTAGGTACAATTTAACTTTCTTAAATGGGAACCTATAATTAGGGTCAATTTAAATTGACCCTAAAATAGCCATCACAACGTCCTCCAAATAAAATACGACTAATGGCATTTACTTTCCTCCATAATATCAAGCAACTTTTATTCAAGACATTTCTTTCTACAACGCTTAGTTTTGGAGATATTGTACAGTCTCAACTTAAATGGTCCACTCTGTATATTCATCAAAGCATTGTCACCTGCGACTAAGCTTGGTTTCTTCGTGAGGATAGCTATGCGCTCTGGGAGGTACTGTCTATCCTCTGAATGACCTGTGTTTATGACTTTTGCCTAGGTTTTAGGCTTTACTTTTGTATTACGATATGATTTTTGGGTTTCGTTCCGTGCTTAAATGCATTGTATACAGACATTATACTTGAATTAATGTAACTTCTCAATTCTGACAGCTAGCTCAGCGTGCTTTCCGCACGTGTATGTGGGTCTGTTGTCATGACAACCAGGGTTAACCTTGAAGTAGCCAATCGCCGTTTAACCTTTCACCAGAGCTCAGAAGAAGTGTTGCCACATAGCAAACGTTGTTTTGTTTGATTTATCAGATACTTGCGTCATTTGTGTATCGTTGTAGCGTAGCGTGATATTTTAAAGTTTAAGCATACAACTGTTTTAAATCAGTGAATTGTGCAATTGCATATTAACGTTATTTTTCAAGTCCTAAACGTGTAGCTATAGTATACGAATGACCAGTATTGTGGCGATTATAATATTTTAAAATATATAACCTGTGCTGAAATTTCTGTGTGATTGGCAATGTCTGATCCCGGGCAAACGCTTAGGGGAAGACCACGAACTCGTTCCCCAAAGAAAAAATACTGCAAGGACAAGGTACTGCAATTCGCGGTCAAGCTCGTGAGATAGTATGTGCTTTCGACGTGGAAAGAGAAAACGGTGGACCAATGGTTGATGTAAATAAAGTCATAGATAGGACAGTTGCTGCATTTAAAATAAATAAACGGACTGTTGTCAATATACGGAAAGAAAATATGAATAAGCTGAAAAATCGTAGTCTGGATCTTCAAAAGTAATATTAGAAACCCCATGAAAAACCCGACATCGTCAAAAATTATTACAGAGCTAGATGCAATCCAAGTAGATGCTATTTGCCGCCATATGTATAGTTATTATGAAAGAGCACAATTACTTCACACTTTTAAATCGTAAAGTTTGTCTTATCTACTTGAGAGTAAAAATAAACATAACAGTAAAAATAAGAACTTCAGAGTAAATATGGTACTAATTTGAATAATCTGCTATCTGAAAGTTTCGCAATAGTATTAAAAGCGTTTGCCGAGTAGCGCATTTTGAAACTTTAGAAATATAATGAAAGTGAAAGCAGAAAAATCAGCTTTAAAGCTTTGTTCTACATAGGTAATATAATATTATATACGGACATTTAAAGCACCACGCAAAGGAATTTGAAAGATACAAAATGGAAGACAGGCACTAGAATAAAATAATACAGAGTGAAAAGGTATTAAAAGTATTAATATTTAATATGCGCTTAGTCTCATATAGCACGAAAATGGACATAAACATACCTAATGCAATAGTTGACAGGCATGTTACAATGTATCCTTAGAAGTGTATAGAGATGTTTAATGTAGTATATTATTTCAAAATTACGTTATTTCGTTAGGCACAACGAAGAACTTTTATCTTTGTTTAGCTGTCCTCTCCTCTTCCACTCAACACCAACGACTGGCGGACGGACGAGCCGACAACACCGCATGTTTTACGCGTGGCGTAGCTGAAACGCACATGACAGAAAGCTACTGTCAGAATTGAGAAGTTACGTTAATTCAAGTATAATTGTCTCGTTTAAGCTTTCCCATAACCCTGCTAGTTCTGGTGTACGTTAACTCCAAATTTACGTCCTATGATTGAAGCGAAACAAACAGGAAGTACATCGCGTAATGCAAACGGATAATCTCTTAAGCTATTTTGAGTATAGCGTGCTTCTCATTTGTCATAGCACATCTATATAGTTGCACAGCTATACAATTTTGTTTCAGTGTGATTTTAACCTAGATACATCCGATAGTTCATTTGTTGGCAGTCTTTGCAAGTGGGTAGAAATCAATAGCGCGTAGTCATAGCTTACGAAATCGGCTAGAAAACTGACGTTGCTTAAAACGGATGTTGCTTATAGTGCAAATGCTATGGCGTAAGTTACCGTTGGTGCTTTCTTGTCAGGCGCCTAACTTGTTGTTTGTTAATGTTACACAGTTAATTAATTTTTATTGTTAATACCTATTATTTCCGGTTCTGTTCTTGCCACGGCTAGGTCCGTTATACTTTGGTAGAGCATGAGAAACTTAGCAGGGGTGAAAACGGGTAAAGGAAAATATATCTGCTTAACATGAATTTAAAACACACGAATTTCTGAGGAATGTCCTAGCTTTAGCGATCGATAGAGTAAGTATTAAACAATTTGCACTCTTCTATTAATATATAGACTTGTTCGTTGAAGCTGTGGTGTTTTACATGTGAAGATGCCGTCGTTACTAACAGAAATTTATAACTTCTCACTTTGTGTTACATATTTCTCACACGTATAAAAATACATCGGCGCACTTGTAATGTTAATTTCTTTAAAATAAAGTATAATTTCTGTACCTTCTACACTCTTTACAGCTATAATCACTCCCGTATCACTAACACATACAATTACGATCTGCACAGACTGGTGAGCACATAAGGACTAAGTTTAGCGTGGGTACGCTACCTCTTACTTCCTATACTCAAACATTTTACTGGTTCCCGAGGTCGCGGGTTCAAACCAGGTGGAGGGCGATGTATTTTTTCGGGCGTAAAAATCCTTAGTATGCCTTCCTTCGGAAGTGAAGCCGGTAGTCCCATGTCGTAGTTTTACGGCACGTAAAAGAACCTCAAGCCTAAAGAGGCCTCTGTGCAAAATGTCCGATCTTTCACGCTAAGTACAGGGTAAAAAATAAGTGTTTACTTTTTGCTGTATAGTGCTCATAGAATAACATACAGCTTTGTGTCTTTCGTGACACTTTCATGTTCATAATTTTCTCATTTTCGAGAAGTAAAAGTACGTTGCAGCGGTTAAAGTTCGTGTTCTACCACAGAGAATATTAGAGTTGTAAAAATACTACATTAATCATTATAATAAGTATAATACACGCAACCTTCACTACCACAACGATCGGCGTTGTGCATAACCACAGGTAGGAGTAGTTGCGGAGGGGGACTTAGCACCTCGACCTACAAGACCTATTGTGCCTAACGAGGTGCCCCGGGAGAGAGGTGAGGTAAGAGGAGACAGAGGGGGCGGACTAGGAGGCACTACAGGGCAGAGGGTAGGGTCCCTACCTTTTACAGACTGAAACTCGCCGGATGGCAGCTCGTGCAACCGGCTCCCCTCCCCCTGCAGGCTTGCATATCCCACTGGGGGGTCCGGGACTCGGAGACCGCTCCATTTCGTGGAAAGAAGGGTTATATAGAGCATCCTTTTCCCCTTCTATGCAACGCCGAGACACCCGTCGATACCTTCAACCCTGAAATAGATCAAGCATATGAAATGTAGGGACAGGAAAATTCGGGGATGTAATGAACCTTCCCAGCATTCGCCTAGCGACGCGGGGAAACCCCGAAAAATCTCATGGATCAGGAAGGTCGGACGCGGGAATCGAACCCACGACGTCCCGAATGCGGGTCACAGACTTACTGCCTGAGCCATCCCGCTCGGTCAGATACCAGGTAGCTTGTCTTTATCTTTCAGCAGAGTATTATGGCATGACAGTGGTATAGTCATCGTCAACTTAGCCAAATTTAAAGCAAATGATGCCAAATTTTCTCGAGACACTTTTTGGGCTGCTACTCAACATGTCACATTCTACCTGGTGGAGACGATTATGTGGCAAACAACCGTTGGCTGATATCTAAACTTCAGAACGTACCACTATCATTAGCCGCAAATGAGCGCAGTTGGTCTACCCATCGGCAAATCCTCACAAAAACTAAGAACAGACTTTCTCCGGCAACAACCCAAAAACTGATTTCGGTAAAATGCAATCTCCGATGCAAGGATGACCATGCAGATGCACCAGAAGCAGTTGAGAATCTACAACCGCAAATGTCTGATGAAGATATCGATTAATTTGGGAATTGTTGCAACTCTTAACAAAACGTCACTATCGTGGTTTATAATATTGTCTTTATTTCTGTATTTTCATGAAATGTATTATGAAAGAGCATTTAATTTTTGCTTTCTTTTGCAAGAATGAGTGCAGCTATTTTTCATTAAAGTATAAGCCAAGTCAATGTCATACAAAATATTGCAATACTCAGTTTATGTTTTTATTAATGTTGCCGCTTGTGTATTTAATTTAGTAACAAATAATTATTTGTTTGTGTTTCCTTTGAATGTATGTATTGTAAAACAGATAAATTGTTGAAAATTAAAATGTTAGCGAGGAATAATGAAATTAGCATCGGGAACTTAAGGTAAGGCGTGTCATCGCACGCACTTTTTATGCCAACAAGGAGGGTCCGTTGAACCCGAGTTTAATGTCTGGGGCACTGTTCCCGGAAGTTGCTGAGCTAGCGCCACAAAAGTATATAGAGGAATTTCGGCGTCTTCGCTCTCTTTGGTTCTCTATTTGCGACGTTTGACTCGTCGGGCATTCTCCGCGGTGAGACATGAACTTCAAGACGTCTCCGGTTCAGGTAACCTTAGCTATTACACCTAATTCAATGCAGTTTTGATTTGTAGCACTGAAAAACAGTTACTGATCTAACTGTCGCTCCACAGATAGGACCTCCCTTGCCGGCAGACTTCCCTTCCGATCACCTTCGGTCCCCCAGTATCTACCCCCTTAATGTGCGTACCTCGTCGTCCCCTAAACCTCACCCGAAAGTCAACCCAGCTTTACTGGATCCCAGGTACCTTCCCCTCGGGGCGAAAGGTACGCCACAGTATGATATAGCTATAGTGGTATTGGCATGACGAAATAACTTAATTTTTTTAAAAAAAGAAAAAAGAATCATATTCCTCACAAACATTCATATCACCATTCCAACTAATGTTACCCCTGATACCACGTATTATACTGTATAATACCCCAAGTTTGAATTATATAAGGAATATACATCTGGTTTTAGACGATTACACAACTGTAGAGGGGATTATCATATCCCCTGTACTTCCGGAACATGTCCTACATTTCAACAGCGTTCACGAGTGTCACGGAAGAATTCCAGCATGTCTACATTTAAAGATTTTGCTTTTAAAATACGAAATTTTATTTTTGCGGTTGGTATTTGCGTCAAAAGGTCCTGTACTGCTTACCTAATATCACGATGTATTTATATGCTCTAAATTAACATTGTAACAAAGGCTGGTTTAGTTCTACTGCTGCCGTCAGCCGTTGAGCGGGGAGCAGGGATGCCAAACTGTGTGATAATTACGGAGACATCGATAATTTTAACGCCGGTAGGATGTGTGATACTGGGAAAATATACAATATTTTAAAGTTGTTAATATAGTGACTATAAAACAGTTCTACTGCTACGCTAATTACAATGTACAGCAATCTATATACTTTAATATTGGTTATTATTATTATTATTATTATTATTATTATTATTATTATTATTATTTTGTTTTAATGTTGGCAGTACTTTGAAATAAGCATGCATTCTTAGGTATGATCCGTATTTGTTATGGGATTTCCCCTTCTCAGGCAAAGGTAGACCATTATGGATTTGCATAAATGCACTGCTTGGAGTGGCTGATATAAATAATTGCGATAGAGCATTTGGGTTCAGTCAGTTTTAGTGTTGTTTTTTAGCTTTAAAGATTATTTTACACATAGTAGCCTTTGGTGTTAAAATGCCTTTTATTTCCATTGAAGAACATTGAATGTCGATGTAGCACTATGTGTTAAGCTTGCATATCATAGTACCATGAGTAATAAAGCTATTTAATGCACGATAATTCGAGAAAACATCCATAATATTGAAGTATTGCTAGGATACTTTCCTATTTTAAGGTTGGCAGCTCTGGCGGGGAGAGGTGATGAGAGATGCCCGAAGAAATACGGCAGTTTTACCAAGAAGTTGCGGAATCGCTAACAGCTTTGAACTTGAATGTCCTACGTCAGAACTTTCGAGAATCTTAAAATCTCTGGAAACTGTGTACCTGCATAAAGCGGCTACTCATATGTATGTGGGGGGGGTGCGGGCGGTCTATTGGCCAGTCAGTTGAGTGGTAGTTCAGGCGACACAGTGTGAAAGAACGAAGTAAACTAGCAGTTGCAATTGCAATGGGCGATCAACAGGCTGTTTAGAGAGTTTCGGAAGCGAGGCAGCGCAGTGTTCAATTACAGCCCGGGCAGCATACGCGGAAGAGGAAGAAGCGTGTGTTGGGGAGCTAGAATAACCAGACTGAACTGAGTATGTAGTTACACAGACAAAGAGAAAAAATTCTCTGCACTTGTCACAGTAATTAATTGTAGTATTGTGATATACATCCGAAACTGCTGCACAAAGCAATAAATCATGGTTCCAATATTTCTCTTTAAGATCTGTGAGCACATGTTTCATATCCTGGACCTGGAGTAATATACAGGTTATTGCCTGAGAAACATTTCTTTGTGAAGGGGATTCAACGTTTTTACAACCATGCATAAGTTGAAAATGCGAAAATTATTATTTTGATCAATAAGATATCTTAAACGTTCGTGCTAAGTCCTGTATTTCAGAAATTGGACCTGTCTTTTAGACCAAGGTTCATCTGATTCACCCTAACTGCAGGGGATATCAGTCTTCGCTCAATGGTGTGCAGTGATGATGTCCTTCAAATAGCATGTGTGGAAGGGAAGAAGAAATCACGGAACAGCTGCGTCCTGTTGTTCAACAAAATAAAGAAGTATCGTAATCAATACAATACTTGTTTATCTAATGGATAAGAATATAAGAAAGCAGTTTTCAGTCTTGTATTGTACGCATAATACTCATACCATTGGGTTATTAAAATAACTAAAAGAAATAGCTGTTTGAATTATTGTGGATGTAAAAACGTTATCGTTTCTTGAGGATAATTTTAACTAAATGGGGGAAAGAATGTTTTCTCCCATTATTTAAGATCTGCCTAATAATCTGAAATTATTAAGTGTAACCGTTTTATCATATAAACTTTCTAGGCCTGTTTTATTTCTGCATTTTTAATTTATATATACGTGAATATATAACTTTCAAAATCAGAAGATGAAAATATATAACATAGATTACCTAAGTATGAATAAATAAGCCAGTAATTATAAATTTCGTTAAAACCTAATATTTTTTTTTATTATAACAGTTTTTCTCCTCATGAAGCCACAATAAAACAATTTTTCTTATCAGTAATATTTACAAAAATCTCACATTCGTATGACCAGTATTATTATTAATAAAATAATAATAATAATTTCTACAGTTATTCCTAACAACAATGTTTTAAATACAAACTATTCTTTTTACAGAGTATTTCGGATAAACAGTCAGAGAAATATGTATCTGGGGAAACCACTGTATTAATTTTCGATTTTTGTACATCTCTTGTAGGTGTGAGGGATCACTGCACCAGTAAGAAGAGTATTTTACACAGGTGAGGCATTTTATTGGTTTTGTGATAACCCTCACCCCTCAAGTTCAGGAAACGGAAAAGGTTGTAATGGTTTCCCCTGGAAATAATTTTTCTCTGAGTGAGCCTTCTTTCTTCAAACTTTACAGCCAGTTCCCCAACGAGCACAGATTGGAGTCGCTGGTCTCTTGCTATTGCACAATATCGCTGCAGCTGAGGACTCCGTGCTCATAAGGCCCCATTTATGCAAACGATTTCGTGTCACACTACAAGTGCGGCGCGATCTGAAAGTACATTAAGTTTAATGGAAATATTTATATTACTCGACGCGACAGTCGCGCAAGATTCTCTGTCGCGCGAACTAAAAAAATACCGCATGATCTTTCATACGGCAGTTACATGGTCTCAATATACATGGGTGTATACAGACTTGTTTATCACGTCGGGGCTTAAAAGTACTTTCAACATTGAAATTGAGATCTCTTTGTGGTTTACCGCGAAAACTACGAGTCAGTGGGGAATTTAATATGTGCCGGCATGTTGCCATGGTAGCTCAGTTGGTTAGAGCAACTGGACGGATATTGGAAGGCCCATGGTTCAAATTCCGGCTATGGCATTGAATTGTCCAGTCTTATTCTACCTTTCCAACCTTATCCTGCATACGCTTGTGCGAAACAGCCATAAACTACCACTGATTGAGCTAACAGTGGTTAGACTATGAAGCCCGGTACATAAAGTGCTTACAACATTGTAAGTCGCCATTGGAGTATGTCGTCTCAAAATGAATTTGAGACCTCCTTGTGGTTTACCGGAAAAGATTCGAGTCAGTGGGGAATGTAAAGGTGTGCCGACATGCTGCCTTGGTAGTTCAGTTGGTTAGAACAACCGAAGGGAAACCATAAGAGTAGTGTATAATTGGGGCTTTGGCACAAGAACCGACACAAGGGACAATTTGTAAAACAGGGTTTAGTGGAAAAGCGACCTAAATAACATGTACGTTCTGGCACAGGTAACGTGATCTTTGGTATTGGAAGGGGCTTTAATTGGTATTGGAAGGGGCTTTAATTGGTTTAATTGGTCTTTCGAGCAAAGGGGACCTAAAGTACATGAGTCTTCTGGCACAAGAACCGACACAAGGGACAATTTCCCTTCCACGTGGCGGCTTTTAGAGGAAGACCCGACCTAAACGACACGTATGTTCACCATCAAATCAAGGATACTGGTGGAATTGGTAATTGTGAGGGTCGTTTACATGGCCACGTGGTGGCTTTTAGTGGAAGAAACACTTAAAAGTCGCGTCCCCCCTCAAGCAAGTACTGGCTTTGGGCGGGGAGGTAATCAAAATAATCTCTGCATTTCCAGTCAGCTATGAGACATGGTTCAGCCACTATAAATTACACAGCGTTAATTCTAATCACGCAACTCATATACAGCACATAAAAATACGAGCTTCAATTTCTGTCGCAAACACGCCTAACGAAGGAAAAGTTTTTAAAAATCAAAAAGGTTTAATTTTCACAATGCAAGAGTTGCCTACTGGCAATTGTTGCTTTGCACGGCATGAATAACATGCTAGGGTATACGGTGTTCGGTAACTAAAGTATGCTGCTTTATTACGGTGAGAAATCACAAGCAATGAAAAAATATTAGAATATTTCAGATTAACAAGCGTTCCTCAGTACTTAAAGCCGTGTGTGTATACGAGCGAGGTCTCCCTTCTGTGTAAGTTTAAAAGACGACTCCGTCTGCTCTTCTGTCGCTGGACAAACAACAAAGGGATAATGATCGCGCCCCTATGTCGGGGAGTTTCAATCATGGAGGTATAATGTATTCCGAAAGAACGTTCACCCTACTATGGATAAAGAGTACACGGCTATCAAAAATATGAATGTATTAAATATCTGTTGCGAGTAGCTCTACCTCCCATGAGTTAGTGTTTAGAGGTTACGACAATATATCGCCTCTCTCTCTCTCATGCACACACATACACACGCATACCCACTCATAATCAGTCTTAACACGCTACAAAGAAAAAACTGCCAGTATATGTATAGCAATTTTTGGGACAGACAATCACCCTATAAAGGAGGGTGAATAACTCTCGGCTCCCCCATTCGTATGTAAGGGTGGCAGCTATTGTCTAGAGTCGTCCCCTACTAGAAGTTCACATTCTCCCGGCAGATGCCAGAAGGCTACAGAACTAACACTTGTAATTCATATCTGGCACTATAGATACCGCCAGTATCCAGTCCGCTATTGAGTTTATATTAAAAATTGCATGAGAGTCAAACACATATTAAATTATAATGAAAAAAATGTTTCTTTATAGAGATAGCTAATTACACTGTTCTCCCAAACTCATATTGCACACATACTCCCAAGTCAATCAGCTTCACTCTCCACCCGTATCTACAATGCAATATGAAATAAAATGAAAAAAATAGTTATAATTCCGTATTAAAGCATAATGAATCTTGTTTTTCGTAGAGCTCCCAGAGTACTTAAAGGCTACAAGACATTCATGACTTCCGAAAGAGGACACACATAATATTCTGTAGCATCTTTTAGAGAATAACTTAAGAGTTATTTCCGGAACACGTGTTTGCTTTTATAGAAAGAAATATCTAAATGGTACCTTCCTTCTAATGTAGATTCAAAGGCAATTGTGGATTGATCATTTCCTGCACTATTTAAACAAGAGTACATAAAAAATATATTACGTAAAGATGATCCAGCATTCGATTTCATACTGAACTAAAGTCTGAAGCAAATATTCAGTACTTAGGATGTTAAAGCACGATTTAAAATGAATATAGGCGTTAAAATCATATTACATTTCCACACAAATATAAAAAAGACAAAAGACGAAAATCACAAGAAAATACATAAGTAGGGTAAAAATGAGAATGCAAGCACAATTAATAGCAGGTAATTGGGGATAGGAATTTCTCTCAAATGCAGCTTAAGGCATGTCTTCTATTAGTAAAATTTATAGTTTTAAAGCAATTAATTTTTGAAAATGCTTCATTAACACGCTAATTAACGCAAATTAACTAAACTCTAATTTTTTTGTTGAAAATCTGTAATCTGCTAGAAAACAGCTTGCATATTATATAAAAATACCCTTATACCATACAAAAAGCTTAACTTACTTAAAACTTAACCTATAATGTCAAAAAACTGAAAAAGTTGAAAATCGGTAATATGCTAGAAAACGAAGTATAGAATATAGGAAAATTATCCTTTTCTTCAATCATCAAGTTTACATACCTAAAATGATTATTTTCCAGACAAGACTCCAGTGAAGAAAAAATACCAGTTCAGCGCCTGCGCTGGTATTATTATCTACTTACTGGGAGGTATATCGACGGTCTCCACTTCAACTCCAGGCATGGTCAAACTTTGATGTTTAAAACACTTCTGAGCTAGGGCACTTAGACATGCTTGACAAGTGCATTAAATTTTATAGCTCTAATTTGAATGTTCCGAATAATTAGACAAGTGTCCCTATGGTTTGTATCTCGGAATTGTAAAACATAAATGTTTAACTGCTAAACAACTGTGATACTTAGACACGTGTGGGATAATAATAATCCTACAGCATTATGTGGATATATTGGAGGGGATTCTCAGGTATACGAGATCCAGATCGAGTTTTATATTCGTTCTTTCTCTCTTTCTTGATGTACATACATACATACAGACATATCCACACACATACTGACATACACACAGCCAAACACCTCCCCAAACACACGGACATGTACGAAGACTTACGAATACATCCGAACATACACATACATACCGACTCATTCACGCACATAAATACTCACACACACACACACAAATCACAAACAAGCAGACTCAGAGATATACATACACACATATATACTTCCAAACATCCGGCATGAGCGAACACCTTCGAACACACTCGAATACATGTACAGGCAATATACACACACAAGAACATACCAAACACCAACAGAGAGAGACGCTCTTACCTATAAGCATGGGACTCTGTTATAATATAGCTTCATATATGAGAGGTTCTGTCTTTTAGGTGATTGTATTGATTAATGTAACGGTGAAGATGGCGGGAATTGCGGGATTAGGTAGTGACAGTATTAATGGAGTTATGTGGTGTCGGTGGCGACTGTGTAGAGTTACGGTGCTGATGGAGGCAGGCGATGGTCATGGTCGTATTAGGTAATGTACCTGTAAGTGTGATGGAGTGTTTGTGATGGTGGTGATAAGAGGCGATGAGGATGGTTATATTGTCGGGAAGGCTTTTGGAAATGATGGTGGTGATGAGAGGTGGTGTTCATTGTTTCGCTGATGCTGGTTCTTTTTTGTGTGCAGAAGGGCACGCATTCATTACGAAGAAATACACTAACACTGTAAAACATACCGAAATGTTGCGAGTAGCAAAAACTCTTTTATCAGTGTATAAAATGGTTTCAACGTCCTTACAACATCTTAGAATACTTATAAAGCGGTAAAAATGACTGCGAGCATGACGAGTATGCTTGCAAACGGTATAGAATTCCTTTTAAAGTGTTCTAAGTTCTCGATTTACGAGAACATTTAAGTGATGCATGGATCCGATGAAGCTAGGATAGGCTCTCCACCTAGATTAGGTTAGGAGCGGTAAAGGCAAGATAGCGTACATTGTGTAAAGCCACTTTAGGTTAGACTGGTTGAGGTTATGATAGGGGATCACAGATAATTAGAGGACGGGCTAGTTTATAGCTTTACGTTATGATCGCTTGAATAGATGATGGGGGCTGCTGACTAAGATTGAGACACGTTAACATGCACGTCATCGAGGTAGGCTAGGTAATAGCAGGCTGGACGTGAAGTCTGCTTATACTATCTTAGGATAGGTTAGGATATTCAGTGCTAGCTAAGGACTGGATTGTTGGACAGATTATAAGGAAAGGTATCATATTAGGCTAGATAATTAGTGGACAGAATACATAACGCTAGGATAGTCTGGGACAGATAGAGTTAGTCTCGCATGATTGTCCGAGTTTGAAGAAAAAACTAGCATAGAATGTCTTAGGAATGGATTCGTCATGATTGTCACGGTTTGCTGCGTTTCATGGATAAGTTGGTTACGTTAGTGGTTACGTTTAGTGGTTACATTGGTTACGTTTAGTGGTTGCGTTGGTTACGTTTAGTGGTTACATTGGTTACGTTTAGTGGTTATATTGGTTACGTTTAGTGGTTACGTTGGTTACGTTTATTGGTTACGTTTAGTGGTTACATTGGTTACGTTTAGTGGTTACGTTGGGTACGTTTAGTGGTTACATTGGTTACGTTTAGTCGTTAAATTGGTTACGTTTAGTGGTTATGTTGGTTACGTTTAGTGGTTACATTGGTTACGTTTAGTGGTTACATTGGGTACTTTTGGTGTTTACGTTCGTTACGTTTTGGCTAGGTTAGACCATGCCAGGATAGAATAGATAATGAAAGGATCCTTCAGAGCAAGTAAGGCAGGGATAGATTGGCTTAGGATGGTCGCTTGTGGCTAGGTTAGACTACTCCAAAATACCTAAAACTAACCAATTCAGCGATTGTGCCTATCGGTCTCACACGTTAACTACTTAACATATAGAAGCTTACAAAATTTAGAAAAAAAGGTTTAAAGTATATATGTATATATTTATTCAAATAATGGATAAGAAATGCTCATAAAGTATCAAAAGTCAGTGAAAAATATATTAACTCCTGAAATTAGAATAAATACTTCCTTTAATGCACTACTTACAAATGAAATTCCACTCTCCATATTAAAAAGCGTCCTAAAAGCATGTTACAATACCTCATTCATATCTTAAAATACACTGAAAGAGGCTAAAATTCTCTTACCAGAAACTTTGAAAATACCTGCAGAGCGTCTAAAGAACCACCAGAATACTGTAAAGATCTGCGGCAATATCATGAACATACCAGCTCCTTATAAAACCGATTATAATTTTCCAAAAACCTGTGTCTAGTAGCTCATAAACGCCCACTAAATGCTCTACAGTTCCTATTCCAGTGGCTAAAATCCCAGCAAACGTTTCTAAAAATACACTACAATGTTTGATACAGGATGGAAAATACATTCGAAATACCTAATTCAATCTGTCCGTCTGTATTTTGAAAGATACTTTTAAAAAACATCATAAAGCATATTCAAAATGTTCTGAAAATCTTTAAAAAAATGTATCAATATCCTGAAAATGAATGCTACTACTTTAATAAACATCTAAAATCCTGATTCAAGTATATCGGGATGTCCTTAAAGCCTGTACTCATATCTAATTCCATAGGCTGGAATACCTTTAAAGAGTCATAAATACGCATATGAAAACTTCGAAAAATACAATTGGAAGTGTCACAATACCTTAAAATAGCATAAAATGGCTCCACATAATCTAAAAACCCCAGTAATTCTAAAAGCCCTTCAGGACACTCTAATGGCATAAACATAGCCGCTACACTTCTAAAAAGCCCTTCAGGATCAGAAACATAAACAATGCACACGAAAGTGTCAAGAGAATCTAAATACACTGTATAATACCTCAAAATGCTAAAAAAGACCCCTAACGATAGCAGGAAATACATGGCGGAATTTCTAAAACCCTCGCACATAAATAGCTCACTGACAATACCATGAAGATAACTGCACCTTACTGTAAAAGAATATCCTAATGACCTGTACAATACCATTAAAATACCTGTCACTATTTATAAAACCCATAAACATACTCTAAAGACTTGGACTGACCACATTAAAATACATGCTCTTGTCTACAGAAACCACCAGATTAGTCTAAAATGCTCAAAATATATGTATTAAACCTAAAATACCCAAAGGATAAAATCTAAACATCAAGCTTTAATATGAAACCGTGGAATAGGGACAGAGGCTAGAAAAGCAAATAAAAAGAAACACTTAAGTCAATGGTGAAAATATCTTTATTGAGAATTATTATTTGATTTTACATTAAGCAAACACTAGAGCATTGAACAGAAGCAAACAAAATTTTAACACACTCATTTCATTCAAATGCTAAGGCTCTTTTATTATACAGAGTTCAGTATCAATCATGCTATAATCCCAGTCCTCTTCAATACTTGTATGATCTTACTAATCTCAATAGAAATGATGATTGAAGAAAAGGATAATTTTCCTATATTCTATACATCCTTTTCTAGCACATTACCGATTTTCAACTTTTTCAGTTTTTTTACATTATAGGTTAAGTTTTAAGTATGTTAAGCTTTTTGTATGGTGTAAGGGTAATTTTTATATAATATGCAAGCTGTTTTCTAGCAGATTACAGAGTTTCAACAAAAAATTAGAGTTTAGTTAATTTGCGTTAATTAGCGAGTTAATGAAGCATTTTCAAAAATTAATTGCTTTAAAACTATAAATTTTGCTAATAGAAGACATGCCTTAAGCTGCATTTGAGAGAAATTCCTATCCCCAATTACCTGCTATTAATTGTGCTTGCATTCTCATTTTTACCCTACTTATGTATTTTCTTGTGATTTTCGTCTTTTGTCTTTTTTATATTTGTGTGGAAATGTAATATGATTTTAACGCCTATATTCATTTTAAATCGTGCTTTAACATCCTAAGTACTGAATATTTGCTTCAGATTTTAGTTCAGTATGAAATCGAATGCTGGATCATCTTTACGTAATATATTTTTTATGTACTCTTGTTTAAATAGTGCAGGAAATGATCAATCCACAATTGCCTTTGAATCTACATTAGAAGGAAGGTATCATTTAGATATTTCTTTCTATAAAAGCAAACACGTGTTCCGGAAATAACTCTTAAGTTATTCTCTAAAAGATGCTACAGAATATTATGTGTGTCCTCTTTCGGAAGTCATGAATGTCTTGTAGCCTTTAAGTACTCTGGGAGCTCTACGAAAAACAAGATTCATTATGCTTTAATACGGAATTATAACTATTTTTTTTCATTTTATTTCATATTGCATTGTAGATACGGGTGGAGAGTGAAGCTGATTGACTTGGGAGTATGTGTGCAATATGAGTTTGGGAGTATAGTGTAATTAGCTATCTCTATAAAGAAACATTTTTTTCATTATAATTTAATATGTGTTTGACTCTCATGCAATTTTTAATATAAACTCAATAGCGGACTGGATACTGGCGGTATCTATAGTGCCAGATATGAATTACAAGTGTTAGTTCTGTAGCCTTCTGGCATCTGCCGGGAGAATGTGAACTTCTAGTAGGGGACGACTCTAGACAATAGCTGCCACCCTTACATACGAATGGGGGAGCCGAGAGTTATTCACCCTCCTTTATAGGGTGATTGTCTGTCCCAAAAATTGCTATACATATACTGGCAGTTTTTTCTTTGTAGCGTGTTAAGACTGATTATGAGTGGGTATGCGTGTGTATGTGTGTGTATGAGAGAGAGAGGCGATATATTGTCGTAACCTCTAAACACTAACTCATGGGAGGTAGAGCTACTCGCAACAGATATTTAATACATTCATATTTTTGATAGCCGTGTACTCTTTATCCATAGTAGGGTGAACATTCTTTCGGAATACATTATACCTCCATGATTGAAACTCCCAGACATAGGGGCGCGATCATTATCCCTTTGTGGTTTGTCCAGCGACAGAAGAGCAGACGGAGTCGTCTTTTAAACTTACACAGAAGGGAGACCTCGCTCGTATACACACACGGTTTTAAGTACTGAGGAACGCTTGTTAATCCGAAATATTCTAATATTTTTTCATTGCTTGTGATTTCTCACCGTAATAAAGCAGCATACTTTAGTTACCGAACACCGTATACCCTAGCATGTTATTCTTGCCGTTCAAAGCAACAATTGCCAGTAGGAATCTCTTGCATTGTGAAAATTAAACCTTTTGATTTTTAAAACATTTTCCTTCGTTAGGCGTGTTTGCGACAGAGATTGAGGCTCGTATTTTTATGTGCTGTATATGAGTTGCGTGATTAGAATTAACGCTGTGTAATTTATAGTGGCTGAACCATGTCTCATAGCTGACTGGAAATGCAGACATTATCTTGATTACCTCCCCGCCCAAAGCCAGTACTTGCTTGAGGAGGGACGCGACTTTTAAGTGTTTCTTCCACCAAAAGCCACCACGTGGCCATGTAAACGACCCTCACAATTACCAATTCCACCAGTATCCTTGATTTGATGGTGAACATACGTGTCGTTTAGGTCGGGTCTTCCTCTAAAAGCCGCCACGTGGAAGGGAAATTGTACCTTGTGTCGGTTCTTGTGCCAGAAGACTCATGTATTTTAGGTCCCCTTTGCTCGAAAGACCAGTTAAACCCAATTAAAACCAATTAAACCAATTAAAGCCCCTTCCAATACCAATTAAAGCCCCTTCGAATACCAAAGATCACGTGACCTGTGCCAGAACGTACATGTTATTTAGGTTGCTTTTCCACTAACCCCGTTTTACAAATTGTCCCTTGTGTCGGTTCTTGTGCCAAAGCCGCAATTATGCACTACTCATAAGGTCCGTGATACAAATCCGGCTGTGGTGTTGAATTTTGTTAGATGGTGGATGGATGGATGGACGGATGGACGGACGGACGGATGGACGGATGGACGGACGAACGGATGAGGTTAGTGCTACTGTCTAGTAATCCAGAGGGCCGAATTCCAATCTCAGTTGGGATGAGTTACCTGAATAATATTTGTTCGAACTCTTTCCTTGTCCTGATAGGAAGTATCGGACAGTTGGCTCTTTAACCCCACACTCATTTTAGAACTTCCTAATCATGGATTTCATTTGTCGTCTTTGTGAATCTGAGATGTTATATGGGGCATTAAAAAGTTCGGTGGGAAATACGGCGTCCATGTCAAATGATGTTTTACGAAAACCTAAAACGTAGAACCGTCGAAGTGAATAGTCCAAATGTTGAACAAAGCTCTCTCCTCGGAGAATGTGTACAGTCTATGTCTACTTCAAGGGATTGTCTTTGACACAGGGGAGCTTTTTCCTTTCACTGAGTACATCATCAGGGTAGTGAAATAAGTCCAGGAGTCTCAAATACGATATACATTCCACTTTTCCATATTATCAAGGCAGGCATATAAGTAACATTTCTGTGGCCTTTACAGCTTGCTACACACACGAACACAAACACAAACACACATGCACACACGCACTTGGTATTCCATCGGTGGTACGTACAATCCTGGAAAGAATGTGGGAAGTTGCAAAGATTTCTTAGGGAATACGAGGTAAAGTATTTCCGTATAAAACGGAAATCCGATTTATTGATCAATCTTAAAAATGAAGGGGCAGAATTGTTCAACAAAGTATTTATCCGATACTCTCAAAGCACTAATGATGCTGATAATAGGGATTCCTCTTGCAAAGCTTTGTCGCCAGATGGCAGAAATATTCCATGCGGTGAGTGCTGCTTTGTCTTCTTAGTGGTCTTTTTGCCTTAGGTTTAAACGTGCTTCAAAGCTATAGCTTTTTACATTTAAATGCATGCAGATGGTCCTGTAGTGCAGTCGCTAGAATACCCGACTGCTTTGTGAGGGTTAGGTTGGAATCCCCCACTGGAATCAAGACATTTTCCTTTAACATGAAGGCTTCTTAGTACATTCAAGATCTGTGTGTGAATTGTGTTTTACCGCTTGTTTAACCATAGTAATAATAATACTGAATATTTAAAGCATACATCCAAATGGGAACATTCGTATCATTCAGTATATGAAGATACAGAAGATACTAAGATACTATGGCATTTTTTGTTAATGGATCCTTCAGAGATATTTCTTCGTGTCAAGTGTATATGATATGAAATGATTGAACTATAGTTGAGAACATACACAATGGTGAGTGTGGGAAAGGCACTGCGCAGAGAGAGAGAGAGAGAGAGAGAGAGAGTACACCGTCTCTTTCTTTCATTTTCGCTGGTTGGCAGGTCACGTGACTCATACCAGTGCCACTGCGCAACATCCACTCAAACGCCTTCCTGTGCACTCCCGACTCATAACTACCTTCTTTCCTACTCACTTCTGCTCCCGTTAGGATACGTTACTTTTTGGCAAATGCTATGTAAGATATAACGCGGGCAACTTTCCAGTGTATACAGCTAACTTGAAATATAATTTTTTGTGTTTTAGGTGGACATATACTACAATTTAATAAGCTCCACGGGTAGAGAAGCTGTGCTATCGCCATACACAACCGAGACAGCTACTGCATACCCAAAACACGTGGAGCTTTTCAGAGGTGCAGCACTATATGCTCGTGTCGCTCAACCTTCTTGGACAACCACTGTCGCTGGAAATCCTAGAAAAGCGCTAAATGAACCCAGATATCGCCTTGCTTCGCCGTCGTCGCAGATATCACCATTTGCAATAACTGAACAAGGCGGCATTATTTACTTAGAGAATACCACGAGACTTCAGCAAGGGCCTTTAACTATGATGTAAGTACAGCATTTGGGTAAAAGTAATATAATCCGCAAAACAAAAAAGAGCAAAAGAGGTGATCATATGACTCAACGCAATACCTCTTATACCAATCACTCACATTATAACTCTCGTTGTGTTTTATTTATAGGCACTGTCAGTCCAATTAAGAATGGGCAGCTTTTGGCTTTTGAGAGACAAAACGTTTCACACTATTGTCCACCTTTAACCTGAACATAGACGGTCCTGTTTAATGCAAATGTACAGTACCTTTTATCTGTAACTTTTTTCAGCAGCCTACACTTTTTTGGCTAATAGTACCCTGATTGTCTATTTCAAACCATATAAGCAAGTTTCAACTTGTTAATGAATGGAAGGGTCAGATATCCTCCAATATACATGGAGATGACTGAATAATTGTAATAACCTTTCAGTCTATGGGTAATTATTTCAACAGGAAAACATGTTCTAAGCACACTTCACATATGAGAAGATTAAGGCAACTCTTACTGAAGTATAATTATATTACACTAACATATGATCTTCATATTTGGGCAACGTAACTTTTTTCCTTAAACACTTTGTTTCACCACAAATCAATACTTTTACTATATTTAAATTGTAATTTCTGAAGGAGATAAGACACTGCAGACATTAACATGCCACAGATATGTGTGGTATCTCATGTTATGAACAGCATCACCAACCTATTTTACTTTTGTTAGTATTTAAATATAAATAAAATAGTTTAATTGTTACTCTTTTATTATATGTTAAAAATAGCTCTTTTATTTTATCTCCTTACATTTTAAATAATCATACGTATTTTACTTTTAATGGTTTTTTTTGGACACTTCTGTAAGCATGTGAACTTCATTTTTTTTTCTAATCCGTAGTTAAAAACTATTGTACCTATTGGTTTTTAGCTTTAACTCGTATGGGTGCATTCTTAATTTAAAATAACCATTTTTCTTTTTCTCTTTCAGTAACTTTCATCGGATATTAAGAACTTTGCTGCAAACATGTGAAAACACTGTCTTGATAATTATATGCCTCAAACAAAAGCTTAAATCGGTCCCTTAATACATAACATATTCACGGCCAGCTTTGGAAACCCAGTGTATATTCTACTGTGGGAGAGTCACCACCTAATGCTTTAAGTGCAAAAATATTTTGTTACATGTATTTTAAGTTTCAATGGGTTAATATGCATATATTTTAAGAAATTTAAGTAAATGAAAATATGGCTCATAACTATTACATTATCTTATATGCAACAGTTCTGACTAGTTAATGGACACAGTGTACTCCTTGTGTTAACCAAGCTTACTGCTCAGCGTAAGGAGCTTCCCTCCCATTTTGATTGTCACAAAGCATCCATTTGGAAATCGTTAGTCTACTCAATGCATACAATGTTATTTTGTTGTTTCTATATCACAAACATAAACATAGTAAATAGTATAAAATGCACATACTTAATGAATAGTCAAACAAATTATATAACTAACATTATACATTCAATTCAATTTGTTTGCTACAAATTCTGTACGGAATTTTAGTTTCATCAATACAAAACAAATATACAAAGAAATAACATTACATTTATGTAACACTATAAACAATATTTTGAGTTGCCACAGCAGCTTTGATCACAGAATAAATTGACCACACAATATAAAAGTTTACAATTCATCAAGATCTTACAAATATTTGAGAACAAGGAATTATTTCTGTTGGCATTTAAATATTGTGCCAGATAATGATTTTAATACTGATGGTAATAAGTTATAACGTTTAATTCTCTCACATTGACATCTTAATGTGACGGTTTTTTAGCATGTACTGATTTATGGTAGTCACTTTTACTTCTAGTATTACAGGAGTAGGTTTCATTATTTTATTTTTTGCAAACTGTTAATCAGTAGCAAACAGAATCACACAATATACATGTGAGCATAAAGTTAGCATTTGCTCTGAATAAATGTTTACCTACAGAATTCTCTTGGTGTGAAATTATATATTATTTTCAAACATCTTTTTTGCAAAATGAATAATCATTTATATGTGTCTTCACCATCCCAAAATTGTACACCATATAACATCGGTGGAAAGGTGACTCCATACTATATTAGTGTTAGGTAGTTTTTTCATAATATTGATTTAAAATAACTTAATAAGTAAACTTTTGCTGACAGTATTACATATGTATTTATCCTACATTAATCTGCTATCCACATGTAGAACTTATATTCATTCACTTCTTTAATGTTGCTGTTTTCAATCTGAAGGGAAAGTTTCTCTTGTAATGATTTATATCCCAAGGAGCACTGCATTTTTTTTTTAAATTTATATTACATTTGAGGTTATTAGCATTAAAGAAATATAGCAGATACTTAACTGCATGTTCCATATTTATTTTTAATGTTGATTTCCTCTCCCCAACATAACAATATAGTATCATCTGCATAAAATATCACTTTTATTTTGTTTATTTGACATGTATTGTTTAAGATTTCCTTTATCTTTGCAGACTTAAAGTGGAAGTTACCTTTCCTGATGGCAGAGATAAAAGTGTCACTCTAGAGGTTACTGTTGTGGATGGTGATGCTGATGGTCCTTGCAGCAGTACTTCACATTGGTTCAATATGTCAGAGAAACATTGGGATCACTGTGCTGACAGTTCAAGTTTTGAAAGCTGTGTGTCAATGTGTGCTGTTGGAACAGGAAGTAGTAGCAGTCAATCTGTTTTCCGAAGATTAGGAAATGGATGCCTTTGGCAAGGTGCCAGAGAACCATCTAATAACTACACCATCAATTACTCAACATGTACACCTGATATTGCCACTTGTCCAGATTTCAACTGTGATCCTCTTGAGAATTTGCACAGCCTAATCTGTCCACAGGATTGCACAAGTATGTATCAGTATAAATCAATGAATTCCCAATTTTATAATAAAGTAATTTGCAATGATAGATTTAAGAAAATGCATTTAAACTGTTTCTAATTAATTAATTTAGCAGGTTTTCTCACTAGATTTTCTGCTAACATACATAGGTATGTCATTTAGTTATTTAAATATCAGCAGGCTTTATATGTTAAAAGAAAAATACACAGTTCCTTTGAGTATAAACTAAGATAATAGAAGTGGATGTATTTTGGTGGTAGTTACGGCGGTTTATGATAACCACAAAACTTCCATTCTAATAATGATGGTTGCATAATAATACATCTGAATTATTTAATTACCTGCACCCAGGCACTAGCAGGTTGAGATTTAATACAATTTCTGTCAGAGGAAAGTTACATGGATGAATTTGTGTCTAGAACAGTCACCTTTATTGGTAAATATTAATAAGTTTGAAGCTCCTAAAGGCTCTATACTCATTTCGCCAATTATTAAATTAATTCAGATTGTCATATACTAATGACCTGTGATGTTAACTGAACAAAACATTTAAAGTAATTTATACCAGTCAGTGACATAACTTCTATATTATTTTCTAGTGACAGTGCCGGTTAGAGATTTTAAAAGCATTTAAATTACTAATTTTAAGGGTAAGGTTAAGTTTTTACAAGGATATGGACATTTTTTGTGCTTCAACTTAACATCATTTGTAAAAGGAATAATATGGTAATTTCCAAAACTAAAACAAAGACAATCATATTTAAGGATAGACACCAGAAAAGAACAAAAATAACGATAGATGACTCTCCAATAGAACAAACAAAGCACTTCCAACATCTAGGTTGTGACATGATATAGTATCAAGAAGATTGAGATATACGAGTAGATAAGTGCTGCATAAATTTAAAGCAATTTGCAGAACAACACATAGAGCAATAAAACTAGAAAAGAAACAAAATGGAGATTTATTCAGTAATGCTCTTCCAGTAATATTCTATGGAAGGTAGGGATAGACTCTTAAAGCAAAAGATAAAAGCAAAATTTAAACAGTAGAATTGAGCTGTACAGTAAAGGGATGTACAACAGAAGAAAATATTTGCAATGAAGAAATAAGGGAAGAGCTAGAAATTATGCCATTATGCCATCAAATACCTTGCGGTCGTTTAATGGTGAGGCCAGGGATCACGAACATGCGGCTCCGCACACGGTCGATTACACTGGGGTTTTTCGTTCCATAAATACCGCGTTACTACTCGGAAGTGATAGTAACATGCACTATAATGAGCACTAACCTGATTATAACTGTTATAAGTGGTGTCCATCTGCATGAGGACATTGCTGGCATCTTGGGACGAAATTTCCATCCACACGCATAAGTTCTTCTTGCGTAATATTAATAATTTCTGTTTTATATTGTCCTTAAATTTGTCTATGGTGTGGGGATTATTCCTATAAACTTTACTTTTTACGGTTCCCCACAAGCAGATGCACCAGTTTCGTCATTTTTTTTCCTCTGTTAGAATATCTCGTTTTCGCTTCTTAGGTTTAACGTTTAGTGATCCCAATGTCCTAAAATTATTAGCCAGACATCTAACAGTTTCTCTACATGGAACTGGAATACCAGGAAATTTCTTATGAAATTGTTGACATGCCTGTCTACATTATTCGGTTTTTACGTATGTATCGTACATAAAAATTCGTTGTTCGAGAGTAAATTTGTCGGCAGGCATTGCAGTGGACTGATGATCACACACAACACATATCTTGAATAAACTTTCACCTTCGAGATGAACAATGCACAACTCTCCTTACAGCATGAACACAAAGCCGCGATTGAAGCACAGCTGATAAAGCTAAAGTTGAGCACGTCATGCGCCACCACTTGCGCACCGGAAAAGTACCCAGGTCACCACAGTACAGATTTCTGCACAATTAGGTTGTTTTGTAGCCCCACCTTAAAACGACCGCACTGTACAAGACTATAGGGAAAAAATGGGTTGATCATATTTTACGAATGATTGACAGACAAATCCCTAAACAAGTTCTAAACTATAAGTCTAGAGAACACAGGTTGGTTGGAAGGCCAGCGAAGTATTGGAGAGAGTAGATGTGAGACCAGAACGGATGTGATCCAATCCATGTGGGAAGAAGAAAAGAAGAAGTTTCTTAACGCCGGATGTCAGTATTAAAAATGGTCGTACTCCTTTCCCAAAGTGGATAAAATTCGGTTATTTAAAATTCGTTCCAACAGAACATTTACTTCGTGCTTCTTCAGTTCTTTGTTCAAATAAACCAAAAGCTTCTGCAATTTCGCGACATGTGTGCTGATATCTTCTTTGTCGTCACGTTGAACACGAGAAAAAAATCTTCGATCAACATGTTTAATCGTTGCGTACTGCTTCTTTCGAATCGCGCGCGTAACTTGTTCCAAATGTCGCTTGCGCGACTGCATGTCAACACGAGCTCAGCAAAGGCTTTTCACAACGTACTTGTCAACAAACTTGCTGCTTTCACATCGTCTTTCCACTACCTCTGATACGTCGCTTGTTCTGCGCATTCGCTTGTTCAGAACACTTGCGCGTACCGTTGAAATCATCAAGTGCATAGGCCCGCAACAACATGGATACATGCCATTTCATTTCGCCCATTTCTCAGGACCTTCAAGTTTATCCACTTGTATTTTATAGTCACGGTTACCGTTAGCCAGTTTTTGTCACACACGGAGTCCAGTTTTCACATACAAGTTTTTCTTCAACAAATTCAAATCGAAGTTAATTGCGAGCAAGAATACTTATGCACCAGTTCACGCACAATCTGGGCCCTTAACCTGTTAATGATATTTATTTAATTTTAAGACACAAATTATAGTATACTTGCAGTAAAAAGAAAAAAAAATCAGATACTTCTATCAAAAGTATATAGAACACACACACACACACACACACACACACACACACACACACACACACACACACACACACACACACACACACACACACACACACACACACACACACACAATGACCATAGTTCTGCCAATGTAGTTTTATATTTAAAAAAAAATTGTCCATAGAGATGGCACCACATATTAATATTTTTCTTTTAATATCAACAAGAAAGATCTAAGCTCTAATATTACTCTGTAATTATATTTTCTATATTTACATCTTGGTTGCTTTGATGAATATAAGGGTTCATTCCGAGAAAAAGAATATATTGTATTCTTTTTTGAAAAAGTTAAGAAGTTTTGAAAGGTGATGAAAAGAATAACGGAACTTCAATATAGCTATTGACTCTCACTGCATATTCAAGGTTATTTCAGAGGTTACGCAGAAAGGGAAATTCTGTAGATTAATTTAAAATAAATAAGTGAAATAAATAGCAAATAAAGGTAAGAGACAATTTCAGTAACATTGTTTTACTGTGCTGTAACACCAATATATTAGAGTATTAAGAAACATATGTAATACAAAAGCTTTACTTGTTGTATATAATTCATATGTAAAATCAATAGTAATGTATGGCATAATCTTATGGGGCTGTAGCTCAGAATTAACAGAAATATTTCTCATACAAAAACAAAAAATAAGAACCATTGTAAATGTAAGTAAGACCACTCATTGTAGATCCTTCTTCATTGACTTAGAAATACTGACAGTACCATGTATATATATTCTGGAAACATTCTGCTTTATACAAAAAAAATTTACACCTATTTAATATTAAGTGTAATTCATACCTACCTTACACATAATTATAATCAAATCCATATAGAAACTAACAGAACCTCTAAAAAGCACTAGTCAATTTTCCACACGGGAATCCTATTGTATAATGCAATCACAAAAAAATACAACTCTAAATGTAAATGGTTCAAGCATATTGTAAAAAAATTCTTAATCTCACACTGCTTCTACAGCAAAAAAGAGTTCCTTGAGCACATCAATAACTCAAACAACAACTGTGAGAAATGCAAGTCATGCATCTGTAAATTGTGTTCCATGTAAATTTCATTTGTAGATATTCAAACATTGTGAATAGCATACTTGTAATGTTATATATTTATTTTTATATATTATATGTTATATTTGATGAAGCCTAATTCTGTAAATGAATATTATGGTGAATAAAGATGAATATGAATATAAATATGCAGTAGCAATAATGAGAGAAATATGGTAAATGTAGTTAACTACAGATTTAAAAGTAAGCTCCAGTATAAGACTATAGTTTTTATTTATGAATCCTGTTACCATATGTACACTTTAGGGGTTATATCATGCTTTGTTAATGCCAATAAACCCAATGAGAATAAGAAGAGCAGGTACAAGCATAAAATTATCCACACATTTTGGGAAAATACCAAACATTTGGAAAATGATGCTTGGCAACTACCAACAGCAGAAATGCATTTTATAAACTACTGAAATAGGAATCCTAGAACTAATAGTCATTCATAAAGAAAAGAAATAGCACCATACACAACCTAAAAAGCAGAAGTATGCAGAAAATTAGAATACCTATATTATGTACTAAGCAAACCGGCACACAGGGTTCTGGATTTATGAAATTTTGTGCATTACAGTGGCTATATATCTCAAGTACAAACTGCATTAGTAGGAAAAACTCAAATGAGTAATAATATAACTAAGTCACAAAGCTTAGCAGGACATGAGCTGCATCTAACTGTAATGAAGATACTAAAATGAGTGAGAAAATGCTAACAAATATTTGAATTATAAGTCAATGAAATTACACACTATGTTCTGGCAATGGAGAGAAGAAAAACCAAGGGAAGACAACACCAATACCAAAATAAGGAAAATCAGCAACAGAATGACCACTGATATAGCAACTGTAAGAAGATAACCTCACTAAAGGTTTTAATTTTAGAGTCTGTGACATACTAGTACAAAGCTGAAGAAAAAACAGCAGCAGGAAATCTCAAGGTATTGGATAAAGTATTTATAACAGACTGTCACACTGTACTTTTTAAGTGTGAAATATCCAGCATAGTTCACAACTTTGTATTTGAAGGCCACTGTGATTCAATTTGTTTTAGTGAAGTTTTATTACTAACTGCACTGTGCCTAAGATCTAAACTCTGATGCTTAAATTAATTTATATTTATTCATACTCTTCCAACAGTAACAGATAGAATTATCTTATATGAGGAGAAATATTGGATAAAGCCAGTGACCCATGCTGTAACTATAACACCTCTCCTATATTGAGGGTTAAGAATGTAGAACACGTATCTGACAAAGTACATATTTTACAGGGGAGCCAAAATGCTTCACAACCTCTGAAAAAATGTTCCTAAGGATCTGATATTTGGCAGTTAGACATACTATTTATTGATTTTAAGTTGCAGAGTTTTATTTTGACATGTTGTGTTGAACAAGTACCTATAATTTTTCAGTTATAAGTTTTATGGGCAAGGATTTTTTTCTGAAAATCATCAGTTATGGGGTATTCTGATTTACTGACTAAACTTTTGTTAAAGCTTACACTTGAGTATTACATTGAATTTCTTTGTACTTTCTATGATACTTAAACACGTAATTTGCATTTTAACCAAACTAGTGTAATAGAATACTTTAATTTAAAAAAATGCAGAGTAACACTGAAATAAGAACAATGCTGAAACAAAATCAATCAGTCTTTTGGAATCATGTTTTTCTAGTTTTTGCAGATTGAGCCATTTGCAATACTGAATTTGAAGTGGCTCCATGTATAAACTAGGAAACAGTCTCTATGGTGGTAAATTAAACTTTTATTAGGAGGCTTTGGAATATCAAGATAGGGACCATCAAAATGTAGCCTGATATGAATCAGTCCTTAAGGTGTGTACCTGATTTCTGTAATGTCATTAAGAAGAGAGTATTATTGAAAACCAACATCCATTGTTGCAGATATAATTATGCACATCACTAACAAGATGAAGATAATGACCGGAATGGTTTCTGGCACTCTTAAGACTGCAAGAAGTATATTGTTACATAAAGGTGGTGACCAGAAGGACTTAAAGAATTGGAGACCAATTATCATAAGCTCTGTAGTGAAGAGGGTAATTGCAAAATTTTTGGACAAAAAAATGAGGGAATATATTGACCTAGATGAATATCACAGAAGATTTGTCATGATGCCTGGTACATATATTAATTTAAATATTGTAGATGGTCTTTTACATACAGTTAAAAGTAAGAAAAAATATGATTCCATTGCATTTCTTGACATAACTAAAGCTTATGATAGCATTGGATATCCTCTCCTCACTGCTACAATTGAAAATTCTGCATTACCTTTACCTGCTCAAGAAACTTCTGATTAACATGCTTATAGTCAACTCTATTAAAATATATAGTGACAGTGGATATACTGGTAAAATGTACTTCAAGTGTGTAGTGATACTAGGAGGTCCTATTTTGCCACTCCTTTTCAACTGGGTCATTAACCACATCTTAAATTAATTAACAGAAAATGGACACTCAAGGCCTTATGGTTTCCTGATGATCCTAAAATTCTAAGAAAAGATCAGTAAGCAGCATTTATCCTTGTGACCAGTGCTATTCACTACCTCCAAGATGTTGGATTAACTGTCATTCCAGATAAATGAAACACAATTATAATTAAAAATGGAAAGCTTAAACAAAAGAAACTAAGTATAACAATAAAATCAATCATGAGCATTGGTGCAGATGACATACCTGGGCACAAGATTTAAAAATACTGTGATATTCAATGTACTAGAAAAATTACAATTAAATTCTAACAAGTTTACTGCAACTCATTTGCTTCAACTAAGTCAGAAACTTATTGTTATTGTTATTGGACCCACTTTGGTCTATCCATTGCAGTCTACACCAATAGATAAAATTCCAAAGTCATGCCTCATAAAAGTAGACAGGATAATTTAAAGCTGTGAAAGAAACTCTACAACTTCCAAATGACACTCCAAATAGTAATATCATATGCTAACACAAAATTTATGGGGCTGTCGATAATGTGTACAACTTGTGAAGCCTATCTAGAACAACTTAAAATTGTTAACACCATAGACTAATTTGTGGCATTTACTGGGATTTTCATACTTATGGAAATGGCAATTGCAGGGGTGTTAGTGAGTATGCATAACTAAGGATTTCAACTTATAGGTGGACTGGGAAAGCAAAGAAAAATTCAAAAGAAGACCTTATTTCATTTTCAACACATTACAGTTTTAATAATGCAAAGATCCTTTACCTATATGTTACATGTTGAGGGTTTTACAGACAAATCAGCCAAACCATATCCTTGCCACGAGGTAGATCCAACAAGCACACTAAGTTAACACTAACTAAGGTTAACACTACAAAGGTTCACAAGCTAAGAGGCCACTTTAGGCCAGACCAACGATTTTATCAAAGCTTACCATCACCCTTACTTCCTGCCAATGCATCTCATAACTACTGGAAGGTTTCAATCCCACCAGAGTTGAGTAGACCCTTCCAGTGCAGGATTACCAAACCTATTCTGGAAGGATCATCCCAAGTCAGGCCTACGAAACTATACTCAATGTGCTCACCATATCTCCCTTAGTCCTAAAGCATCAATGCCTTCATTGACCCTATATATACAAATTACATAAATAAAAGACTTGAAAATTCTAACTAAAAAAAAGACAACATATAATAGGCATAAAAACACATTTTACAATGCCTCTAAATGAAAAGAAAAAAAACATCTTGTTTGAATGTCTATACTTCTTAGCCTGACAATTATAGCAAAAAAGCAGTTAAATATGGAGTCCCTCCCCTAGAGAATAAAACTTGTATTTATGTTTATAAAACCTCTCAACAAAACAGTCAGAACCAGAAGTACCCCCTAAGAGAATCCAGTTTTCTTAATGTATGCATGACTGAGTGCACACCACTACGCTGCACACTTCACTATATCATAGTCTGCTGATTTTATTGATAAATCTTGAGTTGAGTAGACCCTTCTGGTCAAGGACTACCAAGCTATTCTGGAAGGGTCAGTCCCAGTCAGGCCTACCAAACTAAACCTCATTTGCTCACCACAGTATTAATACCAAGCTGAAAAACCTAATGATCAACATGTAAGTTCTGCTCGTAATTTTGCAGCCATTAGAATTCACTGACTTACAGAACTGCATATAACATAGGATTCCTCCACAAACTCCATTAAAAAACTTAGGGAGAAACTGAGATGCCAAGAATTTGAAACCTGATGCGCCTATCCACACAAAGGATAAGGAGTGGCACTTTTTGCTGAAGATCCACCCACCAGCTCATGGGTGTTAAAACAAAGCGGATTATCCAGCCAAGAATAATGTGACGCACTGAAGATAACAGCAATGGTCATTTCAGTAGGTTCCCTTCTGGTATGTTCCATGGATGCAAGTCGCTGCAGACATTGCAGTGAGATAGAAAACTTTCCTCATGTGCTTGGGAATTGTCCTCATGAGGAGCTGCTCCTAATTAAGTGCATAATATCATAAGAACAATGCTTGCCAATGCACTGCATAGTTCAGGGTTAGAAGTCCACAAACAAGTACATTGTGTGGCTGATTGTGGAAGCAACCGTCGAACAGACATTATTGCTATTGACAGGAAAAGGAGATCAGCTGAGAACTTTGAACCCACAATCAGTTTTGGAACTTCTTCAAACCAACCAGCAGAAGTGGATAAGGAAAAGAACATATATGAGCCAACCATTCTGTCATTCTGTACATTATACCCCATCTGTAGCATGGGGGTTGGTGGTCAGTGTTTCGAAGCTAGGGGCATAATTCCAAAATCATTTGTCCAATGGGGATAAAGGTTAAAAGCTCGCTAAATAGCTATGGGATAACGTTTCTGTCTAAATTTTAAAATACTCCATGGCTACTATCATATGAAACCATTTATATGGTAAACATAGTATTTAAAAATGACTGAAGAGGAAGATCATAATTTTTGTACAATTTGTCCTTTAACATAAGAAATATTAATACAATTTCATTTTATCCTTTTAAACACTTTTTTCATTTCTTATAAGTATAATCCTTCAATGTTTGTGCATTTTAACAGAAAAGAAAATTGTAGGTATTCTGTGTCAAATGGCAAATTTTTATTTTTAAGGTCCGATTTATTAATAAATTGTAGAATCCTCTACTTTGTGACCTGGCCATATTGACTTATACTTTATCAAAGACTAACATAATTCTTTACAAAATCATGAGTCATATGGAAATGGTTTTTCTGAACAATTCCTTTGTTGGAAAGGTAGAATCAGATGACTGAAAAATTCAGTGCCATAGCCGGGATTTGAACCACCAAATCCCGGCTATGGCATTGAATTTTTCAGTCATCTGATTCTACCTTTCCAACCCTGTCCAACACACGGCTTGTGTGAAAGAACAATTAATTCCTTTGTTATTCTCACATAGTCACGCAGAAAGTTTTCTTGATTTTTCATTTTCCCTTCTATGGTGGCAGAATAGAGTCACACTGCACTTGAGTATGACATTGAAGAATTTCTGATGCACTGTAACATTATTATGTCTAGCAAAGCTTAACAGAGCATTTGCTATTACAGAGTTGTGGTTCGGATATGAACATCCATTGCCATAGATAATAATGGATAGTGCTAATTACT
Organism: Deroplatys truncata; assembly: GCA_030765065.1. NCBI lineage: Eukaryota > Metazoa > Arthropoda > Insecta > Mantodea > Mantidae > Deroplatys > Deroplatys truncata. Next base: position 172,420,867 of record CM060990.1, read on the forward strand.
GGAATTTTTCTATCATATAGTCTAGAAGACATGTGAAAATATGGATGCTATCAGACCTGCCCTATTCTCAGAAAACCAGTAATGTTATGCTTCATATGGGCTTGCGTCATATACTGTGTAATAATGGCAGGTAAGTTTTGTTTTGTAGTAGTGCAGAGCACTAGCTTTTAAATATGGACAAACTTTAACAGCTTTGAGATTTATTGTTAAAACATGGATATATAATTTTTTTCATCTTCTTTGATTTTGTCCTTTTCTTTGCTGTCATGATCCTTGTTTATGATAAGTTCTTTCAATGCTTGTTCATTGTTCTTCATCTTGTACTAATAACTTGTATTTACATTGATCTTTTTGGAAATTACAGGCGCATGTTCATCTCATTCATTATGGACTCAAATTTAAATCAACAAAGTACTAGTCTCTGACTCTTCACATTTATTCCTATATTGCTTGTAAAGGTCGTTGCTTGTTAATCCCATTATTGGTTCCAGGTGGAACATTTGCAGTATCATTCCTGCAGTTATTCGAAAGAAGTTTTAATGTAGAATTCATGTTCTCTAACAGAAATGCCCTGTCAGATATCCCTGTAGAATTTACCTTATCTAGTCATCCTCCATGGTGTAGTGGTTATGTAGGGCAATGGATTTTTTCGGGTATAAAAATCCTTAGCATGGCTTCCTTTGGAAGAGAAGCAAAGCCAGTGGTCCCGTGCTATAGATTTACAGCATGTAAAAGAACCTCAAACATGATAAAGTAGCCTCTGAGCAAAATTACCAGTCTTTCATGCCCAATGTAGAATGGGACACTAAGGACCACAGCAGTTAAAGAGCATCCATAAACAAAACTCAAATTTTTTCTACCTTATCTTTACCCTCCCAGATAGTTTTTGAACTTACAGCTGTGGCACAAACTGAAGATTTTATCCAATGATGAACTCTTTAAGATCTAGGGTGGAGCGAAACATTCTTTGGTAGACATGTATTTTGTTCCATTTCTCAGTTTCAATGAACATGAATAGATTCCACTCTGCCTGGAATCCCCTTCTGTGGTCTTCTGCCATGTGGTTGTCTGTGAGATCTGAGAAGCTACATACGCTCTCCCTCTATTGGTTCTAGTTCCAATTTTTCCAGAATGCCTCAAACATTGTTTTTCAATATTCTTCAGAGGTCTATGAACATGGCAAACTTTAGATTTTAAGCACATGCATGACATACATGTCAGTCCGAACTTCCTGGCCTCTTGCTGCATATCTTGAGTATGCTTTTTATGTTTCTTTCTATCTCAGATAGCGTTCCTCTTTTCACAAAAGGATCTTATTCTTGTTCCCCTTCCACTCATTTGGAATTGTCATACCTCTCCTTTTCCTATTTCTGCCCTTAGTCACACTATTTCCTTCAGTATCTGAACCTATGCTATTTTCATTACTGCCACCACAAATGTACCTACTCAGTATCCCTAATTTCATCGTCTGTTGCATTTCTATTACTTTCACTACCAAGCAGCCAGTCAAGATCATCTACCTACCTCTTCCTCTTTATCATGAAAAATATTGTATTTGTCACATTCACTTTTGCCCCTCTCATTAGATTCATTACTCTGTTTGTGATGATCAACTATTTTCCCCTTGTTAACATCCATGACCTGCATTTTCTTTTGTGAAGTAACAGTATCACTTGTATCTGCATTGGTTTCAGAGGAAAGAATAGAAAAATAATTATTCTCCTCAAAAACAAATAAATTAAAAGCAATATTATCTATATCACTGAAATCTATGCTTCAATTACTCCAATGGGTCTTAAATTACAGTAAACTAGAGGAAAGCAACCATCAGATGTAATGCACAGCAGTCTTGCTACCTATATAAGGGAAACATACAGGAATGTTAACATTTCTATAAAGGGAACAAATATGTATTTCTTACATGAAAAAAGTATACTCCTTGGACAAGAGTATGAAAAAAAGTCAACCAGTGTATCATCAGTTTGGCATGCACTATACAATCTGGTGACATCAGATGTAGATATGTGGTGTTCACAGTTAAATAGCTGCTTCTGCAAAAACAAGTTGTACTTTGTGCTGTGTTTTCTGGTCTCTGGCTGGTTTAGAGATACAAGGCCTCTGTAAAAAGACTCACAACATCTTAAAATGTAATTTGCAGTGAAAGCTAAATTTCCATAATAATGTCAGATATGAGGTCTCCGTTCTTAGCTCTCGATGTGCTACCTACTAGTATATGTATAAAGGTGGTTGATCTGCTATGCTAATGCTCATTTTTGTAGTAATATTACGAATATCATTCACATTTTAAAAGTTTCCAAACTATCAGAGTACAGCAATAATGCTTATATTAAAATATTTACACAATTGCATTATTAGAAGCTGTTATTCTATCAATCTCTCTATGCACAAAACCATTATGTACAAATGTTAAGTATGTTTATGCTGCATATTTCAATGACATCTAAGAAATTTCATATCTCAAATCTCATTTGTTCTTCTTTATAGCAAAAGTGTATTATGCTGTTGGAAAGGAGATTAGAGGTCTGCATGGTGGAAGAGGAATATGTTCTTGTGATGAATATGCCAAGTGTTCCTGTCTAAGTACCAATATTTCAGTCATGTCAACTACTACCGCTATAGTACCAGTTTTTCAGCATCCAAAAATAGGAATCAGAGCTAAAAAGAGTAAGTTCCTTACTCCACTACGAGTGGTTGAATTGTTTGCAATATGTAACATTATGTACCACGTACTATAGGATAGAATAAAATGCTACTCTTGCTAAGGTACCACCTACCCAGATTAGCACCTATAGCATCCATTTGTACAGTGTAGTTTTAATCTCAGTTTCAAGTGGTGATGCAACATGGACAGGAGCATACACAGAGGGCTAAAGCCCCAACCCCCCAGGTATCCAAAATGTAATATTGAAGTAGTGCAGTCTCATTTTTTTGTTTCCTGTAGCTCATACACTTACAGGTTTCGTATATCACATGGTATCTGTTAATAAGCAGCAATGTAGCGTTTACAAGCTGTCAATACACGCTTAAAAAGCGCAATATCAATATATGATAATATGAACAGCAATCTAAATATAAGTTCTAAATGCATCAGCACATCAGTTGTAGCCCGCGCCGCACCACTGTATTGGGTTGGCTGCATGTTGAGACTTGCCTGATCTCAGTCTCTGCCTCCCCTCCTGCGGCTAGCTGTATGCTTATCGCAACATTCTTGACTACTTTATATTGGGAAGCCAGAGAGAAAATGATGCAGATCAATTAATCCCCAGTGCTATTGGTGAACAACAACAACATTCTTGACTCCCCTCTCGTCCCTCTGCCGCAATGCTTTGCGCTTGTAGCATATCGAGACTAGTCTCAGCCGTTTCTATGCTGACCTTTAAACGTGTGTGAAGCGAAGCGCTGTTTGTATTCAAAGTAATTCTTTAAATGTGTCAGTTTTGTGCATATATTTGTTAGTCGCCAACATGAATGAGACAGCTAGTGAAAACCTTTTAGAATTTTTATTAAAAACTGCTTTTTCTTCATTAATTTACGAAGAAAATGCGAATTAAAGGATAACAGACCTACTCCTACACTCAGTTTAGTTTTAAGTGAAACAAAACAAAAACGCGCATTTCAGATTGGTTGGCACGGGAAGTATAAGTGGCTGACTGCAAGTGCTGTTAATAGTAAGTTTTATTATGTATGGCTTTTGTTTGGTGGTGAAAAGGAATGGTGCAACGATGGCATTTGTACAATAAAGAACTTTGACAGGAAAGCGCAAAAGCATCAAATATCAAAACGTCACCTGCAGAACAAAAAATCTTTTCAGTTATTAGGAAAAAGCCGAATTGAGCACGCCCTTTCTGAAGCCACTCGTCTGCAATGAAACACAACGAACAAAGTGCATCCAACAGGAGAGTATTGGCTCGTCTTATTCAAGCAACTGTGTTTCTTTGTAAACAAGAACAGCTAGCCTTTAACGGCCATCGAGAAGACGAATCCTCCAGCAACAAAGATAACTTATCTGGAATTGTTGGATTTGCTAGCTCAAGCGCAGCAGATGCGAGATCATTTATCATCATCTTCAGCTTTTAAAGCAACTTCTCCAGATATTCAGAATGGTCTAACAGAAACGATAACTCTGGCAGTTAATGAAAAAATAAAAGCTGAAATTCAGGACTGTAGTTTCATATCGGTTCGTGCTGATGAAACATTAGACGTGTCATGCAAGATTCAAATGAGTATAACATTCAGATACTATATTTAAGATATAATTGAAAAAGGATTCGTTGGATTTTACGACGTATCCAGAGATAAAACTGAAGGTTTGTCAAAAATTATTCAAGCCGTATTGAAAGAATGGAATGTAGAAGGAAAGGTGGTTAGTCAACCATATGATGCCGCTTCAGTAATGGCTGGCAGAGAAAGAGAACTACAACTGGTGAAGCAGTTTTGTCCACATGCGCTATTTATTCATTGTTACGCCCACCAATTGAATTTGGTGCTATTATATGTCTTTAAAACTAGTACTACTCCTAAGTACGTGTATTTGTAAGCGATCTTACTGCATTTCATTCTTTTTTCAGCGAGTCATCAAAACGAACTGTATTGCTAACTGAAAAAGGATTCAAATTGCCACATGTAAGCAAAACGCGCTGGAACTTTCGTTCCAGAGCAGTTTCAACAATATCAAACCATTTCTCAGAACTATACAGTGTTTTAATGACATCATTGACTATATAGACTCTCAGTGGGACCCAGAGTCGTTGAACGGTGCTATGGGATTGAAAAGACGGATGGATGATCCTGTGTTTGTCTACTTGCTTTGCTTATACCGAGCATGATTTGTTTAATGATGATCGTCTCTTTAATGTTCTCCAGTCAAAAGCTACTGTCAGCTTAACTGCTTGCCACAACGAAATAAGAACTGTGTTGTTAAACATTCAACAGCTAAGAAGAGAAACCTTTGTTGACGAATTCATTAACTGCAGCTTAAGTTTGAATGCCAATTTAACATTCTGTGACAATCAGAAAACAAGCCTGAGGGTATTAACTTACGAGATATTAGATTCACATACTGTTCAGATGGAAAGAAGATTTCAAGATTTTCCTGAAATTCAATTTGTTGAATCGTTCAATGAAAAGCCTTTCCCGGACTACCAAAAGGGATTCCCAAAGCTGAAACTGCTTCAGTTATTAGAACGGTATCCCTTTTTTAACCAAGAACAACTTGAACATGAACTGTGTAACATTTACGCTGATGAGAAAAAACATATATCTGCACGGAAGCTACTAAAATACATTGTTAACAATTATTTAGATTCTGTTTATGAGGAAGCATCAACGTTACTGCGTTTGGTTTGGACTCTATCCGCAACTACAGCAAACGAAGCATGAGTGCTCTTAAAAGAATGAAGAATTATTTAAGGAATTCAATGTCTAACACTCGACTGTCGTGTCTGAGCACGTTGGCAGTTGGAAAAACACAGCTTGGAGAACTATCCAGTGATCAGATGTTTGTGGAACGGCTATAGGCTTACTTGTGGAAAGAATAGACAGGCGTATTGCATTTGTGTACAAGAAAGTATAATTGCTTTGTTCCTTGTGGTTGGAGTTCTCCAAATTTTTCATTGTTTCTTATGCAGGTTAGTACGTGTATAGTAGACTGATATAGTAGCTCAGTTTTAAAATGTATTATTATTATTATTATTATTATTATTATTATTATTATTATTGGCAGTAGTAGTAGTATTGTTATTCATTTTAAATGTATATATTTTGTTTGTTCCTTAGAATATTTTATGGTCTCCCTATGTTAACCTTGAAAAGCATACTACGCCACTAATAAGTAGGTAAAAAGTACTATATACATAAAACTGGCGGTAAATATTGGAGAATGACAAGGCATTTAGTCTATTCTTTTGAAAGATTATCATTCCATACATTTGTTACAATATTGATTAAATGGCTTGATCCACTCATTTTAGTCTCTGCACACATTAAGTCACAAGTAGCTACCATTAGATGGTTACAGAGCACATCCTGTAGGCAGAGGCGTAGCTGGGGGATGGAAACCCCCTTGCTAAAATTTGTTTTAAAAATAATAGCAAGAAAGTTTTTGTTAAAATAACAGTATCTTTCTAGGTTGGCGGGAAGAGATACTTCTTAATTGCACACTAGTAGCGGTATATTTACGCTGCATGTCTTAGACAATATCACCAAAGGTGACAACAACAGAAACTGTACAAGCTGTTAAGATATCAGGGGCATGTTTTCGTTCCGGTGCTAAATATGAGTGGTTTCCAAATGGGTGCAAAATCTCCCAATTTAGACTACTCTATTTTATAGTAAAACAAAATGGCCTGCAGTGGTAATTTAAAATATTTCACAGTGGTCACTAATTATCACAACGCATTTGCACTGAGAATATTCAAAATATCCTATCCTAATTTTAATTCCAATTACTTTACCTAAGTATGTGAATATAAAATCAATTTATTTAAATATTTCAACTCAGGTCTAATTCATATTTATCATTTGAATTGCTACAAATTATTTAAAAATTGAATTCCTATACATAACCTACCCTTAATGTTTTTCTGGCTACGCTACTGCCCGTAGGTAGTTGTAGTGAAATGATTGCATCTCCTCATAGTCTAGTGGTTGACACACATCACTGGGTATGAGTCCCAGCTACGAGTTTGATCTCTATATATTGATGTTTGCCTTTTGGTTCTATAAACATTGGCGACTCGTGACTTACAAGTTCGGGAGGGCCGCAAGTGATGTTTACGCATTAAACATGTTTTACACGGCAGGCTTTATTCTACAGTTTACCAGAAAACAACTAAATAAACAAAATACTATTGGTTTCTATCCCATTTGCTCAGTTGACTGCACTTTTCAGCTCGTACAAAATCCTATGTATTAGTGAAATTCAGAAATAAAACGTGCCCCTATTAAAGCGAGCGTAAATTAAACTACATTAATAATTATTCTTTTCAGTAGCAGGAAACCTTGCCCCATTCGTATCATACAGTGCGCCCGTGCGCACTGAATATTCGTTAACATTTCAGGGAGAACACACGATTTTATAACAAATGGATCTTCCGTGCTTTGTTTTCACAAAATAAGTGATTTACACATCTTAATCATACATACCCACTTACACATCGATAAGTCTATGTTTCGTGAACATGCTTCTTCTAACTTTAAGTTTATACCTTCTATAATAATACATGTCTATTCGGACATCAGAGTAAGAACCGAATTTCTTAAGCAGAAACACATAGTTTATTTTTGCTCTTGCGCAATCTTATCTCGTATCCAAACATGTATGTGATCAGCAGCATCATTTCAATTTCTTCTTGGGGAGGGGGCACGATTGCATTTCTCCAAATTTTTATGTGAATTTCTAAACCACATTTACGCTAAGAGAAAATAATACTTTATTTCTTAAATGTGAAATATCCGTATTAAAAGTACAGTTCTCGTAATTTTTCTTTTGGTAGAGCAATAATTACCAGTAGCCTAACTATTTCTCATAAATTGGGACTTCCCCCCCCCATGTACCCTGAAATTTTGCCCTGTATATGATGAATTGATGACACTAAACAATAAACAACATTCATTAGAAAATGTTCAAGAGTATAAAATAAACTGCAGGAAATTATTATGCATCTGTATGCCTCTCAAATAAATAAATAAATAAAATAATAGTTGACTGTAGCTAAACTGACCCACTTAATATTCCGTAGACGAAGTCCATTCTCCTCTCCTTTTGTTTAACAAAATGTTTGAAATCAGGTGTCGAAAGAAGGGCCTCCTCAATAAAACACGTCACTTAAGCAATTAAGTTTGTCTTCATTCAATGTGACTCCTAGGGTACGTTTTTATCATTTTGAGAGCTGAAAAATACAGTTTACTCTCTGATGTGTCATGGAAATCGTGCAAATGATGCGTTGCTATTTACACTGCGCATTATGAATCTTTAACTAATTAATTTCACTTCAAATGCATACTTACACTTATTTTGCGGTTTCCACTAGAAGCACACCACTTACACTGAATTCACTGGTTAAGTTAGATGTTTTGCACAACACGTGTTTCAAAACTGTAGTGGAACATAGCTAACATGTACATAGTGTGTGAATCACAGCACTGCGTGAGGGCTAGTGCGTGCAATGTGATTATGTGAATCATAAACAAAAACTACCAAAGATTGCAGTATAAGGGAGATTATTTATTTTCTGCTCTGAATCGTCTTAACTACACAATGCTATACTTTAAAATGCACTAAAACTTAAGAATAAAATTTAATTTAAAATCAATCCATACAACAGAATTAAATTTTAAATTGAACAGAGTACTTTTCTTTTTCATATGGTGGCTGCAGTGAAATTGAATGAATCCATATGGAAATGACCGCGTGGAGAAAGAACCAATAGCGAAGCAACTTGTACTCCGCCAAATTGTTATTACTAGGACTGCGACATCGGAGTCGCTACGTGGAGGAAAGCGTATAGAATAGGAAGGTAAGGGTGTAGCGATAAGGGCTGACATTTGCCCCGCGCGGTACAGTCTATACAAGAAGAATTACGCATGTCTCGAGAACATTTAGTTTATTTATGCAATATTATTTATAATATATACAGCTGACTTATATAACTGACATTCTTTATTAAACTATTAATGCATAAGGCTATGTCACAATATGCACAAGGGTAAGATTCTATCAGTTTATTACAATGAGCTATAACCCGCAACTTTATATCCTGTAGTTTACATAACGGAATATCGGCAGAAATAAATGCCGCATATAGTTCATTAAACGTTTGATTTGATGGAGGTGACTCTTACTGTAGCAGTTTATCCTCACATTTTGCAATACAACCCTTGTATGTTTCTGTGTTGACATGTTCTCGCACATTACTCGATCTACTATGCGCAGAAGCAATTATTTTATTGTGCTATTGCACGCTTTGCAATAAAGGTTTTCATTAATAATAGAGAAAACATTTTTCCCATACTCCAATATATAGTTTTGCAGCATCGTGAACTTTCGTAACCTTTCTTTTAGCATTTCGTCTACGTGAACACTGTGCGGCAATACATTTGACTCAATTGTACAGGTAATCTTCTCCTTGTACACAGTCGATTACAGGACGCCTCTAAACAAACGTAACGACTCCGATGCCGCATCCTAGTTATTACCTCTCTACACCCTTCGCCCACAGTTGAAGCATTCCCCTCCGCATGTCTCACTTACAAACGCGAGCATTCTTGGACGAACTTGGGTAGTCCGAAATACTCTCTGTAACAAAAACATTCGCGCTAATCACTATATAAGCGTTGAAAAAAACATTTTAAGCAAAAAAATATCTACAAACGAAATAGGGGAGTGCATAAATGTATAATGCAATGACATCAACGTTATTCTTCCTTTCCTATTTTTATTTAGGAAACGTTTATTTATGGGAAGGACACCGCCCTAGAGTCCTCCATCACCAGCCACCACTGCTTTAAAAAGTTGTTTCTTCATCATGTTGACCCATTAAATCTTTTATTTAGTACACATACCCTGATCAGTGATCCAGTTGACACCCCCCCTCATTTAGACAAATCTCTAAAAGTGACCATGGAATGAAGGTATGGTATGACTGACATCGTGAGTTTCAGCTATTCCTGTTTCAGTCTGCTACCAAATGCACTCCCTCTGTATGCCCCTGAATATGGACACCAGTGTTTACAATTGGTTTCTTTCTCGTTTTGATTTATCTCAGTTTTAGTGGTTATATGGGTACTGTTTTGAAAGTTCTGGCTTCAGTTTTCTTTTCTTGGAAGATAAGAATTTGTCTTCTTCTTCATTTTTTTTCGTATTCTTCAGAGAATAATATAGTTTTTTTCTCTTTAAGTATTACAGTCCTGCTATTGTTTTTAACATTAGTATCACATATCATCTATGTTTCTTTCCGTGCAGCATTATTGATATTTTGCACTGAAAAACCACACCACAAGCACGATAATAAAGAAAGGAGTAAAAAATGAAAAGTGAGTTAAGAAATCTTACCTTTGCTTTCTTTTTTCAGGATACACCGGACCATGTGGAAAAAGATGCGTAATTGTAATTATGTCAGCCTACGTATTCATGATGTCTAGTCTTGTATCCTTTTTGTGCTGCGAAAATAGGTAAGTAAATTCTAAGGATGCAAATACCCATCTTTTTAGACTAGGATTGTGACTTTACCAATGAAGTTGCAGTTGATGACAATAATGACATCCATATCTGTTGCACCATCATTCTAATGACTAAATCCATGATGTTGATAGATTTGGGCTAAAATGTTAAATATTAGTGGTGTCATGGCAAAACTGACCAAATCCAAGAAACTTAAATTTTCTGGTAACAGTTGAATATTACAGTATAACGAACTATCTATCATTGGGTGATATGAGGGTTTGTAAAACACGATTAAATTCCATAGCAATCGGGTCTTGAAAATGTCATGTCATAGCAAAAGAGGTCAACTGCAAGATGCTTGAGTGTTGCATCAAAACCACCCAATTCCCGTTTTTTTCTTATGGTATTACAATATGAAATGCTCGGCCATCTCCATTTGGCTTCACTTCCGGATATCTAGAGTAAAAAGAATAATAGTCACCAGAACGAGAACTAAGCAAAAGAATGTTCGTGGGGAGCCTCATTTGACTGTAGATGTTGGAGCTGATCGTCCCATTTAGAAAAAAGGGAAGGTTATAGAAACCATTCAGATAGAAATTGTATCTGTAGGAGTTAATATCAATAAGAAGAAATAGCCAGATGTTGAAAAGCTACTGAAGACCCACTTTGAGAATGAATGGCGATCTACAGAAAGGTTACAGTTTTATGTAGATCCATTGAAAGACATTTGATAATGTTGATAGTAATGAGAACAGCCTGCTCTGTGAACGTGAGCAGTGTGATGAAGTGGGGTTCTTAAGTGTGAAGCTATGGTGAAATTGAAATTATTGCAGTTCCATAACATATAATTTTGGCATTAAACAGTAATTTATTACATTATTGTTCTTAAAAACAGTGGCGGCTGCTGCATAAGAACACAAGAGCACATGAACCCAACTTTTCACACCTGGCGAATTGATTGGCTATTTTTTCTTTCGGTGCTAAATGTAACGTATATGCGGTAATTTAAAATCTACGGCATTTAAATCTGCCGTGCTACTCCTCTAAGCTCCATGAGATGTGCATCAAGGTCACTAGCACATCTTGACTTGTGCAGGAAGGAGCCTCTGCGCATGCGCAACTGGTATGATGTAATTACCTTATGGGGCCAGATGCAGGCGGACCGTGTACACCTGAAGAAGTGCATGACCTGGCGAAGCTTTACCCGCACTCTGATTCCAAACTCACTACAATTTTAAGTCATTGCCACTAGGTAGTAGCACACTATGGCAGAAGTTAGTATGTCACTGTAGCAGAAGAAGCTACGTGCATGAGTGCGGAAACTTCTCCCGATTTTTCCATAACCTTCATAATCTCAAATCCAAATTAATTCGCACATTACTTCATCCTTGCCCTAACACACTGTACATAATTATGTGCACAACAACAAACATCCACAAAAGAACACTTTTCTTTCATCAGACAGGATATGCATGATTATGATTATTATTGTTCTTGTAGTTGTTGTTAGGAGCAGCTGCAGTTGTATCAATATATTCATAATCATCATGATTATGCAACATATCCTATTTCACAGTTTCAGGGCTGTCTGACTAAAATTTTGTGAACACCCAAAATTGAACTCACAAGCCGCTACTGCTTAAAATGAATGTTCCTGCAAGCTGTGTTACATATTGTAGAAAACATATGGTGTAATGTCACATCAAAAATAGCCAACTCTACCCGTGACAAAACAAAACAGGCCAACTCCAAACAGTTTAATTTGATTTCTATGAAATTACTGCACTGTGGTTTTTCATTAAGTTTGCTTTTACCGCTACATAAACCACGTGTTCTTAAAAAAACACCAAATTGAAATGTGAAAGGAGACCGACACAGCGGATTATTTGTGTTTTTCTCAAAACTGATCATGATGGAGTTGGCCAATTTTGCTATGACGCTATTCATATTATGCATGCACAGCCTTAAGAATGTTTTATGTATTTCCTGCTGTAGGATGTCAATTGAACTTAATAGATCCTCACAGTCTGTTAGAAGACTTATTTTCTAGCATACAGGTGGTTGAGCTAAATTAATGCTATGAAAATGCAAGGAAGAAATCCAGATAGACAGGTAGAGCTATGGATAGTGTACCTAATTATAACGTCTTGGAACTTTAGGCATGAAAGGTGGTGATTTGAGGATCTGAAAGAGGATATGAAGGTATTAAATTAGGTATTATCTTATATTATACTACCCATTCTGCAAACCAAGGCACTATTATAGACATGCAGAAATTAGGTGGGGTTGTTTATGGAAACAGTTTTAAAGTACTGGTACCAGATTCAACAACTTCCAGAAAAGCATATAACAAAAAATTGTTTAAAATATCAGGGAATGATAAGGATGATACATAAAACAGAATACACATAACCTACCAATAAATTCTATGGGATATTTGGGCTGGAAGAATCAATTTACAGGGAGGATTTTGACACCGGGTATAAGGTCAGTTAGAGGAATTGGATAGACAAACTTTGTATGTACCAATGAAAGACAAGAGCTCTCTTAAATTGTATGTAACTGTTTAGCTTTATTCTAAAACAAAAGGGTATATTTATAACTGTGATATTAGGCTAAGTGAAGGTATTGTGTGGCTGTGACGGGGATATGGAGATCTAAAGGTTTCAGAAAGAAGGTGGATCAGGAACTTTGTGTGATTTGTGGAAAGGAAGAGGATGCAAAACATATTTTAATTGACTATTCTTGAACACAAAAATGGAGAGTGAACTTGCTCTTGCTCAAACCAAATTGGCATGAGATAAATAAAGAAACAGTGTGTAGGAACATTATTGAAAATAGGTCGCAAATCCAGACCTTAGAAAAAGATTTATACAAAGTCAAAAATAAATGGACAATGTCAATTGATAAGTACTCATGGATTGTAAGAGCTTACAGAATATTTATTCTTGTTCTGTAGTTATGGCATGGTGAAGAATTAGTGTTGATTTCAAGCCATAATCTATTACAAACCACATACATTATTCCTAATCAGCAGCAGATTAAATTACTAAGATCTCTCAATTTTACACAGTCCAACTACAATTTTTGCCTGTTGAAACCATTTTGAAGGGGCTTTCCAATGAGCAGCTGTTAGCTACAAACTTAAATTGATTACATTTTCATGCTTACTTCTAAAATTTGCTCTTGTCTGTACACCTAGGCATTTAAAATTTTTCCCCACTAGATTCAATTTTATATTTAGGGTACCAGGACAAGTACAGACAATAATTCCTTCTGAAGTCTCATTGATTGATAGCGAATTAATTGTTGATGAATAAATAAAACTATTAAGCCTGAATTTTAAATTACTAAGACCTTTAGAAACATTACTTATTTTAAATACTTTGCAACAAGTTTTGACAGCCATGCTGTCATTATGAAGCACAAACCCTTACCGAGTATTGGAAATGCCTGTAGAACTAAACTGTAATGCTGTCTTCAACTTTTTAATGAGGCTGCACTGGCAGGAGTTTGAAATTAATCATTTAACCTTCTTGCCACCCAAACTATCTTTCAAAGGTTAAACAATCATTCTAATGTCCCTCAGTACAAAGTTGCTCTGTTGCAGCTGCTTTTTCCACTTTCTTCTGTTTAATATATCTAAAATTTTCTTCAGCCTAGTGAAAACATTTTAATTGAGAAACATTAATGCATTTGTGAATATTTAACTTTGACGCAGTAATTTGTATCACAAATTATGTAAATGTCAGAGTGATTGTAGTGTGAATATGCATTGTTGTGTGACATTGATTTGAGATGTTTGTTGATTGTAATTATTGTCGAGAAGTGGGTTTATACGGCCTTACTGAAACTGACAATAATAGCGTGCAATAATGTAGCGAGGGGATGAGCTGTTTATCATTATTAGAGACGAGCAAATGACGTCAGAGTGGCGTGTTTTTCTTAGAATTTGCTGGAACATTTTCCCCAGAGCATATGTTTTCGTAATTTTCATTGGATATAAATATAGACGCTAATGTTGGCGCGTTTTCTTAACCAATAGCAGCTCGGTTATAATCTTTAGGCATATTGGGGCGAGGAAGTATAAATTCAGTGTCAGAATCAAGTTTCACGTAGTTCAACGAAGGCATTCATGGAGTATGCATCGCACGAAGTTCATCAAGGTTACGCGTAGCAAATTTGCGAAAAATCTCTCGTGTCGTAAAGTTAATTACACAAAAAGTTGAAGTACGCGTATTAATAATGTGCAGTAAATAAGTTATTATAACAGTTTCAGATTGGCGAGTGTCAAGATTAATAGGTTAAAAGTGAATAATGTGTTACGACAATAAAAGTGTAAAACAAATTCTTTCATCAGTGTTATCTTTGGATAAAAACTCCTTTCCGTTTACACACCTGTAAAAGATAAGTGCTTGACTGAGAAATCATAGCTAGCCGGAGGACAGTGAACCCAAAATTAAATACAATAACAGGCGCTCAGCAAAAGATAACACGAAGTGACCGCGACAAATTGTCTTTTATACGTGCGGCAGATAAAAATGAAACATCTACCAACTACCAACAAATACCACCGCAAATTGGCGCCCAGAACGTGGGGCGAATTAACCAGGAAGGAGTGAAATAACTAGGAAGGGGCGAAGGAACCAGGACGTGGAGCGAATGGAGCAGTGAACTGAACTACAAGACGCAGATTCCAGAAACAACTACAGGAACGACAGACGACGCGGATGAGTGGACATCGTAATTCCGAGATTAAAAGGCAACAGGGGAATTCAACTACAGGACACAAAAACATCGAGACGATGTAGATTCATCACAATGCGACACAGAGGCGACATATACATCTAGGAGAGAGGGGCAGGAAGCTGGACATCAAAGCAACATCAACAGACAGCATCAGTAAGGTCAGAGTATAGTAATTTTTTTTATCCTAAAAAAATTGTAACAATCAAATGTACTTGAGGAGTGGCAGGATTAAGAGAACAATGGCTACTAATAATATTTAAGAAACAATTATGGAAGGGGATAATGTAACAGTTAGCTGTAATTCGATACAGGTTACAGAAAATAGCTCAAACAATGTAGGATTTGAGGGAGGAAATGTTAGTGAAGAAAGTCAGAATGGAATAGCAGGAAATGTTAATTTTGATGCTAGTATGATGATGGAAATGCTGAAAGATATTGTTAAGAGTATTAGAGATCAAGTCAGGGAAGATATGCAAAAGAATAATAGGGAATTGAGAGAAGATATGGAAAAGAATAAGAAAGAATTGAGGGAAGATATTAGTAAGAGTATTACAGATCAATTAAGGGAAGAAATTGGTAAGAGTAATGAGAAATTAGAGCATAAATTAGAACAAAACAGGGAAGAAATTGAAAAGAAATTTATGGAGCTAGATAGTGGCATGATGAGAATGAGAAATGAAAATCAGGAAATGATAGCAAATGAGATAGGGGAAGTTTCAAAGAAAATGTCAGACATGAGCAGGGAAATATCTAACCAAAAAAGTGAGGTTAATAATAAAATTGAACATGTTGATGTAAAATGTACAGAGTTAGGTAGCAGAATGAGTAGCATTTCAAGTGAGTTAAGAGAGATGTTGGAGGCTACAAATGCAGATTTAATGCAGGTGCAAGTTAATTTCAGAGGGGAGATATCTGAAATACAGGAGTCAGAAACACAAAGAAATAAATTGTCTGAAGAAGTTAAAGTTCTGTCTATAGATTTGAATCAAAAGCTAACTTCTGAAATTAACAAACACCAAGATGTTCAAAATGAAAACTCCAATCCAGTACAGTTTATTACAGATTTGTCACAGTACTCTCAAATTAAAAAGATAGCCGAAGAATTGAAAATGACAGTTGCTAAAAGATGTGTTGTTCAGAAAACTTTAGATTGGTTTCAAATGTTATCAGGGGAGAAATTTCATATGAATCTATAAAGAGGCTATTCATGAACAAATTTTGGAAGGTTTATGATACAGCTACGAGTAATGCTTAGCTATAGACAATTTGATCCAGGAAAGGGAATAGAAATGACCGCTAAAAAAAAAGTAAGCAAATCCAGGATAGTTAAAGCTGAACTACAAAATAAAGTATTGGAATGTAAGAGGGTTAACTATTTATATATAAGAAAGGAGATATAAATTCAGGACAAAAATAAATGTTTAATAAAAAAAAAGGTAAACATAATTAAAACAAATACTTATGTAGCACACAGATATGTGAAATTGTGTCTGGAATTAAGTGTTGTAAATATATTTGTGTAGAGGATAAATATTTTGGTAAATGTGTTCAATAATTACAAAATGAACCAGGTTAAAAATCTTGAATGTATAAATTTTTGTCAACAACCTAAGACAGTAAACCAATTTGTAACAGTAACTAAATAATTCAGGGTACAGTATTTGCTATAAAAGAATTGTAATGTTAGATGTATGTATATAAACACATTAGACCAGAGCCAGTAAATAATGGCGAGATAAAGGTAAAACATATGTCGTTTGTTAAATGCGTGTGAAGTGTTAAGTGAAAGTGATAAATAGCGTGTGTTCCAAGATTTAGGAGACCAAAAACCCAATTATAAAATTTCCAAACAAGTTATAAATATTTATAATTATGTTTCTAGTGGGGCATATGCCGCAGTAATTTGTATCACAAATTATGTAAATGTCAGAGTGATTGTAGTGTGAATATGCATTGTTGTGTGACATTGATTTGAGATGTTTGTTGATTGTAATTATTGTCGAGAAGTGGGTTTATACGGCCTTACTGAAACTGACAATAATAGCGTGCAATAATGTAGCGAGGGGGTGAGCTGTTTATCATTATTAGAGACGAGCAAATGACGTCAGAGTGGCGTGTTTTTCTTAGAATTTGCTGGAACATTTTCCCCAGAGCATATGTTTTCGTAATTTTCATTGGATATAAATATAGACGCTAATGTTGGCGCGTTTTATTAACCAATAGGAGCTCGGTTATAATCTTTAGGCATATTGGGGCGAGGAAGTATAAATTCAGTGTCAGAATCAAGTTTCAAGTAGTTCAACGAAGGCATTCATGGAGTATGCATCGCACGAAGTTCATCAAGGTTACGCGTAGCAAATTTGTGAAAAATCTCTCGTGTCGTAAAGTTAATTACACAAAAAGTTGAAGTACGCGAATTAATAATGTGCAGTAAATAAGTTATTATAACAGTTTCAGTTTGGCGAGTGTCAAGATTAATAGGTGAAAGTGAATAATGTGTTACGACAATAAAAGTGTAAAACAAATTCTTTCATCAGTGTTATCTTTGGATAAAAACTCCTTTCCGTTTACACACCTGTAAAAGATAAGTGCTTGACCGAGAAATCATAGCTAGCCGGAGGACAGTGAACCCAAAATTAAATACAATAACAGGCGCCCAGTAAAAGATAACACGAAGTGACCGCGACAAATTGTCTTTCATACGTGCGGCAGATAAAAATGAAGCATCTTCCAACTAATAACAAATATACCACCGCAAATTGGCTACCACAACGTGGGGCTAACAAATAAACACTTCAACTTCAGCCATAGACAGACTTAATAAGAAGTTCTGGACTCTAACAAATGTCATTGCAGCTTAGTTCTATGACACTTCCATAACTTGTTTGGAATCGAGAGTGATATGACAATTATAGTGATGAAACATGTAGCACTAGATTTTAAATATGAGATAGATGTTTCTAAAGGCTTACTCTTTTGCAACTTTTACACACAAAATTAATTGAACAATTTCTGTGAGTAATAAGTAATAAGTGTGGTTTAAAAAATGAGGTAATTGCTGGCATATTTGTGATTTGCTGAGGGGGACTGAAGCCCTTCTTAGCGTGAATCCTTTTCTGATAAAACAGATTGAGCACAGAACTGCTAACATTAAAATTCAAAACAAACTAGATTATATTCACTAAATCTCTCTCTTTTTTGGGGTGGGGGAGCTGATTAGTTTAGTTTTAGAACAAAAGGGCCATTAGGTCTTCCAAGCAGAATACTGCAAGTTGTAGGTAATTGTACGGTAATCAAATGTTTAAACTTTCTTATAATACAGGATCCACAATAAAATACCTCTGTATGTGTTAATTTTTTTAAAATCAATATGTCAATGTACAGTTTAATCGTCAAAGAAACTGCACATCTTGCTCTTCCTCCAAATTCCTTGATTACCAGTTTAAGTGTAAGATATGAATATCAATTTCTCCAAAAACATTTGCTAAATTTTTCACACTGCAGAGACTTTTAAATGTACTTCTACAGACATTATTGATATAAAAGGTTATGAGCACACAGAATATGCATTTGGAGATGCAATCACTGACATTCTTATTCATAAATTATAAAAACCAAAGTTGAGTTATTAGCTTCTCAATACCAAAGTATCTTTTCATGTCCTATATTTCCTTAAGCAATGCCTGGGAGGTTCAAAGCTTGCTCTCAGCGTATCGACAATTGAAAAACTAAGTTATTATGATTTTCAAAAGGTTCTGTATTTCTAAGCTAATTTGTAATAAGTGTAGCATTTTTAAAGTAATTGGGTATTACAAATAAAAAAATTGTTATATTGGTTTTCATTTATAGGAGTACCAAGACTTTCAGTACTGCACGTTGCTTGAGAAGAATTTTGCCATTGCCTAAGACACCTGTGGGACGTGTAGAAGCTGATCCAGAAGTTGAGGAAGGTGGTAATTTGGAGCAACAGAATATCAGTGCTGCTACTGCTTCTGCTTCTACTGTTCATACCCTGACAGAGAGGTTTTGGCTGGTAAGATTTCGCACTACAAAATGTTTGTGCAAGTATATCTGATTAATTTAAGTTCAGCAAGTAGTTCATTTTATGAAGTATAATTATGGAAAGTGTAAAACTAAATAAGCTCCACTTCTCTAAGTCTATTGATCTACTGTGGTAAGTTGCTAGTCAAAAGATGATGCAAAATATGCATCAGTCATATTTAAAACAAATAGCATTATGGAAATTCAGGACCATTTTTAACAAAACTCAACAAATACCATTTACAACATTTTACAGGAGAGGTAGTTTTTAGTACTCAATATCATTGACTCAAAAAATTAAAAAAAAGTAGTACTGGTCATCCTTGTAGATAGAAACTGATGCAGAAATAATTGAATTTCCTCACTAACTGCCTTTATTGAAAAAATAAAAATTACAATTTACAATTTTTTACAAAGCTCAACATATCCACGTTTTCATACATGCTTGTTTTTTATTATTTTTAAGCCAAGTGTTACAAATATACATTCTAGGTATTTCAATTCAGTGGGCTCTTGAATATATTACATTTTGTAGATAATATCAGAATAAGAAATTAACAATGTATTAGAAAATTTATATTTTTCTTGTAAGTTGACAGATAAAGAGAAGTTTCCACAGTAACAACATCTGTTTCTTACATCATCAACCTATTATGAAACTCATAGTCACACATTTTAATGAGGACTAAAGCAAAGTACCTGCCTTAATACAACCAGTTTTAGATTTAATGGTGTGTGAAATGCAATACAGTACTGAAGCACAGTCCTCTTTAATTTAAAGGTTCTTCAAATTGCATAATTTTGTCTTCAGTATAATTAGCATTCCCAACTATAACTTTTGAATAGAATTATTTTCTTTCCTGTGATAACTTTCAAAATAAGACATGAACTACTTCATTTCATTAGCTTTAATGCTTACAGGATTTACTGATGGAAGTTGAGGTGCTTCAAACATTAAATAAGCACTCCTCTTTCAGGTTTCAATGCCTTAACTTCTATCACTGAAGCAAAGTAAGTGTTTTGAAAAAGGCATAATGCAGTACTCCTGCCTAAGATATCTTAAAAGGCAATTTGGCTTTCATTACACGTTTTGAAGACTGATTTCATATCATAAATATACCAGTCTTTACCCCAAACCTTAACATCCCCAAACTTTCCCAAAAGCTCATAATATTCTGAGGGCAGATGATTGTTTCATGTTTTCTTAGTTCTTTTTCAATAAGGCCAAAAACAATGTCAGGAGGCAAATAGCCATGCCCACATATTGTGAAATGATGTTCAATTTCTTTAAATACATTTGAAATTTCAATGTAACTCATAAGCATCATTATGGAGTTTTGGTTTTGGGAGATACAAGAATCAGAAAATAATCTGAGATAAGATTTTCTGCATCTTCCTTCGTTAGACCTTGCTCTAATAATCTTAAATAGTCTCTCACAGCAGATGCAATTTCATTTGCTCCCCGTCCTGAGTCTGTCTCAAGCCATATATTACAAATATATTATGCATTCATACATTCGCAACTAAGTTATGGGATCGTATTATGGGGTAATGCACAGAAAAAGATAATACTTAGAATTTTTAGGCTGTAGAAGCATGCCTTAAGAATAATATGTAATTTAAAGAGTTTCATACTTGTAGAATGCCTATAAAGCATTAAGTATACTAACATTTCCTGCGTTGTATATATATATATACTAGGTGAGTCAGCTGCCCCTAAATATTTTTGAATTTATGCAACGTGCTAAGCGACATATTTGACTTACACCTTTCTTGAATGCCTTCTAATGTCTGATTTGCATAACACTTTATAGAAGAGGGATAGGTAACTCAGTGTATAAGTGTTTTACAGGACAGAATGCAATCGCTATGTATGTCGATACAAAAAACATCCCACCCTGACACTCGGAGCTGCAGTAGCACTTTTAGCCAATTTTACAAGCTTTTATTATTTAGCATACATTCATGCACACCTTTGAAAACGCCCCTGAAGAAGCAACCTATCACATGCATTGGTTGACAAAACCATTTGAAAACAAAATGGCATATCTACGCAGTGCGACCAATTGGATTTAAGCCATCAGTCAACGTTGTACAGCCTTGTCAAAAATTTCTAAATATTAGGTAGATAATTTCACTTATGTCAAAAACTATGACATGTTTCAGATCATACAGTAATTGCAATGAGTGATGCAGTTTATTTCTTTGAATTAAAGCTACCAAACCGAGCTCAAAGCACTGTATGACGCTGCAAAAAGCGTGAAAAGATTCAAGGCAGAGTCTATTCATTCGTATGGGAAACCCAGTTGACAAGGTAGCATTGGCCTAATGGTATTATCATGGTTGCTTTAATACTGTGTCACTTCAGTTCGGGTTCAAATCCTTCGGGTTAAGTTCAAACTTTGTATTATCTTTTGTTTTATCTCGTTGGGGCTATAATTTGATATTACGATGTAAATAATATTTTTGATAACATTATAAGTGTGTAAAAAATAGAATAATCGTCATGTTTTCCGGCGCAAAGAAGAGAACCGCAAAGCCCAAATCATCTACGGGCTTACTCATACGTGAAGAATGCAGGCAGATTATGCCGCGCATGTTACAGCATGCAAGAAGGTCTCTCCGGCAACGTACACAAATGTGCATTGATGAAGGGGGTCGTCATTTTGAACATTTACTTCGTTGATGAAATCCACGCTTTTTAACAATTTATTTTTCTGTTTACCCGTGAACTTAGCATATTTACAACTCCTTTGTCAATAGAAGAAGTGAAACATAAGGTTTAAACATGAAACAAAACATGTTATATTTAATATCGTCGATATGCGCCCAAGAGAACGAAAGCTAACTGCGTAACACGGTTTACAACACCAGATACGATACAGATTATTAGGGTAAACATGATACACAATTATCTGATTGTAATTGTTGTGTCTTTGGCTCACAGGAGAGCCAATAACAAAACTAAATAAATTAGTACACGAAAATAAAGAAAATAAACATAAGGAGAGAGAGAAAAAGAACCAAAACAATTTGATGTTTGTACCAGATTCGAACCTCCGAAGCTAACCTTTGCTTCAACACATTCCGGCAGCTAACCCACTCGGCCAGAACCCACGTAGTCTTTGCCGCTCTTCGGAAAACATTCCTCTATCTCCTTGCAAGCATTATATCCATGAACACCGTCTTTTTAAAGGCTTTCGCAGCTCTTTGGTTCGCATTCAGGCCTTTAATCATTAATGCTAGTTGCGTATAGTATCGAATAGAAGGGCAGAGCTACAATAACAGTTTGTTTATTAAAAGGGTAAATGTTTTCACATTAGACTACGACTCGTATAAACTGCGGGTTGCATAGATACGAATACCTAGGGGCAATTGACTCACCTGGTATATGAATGCATTAAATGTACAATACAAAGTTATAGTAGCCAAACTAAAAACATGGACATACATAGACATAATACAAGAACAAAGCAAAACTATTTTATTAGTAGAATAAGACGAATGCTGGGTCATAAAGGTATACAAAACAATACAAAAGATCTGTACAATTACCTACATAACCAATTAAACCGAATAACAGAAGATAAGAAAAAAACTTACAGTAACTAAAATGTGTCCTACTCAGTAGAAGGGTATAAACTGCTAAATGCATATAAACTTTGATGTAAATGTTTCATTGTGCCTACTGTTGTACAAGATGTTGCTTTGTTCAAATATATATATGCACTGCCGTTTGTGAAAATTGCAACACCAAGATGGAAGCGCATGAATTTAATGAATTTAATACCACAGGTTAGGTACCTACATGACAAGTAACAAACGATAAACTTTTCAAATCTACACATGACCTTTGAGCCCTAATATTCAGTATTTGGTGTGGCCTCCATGCGCTGCAATTAGAACTGCTATACGCTGTGGCATTGAATAAAACAGGCTCTGAATAAGTTCCTGAGGGATTTTCCTCCACGCAGTTTGTATTCGAGCTCACAAATCCGTGACACTGGTTACTGGAGGACCGTGACGTACCAGGTGCCGACCAACCATATCCCAGACATGTTCGATGGGCGATATGTCAGGTGAACGTGCAGGCCAGGGAAGCAATGGTACCCGTCGCTCTTCGAAGAAGGCTTGTACATTGTACAATATGTGACCGGGCATTGTCCTGTTCAAATGTGGCCTGCAGAGATGCCTGAAGCAGGGGGAGTACCTCAGGCTCTACAACCACCTTTAGGTAGCGGTTTCTGTTCAAAGTGCCCTCAATTCGTAGGAGGCAAGATCGGTTGTTGTAACCAATAGCGCCCCAAACCATCACACCTGGTGTTTGTCCGCTATGCCTCTCAACAATGCAACCCTCCAGGTTGCGATTACCACTGTACCACCGGCCATCACCGTAGGACGCGTTGAAGCGGGACTCGTCCGAAAAGACTACATTTTGCCACTCAGCACCCCAGTGACGGTGTTCACGTGCCCATTGCAGTCGGAGGAGCTTGTGGTTTCTGGACAATACAAACCGACGTAATGGCATGCATGCAACCAGTCCAACCTGCAGCAGACGGCGACGAACCGTCGATGCAGACAAGTTCACACCTGTTGCAGTGCTCCAGCGTCGAGCCAACACTGTGGATGAAACTGTACGATCCGTTATGGCCATGTGGACAAGATGACGGTCATCCCGTGCTGCGGTCATGTTCCGTGGTCCAGTACCCGCTCTTCGCTACGTACGACCTTCATCTATCCACTGCTTCCACACACGCATCACTGTCGTAGCGGCATGCCCTGTACGAGCCGAAATGTCACGATATGACAAACCGCTTCCCGGTGACCGATCATTCTGCCCCGTTCGACCTCACATGCCGATATGGCTCCCTTTGACGTCGACGAGGCATACTGGCACTTTTTTATTGTTTCCACCTTGTTTTACAGCTCTGCACTGACTACACTGGGCGCAACACTGACCTTGTCGGACCGACACGAAAGGGCTCTGCTCGGCCTACGTGTACCCCATCTTTCTGCAAACCTAATCACTTATTGCTTGCACACTCTTTTACACTTCCACCAAGTTTAGAGTTATTCGGAAAATCTTTTCTTGGTGTTGCAGTTTTCACAAACGGCAGTGTATACTTATTCTTTTTTATGCAACACCATCATTTAATAAACTGACAATTCTTGTAAAGTGTGTTTATAGTTGGAACTAATAAATGAATGAATGTGTAGTTAACCACTTTGTCTGTCTTCCTTTGTTAATTAATTCCAAACTTTGAGCTGACTTTAGCTCAACAAGAAAGCGTGCACAAACTGAGCAACTATCAGTATGATGGTTTCCAAAATCCAGGTCAAAATATTTGTAGAATACCTTTTTATACTTTAAAAGAGAGCAGCCCAACAACTCTTGTTCAACTAGAGAAGCATTGTACCTATCATACATTCTTTTCTGTTGGAAAATGTGACCGCTTAATTTTATTTCTAGAGTAATGAAAAGATCTGCATCGATACATAAGTATATCCTTCTTAATGAACTGCATCTGATCTTCGTCCCTTTCATGCAGCTTGTGAGCTTGTCCCCTCGACTTTCTTTATGTACTACAGCCTCCAGCTTATATCTTTTGGCAATGCGCCTGAGTCTGTCTCCGGACACTTCTGGAGAAATACATATGAAATAAATATAACTTGTTAAGACAGTTATTTTCACTCTACAAACTTTTTGTTTAGTCTATAGACTTGCCTGCCACTTATCTGAATTTTGAGGTACATACAAGAATCTCTCGGCCTTCTTCTTCTCTTATATAGTATGAGATTGGCACAGATCTTTGCTTAATTTTATCGTGTTCCTTCCCTCCGCATCTTTTAGGCAAGTTCACTCTTATAGGAGAATGAAACACAAAAATCACGTTTTACCTAAATGAAGAAAAAAAATGTAGTGGTAATATTATTTTCTTAGTCCGTCATACCGCTATCGCTGCGCAAGTGATAAAGTAACCACCTTATACGTCATCAGAGCCAGCATTGCGCTGGGAGCAGTTGGGAGATAGCAAGTCAGTCATTGCTGCACGTGCAGTAAGTAATACGTTTTCATAAAGTGTTCTTGTTGGTATTTAAGTTCAAGAGTAGCGTACTTTGTGGTTGTGTTTTGGTGATGGTATTACTGAGTCAGTTTAGTAATATACAAAAAACGTAATATTGTGAAAAATAAAATGCCTCAATGTTCTGCATATGGCTGTAATGTGAGAAGGGAAACACACAAGGGAACTTATTTTCATGCGTTTCCAAACGCAGACAAATCTCCGAAAAGATAATAGGATATGGATAGAATTTTGCAAAGGAAACATGTTTTGCCTGGTCCCGGTGCTCGTTTATGTTCCTTCCATTTTAAGGACACAAATTATGAACGGACACATTTATTAAAAAAACAGTTAATGCCGGATGAAAATTTCAGAGGGTTTTTATAAAAAAACTGGAACTATTCCAACCATAAGGAAAAATGAAGACAATTTCCAGATATCAAGTTCTAGTAAGACAATTGATTCTTCACTACCATCATCCAAGAGCAAACGACAAACAACAGGACGATATGAGGCTAGAAATCGTAAAGGATAGTTTCTGAGTTATGCGGTAGTGTTACTTGCAATAAGACTGACAACGAAGGTGATGGTGGCAAACGTTTTGAAAGGGAATTCAGAAAAGAAGATGATGAAGAAACCAAGAATTCAGAAGTACAAATGTGAACTAGGTAATGGAATCATAAGGAAATATATATTGTTGGAACCTGAAAACATCTACGAAACAAGCAACGATGAGTAAGATCAGGATAAGCTGAATGGAAGTTTCTACGAACCTGATACTTCAGATTCTTATATAAGGGATAACGAGGAAGAAGAAGAGAAAGAAGAAAAATAAGGAGATGAGACTTTCACTATACATTAAAATGAAGCTACAGCGGAATATTTCATTGTTGCTTGGACATCTCTACTTTTATTTTTCAAGGTATGTATTTTATGTAGAAATGAAGTAAAAATAATTTCTCATTACATTAAGGGAACAATGCTGTGTGTTAAAAAGTGTGTTATTGCAGTAACACATTCACTTGGAACTCACAAAATTTATCAGGAAAGAAACCGGAAGGAAATGCTTTCATAGTAAGCGGTTTATTATTATCTGGTACATTATTTCAGCAATTTAAGTCCTGAAATCACTGGACTTAGCAATGTTTTCAAGACGTACATTCGATAAAACCATTCGAAACATGGAAGCACCAGTTGTTAGAGCATTTTGGGTTCAACAAA
This sequence comes from Deroplatys truncata, assembly GCA_030765065.1. NCBI lineage: Eukaryota > Metazoa > Arthropoda > Insecta > Mantodea > Mantidae > Deroplatys > Deroplatys truncata. The sequence goes on from CM060990.1 coordinate 172,447,123, forward strand.
GAAAGAAGAACTTGAATTCGTTAAAAGTTTATGGTATAACTATATGGTTGGCAGCGGATGGGCAGTATTACTCCCCAGGATATTCAGCCAAATATTTAGTCTATTCTGTCATGGATTTAAATTCCTGCAAAATTATTATTTTTTAACTTGTTGAAAGGCGATCTGGAAAAGGTTGCTTGTGATAACACAATCACTAGGCTTGCAAAACAAGAAATGTGTAGAGTTGTAGTTTTTTTTCTCCGACAGACATAAAGGTGTGAGATACCTGTTAAAAATACAGTATCGGAAGTTGAACATGAATTTCACCAATGGCTTTGTCTAAAAGTCTAATGAAAAGAATTAAAATGGTAGAAAAAGATACCCAGAGCTGATGGCGTGGAAAGTCAGTATAAATAAGCATTTATGGTGGGCTGTGCAAAACTGTAATGAGAACGGTGCACATTAATTTGAAAAAATACATCAATTCTTCATCATAAAAAATGAACATAAATGGCTAGAAAACGGTGAATGGAAATCTTGTGAACATGATGAATTGTTGGAAGAAGATTAAAGAAATAAATTATGGATTAAAGGCGAATTAAATGCCTATCGTGCCCTGAAGAAAATTATTTTGTATAGCACCTTCTTGAAAGATTTGGCTCATATTCAACATTATATACATACTGGCAGTTTGAAAAGTTATCACAGTTTTCTCTCAGATATGCTCCGAAAAGAATACATGTTTCATTTAATGGCCTTCAACTTAGATCCATGGTAGCAGCGCTAGATCACAGTTTCAACGTAAATAAAAAATAGACTGGTGTCAAAACTCAGTACTCCAAAGCATCTGGGTCTTGCATCATGAAAAATAAATATGAGGAATGGAAACTGCTAATATGCTGAAAAAAAATCTGTGCACGCACATTGTGTGGATCCATTACCGGATGCACAATTGATCTGTCACTACCGAAGGATATAATAATAACTAATGGTTGAATTTAAAACTTACTATTTTTAATTTTTATGTTTATTAGTGAAGCTGGAAGCCTACATATACTTCGCTGGGTTCTAGAAAAGCATTTCTAATATTAAGCACTACACATTATGGTATGGCAACTTTTCTTGTGTCCAATAGCAGACCATGATTTAATGCACACTGTAAATTATTTGTAGCAGGAATATCGCCAGTTCTTATTTGCAGGATTTACAGGTCAGCAATTTCTTTTTAGCTCAACCTTTTATTCTTAACGCGAAGTTATGTCTAACAGTATTCAAAACATCACGATCTATAATTAATGTGCGAAAACTAGGATGCTTTGTAATACAGACAAAATCACCCTTCATCACTTTTGTGTTTTCATAGTCCGAGCAGCACACACTTTCCTTAACATTTTTATAGGTATACATTCCTTATACTACGCTTACACCAATGAATGGATCCAGTACGGTTTTCGGTGTTCACACAAACTGTCTCGGAATCGCTGACAGAATGGTGTAAATCTTCAAAATCGCTCCTTTTTTCGTTCAACTGATAAGGTCGGATACCAATTTCTCTCATTTTCAAAGCAGGTGTTGGGCTACTGTTAAGCACCTAGTATGTATTAACTGGATTATGAAAAGTGATTGGCTAGCTTTAGCTCTGATCTTTGTTATTCAGAGAAGTTAGGAGCTTCTAGTGAAATTAACACGTAAACTTGTTAGTCATTTAAAACACCTATGCTGCGTATTTCTTGTCTGGGTGCAGTGTGGCTCTCATGACGCCACGCGTCAACTCAACAACAGGCTGTAACCCGATAACCATTCACCTTGCGATGGTGAAACTGCATGCGTTGTTATTTATTCCTAACGACAAATAAACTAATGTGGTGAATGAAATATTAATTTCTGTGTTTCGTTCCCTATATATATATATATATATATATATATATATATATATATATATCGTAGTAAGAAATTGTCCTGTTCCACGTTTGTCTTATTCATATACAGACTATTCTAAAATGAATAAGATCATTGAAACACAAACATTCTGCTTTGCATATTTTTTTTTAATATGGTTACAGCTTATATTCAGATCTTCATTTGAGGGTGCTATCGTGCACTTCTTACTCTTTTGGCGTTGACGGCTCCTGCTTTGTCTTACACTCTTCACTCCTGAACTGTTTCAGAATGTTGTGAATCTTCTAACATCTTAATAACGATGTTCCACACAAGTGTTCTACACCTGCTAATCTTATATTGAAACTGTGGCGAACATGAAAGAGAATTACGCGGAAAAATATGCATTGTTGTCCAAAAAATAATATAGTAAACTGTTGGTTTTTCTTCTCGCGTTTGTGCGATTGCCCAACAATATACACGTGCGAGTGTAAGGGCTATTAAATTTAACCTATTTAAACATAGAATATTTGCTATATTTAGGCACTCTTACAACGGCAAATATTCATTTATCGTATTTTCTATGCACCATTGTATGAGGTTCATATTAAACCACCAGAATCCGTTAAAAATGAATTTTGAAGAAATTGGCGTATGTTATTAAAACGGTCCTCAATTACTGTATTTTTCCTCCCTCTCTTCAACACTGGTTGCTTTTACTTATTTCTCAACAAGTTGTTTGACCAAAGCTAAAACTTCACATGTTTGCTGCCACTGTTTTAAAGAAACCTATCCTTTTAGTTCTAACACATTCAATTCGGTCAAGACACCCGCGATATGGAGGTAGTTTGAGAATTAAATGTCCATATTTCACTGCTATAAAAATTGAATATACATTTATCTTCTCTTGGTATTCGTTGTGATAACTTTCCCCAAACTGTAGCAGGATTGTTGATGAAGGAGTTTAAAGGCAGATTTGAAGGTCTTCTATAAATTCCATAATTTCTTTCCATTTCATTGGCATAGAATTGAAAATGTATGAATGACATTTTGTGATGTTCATGACAATCCCAAGGATCTATTTAGTAGTAGGATGTATTCAAATCATTCTTCAAACAATCCGGCATTCGTTGTCAGAAGGATATATAGAGCGGAGCCAGCACTGTCTCTCTCTCTCTCTCTCTCTCTCTCTCTCTTTATATGGGAAAACATAAGGAAAACTAGGAGAGATGCTAGGCTAGGCAGAGGTTGAAGAGTAGAATATGCATTTATATGGAAGACATACGGAATACGAGGAGAGGTGCTAGGCTCGGCATGGGTTGAAGGGGGTTGCGTTTTATATGGGAGAGACAGGGAATACAAGGAGAGATACTAGGCTAGACGGGGGTAGATGACTACAAAATGCATTTATATGGAAAGACATGGAGAAAACGAGGAGAGATGCTATGCCAGGCAGGGGTTGAGGGTAGACTATGCCTTTTATATGAGAGATAGGGGATACGAGGAGGGATACTAGTCTAGACAGGGGTCGAGGGGTAGAATACCCCTTGATATGGAGGAGATAGGGAATACAAGGAGAGGTGCTAGCTTAGCCAGGGGTTGAAGGGTATCATATGAGTTTTATATGGGATAGATAGGGGATACGAGGAGAGATGCTAGGTTAGGAAAGGTTGAAGTATAGAATATGCGATTATATGGAAGAGACAGAGAATACGATGAGAGATGCTATGCTAGGCGGCGGTTGAAAGGTAGAATATACGTTGTATATTTGAGAGATGGAAAATACGAGGAGAGATCCTAGGGGTAGAGGACTAGAAAATGATTTTGTATGGGAAGAGACAGGGAAAACGAGGAGAGATGATAGGCTAGACAGGGGTTGAGGTTAGAATATGCCTTTTATATGAGAGAGATAGGGAATGCTGTGAGAGATGCTAGCCTAGGCGGGAGTTGAAGTGTAGAATATGCGTTTATATGGAAGATATGGGAAATACGATGAGAGGTGCTAGCCTAGGCAGGGATTGGAGGATAGAATATGCGTTTTATATGGGAGACATAGGTAATACGAGGAGAGATGCTAGGCTAGAGAGGGAGTAGAGGACTAGATAATGCGTTTATATGGGAATATATAGGGAATATAAGGAGAAATGCTAGGCTAGACAGAGATTGAAGGGAAGAATTGGCGTTTTATATGGAAGAGATAGGGAAAACGAGGAGATATTCTAAGCTAGACAGGGGTTGAGGCTATAATACGCGTCTTGTATAGAGAGGTAGGGAATACGAGAAGGGATGCTAGGCTAGACAGGGTTTGAAGGGTAGAATATGAGTTTTATATAGGAGAGGTAGGGAATATGAGGAGAGATGCTAGGCTATGCAGGGGTAGAGGACTAGGTGGGGGCGAAGGCCACCGTAAAAGTAAACGTGGGGCGAAGGGCACCGGAAAGTTTGTACCATACGTGGGGCATCAACCCTCTTCATAGGTTGGACGGGTTGAAGGGTAGAATATATGTTCATATGGGAAGAGATAGGGAAAACTAGGAGAAATGCTGGTCTAGACAGGGGTTAAAGTATTGAATATGCGTTTGTATGGCAGAGATAAGATTACGAGGAGAGATGCTAGGTGAGGTAGTATTTTTAACGCTTAAATGATATCAGTCTAATTATACAATATAAAATATAACAGTCCGCCTTAAGCAATATATGTATGTAATAATTTATAAAGTGTATATAACAGTCATTGTATTATGTTTATATTATTATGTACATGTATAATAATGTTATGTGAATGTATTATGTAATTTAACAATGTAGGAGCTGTGAGAATAGAAACAAGCTGCTTTCCATAGCAAACAGAATTGTAAAGTCGAAAGTTGCTAACAATGAGGTAACAATGAAGTAACCTCGAGACAACAATAAATTAGAAAGTTTAATAATGCTACTAATAATTCTCGGAACAATAATGTAATATTTAAAACAGTTTATAAATAGCCAATCAACAACTAATAAAGCTAAAAGTTGAATAAAAGTATTCTATTGGAGTTGGATTAGCCAATCAGAGACCTGAAACAGAGGAAATTTACAAATTCAGGTGGCAGACGCTACAAGACAGCGTTCCCAAGCAGAACGCTACAAGATTGCGTACCCGATCGGTACGATGCAGGTTAAATGTGAGAAATAAAACTTCATTTGCGGTGAGAATAATATAAAGTTTATGTTTAAAAAGTGCACATTACAATAATCTCACAGCTCTACAGTAGGATATATCAGTGAAGTGTTATTTAATCGTGTGGAGGATTAATAAAAACAAAGTACAATACAATTATAATTTGTATAAGCCTTGTTCTTTACGCGTTCTAAAAAATACTGACGCAGCCGAGGCATACATATATAATATTTAAATAAACATGAAAATACAAAGTTTATTTTCTAAACGCGGGGGCGAAGGCCACCGTAAAAGTAAACGTGGGGCAAAGGGCACCGGAAAGTTTGTACCATACGTGGGGCATCAACCCTCTTTATAGGTTGGACGGGTTGAAGGGTAGAATATGTGTTCATATGGGAGAGATAGGAACACGAGGAGAAATGATAAGGAAGACGGGGTTGGAAGGTATTTAGAGATTTTAAGGGAGGAGTGGAGTAGTTTAGGAAATATTTAGAACTCTGGTGTAGCTGTAGATATTTCGGAAGACACTTAGACGCCATTTTTGTGGACACGTTTAACTTACTTTGCAGGTATTCTGATGGTATTTTGAAGTCGTGGAATAGCCATTTTAAACACTTTTATTGTTACCTTAATTGTGATTTTAGAAATTGTGGCAGGTATTTTTATGGTATCAATGCTGGTTTAGAACATATCATTGTATTTTTATGTCGTTGCTTTAAAGTATTTTAACACTTCTACAATACTCTTAACGGTTCCGATAACAGTATTTGAGGCACTCTGAAAACATTTTAGACTGCAAAATCAGGTATGAACACTGGCTTTTTAGGATATTTTGCTATACAGGAGAATTCCAGGTGTTGCAAAGGTATTTAGAAAGTTAGAAAGCGTTTTAAGCATGCTTAAAACATTCTATCATCCTTTATAGAGATTTTCTCTCGTATTATACTGGATTGTGATGTTTTACAACCACTTCTATCGTTTTACAGCCATATTGTTCCTTTTACGGACTTCTTATATTCTAATGCTAACATGTGATAAACTATGTACAGCTAATACTCGTTCTCAGGTATATTCAACTAGCCTAATCTAACCTAGACAGATGCCATCCATTGTAATAAAGCTAACCTACCCTGGATTTCATTCCATGTAGGCGTAAGCTCGGCACATTTCTATCATTTAACATTGATTTGGTGGGATTTTACAGTACTCTTTACCGTTTTTGTGAGCGTATTGTACATATTTACACCCATATTTATTATGTTTTTTATAATATTCTGTTATTTTTAAAAGGGATTTCAAGCATTTTTTCAGTCCTTTCGAGAACTTTTATTGACATCTTAGGCATAACCATTTCGGGAGCACTTTTTCAAACATTTGCGGTTATGGAACGGTTTCTTTCCCGATATTTTGGTGCATTTCATGACGCTTTGAGGATGTCGTAATCACTTTTACATGCTTTCTAGACACTGCAGCAGATATTTTAACGCATATTAGGAATGCTTTGAAGACATTTTAGCAATTTAACCATCATTTTTAGATACAGAAACAGATATTTTAGGTGTTGGTGTTAGGCATTTCGAAGGTATTTTAGCCACTGGAGTAGGAATTGTAGAGCATTTGAGTATCCATTTATGGGCTTTTTAGGCACAGGAGTATGTATTTTTTATTCATTTTTTGAGCTTTTCAAGTATGGACACAGGCTTTCAGGACATTCTGGTACACGGGCAGGAGTACTTTAGGTGTTTCAAAGGCATTTTGGAAACAGAATAGGTTTTCTCGGAGTTTTGGTATAGATTTTTAATATTTTTTCGGAACATTTTGAATGTATTTTATGTTGTTTTTAAAGTATTTTTAACACATTTGCAGGTATTTTCGAGGGTACTTTTAGGAGTACTTGAGCTCTTTGAAGGTATTTTAGGATATGGATGAGGCATGGGTACAGGTTTTTATAGTATTCTGACGGATTTTTTCAAACAGGAGCAGGTATTTTCATGGTATCAGCACAGGTTTTTAGAGTATTCTGATAGGCTTTTACAAAACAGGAGCAGGTATTTTCATGGTATTGCACAAATTTTGAGGTATTTCTGAAAGGGTTTTTAGAAACTTTAGCAGCTATTTTTATGGTATTGCCACATGGTTTTAGAGTATTTTGATGGTTTTTAGAATGGCAGGGCTGTTTAGAGTATTCTGGTGATTTTTTACAAGCAGGAGCAGATATTTTCATGGTATTGGCATGGTGTTTAGAACGGTAGTTTGATACTTCCACGGGCATTTTCAGGGGCTCTGGTAGGAATTTTTTAGATTCTTTGAAGATATTTTAGGCTATGGTTTAGGCATGGACATATTCTTTTAGGATATCTTAGAAGATGTGCAGTAGAATTTCATGGGTACTTTAGGTATTATTACAGATATTTGGGGGTAATTTCATTGGTAATTATCTATGGTATTAACAAAGGTATTTCTGGATAGTTTCACATGGAATTAACAAGGTACTTCCGGGTAATTTCATGGGTAATTCAGGTATAGCACAGTATTTCGGAGGCAATTTAGTGAGTAATTCATGTATTAACAGAGATATTTTTAGGTGCTTTAGAGGGTAATTCAGATATTAACACTGGTATTTTGAGGGTAATTTAGTGGCTAATTCGGCTTTTAGCAAAGGTATTTTAGAATAATTTCATGAGTAAATCAGGTATTGACGTATGTATTTAGACTAATTTCAGGGTTTGATGTATTTAGTTAATATTTTTATGTAGATTAAAACCTGCTGTATACTTAGGTATCCGGAGTCTTAGGTTCAGCTCTCAGTGCAGCAAAACGTAAACGTTTATTTACTTATGAACTGAGGTACTTACGTGCGTGGAGTAAACAATATTGAATTAATATTATTATGTAGATAAAATCTGGTGTATACTTAGGTATCCCTAGGTCCAGGTTGAGTCTTAATTATAAAACGTTCATTATCTCTTTCTTTTTTTCCTTTCTTTTTCTTTCCTCCTTATTTCTTAACGTGCACACATACAGACACACAACATTCAAACACCTTAAGGCACACAAAACCACGTACTGACGCACATACACATGCACACACATGTACACAGATCACACATACGTACGTAGCACACGTACACACATGCACACAAAAACACCAACGCACACATATTAACACAGACAGATACACACACACACACACACACACACACAGCATCCACGCATACCCAGGCAAACACACATGAACATCCACGAACACACCAAACACACGAATATACACGACTACATACGGACACGCCCGAACACATACATACCTCCGAACACTTCTCCTCAAACACACCGACATGCACGAAGACATTCCGACACACTCGAACATATTCACAAACACATGAATACACACGAACTCCCACACACACATACACACACAGACAAACATAGATAAACACATACACACAGACGAACATAGACAGATAAACACAGATATACGAAAACATACGCACATACAAGAATACTTCCCCTAAACACACGGAGATGCACGAAGACATACGAACACTTGCACAAACACATTTACAAACACGCATGAATGCACACGAGCTCCTTCTCTCACACACACACAGACAAAGATAGACACATGCATACATACATACATACATACATACATATATACATACATACATACATACAAATGCACGAACACATATGAGCACCTCCCCCAACACACGGACATGCACGAAGACACACGAACACATACACAAACACATGCGAACACCTCCTCCAAACACACTGACATGCACTAAGATAAACGAACACATACGAACACACACACACACATACAGACACTTACACATACACAGACATGTACATATACGCGTACACATCCATCTCCATGCACTCTAAATAATTAAACTATTCATGTTAACGTTGACTAGAAAAAGCACAAAACCCTGTACTCCATTGCATCTGAAATCACGTGACCTTCTATTAGGTTCGTGGATCTGTTATAATATAGGTTCATAAACGAGGGACCCTTTCTTATGGGTGTTGTATTTTGATGATTGTAGTAGCGACGGTGACTATGGCAGTCGGTAGATGGTTAGCGATGATTGTGATGGTGGTGGTGGTGGTGGTGGTGGTGGTGGTGGTGGTGGTGGTGGTGGTGGTGGTGGTGGTGGTGGTGGTGGTGGTGGTGGTGGTGGTGAGGTTTCTATTATAATAGTTGCAGTGAAAGTTGTAATACTGCTAATGTATGCTATGGAAGGGATAATGGCGATAAAATGTTAATGATTGCGATGATGTGGCGATGGGGATGATAATGTAGAGATATGGCGTAAATGGAAGCGATTGTGGTTGTGATGGTGGTAATGGTAGGATTAGGGAGTTATGGTTAGTGGGAGTGATGGTGGCGGTATGGTAGAGTTATGGTGTAAATGGGAGTGATTGTGGTGATAGCTGCGATGGTGATGGTGGTCATGGCAGGATTAGGGAGTTGGTGTTAACCCTCCGTCAGGCGCGCGCTTTGGTAGAACGCCGTTAGTCGCGCGGGGCCTAGTAGACCCGCGCTATATTTTTGTTGTTATTGTTTGTATTTTTGTTTTCTTTCGTTTATTTTATTTTTTTCCCTGCCTTTGCCTTTATTTAGATTAAGCGTACAATGCTTTCATTAATAGGTATTATCTTACAACATAAAAATAAAAGCTAAAATATGAGTACATATACGTTATAAATTGTATTACAGTAAGTATAAAGAAATACATTGCCATTTTCAGGTATACGTACAACTTGTAATTTCAAATGTTCAGTTGCTCAGAATCATCTACTATTTCACCCGTGTTTTCCCGACTAAGCAACTATCGTAAATAATTTTAGCATGTTTGCTCAAACACAGGGGGTGTTGCATTTCCCACATGCATATTTAGTTTTGCAGTTCATTTTGTCTTTGTTGCTGGGTTCACATCGTTTCCTTTTCAATGTGCATAGTGGTGTATTTGACAATTCTACTACGCCGGATTCTTCAGGTTTATATTTTGTCAAAAGTCCTTTGAAATCATCGGATAGATTTGATGTTGTTGCTCTCCTTTGTAGCTGTTGCAACAGTAAAGCTAAAGATAGTGATTTCAAATACTCCTGCCTTGTGGAATATTTATTTTGGTTTCCAAGGAAGATAACCCTAGAATTAATACCTGCAATGTTCAAGATATGGTCAAAAATTACCATGGGCCACCTTTTCGTTCTGGCTACATTGTATGTAGCACGCAATTTATCTATATTTAGTGTCGTTGTAGTGCAGGATTATTTCAGGCTTTTTCTCAGCACCTTCTGATAACTGTGTGGATGAGAGCAAAACTACTGTTTTACCCATTTTTGGAACATATGAAACAAGTGTTTCATTTTTTGTGAAGCCAAATATGCTTTCGTACTGTCTGCAATCTTTTGGAGAAGTGAAATTAGTGGGTAACTCTTTTTTGTTCTTTCGCAATGTACCGACGAAGGAAAGTTGTCTTTTGCGCAATTCATTCACCAGCGATACACTGGTAAACCAATTATCTGCAGTAACTTTTCGTCCAGTGCCAGAGATTGGTTCAGTTAGTCTCAGCACTACAGCCTCTGCCGAGTTAGTTTGCAAATATGGTCCGTCCGGCTGCTGTCCACTATACATCTCCATGTTAGTTGTATAAAACAGTTTTGCATCACTCAAACAGAATATCTTTATGCCATACTTGTTTGGCTTGGATGATATATATTGTCTAAAAGCACATCGACCACGAACCGCCGGCAACTGTTCGTCGACAGTGATACTTTGTCCAAGAGAATAATGGTTCTGACAGTTGTTCAGAAACAATGTAAACATTTCTCTAACAACAGCCAATTTATCCAATCTTCGTCGCTCCAGTCTTGAGCTTTTGTCATCAAAGCGAATACAGCGTATTAGAAAACTGAATAGTTTTTCGGACATAGCCATTCGGAATAGAGGAATTCCAAGATCGGTTCTCCAAAACTCGTGAATATTCTGGCGTCCACCACGAAAAATTCCTGCCAGGTACAATAAGCCTAGGAAAGCTTTTATTTCTATTACATCTGTATGTCTGCTGTCTCTTTCACAATCAAATTTGTGCTGCACACTGCTAATGTAAGTATTTGAGCTTTCAACAATCAAATCAACTAACTATATCTTCGGTAACTAAAAAGTTCCAACAATCAATTTCCATTTTCGCATTTTTGGCAGCTCCTACCACACCAGGAAGTTTGGTCAATATATTGTGAGCCTTGTCTGTGTTATTTTCAAAGGTGTTTTTTTTCATTTTGTTCCATCTCTTCCTGTGAATAACAACAGAATGTATTGTCAATAATAATAAGAAGAAGAAAAAGAAGAAGAATTATTATGATACGCATATGATGTTACCTATAAAATACATGTTATCACACAAGCTGCTTTCATCGTCTTCCTCTTCATCTTCATGGTCAGTTTCTGAATCTAAAGATCTCGTTTCGCGTTTATCTTCTGAATCAGAGTCATCTTATTCATATAAGTTGTCATCCACGGGCAAGGCATCATCATCGCAAAGTAGGCGATGTAGTTCTTCCAAATCATTCGGATTTTGTAGATTGTACCTTTTACTCGTATTCATGACGAAGCAGTAACAGCTCCTTGCAATAGTAAAGTAATATTGCTCAAAAGCTAATGAGAAACAAATCTGTCAACAATATGTAACGAGAGCAGGCGCGCGGGGCCTGGTTGACCTGTGCGACACGTAACTGCTGATTATTCATTCCTCCAGCCAAACAAATAAAGAGATAAGGTTATCGCTGCAGCAAATAATCGCGCAAGGTGTAATGTTAGATGTCCTAGTCAGGCAATTGCATAGGTGCGTTCGTTCGAAAATTATAACGTTTATATAATGCCAAGGGTCTCTCAGGCCCCTAGCGACTGACGGAGGGTTAATTAGTTTGTGAACGTTCTGCAGCCATTTTTCTTTATGGATGCTTTGTGTACATTTACAACACTTTCGTTATCTTTTTACAGCTATTTCTCTAGTTTTACAGCGATTTGTGACATTTTCAATCTTTTCTACATTTTTTAAGCCATTATATGTATATTTTGACAGCCACATTACTACATATGTATTCACGTCATTTCGTAAACATTTACAGCAATTTGCGAAGGTTTTACGATCATTTTCCTCCTTTTGGAGCAATCTTATTACGCTCTTTATATCTTCCACTCATTATTTTCGGTACCGATAGAGTTTTCAGAGCATTTCAGAATATTTCGAAGGTATGTTATACTGTTTTAAAGTATTTCAACAGCTGGCAGGCATTTCGGGGTTCCTGTGGGTATTTTTAAGATATTGATAGCATTTTCCACACCATTAGTCATTTTCCATGCTTTATAAGCATTCTGCTATCAGGTATTTTAAGGACGTTAAAACCATTTTGTACACTGCTAAAGATATTTCTTGCTGCTAGTAGCAATTCGCTATGTTTTACAGTGCTCGGTGTATTTCTTCGCAATGATTGTGTGCCCTTTTGTGCGCATAAAAAGGACCTGTATCAGCATCTAAACAATTAACTTCGCCACTATCCTCACCACCATAATCATTTCCAAAATCTCTAACACTATAACCATCACATCGCAGCTATCACCACCATCACTCTCATTTACACTATAACTCTATACAATCACCACTACCGCCCCAATACCACCATCACCACCACCTCTATCGCCACCATCACTTCCAATTACACCATAACCTTATATTGTCACCACCACCACCGCCATCACTCCATTAAAACATGGCAAAACTTGGCTTCGCTTGCTCGGTTAATAATTAACATACGAGCGTTTTAATCACCATTATAGTCAAGTTTCATACAACTGTTTATGCTCGACTATGTATCTAAATTAAAGGTTTCATAAGTATTCATTTCTGGTTTCAGTGATGTTTTACAATCGTTATTCCTTCATCTATGGTTACAATACAATGACCTTGTAGCACCTGTGTCAAACAAAGTTGCTAGCGTTGTGAAACGTACTACGCAGAATAATCGATACTTGCGCTTTCACAATGTTACGGGGCCACTTCTGATTAGTCGAATTTCAATGCCTTAATGAACAGGTGTACTTTATTGAGGCCCATTAAAGTACTGCTACCAGTCGTATAAATACTACATTTTGGCATGGCTGAGCATAAAGTACTGTAAAATCCCACCAAATCAATATAAAACGAGAGAAATGTGCCGAGCTTACGCCTACATGGAGTGAAATCCAGGATAGATTGTCCGTCCTTCGTGGAGTAGTTGTTACCATGATACATGTTCCCGAGGACGCGGGTTCAAACCTGGCAGAGGGCGATGGGTTCCTTCGGAAGGGAAATAAAGCCGGTGGTCCCGTGTCGTAGATTTACGGCACGCAAAAGAACCTCAAGCCCGATAAAGGGGCCTCTGAGCAAAATTTACGGTCTTTCACGCACAATATAGAATGGAACGCTAAGGACCACAGCAGTGAACGAGCGTCCATAAATAAAACTCAAATTAATTTTCCAGGGTAGGTTAGATTTGTTAAAAGATATGTTATTTGTCTAGGTTAGGTTAGGCTAGTTGAATATACCTCAGAAAGAGAGTTAGCTGTATATAGTTTAAAACACGTTACAATTAGAATATGCAGAAATCCATAAAAGGAACCAATATAACTGCAAATCAATATAAATGGTTGTAGAACATCCCTATCCAGTATAATACGAGAGAAAGTTTCTATTAAATACATAGAACCTATAAAACACGATAGAATGTCTTAAAGCATATTAAAAACGGGTTCTAGCTTTCTAAATACCTTTGAAACACCTGGAATTCCCCTGTCTAGGAAAATATCCTAAAAAGCCAGTGCTCAAACCAGTCTAAAGTATCTTCAAAGAGTTTCAACTACTCTTATCAGAACCCTTAAAAATATTTGTGTTAAAACATTTTAAAGTAGGTAGTTACATATGAGATATTCCAAACCAGCACTGTTACCATGAACATTGATTCTACAGTTTCTAAAAGCACAATTAAAATATCAATAAAGGTGCTTAAAATGTCCATTCCACGACTAAAAAACACGATCAGAATACCTGCAAAGTAAGCTAAACGTATCCCCAAAACTGGCTTCTAACGAGAGATCTGTAGCTACAACAGTGTTTTAAATAAATCTTAAACTATTCCACCTCTGTTGGAAAACAACCCTAAGTACCTTTAAACCCTGTCTTCCCTAGCTGTCTCCTCGTTTTCCTATCTCTCCCATATAAACGCATATTCTACGCTTAAATCCGTATGGCCTAGCATCTCTTCTTGTATTCCTTATTTCTGCTATACAAACACATATTCTATCCTTCAACCCGTCTAGCCTAGCATCTCTCCTGGTTTTCCCTATCTCTTCCCATATAAACGCATTTTCCACACCTCTACCCCTGCCAAGCCTAGCATTTCTCCCCATATTCCCTAGCTATTCCATATAAAACGCGTATTCCACCTTTCAACCCCTGCTTGGCCTAGCACCTCTCCTCCTATTCCCTATCTCTCTCATATAAAAGGCACATTCTACACTCAACTTTAGCATATTATCCCTCCTCGTTTTCTATCTCTTCCCATATGAACGCATTTTCTGATCCTCTACTCCCGTCCAGCCTAGCATTTCTCCTCGTATTCCCTATCTCTCCCACAATAACCGCATATTATACCCTTCAACCCCCGCCTAGCCTAGCACTTCTCCTCGTATTCCCTATCTCTTCCATATAAATGCACATTCTACCCATCAACCTCGGCCTAGCCTAGCATTTCTCCTCGTATTCCCTATCTCTCCCATATAAACGCGTATTCTACCTTTCAACCCCTTCCTGGCCTAGCACCTCTCCTCGTATATCGTATCTCTCTCGTATAAAAGGCATATTATACCCTCAATCCCTGTTTAGCCTATTATTCCTCCTCGTTTTCCCTATCTCTTCACATATAAATGTAATTTCCAGTCCTCTACCCCGTCTAGCTTAGCATCTCTCCTCATATTCCCTATCTCTCCCATAACAAACGCAAGTTCTACCCTCCATCCCCGCCAAGCCAAGCAAAGCACCTCTCCTCTCATTCTCTATCTCTTCCCATATAAATGTATATTCTGCCCTTCAACCACTGTCTAGCCTAGCATCTCTCCTCATATTCCCTATCTCTCCCATATAAAGCACACATTCTACCCTTCTACCCTCGCCTAGCCTAGCACATCTCCTCGTATTCCCAATCTCTTCAATATAAATGCACATTCTACTCTGGAACCTCTGCCTAGCCTATGCCCGGTTGCAGGAAAGCAAATCAAAACTGATCGGCGATTAAGGCAGCTTTGATTGGCGATCAGTAAAATTTCTGTTGCAGAAAGGCCAATCAGTGTTTGATTGGAGATTATTCTCTCATCAGATTTGATCAGCAGATTTTTGCTGGTTATTGGCTTGATTGCCAATCAAGAGCTCATTCGGCGATCGAAATGCTCAAAACTAACCTATAATTCCGTTAACTTTTGCTAATGCCTGGCATGTGGAATTATTATTCAAATAATTCTACTACAGATTGTTGCCTTCCTCAACGGTATAAATATAAATATTGATATTGTACTACATATTTCTGTCATGAATATTCAACATTACATTACAAAATTATTATGGTTAAGAAACCATAAAAAAATGCATACCAATAAACTAACCTAAAAATGCCGTGTATAACAGAGGAAACAACGTTCCTTGTATTAACATTTTAAAGTTTTTTTTTCTTTTTGTTTCTAATGAGAAGTTTAATTTAACAGCACAGAAAAATAGGACGGTAAACTAACCTCTCAGAATAATCAGTAAACTTGCCGAATTGTCGTCAACATTGCGAACCGAAAACCATGCAGGTTGTGTTATAGCGAAACGCGCTTGCCGTATATTTACATTAGTTCTGAGTAGTTTGCTTTTGGTTACGTTTAACCGTACTGTAAAGCCAAGAAAATGGATTCTTCTGATGAAGAGCTCTTCGAAGAATACGAGAATCTGATATTACGAAGAAGGCACTTCAGAGAGAGACAAGAATTGTTCTTTAGCTACAACGATAGAGAATTTGAACAGAGATTTAGGTTAAGTAAGGACTTTTGTGTATTTTTACTTTCAATGGTGTCTAAATAACTTTCCACAATATTTAGAAGGAGGGGCCTATCATTGGTAGAAAAATTAGGGCCCCTGCTGGC
The DNA here is from genome assembly GCA_030765065.1 of Deroplatys truncata. Lineage (NCBI taxonomy): Eukaryota > Metazoa > Arthropoda > Insecta > Mantodea > Mantidae > Deroplatys > Deroplatys truncata. The sequence goes on from CM060990.1 coordinate 172,463,364, forward strand.
TTTTGGACGATACATTTATTTTAAGTTGAACAAGAACAACCCTCGCTTGCGAAGCTTACAGCACAGAACACCAAACAGCTGAGCTTCGTCCGCTAGCTGTGGTTACCAAAACGCACTGTTGCCACATCACTTTCGGCAATCAGTTGATGAACATTCACTGATTGGTGATTAGCGTTTATGCAACCCAACGAAAAATTAAATTGATTAGAGATTAACTGATTGCCAATCAGAGGTGATTTGATTTGCAACCGGGCACTAGTATCTCTCCTCGTTTTCCCTATGTTTTTCCATATAAACACAGAAAAGTATGCTCACTTAGCTCTAAATATTCTGCTATTTTCTTATGATAATTACCTGTTGCTAGCAAGCATGCTTATCATCATATCGTAAATGCAGTCACTAATGTTGTATAAACAGTGCAAATTCAAAAATGGAAAACTGTTCCTTTTACGTTAAATATCTAAGATAATGTATATGTGTGTATATCTAAGCTATACCAGACATACAAGATTAATGATTAAATTCTATGTGAGATCTCATAGTGACATCTTCAATTGTTTCCAAATTTGTGACTGATTATGGACTATTTGGAGCCTAAATGTTGTATATTTGTATGGATTTAAATAGTGTTATAAAGTCACTTCCAAGCAATTGCCATCCCTTTACTAATATTTTACTGTTGAATACAACAAAAATTCTAATCAAATTTGTTAAATTTATATATAATACTGAGCACATGTTATTCTTATTGATATGGTTAAGGTTCAAATACTTCACAAAATATCTTTCTTAATCGCCATCCCATTACTGGTATTTTATTGTTGAATACAACAAAAATTTATATTAAATATAGAGTATATGTTTTTTCTATTATTATTATTTTCTGCCATTGTGATAGTTAAGGTTCAAATACTTCACAAAATATATCTCAATGATATCTCAAATATTACAAATTGCTCTCCCTCCTGCTCTCCTTCCTCTCCCTCTCAATATTATTGTGTTTAAGAAATGACTATAATTAACATTTACTTTTAATTGATATTAAATAAACTTTCTGCAAGATCAGTGTGTTCAAAAAGTCATGCAACCCATGGGAAATCTATATTTTACACAAATTTCTGAAAGTGGCTGCTGTTATCTCCTTCACACAAGTGCACATGTTTAATCGTATTGCTGAAATCTCGATGTTTGTTGACAGATGGCATCAACATTTTTCTGAATACTTGCTCAGAAATACATAATAGTGCATGGTTGATTAACGGAGACAACAACCTTTAGGTATACAAGGAAAAAAAATCTGGAGGTGTTAAATCTGGAGATCGTGCTGGCCAACACCATCAGGCATAGTAATGTTTGTCACATGGACTGTAGCATTTTTCTGTTGAAATCCAGTGTCCTTCAACTTCTCTGCTGGCAATGTGTTAAGAATTTTTTCCACCATTGCTACCCACCAGTCGCTGTTGAAGATGTGATTATGTGACATGGCACACTAAAAGCTAAAGCAGTTTTCATTGAGCATAGAGGCATCTCCCACAGCTCATGTGGGTTTTCAGTAGCCTATATTAAATTACTTTGGGCATATGTGTATCTGATGAGATGGAACCATGCCTCATCTGTCAAATACCGGTCATCCATTCCTTCCCATTTGATGCTACAGTTTCTATGAACCAGCAACAGTAGGTTGTCAGGATTCCACATCTCTGAGCAACAGTTGATGGACAGCATGGGTTTTATAGTGATACAATTTGAGACCTTTGCATAATGCCCTGTGGACACTGCCGATGGAGAGCTCAGACTGTCTTTAATAGCCCGCACTGACTTCTTGGACTCACAGCATATGCAGCCTTCACATCTGTTAACACCTGTGATCAACTACCTCACAGTGTATCTGCTACAGTCCCTGTCTTCTGGAACTTGTATAGCCACTTGATGGAGGATTTGTTTGGAGCAATTATTCTGTACCTCTCTGTGTACACAAATTTGTCCGATCATATCTCATGGAGAGGATGTACTTTGTAACAATAAATATGCACTTTTCTAAAGTGTAAATCATGATTGCTTGCTTGTTACTGAAGAGCTGGAAAAGTAAACCAAAATTAATGCATTCCCAGTGGACTGCATAACTTTTTGAATACCCTGTATTTTGTCACACATACTTTCTGAGTTATAATGAACTCTTCTGTGTGTCTGGTAAACTAAGTTTTATGATAATGCCTGTGAGATACCTTAACATGAATATCTGGAACAGTAGACTCCTTTATTACAGGTGAATGAAAAGTGGGACTTCCCAAAAAGAAACATCTTTTTTAATGGGAAAATTGGTGAAGATAAGGATTTAAAGGCGTTCCCAGGTAAGCTTTTAATTTAAATGTTTTGTAATCCTTTAGTAAATGCATGATAGAGGACAAGTTTAAAGTAATGTGGTTTATTTCCAGGACTCAATAGAGGTATAACTCTACACAAGTAGCACATGATTTACTTTACATGATAATTGAAGTGCTTCTGAACAGAAGCTACAGACCTTCTGCTCTCTTCAATTTTTCTATGGTTTGTCAATAGCCAGTTACTTTTAATTTTTATAGAAATTGATCTAATTTATTCCAAACTTTTCTGAACATCCCCTTAACTGTAACTCTCTTATCCATATTTTTCTGTTTCATAACAAAAAATGTATCCTCCTGTCCTTAATCCCATTACACTCATGCAGTATACATACATTCTTTTGCTTCTTTCTGCCCATAGAATCAATACACAGCTTGTTCAAAACCATTTCCTGATCCCTTTAATTTCCACGCACTACCCTTCCATTCTAAAACTTCTTTCTTCTCTATGAACTGAATGAATATATCTTTTTCTTCCTAGTTTTATTGAATATACTACTGCCTAAAATATATAAATCTGCTTATTAAGTAAATGCAGACTTTCTTATGATCTTTCAAATGCAAGTTTGGAAAGATTAATCAGATTTGCTTAATTTACAACAGGAATGATAAATGAAGTATAACAGGTGAATGAATAATAATACATTAACAGATAATAATGTGCCTTATTTTCTAACAGAACAATAAATATTAAAAGTCTTAGAACAGAATATACATATAAAGCTGTAAATAATATAAATATATAAAATTAATTACAAACTTATATAATATTCTTAAGCATAATTGTACAACATTCCTCATAACCATTTCATTTAGATCATAATAATAGCCTTTTAGGTAGTTCTTAAATAACACAGTACATGAAGCTAAAATTAAAACTACTTTTATTTTGGTATCTTGGCTATGACTGTTCTTTGAAAGCAAAATAATTAAATGCTTTAATAGTTTTTTTGTTAAAATGTAATATTTAAAATAATGTAAATACATAATCTGTTACAATAAAGACATTTTATGCAAGGGTGGACAAAGGAAATAAGCTAGTGATGATGGACATACAAACTTATGAGATGAATATGAAAACCATGTTGCACAGCAAAGATTTCGAATATTAAAAATTGATTTCACAAAAAAATACACAAAACACCACTATACACTCTGAAAGAGATAAAATCTATTCGAGAAGCGCAAGAAACAGAAACTGATAAGAAGCACCTCATCTACACTCAGGATAAATAAATTACCAAAAATTCACAAACTCAGGAATTGAATATGCCCAATCATCAACACCATAGACTCATCCACAAAACAATCTGGTAGATTGGTTACTTAAAAAGTTTCAGACCTTCCCCAACCAAGAAGTCTGAGCATAAGTAATACTCCTGACCTCAGTGAGAAAATTAAATGTGATACAAAACTACACAAAAATGTCCTATTCATTTCCTTTAATGTCATCTCATTGTTCCCCAGCATATCAAAAGATGACCTAGAAGGTATGTTAAAAAAATTGCTACACTCTGCAAATATTGACAAGGTAGCAATAGGGACATACTGGATACTGACCATACTTTGTGTGTCAATCAGAGTTACTTTATATTCAGGAACAAACTCTACTTCCAAGGAATAGTTTAGAATGGACAACCCACTATCCCCTTTTCTGGCAAACTTTTGCAAGAGCTTCTTTGAAATACATGTAACAGAAATGTTCCTGTAAATATATACTCTGGTACAGAAAGCTGGACAACATTCTTGCCATTGTAGACAAGGAGTTTGCTAATGACAAACATCTCTACTGAACTTACAAGATACATTAGTAAAATTTACAATATAGATAGAATCCAATAACATGCTTGCCTTTCTAGACATAAAACTTAGAAGCAATCAAAATAAAATAAGTTTCAGCACCCATAAAGAAGACACACACACAGATAACTACATGAAGAATGACAGCTACAACTCCATGGAATACAAATATGCAGTAGTAAACAGCCTCACTTTCAGGCTGGTAAACCTACTACTGAGCACAGAAGATTACAACAAAGAATGCAACAAGTTCCTAGAAATTATACGTGAAACTGCTGTATGATACAGATTGTGGACAGGGAGATAAAAATATTTAAAAAGAAGAAACAAATAAAGGAAATTATCACACTGAGCAATATAAAAGAAAGTTAAACAAATTCACCTTCAACCCTTGGTCCCTTTACAAGTTTGCTAAATTATTCAAAGCATATGTTATGACCCCAGCCCCAAGTCAACAAGTATTGCTTAAAAACATATTCAGGGCTAACACAAAGAATAAAATTCCAACAAGAAGAACTTCAGGTATGAAATTCGATCTAAATATTACAGTAAAATATACACGGGGAAGGCAGAGTGGAACATGGATATTAGGTTTAAAGAACACATGAGAAATATGAAATATAAGCAGACAGAAATTAGCAGTTGCAGAGCATTTCTGGGCCACAGAGCATCAGTTGAAAGAGAAACCTAAGCTTTTAAAAGCCCTTCAAAACTGGTGAAGCTGTCCATTTGGGAAAAATTTTTCATACATACAAATAAACACAATTTGTTAAATTGTGATGTCTCGTATGAAAAAGATCTCATTTTGCAGTACATTCATCCAGAGAGGCTATCTTCAAGCTACAGGAGGAAGCCAGTAGTAAGTCTAGACTAATGATAGAGACAACAGTCTCTGAATAATGTTCCAGTAAGTTTCGGTGTAGAAAGTGAAGCCAAAATAATTAAAATTTCAACTTCCATATATAAATGAAGAACAATTCACTGTATTTCCCCAAAGGTGAAGAATTCATAATGCTAAAGTACTTACATTTGTACAAGTAGTAGGTATTCCTCCACTTATATGATAATTCCTGTGAAGTCACTATTGTATGTTTAGTAGATTGTAGCTAATATTTACACTTGATGGTATGCTCATGTAGTAGAGTAGCAAGAGCAATGCTATATATAGTAACACAGTACTTGCATTTTGCCTCTTTTTCCAGAGTATTATAATGTTCTCACACTTAAGCATAAGGATGCATCTCAGTGACTTCCTGTTGCTAACTTATGCACTTATAAATTAAATTGACGTTCTTTAACCGCTGTGTTCCTCAGAAGTTTCTTTATTAGGTTTGAGGCTCTTTTACGTGCCGTAAATCTATGATACGGGACCTGCGGCTTTACTTCACTTCCAAAGAAAGCCATGCTAAAGATTTTTATGCCCGTAAAAACCCATCGCCATCTGCCGGGTTTGAACCCGTGACCCCGGGAACTAGAGGCTAGTATGGTAACCACTACACCACGGAGAACGACAATATTCACTTATAGCTAGATAGTGCAATTAGTGCATTATAAACTAGCTTTGACATAGCTTCTAGAAGGTTTAAGATTTCAGAAACATCTCTTTACACTGCAGTTTCATACCATTAATTTCTATATATTTGATCTATCGATCAAATGGCCAAGGTGAGGGTACAAAACCAGTTTTTCTGAAACGTGTGCAAAACAGTTTGCCGAGCAAAACGCATCAAATCATTCCAATGATACTAGGAATAATTCGGCATCCTACATTACATTTTTATAAAGCGTCTTTACAATACTAAGATACACTCATTGACATAAATGCACAAAATTATTTTTACTAGCAATCAGCCAATCATTCCCCGAGTTTCTTCCATTAATTTATTAAGACCTTATGCATTGGTAAGGCTGAAAACAGTTCCTTCTGCTCTTATATACATATGTGCTGCTGTAGGCATAATGCAGTGCAAATACTTCCATTAGTTTCAATTAAATTATCATACTTTCAGGCTTCGTTTGGCAGTTTCCACCCTTAGTTGTCAACCTGTTGGCATGACATTTTACAGCAAACCTTTACTTTAGCTAATTAAACAATAAACATTTTTATTTGCGATACGGAAAGGTAATGTACATAGATTCAATTTAATCCTTTGAAATTGCAGATGCTTCTCAGGAGCCACTTAGGGCAGCAGATGTGAGAGTAAGAAAGTGGATAAGGGAGGTGTTTAATTCTGACAATGGTGACAAGGAAGTATCCTTTCACCTTCTATAATAAAATCAATCACAGTGTTGTGTTGTGAAACACTTCTATAATAGCCTGTGGAAATATGTTAAATAAATTTTAGATACATAAAATAACATAAAGGAGCCGTATTTTCTTTTCTAATCATTGCTAAATAACGCGATGATGATGGATTAGAACCATATATGACGGTGTATAGGATTACTCTTTACTCTTATTCTTAAAGTTAAATGTTTTAAAAAGGTTTAGAAAGGTTTAAAAGTTGCTGTGGTGACATCAGTCGTTATCAATGAACACTCATGTTGCTACATGCCTGCACTTTGTGTTACCACATGCGTATAGCATTACTAAACTGTTTTTTTAAGGGTGGCAAAAATGCCTTTCAACAAGGAGCATTTACCTTTATGGGTGTAACAATCGGAAGTATTCTCTGCTCACTGCCTGTATCACCGCGACAGTATACAGTAATTTGCAGCATGCAGGTGCGGTTCAACTTTCTGCTTTAGAAGCTTGTGCTATATTAATATATTTGTGACTGTCTTGGTGCAGTTTGAGAACAACTTTATGTTTATCATCGATTAGTCAATGTGATATTAACCCTAGAGTGCTTATAGGAGACATGTTGTGTATTAATCCTCTTAGCGATGACTTCACAGCATATTCCCAGAAAATTCACAATTCGCCCCATGAACAAAAACATTAAGCATTTTTAGAAAAAAGTGCGTGATATATATATACACATAGAGAGAGAGAGAGAGAGAGAGAGAGGGAGAGAGAGAGAGATTGAAATGTCAGCTAAACACCAAACTTGATATTTAAGTTCAGTATCTTCCAAAGAGGCAGCACAAACATTTTCATAAAAGTCCACCCACCACAAACCCTCCTTTACATGGAATAATTTTCGGATATGAATTTTACATAAAATTACGGATATGAGTCTTTGAATTGAGTAGTGTGAAATTCTGGTTAAAACATTAAATCCCTGGTAGCAAACATTTAAACATTTTAAATACGCAATCCTCAATTAAAGTTTGATTTTACACAAAAGTGCAGAGTAAATGAGGAGGTAGAATGAAATGTCAGGAACTTGTGTTTGCGGAACATAAATAAGATGTTTGTGTCAATTTCTTGTGAGTTCTGGCGTCAATGCCCACAATTGCATTAATAGATAGTTACGCAACTGCTGTAATAGATGTTTATTAAACAAAAAATCCAAATATCATTATATTAAAGAAAATGTAATGGGGTTTTATAGCACTCCATGTATGCAATAATGTGTGTGAAATTCATGTAGGCAATCTAGGGGTAAAATGCGCTTCTTCTCAGTATGAAGCGTTAGAGAGTGGTGGTGCTATCGAAGTAAAGTACCTTTAGAATCAATGCAAACGAAGTTGAGAAGAATCGCCAAGTTCTGTTTCAAGCCATTCCTTGTGCAGAAAGAGTGTGCTGAAGTAAATGTAAGTAGAGATGGTGAAATCGGCAAGTCGTACCTTATTAGGAGTACGCTTTTGAAAAAGGCTCGTCCAATTATCCAATTAATCAGCACGTGTGTTCACGCTGTACAATATTAATTTTCATATCCTAATACCACATTGGAATGCAGGAATGTGACATTATATTGTTAGTTTTGCCACGGGGAAGCATGCAACAAGAAAGAGCTAACATATATTCTTGTTTCGAGCATCCTCATATTCACCAGCAATATTACCATACTTGAGATTCCAGCATTGTTTTATTTTTTTATTATTCAGTATTAGGACACCTGATAAGGCTTTAGAATTCCTGTTCCGTTTAGAGCCCAATTTTTTTTTATTTGGGACTGTGGCCGTTGAATACAATGTGTTAATTCTCCCACTCTGGTCAAGTAGGGGCCAGTGTTTATTTGAAACAAACGGCTCAATAGAAGAGAAAGTTTCTGTTATTCCGGCCCCTTTTCAAGATAATGGAAACATTGTGGAAAGAATTACCTACAACAAACCTCACCCTAAGTAAGAACACATTCCTTCTATCGCGAGCTTGTTAAAGTGTTAACCAGTGAGGTGAAAAATTGTTGTAAGGTTTGTTTTTTCATTCAGTATCCACAAGTTTTAGTTTCGTTAATTTAGTTACATAGTGCTTGTAAACATAAAAAGGAACGTGAAGATTGACAGTTTCTTCCAACCAGCAAATAAAGTAATTAAGTGTGTGAATAGCTAGGGTCACTCTGAAAGTTTTGAGCATGGGCAACAGTGAGTATGGTAAGCCAAAGCAGGTATTCCTATCTTTAGATTGAAGTTTAGATAGTAACGTGTGCAAACCGGGGTGCACTCCAGCAATGTGCAACGTCAGCACTTCTGAGTATGTCCATGCAGGTGTTGCTACTTCATAAGCTAGAATGGATCTCGAGGGAGAACATTTACGTGCTATGATTTTTTATGACTTTAAAGTCGGTTTATGAATGAGAGAATACCTTGAAAGACTCCATCCAGTATTTCGGGATCTTTGCTCTTCCATGTTCGCAACAGCATGTTCAAGTTCGTCAGTGGAGGACATTTCATTCTGCTGTAGTTCAGCAGAGATATTTTGGCCAAAAATGTCCCATTTTGCTTTATTGTACTTACGTCTAGGCGAAATCATCTCCGGCTCTAGGGGGCCATCTAGGTGAATTAGCAGGGGTGGGGGTCGGAGGACAACGCATTGATTACCTCGAGACTTACCCGGAGGTGTAGGTGACAATAAGCGCTAAGTCGAGAATGTCCGGTTGTAAGTTGTGCTGAGGAGGAATGAACGTGTATTTGGTAGGGGCGTGTATGATGTCGTCAGAATTATTATCATGTCTGAGGAGTTTGGTGCCCGCTGGATTGTTTGTGCGGCAGTTGCAGATAAGATGTTTAGCAGTGAGGTCTCCTGCAAGGAGAATGGCATTGTTTAGGCAAGCAGCGCGTCCAGGTCGCTAGCGTTGATGTCATCCGGAGGGTTGTACGCTACTATTACAAGAGTGCGAATGTTGCTGAATGTGGCGTACGTGCAGGAGGCCTCCATGCGCGTGAGTACTGGTAGTGTGGCTTGTTCGTGGAGTACAGTGGTTTGATTATTAGAGTTGTTCCTCCACCATGCCTGTCGCCATCGGTTTAGTAAATCTTGTATCCTGGGATCTAGTGTTGGGGCTAGGCGAGCTCTGTAACAAGAGTAATGTCTAAATTTTGAGTGACTAGGAAATCAGCAAGTTCGATCATGTGGTGATAGATTCAACGAGCATTCCAAGTCATTGAGCGGTCGTATTGATTCAACAGTTTCCGTGGTCGATGGATCGCCTCAGTAGTTTATAATGTTGTTCTCTGGATCTGCAAACAAAGCGAGAAAGCCCGAGTAAGTCGCCAGAATTTCATGAGACATCGTTGGCTGGGTGAGGAGGAGTTGGAAGATATGTATCGCCTCGTGTCTAAGCTAGAACCACGTCATGCGTGGGAAGATGAGGCTTTGCTGGAGGGTTTCTGTGGTTACAGTAGGAGAAGTGGCGAGGGAGGCGGGTTGTGGTGGGTGATGGGATGAACCCGGGCTTCAGCATGGCCGCGGGGTTCGGCCGGTCGCTCAGATGATGTCGCACGTGGGCGGGCGACAGAGGTCGATGTAGTGGCGCCAGCGGTCAGCGGGGTGGGGGCATGAGCCTGATGCCCACCACAGCCGGGGAGCTTAGGGGGGCGCCTTGGTGGGGCCACTTAGTATCTCCAGCTGATGCCAGTATTCCAGGCAGCCCCTAAACCGGGCCCAATCGTGGTTTCGTGTGCATTTAGATCACACTGCGTGAGGCACAGGACAGTGTTGGTAGGAGTGGTCCAGTCTTTGGCATTTACTACATTGTATAAGTGTGGTGGGTGGAAGGTAGTTTCAATGTTAACCTCAAAGTGTGGCACAGTATTGATACTTTTCAGTTTTTCTTGATCCTTAGAGGTAGGGACTTCAATCAGGTAAATCGGAAGTAGGAGTCGGCCCCTGGAGAGCCTGCGTAGCTGCAGTAGTATGCAGGTGCGAACTCCTATGTCACGGAGCTCTTCCTGGATTTCTTCGGAAGCGCCGTCGACAAAGAGAGGCTTGGCGATCATCCCGAAAGAGCAATCTTCTCGCTCTGCATTGGTGAGAGTGAACTGGACCCCCTTGTCGTGGAGAAAGGTGCAGAAGCTCCTGTAGTCATCAACTCGAAGCGTACCATCGTGTCGTGGGAAACAAGGGCACGCATGCACGAGTAATACTCGGGATGGTGTGCCCTGTAGAACTCGGCGATGAGTCCCGCAAGCCGTGGTGCCTCGTCCTTCAGTATGTAGATTGGTGGCTGGAACTCCCTGGTGACGGCCTAAGCATTTGACTGAACTGCAGGTGCCAGAAAAGAGGAATGGGAGGAAAGTCGGGATCTGTCATGGCTGGGGCCGGGGTTTTCGGGATCGAGTGTTTGCTCGTCCGTCCATTTTAAATCCTTTAGAGATTGTCTGGGTTGGAGGACTTGGCGTGGGTATCTTACGTAACTGTTTTTCTGCAACATTATTCGTTAATGTCACCCGTCACGTGTCTTTTTGGCGCGATTAACCTGGGAAACTGCCGTGACACCTTACTCAGTCCACTTTTCATCACGCCGCGTTATTAAATAATGTAACAAAAGAAATATAATCCTCGGGAAAGCATAACAGCCAGAGTCGCTTTTCTGCAGCTCGTAGGCGACAAACGTAACGTTTTCTGCTCTTAATACTCGCAATCTTGGGCAACTTCCTTGCAATGTGTTTATAAATTTACAGATTATACTGAACATTTCCATCCCTAATTAGCTTAATAAAATCTATTTAGTCAAAATAATTAATTTCATGCAAGTCCGTTAAAGAAGAAATTTACAATGTAATATTTCATAGTATTTGCTGTTATTTAGGGCTATTATGAATATAAATCAATGTAAAAAGAACACAACTGTGGTCATTATAGAAATGTTTATTATATGATCATTATAGGAAGGTCATATAGGAATATGTAAGAGGACCACCTTATTACATTTTATTTTCTTTCATTGTCATTATTTCCCTAAATGAAGACCAGAATTGGTAAAATTTATTTAAAGAAAGTATATCTTATGAAAAACATTAAGCCTTCTGTAATCTTGTTAAATAAGTAATTATTTTCTGTTCTGGTTAAAACGACTTACTTTATTTTAGTTAATCTTTTAGGTCACTTTAAAAATTTAAGTCTTATCGTGACCATACAAGTACAATGCATAGTAACAGTGACAATAACAAGTCACCATATAAATATACAAGATTGTAATTCTTTATAATATTGCTTTGTTTACTGCATACTTAAGATAGAAGAATAATAATTGCACTCTACCCAAAAGTGTGATATAAACATTTCAAAAACATACTTCTGGAATCCCCTTGAATCCAGGTGCATGCATGTACTTGCAAGAGAGAGAATGAGAGAGGGAAAGCATAATTCCTAAAAAAGTCAAATTGATATTAAGGTTTGTATTTAAATCAGGCATAATTTAAGGATGAAAGCCAAAGGTTTTCATGCAAGTCCTCCAACCCAGACAATCTCTAACGGATTTAAAATGGCTGTAATCATTTTGATTTAAATATATATTTCAAATGGCATGACAAATGAAATTTTCTTTTGGTAACTAATGAAATACTCTCATTCTTATTTAATTTAATGTAACTAGGGAACAATAAGAAATTCACACAATATTACTACATTAAACATGCAGATCTTGTTAAAATGTACAGCAAATCTCAAATAATAACTTTTATCATATTAGCCATTTCTGAAATAAATATCATAATTTGTTCTTACATTTTAAGCAGTATTCTAAGGAATATTAAATGACTGTTCTTCTGTAACTCATAAGTGGGCGGAAAAAGTCTGAAATATCATGCCTAATACAGTAGCAATTGCTTCTTTAAAGAGATGATTAGTTTCTGTCTAAAATGAGTGTTTCCACAGTGTTACATGATTCAAACTACCTCTTGTAAATATTTATGACTAACAGGAAGTACTTAGAAAGAAAGCTTCTGTATGAATAACGTGTAGGGTAATTATGGAAATTAATTATAATGGATACAGAAAGTTTTGTAATGCTATACATCAGATTTTTGTAAAATTGAATTATATTGAGTGTCTTATATACCAGGTGAGTCAGCTGCCCCTATTTATTTTTTAATTTATGCAACGTGCTAAGCGATATATTTGACTTACGCCTTTCTTGAATGCCTTCTTATGGCTGATTTGCATAACACTTTATAGAGGAGGGTTAGATAATTCAGTGCATAAGTGTTTTACGGGACAGAATGCAATCACTATGTATGTCAATGCAAAAAACATTCCACCCTGACACTGGGAGCTGCAATGACACTTTTAGGCCAATTTTACAAACCTTTATTCTTTAGCATACATTAATGCACACCTTTGAAAACGCTCCTGAAGGAACAACCTATCACATGAATCGGTTGACAAAACCATTAGGAAACAAAATTGCATTTCTACACAGTGCGACCGATTGGATTTAAGCCGTCAGTCAATGTTGTACAGCCTTGTCAAAGAATGCTAAGTATTAGGGAGATAATTTCTCTTATGTCACAAACCATGGTATATTTCAGATCATACAGTAATTGTAATGACTGATGCAGTTTATTTATTTGAGTTAAAACTACCAAACCAAGCTCAAAACACTGTATGAAGCTGCAAAAAGCGTGTAAAGATTCGAGGTGGGGTGAACTTCTTCGAATACTAATTCGTATAGGAACCTCAGCTCGCAAGGTAGCATTGGTCGAATGGCATTATCGTGGTTGCTTTAACACTATACCACTTTAATTCAAGTTCAATACCTTCGTATTAAATTCAAACTTTGTATTACCTTTTGTTTTATCTCTTTGGGCCTATAATTCGATATTATGATACAAATAACATTTTTGATAACATTATAAGTGTGTACAAAATAGTATAATCGGTGTTTTCCACCGCAAAGCCCAAATCATTTACAGGCACTCATACGTGGGGAATGCAGGCAGATTACACCGCGCATGTTACAACATGCAAGGTCTCTCCGGCAACATACACAAATGTGCATTGATGAAGGAGGTCGTCATTTTTAACATTTACTTTGTTCGTCCATATGCGCCCAAAAGAATGAAAGCTAATTACGTAACACGGTTTACAAAACCAGATACGGTACAGATTATTCCGGTAAGCATGATACACAATCATCTGGTTGTAATTTTTGTGTTAATTACAAAAGTAAATAAATGAGTATAATAAGATACAGAAAATTAACACAAGCAGGAAGGGGGGAAAAACCAAAACAATTCGATGTTTCTATTAGATTCGAACCTCCGAAGCTAACCTTTGCTCTACCACATTCCGGCACCTAATTCACTCGGCCAGCACCCATGTATTCTGTTTTTCGGGAGAACATCCCTCTACCTCCTTGCAAACATTATATCGATGAAAACCCGTCTTTTTTTAAGGCTTTCACAGCTCCTTGGTTCTTATTGAGGCCTTTAATTATTAATGCTGGTTGCGTGTAGTACCGAACAGAAGGGTAGAGCTACAATAACAGTTTGTTTGCTAAAAGGGTCAATGTTTTCTCATTAGACTGTAAACTGCGTGTTGCATAGATGCGAATACCTAGGGGCAGCTGACTCACCTGATATATTAGTTGACAAGTATCATATTAACATCAATGAGCTTCATTGGGACTAATCCCCTCAAAAGAAAAGGCACAGTATAGTATCTTCAAAACATAATTTTATTATTCTAAATGATGTCAAAGAAGATATTAACAGCACATTTCTTTCCTATAGCACCAACTCAAAAACTGCTGTAATATAATAGCTCATGTAGCAAAAAAAAGAGGTTTTTGTCGAGCAAAATCTACTACAACTGTACCACCTTTGGTGCACATGACAGTTGCAAAATATTAAAGGCATTGAAGACACACGTCAGTGTAGCATTTCTATTGTTATCTTCATTCTTTCCTGATTCAAATATTTGTTTGAATGGTCTTTTGTATAGGGATATTACCAAGCAAGTTTGTGTTTTAGGAGTTGTCAGAAAATATTCTTCATCATTGAGAAATATGTGTTGGATGCAGAGCATAGAACCACTGTAAGTTGTGGGTAATGTTCTTGTCTTCCAATTAGAGAACCTGGGTTAAGTTCCTAGCAAGAAAAGGTCAACTGTTTAGTATTCTTTTAGGAGTTTTTGCATCACCTTTAAAATGCAAATCTTGATTTCATTCCTGCTAAACATTTCTTACTAAGAAACCAAATATTTGCTTGATTTCTGGTTCCTGATACTCATTACTCCATTTTACTTTGATCACCTACATGATTAAAGTTTATTTTTTTTAATTCCTAATGCTCCTTTTAGTTAACATTTATAGCCTATGAATTTTGTTGTAAAAATGAAGGGCTCATGTTTATCTGCATGTTATAATTAAACATGAATTATTATGTATGAGGGTATCCAGGAAGTAATGGCCATGTGTGTATTCCCGTTGCACAGATCACTGTCATGCTTATATCCAAGAGCAGATGGTTTCCTCAACATATTTTCTTAGCTTTGTGTGAGTGCCAGTTGAAGTAAGTAGATATTGTGCATCCTGTGATAGTTCAAAATGAACTGTGTGATACAAAGTCCCACTGGCTGTGCGGTGAGAGGTATTGGATTTCGGAGTGCTCGGAAGTTTAAACCTGCAGAAATTTATCATCAACTAAAGGAAGTGTATGGCAACACAGAAATGAATGAAGGAAATGTGAGAAAGTGGTATAAGATGTACATTGATGGAATTCAATCCGAATGCCTGTCACTCATCACACATCACACATAATAAAACTGTGCAAGACAGATGTATAACCCTAGATGAGTTACAGATTTCTTTCCCAAATATGTCTCATTCTTTGCTTAATGAAATTATGTCTAAACATCTTGGGGTAATGGACTGGCAGCAGCTGACTACAACATGGGAATTCTAAAGCTTGTGGACACATATGACAAATGCATAACCAGGCAGTGGTATGGCTAGAATTCTAACATCAGTGGTGATGTTTTTCTGTATTACCACTGCTTTAAATAATACAATATATGTAGTATTTATGCATTTATTACAGATGTGCTTTTCTGGACAATTCCTGATAAATAATGATAATAATAGTTCAAACAATACAACAAATTGACTATTGTTTCTAAATGCAAATTTTTGTATTGGCAGTGCACAAACGTTTTATCTTACATGTGATAAACATAGATCCTTATTCATAAATGTAATCTATGCATTCAAATAAAGTACAAAAGTAGTTGAATAAATGCAATTTTATGAATTTTAAATATTAAGCAAACTATGGTATGAAAAAATATCACAAGCATCCAGTGGTGGTAGGTACCTAAAATGACAGGCACTTTTACTACATTATGCTATTTTGCTTTCCAAATAATTTGATTTTCTAAATTATTTCAAATATTTCTGTAGTTCTAAAATTACCTTAAAATGAGCCTGACCATGTTCATGGGGTTGAATCTCCTGTAGAGGTATATTTATAGAGAAACTCCATCCTCCTTTCCTTTTTCATAGTGAATCTGTCTATGAATCCCTCATTGAAATCTGGAAGACTGGATCATTTCCTTTTCAATAGATAGCATGGCAAGAGCAGACAGCCTATCTTCATCCATGGTGCTTCTAAGAAACATTTTGATCTGCAACAAAGTCAGAAACACTTCTCTGCTTCACACGTTGTCATTGGGATAGCAGCTACTAATTTCAACAATTTCATGTCATCAAAGGGTTCTTGGAGGTTATTTTCATTTAAAAACTTCAGAGGAGCTATTACACTTTTCATTTCTTGAAAATCATTTCAAGAATAAATGACCTATAGTTCTGTTTTTAACTTGGCTTTATCTAAAAATGGATAGGACTGCACAACAACAGAAAGCATTATTTTAGGAAATTTATTTTTCAGTGAAGGGAAGAAGTGCTGATGAAATAAATTAGAGGACAATAGGTGGCTGGAGAATTCAAACCTTTGTTTGCTCTGCTGAATTATTATGTCACATATTTCCTTTGCTGCTACATTCCTTATTATATAGACATCCTTGCATCTTCTTTTTGCTATATTTGGTTCTTCCTTGATTATGATATTATCAATGTTGTTTCTATTTTCAAAATTTAATTTATGAATGATGCTGTTGCTTGCTTTATTGAGATTGAATCAGTGGTACACTTTTGTAATTGGCTTTACAAGATATCCACGTGAGGCATTATTTTATAAAATACCTGTAACCAAAAGGAAAATTTTGGTTGTTCCAGTTTCAACCTTAGACCATATGCTTGATTCACAGTTGTCATCTGATTGCTGGTATCCTCTATTTGTTCGAGACATTCTAGAATGGCCTTTGTTCTGTATCCTCATGAACTGTAAGAACTGTTCTTGATTTAAAGTCCCATCTTGTGGCTGATCCCTGAAGACTCTTTGTTTCACAATTGCAACTAGAATAGCCATTCTTTGAGGTGAATGAGAGAAGAATGTTGGTACCTCTACAATAGTACTGAAAAACAGCTTTACTTGTTTATTTTGACTTTGAGCTTGGGCAACAATTAAGTTCAGTTGGTGTACATAACAATGCACACAATACACAAAATGATAATCTTCTACTACGATTGTTTGGACCCCTGCATGTTGACCGATCATGACGTTAGCACCATCATAACTTTGAGATGTTACTTTTTCTTTCTGTTCTTGGACTTCAGCGAGAACATTTGTAATGCAAACTGCTAAGGAGGAAGCATTTTTACCAGGTGGATTTAAAAATCTCCAAAATCTTTCAACAGACTCTCCACTAGATAATAGCTAACGAAATCCTACAACCAACTGAAATTTAGAAAATACATCAGAATTTTCATCTGCTATCTGCAAAATCTGCCTTAGGTACTTCAGCATTAATTTCCTCATGACACACATGTAACATACACTCTAGTAAATCATTTTATATATCCTTGGATGTACCCTTAAAGACTGTAGCATTGTTCATGTGCTCTTTTACAACTGCATCTAAAGCTGAAGTGAAATTTATTAGCCCTCTGAATATTCCAGGAATGTTAGATTCTGCTGTTGCATTCATGCCCATGATAAGACAAATTATGTGCTCTTTCACAACTGCATTTAAAGCTGAAGTGAAATCTATCAGCCCTCTGAATATTCCTGGATTGTTAGGTTCTGCTGTTTCATCATGTTCACATAAGGCAAGTTCAAACTCACTGCAGAACATAATACAATAAATTATTTTGGAAAGAAGATGGCGATTTTTCCTTACGTTGTCATTATGCCTTTCTGTATTCTGTCTGAAAGCTGAGCTAATCTGTTGTCCAATTTCTGCTTTTTCCAAGGACTGAGAAATCTAAATAAGCATTCTTATGTGCAATAGATTCCTCATGATTCTTAACTTTCTGTGTCAGATGACCTAGATCTGACATGCTAGTACGTCCAGCATGTGTCTTTACCCTTAGCAAACAGTAAGCATGGAAAACAAAATAGCTTATTTGTAGAAATGCAGCCCAAATCCAACTATTTCTTTTATATATATTTACATTAAAAGACCTGCAAAATGTCTTACCTCAGCTGGTTTGCGCTTATTTTAATTAACTGAGGGATCGGTCTGCCAAGCTTCTTTAATTTACACTTCTCTTCCAAGCTTAAAGCTGAGAAATTTATTTGTAAAAGATATTGAATGCAATTCATTGTTCTTTGAAAACAAACTCTAAGAACAGATGAATATGCATATGAACACTAAAGCACAAGTAAATAACTGAATACTCTGTTAAGCAATTGTAAGAAAATCACTCCATTATAATGAAAGCACATGTGCTAATTGCTCTGGCTTTGGGCTGCTTTCAGTTATGATCAATTCATGCGTTTCCACCAGAGTTTGACTCACAGTTGTGTTGGTTCTTCCACCAGCTCAAATTCATATATTCCTAGCAATGTTTCCCCATGCCCCTCCCTGCTGAAGGAACACCATAAAGCTTACTCTTGGGGGTTCAGAAGAGAAATTGAACCTTGGCAATGCCTGGGCAATGCTTTGGCATGTATACATGCTATCTCAATGACTAAGTTTTTCATATTATAAAAATACATTGATAATTGAGGTAAAATGATCTAATATGATAAATAAGTAAAGAATGATTGTGCAAATTATAAATGTATGTATTTAAACAATCAACTTCTTTACCGGGGTTCAATGAACCATTGAGCACATAGGATGCTCCGCCTCTGCAAACAGTTCTTGCTTAACATTTAATTTCTTATTGCATATTGAATATGTCTGCATATAGAATACCAAATTCCTAATTACATATATTTCTTCCTCTTCTTATTTTTCTTTTTCTTCCTTAGTGCAAACATCACATCTTACAGCAATGTGATCCATACATAGATAAATGCCAGACTTTGTACAAGTGTATTTTGTCTTGCGATCTTTCTTCCACAGGCAATTCTGTCTGCTTCAGGTCCATCTGAAACATAATTAGTAACAGTGAAGGGATGTTGACAGATATTGCACAGTTAAATTCAATTAATATGAAAGAACATTTACCTTGACTTTCAATAATGTCATAACAAACGTGGTGTGGCAGTCCAGAGTGTCACAAACCTCAGCATACTCCAACTTGCTATTAGCTGTGTTTCACGACAACTGACTAAGCACAAAGTAATGAGTCATTGTTCATTGTTTCTAGCAACATCTGGTCACAGCTACCTGGAACTATACAGCACAGAGTGGTTCAGTTTTATAGTAATTATTACAAATATATGGTGAGGGGTGTACCACGCCCCAACACAGCACTGCTTGGTTAAATAACAGAAGTCATTATGCAGAGAAATAAAGTAAGCTTCAATATTGTAAATGACATGTTTGTTTTAGTAAAATTTGTTTTCCTTGTACATTAAACTGAAATGGCCGATACCTCCTGGGTTACCATGATGTTAGCATTTGTAAGAAACACTTCTTAATTCATGGCAAATGTGTTATATGAGTGCAGTCCTAATAGCTGCATCATTATAAAATTATTAAATGCATGTTTACGGCATTGAAATGTGGTTCATAATACTGGAGTTAAATTCATTATTGCTAAGAAGATAATGGCAAAAGGCAGCCAAAAGATACATAAATAGAAATCATCACCTTATTTATTATGTAAACAATCAGCCCAAAGCTATCTAACAATCAGCTAACATCCTTAAAATTATTCCCTAGGTCTTTCACACATCTATAAGACTTTTTACCCCACTCCTTCAAAAGACCCTGACAGGATCCGCAGCATGGGGATATAACATTACAAAGAAAAATTACAATTCATCTAAGTTTAAAAGGCTTCAGCCCAATATGCAGCAATGCAATATGGCAGAGTACTATGGACTCACACTTCTCTTTGTTACATTAATCTCTGCCCAGAGAACTATAACCTTCATGAATGAGCACAATTTATCTATACCTCTTTGCATCTTGGAGCAAGGCTAGTAGTATATTAACATTTCCAAAGTCTGAACTCTCTCACTGGCACTTAGTAGTAAATATAATGGACTCTCATGTTGACATGTTTTGGAGAACATAACACAACTGCTATGATTTAACACCTCTGTGTTATTTAAGGAAGCCTGAATTTTTCCTCTCCTCTTTCACAGTGTTCTGCAATTAACCCATTGACATCTTGTTTAAATACCCTCATAGCTGCCACAGAAATCTGTTTTAATTCCCTGTACAGCTACATGAGTGTGTTATAAGATTAAATAAGTCATATATAATTAACCAATATAATTTTTCCCTGAAATTTTGTATGTAAGACATTGGAAGCATTGAATCTCAAATTTTGATGGCCTAATGGGATTGTTGGGTGTGGTGATCTCAAAACGGTTCTCCAAGTGAAGGGTAACACAACACTTTTTGTATTGCCAAGCACTTTCACTATTTTCCCCCTACTGTAGCATATAACATATATATTTGTACCATTTTCTTTTTCTTTCTTTCTTGTCTGTGGGTGAAACATGCATTTTTAGCATGCAGTCTCAGTGGTGTCTCAGAGCTGAAGTTCAACCTCTAACATTGAAATCTGGTTGTGTTACATTTTGAAGCAGCTGATGAACGACATAGGTTCGAAATCCATGTAGTTGGCCTTTTTCTTACTAATTGTCTAGTGAAACCAAATGAATCAATTCAATACACACATGTCTAATAGATAGAAAAATAGTTTCCTGTAACCTTTAGTTGTGGGTCTCATTATAGGAGACTAAGCTGTCACCAAAATTGGCACCTTCCATTTGCTTCTGGTACTCAAGGGCACACTTTGTTTCTTTACCTCCTCTCTGGGTGTTTGACATTTCCTTCTTCTTGGCTTGCCTGTTACTGTAATGTCAGCAGCTGTGTTTAATTCAGAGGAAATAAACATCTTTGTTATTCATCCATTTCAAAAACAGTAGACCATGATTCATACTTGCAATATTTCACTTTATTATGAGATATATCAGGCAATATATCCTTCTTATTTGTTCTCATGGTACCCATGTCATTATTTCTGTTTGCTAGTCTTCTAAAGAGACATGGAGTTCCTTTGAAGGCCATCCGTTAGTTAAAAATGCAAATATATGTAGTTTTATTGGTCAGCGCATACTTGCAAGCTGTGCTGTCATGCAATTTAAATGCCATTACCAACTTATGTGTGTACAGCTAGTCATACGACTCAAATGGGTTAAGTGACTTTTCTGGATTTTTGACAGTCCTGAAAGATTACTGACATATATTTTGAAAAGGCTTGACTAGTTATCCTTCCTTGTAGAAGAATATACTTGTGCACTTATATTAAGACACAGAATAACTGATATTTTTAATAGGTACCAATTGGATAAAAAGCTTCTTTACCATTGTAATTTTAGTTTATGTAACAATAGAAAAGCATTCCACAATGCATCAAATTATCTGTTACCATTTACACTTTTTAATACCTACTAAAATATAATTCTTATCAAAAGAGTTTGTCACTTTTTCATTGAATAGGAAAATTTATTCAGAAAGAGACTTGCATTACTCTGTGGCCAACATATTACATTTATCCAGAGGCTCTGTTACTTTTGATATGAGAAGTCTTTCTCAATGTTTGATTCCAGAAGAAATTTTGGAATTAGTGTATAGATTTATAAACTATTTATTATGATTAATGTGCTTTTAAATTGTGTCATTAAGCCGTAGTTTTAAGAAATTAGTGGTGAAGAGTGGATTTGTTGTAATGGGCTCTCTCTTTCAGGATTCACTACTACGGCAATGAAGACTGTGAAGCAGCATTCAAGTCCTCAGGAGTTACAGGATTTCCTATCACAATTCAAACTACTGAAAGAAGTTTCACATCCCAATATTATACGCGTATTGGATGCATACCCATTTCCAACTAACGAGCCTATGATTTTAATAATAGAATTTGCTGAATATGGCAGCCTCAGGTAAGGGATACACTTAACTTCAGTGCTTCTATTAAACGTCCATCATAATTATTAAAACATTATTTTAAATTAATGGAGGAGAGGAAACATAAAAATGTTTTGTATCACAGAGCTACATAATCTTATATTAACTCCATTAACAGCATTAAAATTAAGACAAGATAGAAAAAAGTACACTTTGCTTAAAAATTAATATAGATAATTTGAACACTTACAGCTAATATAGAGTCACAAATGGAGCATATGCGCGCTTATTTAAATCATTATGTGCTTCATTCAGAATATGCACTGAATAATAAAATATTAAGAAACCCTGTCAAATGTTGTATATTGTGTTCTGAACCACAGTTCGTATTTGTAGTACACAATGCCTTGGTTTAGCCCAGCATATCTGTGAACAAAATTTCATGGTACGTAAACATAAAAGCTTTAGTAA
This sequence comes from Deroplatys truncata, assembly GCA_030765065.1. Classification (NCBI taxonomy): domain Eukaryota; kingdom Metazoa; phylum Arthropoda; class Insecta; order Mantodea; family Mantidae; genus Deroplatys; species Deroplatys truncata. Next base: position 172,485,717 of record CM060990.1, read on the forward strand.
TACACAGTTGGAATACAATGTGAATATTCAGTTCATTTTATCCAAAATTATTCAATTAATGAGCATAGCTGTTCTTTTTTTCCTATTTTTTTTAGTTAAAACTTTTAACCGTTAATTGTTATCCAGTATATATATATACAAAACAGATTTTGGATTTTATTTTAGATACAGACTCAATTTTTAACTTTGCTGTTTACACAGTAAAGTACCCATGTTATATGGATTTTATACAGTCAGGGCAGCAATGTGTTGCATTGTGCATGTCGTGTTCAGCCTTCAATCTCAGAAGGTCAGTAGAACTCACATCAACATTCAGCTAGAGCAACCAGACTTATCAGGAAACTTATATACAAGAGAAGTAACATAAATGTATGGTCTCATATCACATGGAAGCATTCAACATGGAGCATACTAGGTCCTGCAGCAAAGTTAGTAAAGCACAGCTGCTGCTGTGTGAAGGATGTAGCATTGAAAAGCTTAATGGTAGATTATTTTAAAAAGAAAAAGGCAGTTTTAGCTTTGTAGTCTTAAAGTTAATAGTTTGTTCTTAAATAATTTGGTTGGTAAATAATTATAAAACTAATAGAATCATACTGTTTTAAATACATTACAAATTTTGTTATAGATACACAGGAAATAGCAACAGTCAAATTCTTAAGAACTGGGTGCTATATGCTGGCCTTAAAATACCATACTCTTTCCTGCAATGACAAGGAACAACTAAATATTGACAGGACTTTAAAAGAATGACAAAGTATTGAACAATTCAAATCATTAACAACAGAAATGGAAAATGGCTGATGCCACAAAATACATCATTTGAAATAAACTGTACATTTCAATGAGGTCTACTTTTTTGTGTAGCATGTTTTCATCTATCGCTTAACATTTACTAGTCATACAAGGCTATATAAAATTCCTTCCAAATGAAGAGAACTTCAAAGGTTATGACCAGAAAATTCGAGATGCACATTTTATTTTCCATGGAAATATCATACGGTATTTTAATTAATTGCTAGCCATTTTTGAGAAAATAAAAGATATAAAAAAATATTCCATGTAAAGGGTATTTTTGGGTGGATGGATATTCTTGAAAACCTTCACATCATATCTTTGGAAGATACTGATCTTAAATACCAATTTTAGCACTTATCCAACTTTTCATTTTTGAGCTATGCTGTTCACAGACATAGGCCTTTTTCTAAAAATTCTTTTGCTGAATTCAAGGGGCCTCGAAACATGCACTTCCAGTGCATTATTGATATCATTTTTTTGGGTGGTAAGTAATATCTTCTGTACCTACTATGTAACCAGTAGAGAAAGTAATAAATGAATAAGTAAATAAATTATATATATATATTTTATACATTAATTTAAATAAGGTAAATAATAACTTAGAAATGAAAAGGTAACATTCAGTATTAATTACTAACGTAATTATTACCTAGTCAAAACCATATTTTAAGCAGAAGGGCTAAGAAAGTGCTTAAAAATTATTTTAATTACATACTAATTATATTTACACTGAACAATATTGTTTTGTAATGGATACATATTAGACAGAAAAAAGGTTACAATTCACCACCTACTGAATAATCAGACAACTTTGTGGACTGGTGTACAAGCTGTTATTGAGTTTCAACTTTGGTTTAATGCACAAATACTGATTTTCAAATATCGTCTGCTTTAACTGACTAGCAATGAATCTGACTTGGGTTTGTCCAGACGTGTTTCTTTATGAGTTGCTGTTTACTCTACCGCCAGGCATGTTCTTCTAACCATACTAGCAGTACAGTAGAAATGGAAGGCATAATCTGACAGAATGAGCTCATATTCAGTCACTGTATGGGTGCAGCAGCTAGCACTTGTATGCTATTGTGTACTGTGTATAGAAAGAGCAGTGATGGAGTACTGAAGCTTTCTTATTTGTCAGTTGCAATAATGCAATGTTGGTTTTTGGGGTGAAGAGAGTGAAGGGGCCCTTCACCTTCTTTGACTTAAACATTAAAGAATCATGCAATAAATATTTATTTGAAAATTCTCAGTCTAGTTGTTTCCACAGGCTACTGCAATTCTTTTTTTTCCTGCAGTCTTCACTGCTTCACAAGATTGTGCATTCTCAGGAGACAGGCTGGCAAACAACACTCGACAGAGAGGGAGTTTGTGCTCTATTCCTCTCTATAATCCGTACAAAATGAGAAGGAATCTGAAGCAATCCAATGGAGTGCCAGCAGGAGCACTACATAGACAGATGGTTTGTGAGTGTGACAGAGACAGAGAGAGACAAGACACACAGCATGAAGCAAGATACGGCCAGTGTTACACATTCACCCTGATCACATGGCGCAAATTCCAGCGGGCATGCTTTCATCATTGTTAAACACTTAATTAAAACCACTACACTTATAACACTAACTTTGAAATGTTAAGCTTATATAAAGGATACTTTTACAAGTAAACACACTGTCTCAAAGGTAAATTACAAGCAACAAATTAAGAGCTGAGGTTGACACGCCTTCACTTTGCTAATCTCGGAACTCAACTGCTCTAATCTCTTGCAAACAGACCAAATGTAAACACAATACTGCTGATGGTGATGCACAATGGTCAAGGTCTTTCAGCAACCCTCATAAATATCTGCTTGACATATAACTAAAGAACCAAACATTGCAGAGAGATGGTTTATGGACATTCTGATTCAAAATTTTTAGCCCTGCTCAGCTCTAATAGTATAAATGATGAGTACTTAACAATTTTTAGCAGCACAATTGAAAAGTAAAACTGTAGCCAACAGTGAGACCACGTGGCGCTTGAACTAGGCAACTTCGCTCTAGTGCTATTGGCTGAGCGACTTTCACCAGCGTTATCTAGCTCTGCCACAGATTCCTTCTCGTTTTGTACAGATAATAACCACCTGCTTGCTAGTGAATGTAAAGAGACACTGCCTGCCTGACTCTGTCTCTCCCTCTAGTTTACTTGGCTGCTATGACAACGTGATGTCAAACATTTTTTCTGCTTGCAATTATAAGCCTGTAAGTGTGCTGGGATGGTCTCAACAGATAAGAATTCTTATCATACTTCACAACTAACTGTGAATCATGTTTACTTAGGGGCATAGGGACCAGGGGGAAGGATATACCAACATCACATTCAAGAGTCATGTTTTCATTATTGTTACAATGACTTGTGAATGTTATCATTTGTGTTTGCGAAATGAATCCAATCAATGACTTAGTTGAAGTATCTTGACACACTGTTCTCCAGGTGGAAAGACGAGGATAAGGAGGACATGTTAACAGTTGGAAGAACTAGCACACCATTAAGTCTGTGTATCAGAAAGGAAAAGAATGGTAAATGCTATAATGTTAATTTTAAAACATCTTGGTTTTCCGAATTTCCGCAGTTGTGCAGTAGCTCCAATTTAGAGACACCATTTTGTTGGCCCTGTTTACTTTTTAATAATAATCAAAAAGTCTGGAATGAGCAAGGATTTTTGGATTTTAAGAACGTTGCACAAGCCCTAAATAAGCATAAAGATTCTGCTCAACACCTGAAATGCAACTACAATTGAACACCTGTTTAAAGAATAGAAATACAATTTATGATGCCCTACAGGAAAATGTATGACTATTTATGGTTCAATTCAATGAAAATGTTCATATAAATAGCTGCCTTTTCCAGCTGGTTATACATGCTATGCTATATTTAGGTAATCAAGAACTTCAATTTAAGGGACACAATGAAAGTATAAGTTCAATAAATCATGGAAATTTCAAGGAACTGCTTGTTTTATTAATATCGAGGAGTGCAAGGGAAATTCAGAATCACTATTTGAAAATTAATAGTGTATTCAGTGAGGACTCCAAGACAATTCAAAATGAAGTCATAAACTGCATATCTGAATACATACAAGATCATGTAAAACATGTAATTCATAACAGTAACGTTTTTGCTATTGAAGTTGATGATAGCACAGATATAACTCGAATATCACAGTGTTCTATCATAATTAGATGCGTGAATTTTGAAGAAAATGTTTTTGAGCATTTTTTAGGGTTCTATAATTTTAGTGCTAATAGAACATCTGAGGATTTCTTTAATCTTCTGAATGGGATTTTGTCTGAGTTTTCATACAAGCACAAATTAGTGGCTGAATGTTATGATGAAAAAAAAACTCAGTTTTATTTATGGATGCTCTTTAACTACTATGGTTCTCAGCATCACATTCTATATTGGGCTTGAAATACCAGAAATTTTGCTCAGGGACCACTTTATCAGGCTTGAGGTTCTTTTACATGCCATAGATCTATGAAATCTACCTTAAATCTATTGGCTTTACTTCCCTTCTGAAGAAAGCCATGCTAAGTATTTTTACGCCCAAAAACTCCATCGCCTTCTGCCGGGTTTGAACCCATGACCGTGGGAGCTAGAGCCAGCATGATACCCCTAGAGCACAGAGGATGACACAGGTGTAATGGCAGGTCAATTAAATTGTCTTCAGAAGAAAATTAAAGACAAAGCACCTTAATCTGTTTTTGTACATTACTTAGCTCATTGACTAAACTTGGTGCTTCAACAAAGTTTAGATTGCATTTTAAATGTCGCAAATATTTGTATTTTAAACGTCGCATATGGATTCCTTCAATTTTCTATTATTCCTCAAAAAGAACATGGTACTAGATTCATTTCCAACAAGACATATTCCAACATTAGCAGAAACTCGGTGGTGTTGTAACTCAAAGCTACTCACTGTAATTGTACAAGATTGGGAAAAATTGAAACAAGTGTTTGAGAATATTATGGATGACAAGCAGTCTGATAAAAGATCAGTTCAGCTCAGTAAGAAATTTTTGAATGAAATGAATAGTTTCGAATTTATTCCGCTGGCTGTAGTTTCAATGACATTTTTTCTTTGAGAGACATTCTTTTTAAAGTTTAGCAAAATAGATCACTGGACATTGCTTATTGCATTTCAATTGAAAATTATGTTAAAGATTTTCCTTCTTCAGCTCTTGAGAATTTACAATGATGTTACTCAAAGATAGTTCAAATAATTGATCAAATAATTGAACTGCAACTTTTGTATGCTAATGAGGTGTATAGGTCTGTTACTACAGTGGAGTGCTTTAAACTGTGCCAGGAAAATAAGGATGTATTTGAGGAATCATGCAAGTTATTTGCTTTAGTTTTAACAATTCCATCCACAAGTGCATCAGTGGAAATAAGTTTCTTGTGTTTGAAAACAATTAAATCTGTCACCAGAAACACTATATCACAAGGCAGACTCATATCATTACCAAACATCTCTCCCCAGAAGGAACTTTTGTGTAAACTTATGAGAAAGAAGCCATTTTATGAGGACATCATAGATAAGTTTGCTGCTATTAAAGAGCAGGGGATTGACTTAATATACAAGAAATGAAATAGATGAGTGTTGCATAATAATTATTATTTAGCTAACTTATCATATGTAAATTTGGCTATCATTGTTTATTAAATTCTGCAGCCTTCGCCTACTATTTAAGACATGGGTTGCCACTGCAATCATTTCCAATTCTGCATTCTGTAAGTGTGCATGCTCTCAAGGAATGTTCTTAGAAATGTTGTCTTCATTCGCATAATTCACTTTCTAGTTAAAATATTATACATAGAAGATTAACAAACTACGATGAAATAGTTTCAGAGCTTGTAAAGAGGTGTTAGACAAGTAATTTGAGATAGGGAATGGATCCTTTTCAAATTTGAAGCTATAATATTACTAACTTTCTAATGGACCAATATGTCACTGACTAATGAAGATGTCATTCCAAATCATAACATATAATAACAAATGAGCCCCATCTCTGTGGTGTTGATGTAGCATGTCAGCCTCACATTCAGAATTCAAATCTTGGTTGGAGTGAGTTATCTGGACAAGATTGTTTCCAGGGTTTTTATTTACACTGGGAAGACAAGTAAATGTCAGGTAGCTCTAAGCTCTATTGAGCCTTGTCATTTGAATGCCATTACGCTCAGTCACTCACTGTCCAATGTGACCCATTCTGTTAAAAGACCTTAAAATTATAAACAAACATACAAACTAAACAAAAACAAGGAATTAAAGAAAGATAAACTAACCTTTAAGAGAGCATGTCTTTGGTGGATTGTATATGGCACTAATATAGAGTAAAAATGGTTATTATGGAGTTTTACTTGCCAATCAGAATGGTTTCCATGAGTATGCCTCTTGCATTATTGCTTATGTATGACCATACAGCTTCACATCAATAATAACAAAAAAATGAAGATGCTGCACAGGGTTTAAACCAATGTTACTTGAATTAGAGCCTCTTGAAGTATTCATTATTCCACATGAAAATAGAAAGCCACCCCTATAGGTAGCCATACATAGTTAAAATATATACACAAACCAGGGCACTGTCAGATGATTAGTTCAAGGTTTAAGAGATTTTTCTGTCACCAAATTTTCAAAATACTTATAATAAGTTATTGAAAAGTTCTGAGACTGGTCATTGTCTGATAATAATGTAACTTACATTTGTAGATGTTTTATGTGTAATTACATATTCAGAGACCCATTTGATACAATAATTAAATAAATGTAACTGAATTATTAATTTAATTGCAAATATAACATTTTTACTAAGCATTTAGAAAAGCTTTATATCCTGACAGAATGCATATACAGGGTTATTCAAAAAGAAGGAACAGATTTTAAATATTCATTTTTAATGAATGACAAGAGACAGTAACACATACAACATATCACTGAATAGAGGAATGTTCAAAGATTTAAGCCCCCACTTATTAGTACCATTCAGTGCCTACATCAGTGCTGGCATTGTTTACGAGAAAATGGCAATGCCACAGGAAAAGCGATTTTGTGTGCTGCAGTATGCAAAGAGTGAATCCATTGTTTCATTGCAGCGTGCATTTCATTTTAAGTTCAACAAAGAGCCACCTTGTCATAAAAAAATTACAATTGATACAATAAATTTGTAGAAGATGGTTGCATATACAAATGGAAAAGTACTGGTCAACCTCGCATAAGAAATGGTACTCATTTTGAACAAATAAAATAAAAGTTTGAACTTTCCTCTATTCAGTGATGTATCATATGCATCGCCATCTATTGTCGTTCATTAGAAACAAATACTTAAAGTTTGTTCCTTCTTTTTGAATAATAACCCTGTACGTTTTTTATACTTGAATCATTTGCTTACTTTTCCCTTCTTACTGAATCACATTTGACATTATCATTATTGTTATCAGAGAAAATTAATTTTCAAAATAGCTTTTTAAGTCTTAGACAAAATATATGTATTCAGTCTTTGAACTTCTGTATGCACAAGAACTGTTATTTTACTAGTAATTCCTTCCAAAGCTTCATTCTGTTGTATTGTACCTTTTACTTTCTCTACTACATATAGTAAGTAGGGGAAGTATTGTATTCTACCCAAAAATTCGATACCGAGATTTCACCAGAAATATATGTTTTGAGACCCCCTGAATCCAGTAAAAGCATTTTTGGAAACATCCGTGTGTGTGTCTGTGAACAGCATAACTCAGAAACGAACAATCGGATAAGCACCAAACTTGCCATTTAGGTTCAGTATCTTCCAGAGATGCGACACAAAGGTTTTCAAGAAAATCCCCCCATCCCAGATTACCCTTTACATGGAACATTTTTCGAAAATTTTAATTTTCTCAAAAATGCCTCTAACAATTTTGATTAAAATATCATATGTTTAAGATATTTTCATGAGAAATGAAATGTGTATCTCAAATTTTCTGGGAATGTCTCCAAAAGTATTCTTCATTGTGAACGGCTTTTGCATAACTGGTAAACCATAAGAGATAGACAAACTTTTACTACACAAAAAATGTAGATCGCGTTAAAATACACAATTTATGTCATACACATTTTTGTTGTTGAGTGAACCATTTTCGAGATATTGCTTGTTATTCCCTTAAATTTTTCAATACTTACACTTTTTCTCAAATGGAAATTCGTTATTCATTTTTTTTGGTCCTGGTAATGCAAAGAGAATGGAATACTCCATGTAGCAACCAGCTCTTAAAATATTTGACTATCGCTTAAAGCCTACCAATCTTGCATCTTAAAGCCTTGCATCTACAAGAAAATTAGCAATAAGATTAACATCTTGATATCTCGATTAACGTGAAGCATATGGAGAATAAGTGTTTGTAAGAATAGTTTGTACAAGAGTAGAGAAAGTCATGTGAGTGTAGCACATCAGATTTTTTTATTAATCCTTCACACGATTAAATAACACTTCATTGATATATCCTACTATAGAGCTGTAAGATTATTGTGTGCACTTTTAACATGTAAACTTTATATTCTTCTCACCGCAATGAATTTTTATGTCTCACACTGAACACATACCAAACCTAACTGACTGGGTATGCTATCTTGTAGCGTCTCCTGCCTGAATTTGCACATTTCCTTTATTTCAAGTCTCTGATTGGCTAAGCCTACTCCAATAGAATACTTTTATTCAACTTTAGCTTTTTCTAGTCTTTAATTGGCTATTTATAAACTGTTTTAAATATTACATTATTGTTCCAAGAATTATTAGTAGCATTATTAAACTTTTTAATTTATTGTTATCTAAATGTTACCTCATTGTTACCTCATTGTTAGCAACTTTCGGCTTCTACTTTTTAATTCTGTTTGCTACGGAAAGCAGCTTGCTTCTATTCTCACAGCTCCTACATTGTTAAATTACATAATATATTCACATAACATTATTATACATGTACATAATAATATAAACATAATACAATGACTGTAACATACACTTTTTGTATTATATTATACACATATTGCTTTAAGGTGGGCTGTTCTTAAATTTTATGTTATATAATTAGACATATTATTTAAGTGTTAAAAATACTGCCTCATATGTTGTCATGAAAGTTCAGAAATTTTGCTCAGAGGCCTCTTTATCAGGCTTGAAGTTCTTTTACATGTCGTAAATCTACAATACAGAACCACCAGCTTTACTTCCCTTCCAAAGGAAGCCATGCTAAGGATTTTTATGCCCAAAAACTCCAATCCCCTCTGCCAGGTTTGAACCCATGACCTCAGGAATTAGAGGCTAGCCTGATACCCCTAGACTACGGAGGATAACACTCTAAGTCGCTGGGAGGATATCTTACAAGTGGTGTATGTTTCCTGGTGTAGTATGAAAGGCTGGTGTTAAATTATTCAGTATGTTCATTGATTTCAAGACATGGACCTGTATTTACAACAGAGGATTACCATGTTTGTCTTGCAGTGGCTGAATATTCCCCTTAGGAAATTTACTGAGAGTATAGTGACTTTGTCGTTTTTCAACTTTCACTCAGTTCTCACTGTCACTGTTTTAAGTTCTTATCTGGTTCAAGTTCACTGAGAGTTTACTTCACCAAGGTGAACCATTTCAATTCCCTGTTAGTTCATTTCCTTCGTGATGCAGTCTCTTCATGCTGGATAGTTCATTTCACTCAGGAGTCGAACACAAGTCCTCCACAACCATCACCCCACAGTAGCACTTGCTGCACATCACAGAAGCCATCACCAACTCACTCAGAGAATCATTTAATGTCGCACTAGAAGCACAGTCGTTAACTTTCTTATTCACTCACTGACTGACTCAACTCCACTCTGTCGCACTCGGCTCACAACTTAACACACTGGCTCTAACTTGCAACTGACTTGACAGGCACTGCCCGACTGCCCACGAGAATGCTCACTTATATAGGCGGAGGAATCTTCCAAAGGTTCTCAAATATTTTAGAACTATTTTGACACACTTTCTGGAGGAGAGAGGAGATAAAGCTTCCAGAAGGTTCTAGTTATCTCCCAATAGTGTGCCTGGTGTTTAAGCTGGCAAGTGGCATTATCATTCTTTACTTGGACCACTTGGCGCCAACTTCCCGATAACCTTGGACCATAGCCGCTGCATCACAGTACTGTATAGAACCCGGTCACTACTTTTCTTGTAGCTTAGAGTTGTAAAAAAGAACATCTTAGAAACTTCTTGATGCTGATCCTCACTATCATGCAGAAAATACTTCAAAGCTTTTTACTTCCTTTAGCTCTCTGTTGTTTGTCTTTTAACAATCATATGTTCATAGGAATTTAATATAAAATAGCTTCTGTCAAACAAGGAATAATTCCAAAACTGGGTATTAATATCCAGCCTACATTGTTCACCAATTTTTGTCTGATATTTCTTTTTACACTGATTACACAAGGTCAGAATTAACTGTTTTAACTGTATTAGCTGTTTCAATAGTTTGAGAGGTAATAGGGCATTTAATTTGTGGAACTCTATCATTTGTGTTCCTAATATTGTTTTTTAGTATTTGAAATGATATTGACAAAAGTATGAACTGCTTTCTTCTCCTGAGCTAGTAAGAATAAGTTCTGATCTGTTGTAACTTGCAATGCATGAGTTAAGTCTGTATTATGTTTGCTTAATTTAGGATTATCATTGGATTTCATAAGCTCTACCAATGGTGACTGTGATATATTATCTAATATTTGCAATTCCCCACCTACTTCATTGTTAGCAGCTGCAGTTACATCGTACATACCAGTGTTGAAACTTACAAATTCACATGCAGCACTTAGGTTAACATTTTCACTTTGTACTGTGTATGGGGAATTTGTTCCAGTGCTAATTGCACTAAACATTTAGATCTCAAAGACATGTTTTATAACTGTGATCTCACTTGAAGGAATAACGCAAGGAGCTATCTGTTATAAGTAAAGCCCAGATTTTTTATGTAATATCAAACTGAGAAATATGTGCATAAATATGCAGTAAAACATATAATGAAATATGTGATATCAAAGAAATATGCAATTATAAATATATAACAAACAATTTTAAATTACATTAAAAGTGCAGACGTTAAATGAAAAATAATTTATTGCTCTCACTGGTCATTCTTAGTGACACCATATTTATTGCTTTTATTGCTCCACAATTATTAGCATTTATAAAGGAAGGAAAAAATAAGGAGAAATACAACAGAAAGAAAGAAAAAATAAATGATGAATAATAAGGAAAGACACAGCAAAGTATTTATTTTTATTCAAGATTGTGCAAAATGTGTAATATACACTGAAAGATGTAAAAATATGTAAAATGAAACTTGAGTACAGCAATATCCATGCTTCAGTTCATAGAGATTTCTGTTTCTGTGTGACAACATATAAAGGAATAGAATATGTAATTACATATGAGTAAGAGTCCAGGCTCTAGTTATAAGCAATAAATACTAATGTACATCCCACTACTATCAACAAACCGATATAGACATTTATAGAAGGAGAAAGCGGCACCTGAATAAATAGTTAAAAAATTAAATTGAGTTTTATTTATGGACGTTCCTTAACTGCTGTGGCCCTTAGCATTCCATTCTATATTGGGTGAAAGACCAGTAATTTTGCTCAGAGGCCTCTTTATCAAGCTTGAGGTTCTTTTACGTCCCATAAATCTATGACACAGGGCCACCGGCTTTGTTGTAGAGAAAAAAAATTAAATAGTATTGATAATGCTAAGTGAAACTGTGGTATAGCTTGATAGTAAACAATAATGCAGTATCTGCATCTCACATACTGTACTCTTTCTTAGTAAGACACATACTGTGTTCATGCTTAGTTTACCTAGGTCTTTTGGGTAGATATGACAAAACCATGTAATTATATTCCATTTTCCATAGCAGATACCTCATTTTTTCCTAGCCCATTGAATTTCTGACACCCCAAAACCTTATAAATTGCAAAAACTTAAATATTGTTTTTCCTGCAGATATGGCAATTTTGCTTATCATGGCAGAATAGTTGCTGCATCTACCAATAGGTTCATTCTCAATCTCATGGGAAGCAGTACAATGTGTTTCAAACCCATTGGCATGTTTTAACCCAATGGTATCTTATTTAAATACCCTCAAGGCTACCCAAGAAATCTGATTTAAATCACAGCACAGCTGTGCAAGTACGATGTTTAAGAATTCATAAAAGTCAACCAATATAATTTATTTCTGAAATGAGCATACATCATGCTGGAAGCATTGACGTACCAATTTTCATGACCTAATATGATTATTGGATTTGATAGATCTCAAAACATTCTCCAAATTAAGGGCTGTACAATCCCTTTTGCAATGCCAGAACTTTTACTATCATTCCTTCATATTGTAGCACACAACACATCTTTCTTTTTTCATTTTCTTCTTTCTTATCTGTGGATGAAATACACATTGGAAAAGGGGTGCATTTTTTAGCTTGCAGTCTCCATGGGTGAAGGTCAATCACTAACCCTGAACTCTGGTAGCTGATGAACGACTGGTTCTGAAGTCTGTGTAGCTTTAGCAGTCACCTTGTGAAACACAATGAAGCAATTGAATACACATATGTATAGAAGAGAGAAAAAAATCTTATTATTATTTTTTAGCAGTGTATCACATTATAAGAAACAAATCTGATTTTACAAATTGGCACCTACCATTTGCTTCTGGTATTTAAAAGTACACTTTATTTTCTTCACCTCCTCTCTGGCTGTCTGACCTTTCCTTTACAGCTTGCCTGTTGTTGTAATGTCAGTATCATCATGTTTCATCTATAGGAAATAAACATTTTTATTATCTTTCCATTTCACACACAGCACATTCATTGCAGACTATGATTCATACTCAAAATGTCTCACTTTATTATGAGATACATCAGGCAACAAATCCTTCTTATTTGGTCTCACAGAATCAACAGCGTCAGTTTATCCATTCATTAGTCTTCTAAAAAGATATGAAGATCCTTTGAATGCCGCCTGATAGTTGAAAATGCAAATATATGTGGTTCTATTGGCCAGCACTGTGCTCATTATGTGTTATAAACACCATTACTAACTTATGTGAGTATAGTTTGCCATACGATGCAAATGGGTTAATAGTTCAGCTTTGGCAGATGCATAGGATAGAAGTTTGCTGCTCACTTAGAGTAAAATTGTGTTGTGTGTTGGTGACCAGTTCATTTTGGTACAGTATATCTTATAGCAGCATATTTTAATGCATGATGCATAAGAGAAATACTCTTCAGCAAGAATGTATCAGAAGAAGGTTGCATTGTAATCTTAAAAAGCTTTAATTTCTAAGCAGGAGAGCTGTGCAAAATCTTGTGATACAGAACAGATGTACAAGGTTTTCCTTGAACAAATTATGAGTTCAACAATGCTTTGTGTTGGTTGAAGAAAAACTCACTTGGAATAGAAATACCTATAATGAATGTGTTCACTAATCAAGGTTGTCTTTTAACATCTGTTGTTATGTAGGTTAACCATGCATTAATCTGTAGTTTGTTGTGTAAATTTAAGTGAAAATGGCCATAATATGCTGGCTGTTTATGTATAAGCTGGATGATGAATGTGGCAAATTCTGCACTGTTCAAGGTGGCTGTGAATTTGGTCTGGTCTAACTCCAGAACCACTATATGATTTAAGAAAATTATAATTCTTCTGTGAATGGTACATGAACCTTCATAGAAGGGACTCACACCATAGTCCTCTCCAAGTATTAAATTACTGTCCAACTGGTAGAAGAAGTGTAGGAAAATGCAAAAAGTGATGGATAGATCAGCTGTAACTCTGTGTAGCCAGAACAGATCTTAAGGTCCAAACCGTGTAGTTTATGATGATGATACTTCTTCTGATATGCTTTAAATGAGCTAATGCTAACAAGCTGGAGTATTTTTTAAGTCTATCTGACATAGTAGCAGATAGTCTTTCCAGCTTTATCCAGAATAAATGAAGGTTACAGAGGGAGAGAATGAGAGTGAGAGAGGGGGAGATTTATCAAGAATTTCAATCCAACCAGTAGCTGCAAAATTACTGAACACTAAAATATATGTACCAAGTTGTAGTGTTACAATTTGTTATAATTTTGCAACAGTGTTATGTGATATGTACTTTGATTTGGCACAAATGGCACTAGATCCTGGGTGACTGAAGAATGTAAAACCTTCTAACTTACTATTGTGCATAATAGAGATTTCGAGAGAAATCAAAACCAGGTATCTATATTGATAAAAGATTAGAAAAGAAAACCTTAGATTTAGTAACTACTGTTGTACAGCATCAAAAAGGATATTCTATTAATCAATAGCCTTCACTAGTCCTTATTCATTTGTAAGTAAATAGTGTCAATTTTAGTTTGTTGCAATTTATTCAATGTTGCACATTCCTAAACTGTTATAAAATGCAATGCATTTTAACTGGTATGAATATTTTCCAACCTAATAATACTCTTTGAACTGTTATGTGCATCTTAGCTTTTTAGTTTTATATAAATAGGTACCATATTAGTTTTTTGCTCCAACTTATACAAGTCTTGTGTCAGTCTTTCTCAAAATATAAGGTAATGCATTTAATACAGTGCTCCAATATTATTTCCCAAGTCAATGTGTGCTTGGATGAGAGAGTAAAGCTTAACCATACCCTAAGAATGTCATCAAATATTGCACACAAAATAATTAATTTAATATCTGTATTTGCATTGAAAACAAAAGAAGAGCAACAAATCAAATAAACAGGGGCTGGAATTTAACTGTCTTCTTCCATTCAGACTCAAATTTTAAATAAATTACACTGGAGAATGGATTTTTTTGTTGACTTAGATCTGGGACTCATTTTTTGGGTTGGGAATCCAAATATGACCTCAGTTTTTTTCTATCATGGCAGGTTTTTGCGATAGTGTACCCTTCAAAATTATTCAAATTGTATACATAGAATGGAAAGTTAAGCATTAAAGTTACCTGAATGTACCTAAATTTACTTTATATACAGCAATTTTGTTCACACAAAGGATATATTACTTCTATATATAAAATCATGTCCAATTCATTCCACTTCAGGCAAATATTTGCGCGTATAGCTTTTCCTGGAGTGTGGAATCTGTAGACAATCCCTCCAATTACTCCAGCAGTAGTCAGCCAGCATATGCTGATCCCATCTACCCTGATAGCATGTTTGCATGACCTTTAAATGTTGGTGGAATTGCTCACCTTGTTCATCAATGGTGGCACCAAGATTTTCGGGGAATGTATCTAGATGGCTATGCAGAAAATGTAGCTTTATGCTCATGTTGCAACCAAGCATTTTGTATAAGTCCAAGAGCTTCTGGATGATTTGAGTGTATTTCCAAGAAAGTATATGACAATGTCTTTGAATGCTAACCAAGCATTTCTTTCCAGTTCTGTCCTTGTCTCAATGAAATGTGGAATCTGTGGACCATCAAACATACCGGCCTTTATTTTTTCATATGACAGGCCAGGAAATGCAGTAAGGAGATATTTGAAACAGTCCCCATCAGTTTTCAAGGCTTTCATGTACTGCTTCATGAGGCCCAGTTTAAAGTGCAAAGGTGGGAATATAATATCCACGCTGTTGCCCAGAAGTACTGTAATTAGCTCATGACAATGTCAGATGTTCTGTATGAACCTATTGACAGTAATATACTTACTTACCTAACATTTTAAGGTCAACACATATGACCCAATTGTGTGTGTGATATTTCAATAACTCAATGGCTCTCTTTATGTCTCCATATTCTTCACAAAGAGAAACTGAATGGCCAGTTGGGACTGACCCATATAAATCTCCATTATGAAGGAGGACACATTTTAAGCTCTCTTTGAGCTATTGATGAACAGTTGCCATTCAGCTGCATTGTGCAATGCAATTCCCAATTCTTCCATTAAACCTTGTACATTATGGCAATATACAAAGCCACTATCACTTCTAAAGTACTTAAGAAATTCACTTTCCTTCGTTCAAAGGTAGGATACCTAAGTTCCCTTTTCAAGCAGATTTTTCTCATGCAGTCTGGATGCTAGGAGTTCAGAAGCCTTCTTGAATAGTCCCAAATCACATGCTAAATCACTCAACTCATGCTGATCAAATCCTTTACAAACAGAGTCATCCTCAATTACAAAATTGCTCTCACTGCAGGACACTTCACAATCACCAATTAGTTCTTCAAGAGAGGGTAGTATAACATACACCAGCACTGGGATTTCAGATGAATAAGGCACTGGGTGTATAGCTGATGGTGGACTAGGATACTCAATGTTATGCTTATTTTTCTTGTTATACCCTGATGTTTTCACTGTACAAAAATAATAATCACTTGAATGATCCCTTGGCTCCTGCCAAACCAATGATACACCAAATGGCATCTGATTATGCATTCCCTTTGTCCACATATGTAAACGCTCTACACACTGCTTGCATACCTTATGAGGGGCCTATGACTTATCCTGTTCACCAATTTTAACTTTGAAATAAGCTTGCTTACAAATGAACTGATATTCATCCTCTGACTGGGAATGGTAAAATTTCCACAGATGTAGCAAAAACAGCTAGGGTTATTTATGCACTTTCAATGTGAAACGATAAAAGAAGACATCATATGAAACAAAAGAAATGCATATTAAGCAAAGCTTAACAAAAATCGCTTGAAGATGTGACAGAAAAAAAAATTTATATGGAAACAACCAAATGCCATTTAAAAATCAGCATACCTATTGCAAGGAGGTAAGCGGTAGAGAAAAGAACCTGATGTGATAGAAAGAAATTGACTGCAGTTTCAAAATCAGGGTATCTGTTTTAGTAAAAATCAGCATAAAAATGGAAGTCAACAGAAAAAAAGTTTAAATTTGTTCCCCAGTGTTATCAGCTATTCTCAATTATTAGAGCTAGGTACAGCAAAATGACTGCCATTAAATAACATTTTATGAAGTACCTACTAATGCATGTTTGCATTTTTGCATAGTAAGAAGGTATGTGGTTATTGTAAGTTCTAAGTGTATTAATTCTTTACCCATAGGTGTTACTTACGAAAAGTTAGAAATTTGGGATCTGAAGATCCTCAGCCTGGCCCCAGCACATCCACACAGACAATGGTTTCAAACCAAGATGTCACTCCATGTGATATTCTCACATTTGCTTGGAAAATCAGTAGAGGCATGGCTTACTTATCTGAAATAAAGGTAAAGTTTATTACTATTTGTGTCATTTATGTTTAAAGCCAAGAGAAATCTATGTTCAGAGCGCAAAACTATATCCATTTTAGTTAAATCTTCATAACAGAATATACATCTAAGTCACTAATGAGTTACTGAAACAAAGTAAAATGGAACTTTAATAAAAGAGAAATTCTTTGCCTGTATTTCATCATGTTGATCTTTTCTCTGACAGTGGATTATTTGCTTATACTGTGTTAAAAAATTTAAAAATACTTAGTAAGCACATTGTTATACTGTAAAAATATTAAAAAGTGAAATATAATGAGTTTATAAAATGATAAAGTCACAATTTAAAATGAAAACTAACCTTCACTAATTCAGATACTTTTTAACACAGTGCATCTGTGATATGAAAAATGTTTTCAGTAGGTAGTTGTTAGAACATGTTTAAATCATAGATATAAAATACCAGTTTTCAGGATTTTATTTTTAATATTTGATTGATTTTCAGTTATTATTTGATTGATTGATTACATGTTATACAACATGTTCCTTTTTTGATGACTAACTATAGCATATACTTACAAAATACAATATTGTGGATAAAAATTTAAAATATATCAGTGTATGTATTTGAAGCTAAATCTTCAGCATTTTCTACAGGGTGATTTATGAAGAACGGGCACATTTCTTTCTTTATTTATTCTGCTCAAAATTCACTCGCCCCAATTTCAGCACCAAATTAAGTAGAATGTTCTGAAGTTTCAATTGCCTGTCACTAGATGTGTAGATGTTCATGTTTTATTCGTAATTGTTATTTTTATTGTCTGCAACTGTTTTTGAGATTTTGTTCTAGTCAACTTGAAAATGGAGTACACATTAAATGAATGACTCTTCCTTGTAAAGCAATACTGGATTATGAATTCAATTACAGCTACTCAAAGGGCATACCAGAGAGAATTTGGTGTTCAGAATCCTCCCCAAAGAAACACAATACTGGGACTGGTAAACAAATTGGAAACAACTGGATCTCTGGTGAGTGAAAAATGCAAAACTCGTTCATCTAGGCTTCCCATGGTTGTTGTTGACGTAAGAGCACAACTGGATCAGTCATACCAAAAATTATTAAGACATTTGTCACAGGAGACAGGGTACAGCTACTCAATGTGTCAGAGAGCTGTGAAAAGTTCAAGCCCAAAGCCGTATAGGATTACAGTTGTCCATCAGTGACAGGAACCAGATAAGGATAGACGTCCGAATTATTGTCCTTGGTTTCAGGCATTCATTGTGCAAAATCCTACCACATTGTCCATTGCATGTTTCATAGATGAAGCATGGTTCCATTTATCTGGCTATGTGAACTCAAATAACTCACACTATTGGGCCAATGAAAAGCCACATGTTATTCATGAAGCACCTATGCACCCGGTTAAATTCGGAGTTTTGTGTGCAATATCTGCACAGAGAATAGTGGGACCAATTTGTTTTTAAAACAATGTGAACACTGCAGAGTACTGGTGGATTTTCATGGAGTTTGCTGAGCAACTAGATGATGTATTGCTGAGTCAAGGACGTTTTCAGCAGGATGGCACTACATGCCATATGTCAAATGAATCCATGGCACTAAGTGCAAGTTTCTTTGATGACTGGATAATTTCCAAGAACATGTGGCCACCGAGATCTCTGGATTTGACATCGCCGGACTTCTTTCTATGGGGTTACTTAATAGACAGGGTTTATGCCACAAACCCCCATACATTGGATGATTTGAAGCACAATATTAAATAGGAGATTCAAGCCATTGACAACAGAACGGCATGTTGAGTTGTGCCTTATGGAGGATGGAGGACATTTTCAACATTTGCTATAGAGGTAAATAATCTCCCAAAATTCCTCTGCATTTCAGGTATAATAAGTTGTTGCTAGCTTAACTCATTTTGAAACAATTAAAGAAATAAATGTGTCAGTTCTTCATAAATCACCCTGTAATACACTCCTAGAAATCAAGGGCATTGATGTTGGTGTTGATCAGAGGCTAGCAACAGAAGTTTTATTTTGTTCCTTTTTGCTAAATACAGGAGGAAAGTTTGTATCTTAACACTAATTATTAATGTTTTAAAATAAAGCATAATTTTGCAGTACTTTATTCAATCTAATGAAATAAAAATGATATAACAATTTTCTTATCATGTAGGTTCTCTAACTCTGTGTATTGGTATAAAACTGAATGAGGCAAAATGCTTCCAGAAATGTCAAAGAAAAGAAGGAAAATAAAGAAGGAACATCGCACATACAGAGTGTTAAAGAATCCATCCAACAAGTTATCAGGGTTACAGAGGGGAGTTAGGCAAGAATTACGATATAGGTCTATAATTTTTTTGTAACATTTATATGCTGCATTTAATATCTAAGGTCATATGGAGAGCTTTACCTTTGGAGCAATTCCTCATCATGTTTGCTTGTTTATTATTATGTATTTTTGGGTTTGTTTTACATTGTTTTCTTCCTTATAAACATTGATATCACACACACATTTGCATACTCACTCATACTTCCAGACTGTAGGGAAGATGTGGAATAATCCTGGCTAAAGAGAAATTCCCATCCTCCATTTAACAATTAAACTCAGGACCTCTGGATTTGAACTCTAGCATGCTAACCACCAGACCATGGAGGCAGTTGTCTTTGATATTGGTCTTTGAGTTCATGGTTGTTTGCAATAAATCAAAATCATAAACAACCTGCATGCCATTGATAAAACGTGCTGCTACTTGCAGGTAATTGTGACCATGCTGTGTTCAAACATTTCATTTTAGTACCTCCATAACATGTACTTAAAGCTTGAAATTAAAATTGGATTTACTTCAAATGTATACCATTCATCTGATTGGCAGAAAAAAAAATAAACATATTTAACTGCTTGCATGGGTTTTGAACCCAGTACATCAGACTGATAGTCGAGTAAGCTATTGACTGCACTATTACTACTGCTAACTGTTTCTTGTCTCTCTGATACATGTGATTCATTATCTGAAAGTGGAGGCATCAATGATGCACTGGCTCTTCTTGCTGATGGAGGATTTTCCAGAAAAAGCAATGCTCATAACCTTGAAAATACTGCAATGGTAGCTATTTCCACACTTGTGAAAGAGAAATTAAGTTATTTTAGTGTGGAAATTAGTACCACTTTGTAATAACTTTTTATTTATTTGCGTTTATCAGTACAAATATTCAAATGAAAAATCATTAAGACATAACCTCAAAGTTTGTTGTCACAGATCATAGGTGTCCTATATCATGGTGTTTCTATACCATACCTTTGTAACCCCTGAAAGTTTGTGGGTTGAATTATGTAACAATATATACTTAGAATGATCTTTATTGTCATTTGGGAAATTACACTAAAATAAACTAAACTAAATTACAATAAAATTAAATATGAACTATTTTAAAATAGTCATTAATATCACAAAGTGCTTTGTCAACCACCCACTTTCAGATCTTTCTCTTAGAAGCCCATCATATTCATACCTAGTTGCATGTCTGGAAGATTATTATATTACTTAAACATTATTATTTAGTGATTTTAGTGTTACTAAAACCTCAAATTAGGTATGTGTGTTTATTCATTGTGCCAGCTACCATAATCAGCAATGCTTTAGAGTGTTTCATTAAATTCACATTATACTTTGCATACAAAAATGTTATTACTTACTGCAAACAATACCTATTTGCAACTTTGGCAAATCAATTTATTATCAGGACAATTCCAAACAAACAAGTATATGTTCTTTCCTATATGAAAAAAGTTCAAAGTAAAACTAATAGATTTATTCCCATTAAAATTAAAAGTAATTCATTGGCAGGAAGTATTGTTTTGCTTAATCATGTGATGCTTCGGCAATGTTTAAAAGTTAAGTTAGAATACTGTGACTATTTATTTACATAGTATCATCATTATACAAACAATACTAAAGGTATTTTATATTTGTTATAAGTTTATTCTTAATAGCTAGGTATAAAACAGAGCTGAGGATCTATGCAGACAGTTCTTAGGATTACATTTGTATATACCACTCATAAAAGATTACTTTCTGTCAATTAAATAGGATATAAAAAGCTGCACATTGCTATTTTAAATTTTGTAATAGAACAGTTTCCAGAATGAAACTTTGTGTTCAGCATTTCCAAAGATCTGAATCGGTACCTATTGCATAAGATGGCCATAATTATACAATTATCATTGACCTTTTTAAGAACAATAACAACAATAACAATAATAATAATAATAATGATGAAGAAGAAGAAGAAGAAGAAGAAGAAGCTATAACCTTGTTAAGTAATGAATTGCAAATTTATTTACAATTCATCTTACCTATTGTATACAAGCATTCCCTTTCATTATGAATGCTTTAACTTGCTTTGAAATAAGCTACCACGTACATTTTTAATTCATTTGGTAGCTTGTTGTATAGAAATCTAACTATTATCAGGGAATCCTTCTCTATAGCTTTTTTATTTACATTATTTCTATAATAGTTATTTTGTAATCTTGTACTATATTTATGACTATCTCTTATCCGTAAGGCATTCTTGCTTACTATATATATTATTACTGTATGTACATGAAAAGAAATAATAGTTAATTTTTTTGCTTTGACAGAAATATCTTTACATGACAATCTACTATTTACTTTAAAAGTATATCTTATACATTTCTTCTGCACTACTAGTAAATTGTTTACATATTTTATTACACCTGAGCTACCCCACACCTTGATTCCATATTGGCATGGAAGAACTAGTCCATAATATGTATACTATTCTTAAATCCTTTCAGTTTAGAAATTTTGCCAAATTTCTGAATAAATACAAGCATGTACTAATGTTCTTACATTAGAGTTCAATGTGAAATTTAAATATCATGTTTTCATTAACAATTACTTCCAGAAATTTCAAACTTTCCTCTTTTCAGTGTCAGTGTCATGGTCACATTTTTTTTTTTTTTAGAATTGGCTTTTAGGTTATTCTGTTTCAGGTAATTACAGAGTTGTGTATTTCTATGGTAATTAAGTTATCTAAACTAGGTACTTATATTTTTATTTTCTAATATTACTGAGGTATCATCTGCATATATAATTATATTGTAATTTGCTGATTTGGGAAGGTCATTTATGTATAAAAGAAATAGGAGTGGCCTAAGAATAGATCCTTGTGGCATTCCAAATTTTTTTAACTCCTAGCTTAATATAGTGGATTTTACTGTATATCCTAGCTGGTAATGGATTTCAATGCATTGTTTTCACTTTAGAAGAAACTACTTTTAAATTTCTCGGAATTTACTCCTGATGCCATATTTCTGTAACTTATCTAGTAGCTGTACATGAGATACACTGTCAAAAGCCTTCAATAAATCAAGAAGGAAATTTGGTAAGGCATTGAATGCCTATAAAACAACTATATTTCTTATATTCCATTATTAAAGCAATGACATGCTACTATAGAGTAAGTAAACATAGTCAGGTAATCCACATACTCCATGACAGCAGGTCTACAAGGCAAGGTTCCAAGATCATGAATCCAAACTGGGCATCCTTGCTATAGAACAAAAGACGTTCTATAATTTGAATTTATGAACAATCCCTGAATAGTATAAATTTATGTTTGACTTTATCTGTTGACACATTGTATTCAATGGCTAGACAACAACTTGTTTATTTGTTTGTTTATTTTTAGCTTGTACATCAGAATCTCACTGTCAGGAATGTTTTAGCAAAAGGAAGAGTATGCAAGATATCTAACTTGCGCCAGACAAGAGATGTAGTATACATTGATGATGATGCACATGAGAAGAAAAGTAATGGCTCTGGTAAGAAACTATCTGTAATATATTATTCTTAATTGAAAGTCATATATGTATTAATATTATTTGTTAACACAATCCCACAGAGAAAAACATGGTAGGCATTAAGAAGTTTGAATTGTTAATATCTTTGACAAAACACACTTTACATTTCTCTAATAATGAAGACATCTTCCTGCTGTAGAGTTTTACTAAATGCACAAAAATAAATATTATTCATAAAGAAAATTTTCTGAAAATTCCAGTTTAGTTGTACTGAAATAAAAAAAAACATGTTCTGATCTAAAACTTATACTTATCATCTTAAACTGCAGAAAACTGACAATATGAATGCACAGTACCTGGTTTTGTTAGTACCTGGTTTATATTCCCAAAAGTATGTGTGTATGCTAACAAGTCGTTTATTTTAGTGTTTATGAGATGATGATGATGATAATGATAATAATAATAATAATAATAATAATAATAATAAATAATTTTTATACTTTTAGGCTTATAAATTGTATGTATGAAACACTGTCAGGCTGCAGAGTGACTTATAAAATAAAACAGCAGAGGACTGATTCCAATACTAAAATTATGTACAAGTTCGCAAATTTCACAACTTCATATTATGTACCTACAGTACTGGAAAAAGTTTGACTGCCATAAAACTTCAAGATATTTGTACAGCCTCACAGAAATATATGAAGATATCAAGGCTTGGTTCACACATGCAATCTGTTACACTGCAAATCAACATATATAACTCAGTTACAGTACAAAATATTACGATATTATATTACAGAATAACCACCGGAGAAGTAATTAAAAGAATAGTTTTTCACAAAAATACACAGGTAAATAAATACAAATGCAAACACTTCCATTTGAACCTTCCGTTACGTAAATATATAAAGAGAGAATAGCACTTTTCGTTACAGAAGTGGATTAAGTGCCAGCGTTCTTGGTACTCTTTATATTAAGGATGAGACCTCGAAACCCTCGATACTCGGTAGTATCGAAGTATGCCTAATACTTTGAGATAAACCTTCGATGCTTTTTCGATACTTTTAAATTCTTAAGTTTTGCATTATTGAAAGTTTCTGCGTTTAACTTTATACTAGGTAAGGAATAAAAGGTGTCGAGACTTCACGTTATTGCCTCACAGGTGCCCCCATAGTGTTGCTGGACTATAGTTCTCGATAGGACTTGATTGCGTTTCCTGTGTGTGAATCAATATAACATTCCATACACTCTTGTGTCTATATAAAAACCGCAAAACAATGCGGGAAGTAGTGGAGGTACTCGTGTAACCTGCAGCGTTAACTGAGTTGTGAATGAAGCTGATTTAACTGACGCACTAAATCACGTTTCTGCAGTTTCGTGGCTTGGTGTCTTAGTCTTAGCCATTACGTTTGCCTACTCCAGTGACCAAAACCTGTAAATCCAGCAAAAACAAATCCGAACTTACGACGTGAGATAATGCAGCGCATGAAAATATGTGTTCTTTCCTTCCACCTGTTTGTGTCTACGCTAGCCAAACCTTTGTATTAAACATGCATATGCTAATGTATGTGGGTGGGTAGTAGAGAGGCTTAATCCACAAACTTACTATGTTTCAGAGTGTTATGAGCCTAATTACTTATTACGGAATGAAAAAAACTACATATCATGTGGTAGTTGTGGGTATTGATAGAATGGTGTAACACACATCATTTTAGTTGTTTGAGTTTCCTGCAAAATAGTTATAGTTTATATTAGTTTATATTTTCAAGAAAGCAAAAAAAAAAAAAAAAAAAGGAATTGCTAGTATTTCTATTTCTATAGATAGAAAATCTTTTAAAAGAAAGTTTTCAGCACCAAATACCTGTTGGCCCTTGCCGCGTCCTATTTCAAGTGTGTAGATGCGTTAAAAGAGTTGCAGAATTCAACGGGGCAATTCCAAGTAAACAAAGGTCAGTGGGGAACTGACGAATTAGCGCGAGCGAGACTGGTTTTTTTTTTCTTTTCTTTATTTCCTTCTTTTTTTAATTCCATTTATATCCCGCCTTTAACTGCAATGGTCTTATTGGCGGCCTTTCCTTTGGAACATATCAATGCTGTTAATTCGTATTCGCTTGTCTTTGGGTTTCTAGTAAACTTAAGGCTTTAATCATTAATAATTCATAATTCACACTCTCATTCATACTTCCAGACTCGGGGAGGATAGGGAATAATCTGGGCTAGAGAAAAATTCCTAACCCCAGCCGGGAATCGAACCCGGGACCCTGCACACAGCAGGCAGGTGCTCTACCGGCTGAGCTACGGGGCAGCCGAGCTACGTTTTACGATTCTTGCTTATCACAAAGACGATGAACGGATCGGCACTTCCCAGACTTGCAATAGAGTGTACAGTCCGTGATGATAGAAACAAAACAGATCCTTGCACTAGAGTGTACAGTCCGTGATGATGCACAAAAATAGACCGAAAACGTCTTGGAATTTTTTCCACTTTAGTTACACATGCTTTATTTTTGAAAGGATAAACTTACTTTTTAGACTAGCATATAATTAAAATGTCTTTATTTGACCTATCCGTATCCGCCCATAGCTATTTTCTTAATTATGTTTACGCTGTTCCTGTCTGGAATTACGGACTATAAGTAATATACAAGAGAGCACGCAATGTTTCACTGCTGTTTTTTCCCTTGCTATTATAAATGTTTTTGTTGCTATTATTATTATGTAACGGTACTGTTATGCAGACTTTGCTCATTGACAGGTGTTCGAAATTTTGCCTGTTGATTGATGCGATGTTCCAACCGTCTCCGTGTATCAATATGAACGTTTCTGAGTTCCCTACTAGCCTGTGTTTACTTGGAATTGCCTCGTTGAATTTTGCAACCCGTTTAACACACGAAGGGTTACTGCACACGTCAAATACGGCGTGGTTGGACAACCTGGTATAGTTACATAAAACGGGAAGCAAAGAAATTATGGCTCAACTTGACAACATGTGACGTGAGATATTTTTTTACGTCCAACGTCTGAGGCATAGTTTTTCGAAGTACAGCTTCACACTTTTTGGTGTAATGTGTATTTAGAATTATTTATTTGGATGATTTCTTGTTGGAAAATGTTTTAATAACATAATTTAGGCCTTGTAATTATTTATTTACTTACTTACTGCGCATGTAGCCACATAGAAGGATGAAAGGCAACCAAATTCTCCATCTTGCATCACTCAAAGTAAGCAGCCAACACTCCTTTTTACACTAGATTACACTAACTATATAATAATACACGTTGTTCCTAAATTATGCCAACTAGCTATGTACACTAAACACTAACTCGTTAATTTAACCACGCCTAGCCTAAACTTTATCTAAACGTAATCACTACACCAGGGGTTAGAACTACCTAATATCTTTCATTAGTTCCTGGAAAGGGACTGCTGAACGCTTCTTGGTGTCAAGGTGCCACAAATACTGACAAATGTGAGCATCTAGGTGTTCTCTGTATCACTGAGGTAAATCTACAGATCCATCTTATTAATCGGATGAGCCATCTCTAAAGGTTTTATTATTGGCAAGAATATCTCCAAGAGCATACAAACTTTGCTTCTCGCACTACAATAAACTCTACTTCACTGCATGACCATGATTCTAAAGCAATAAAACCCAAGAGAAAGCATGGTCAGGACTTTTCAAAAGTGACCGGTCACTAATCGCTTCCAGATTGTTGTGCACATGTATGGACATTTATTTTTTAGGTTGGCTACGGCTGTTACAAATGAAGTGCATGTTGGCTGCTATGCCAGAAGCAATAAAACTAAGTCATCGGCCGTTTTAGTCTGCTTGCGCATACGCATTGGAGAACCTTCGGAGTTAGAAAACTTCTCGTGTGTCTCACGTCCCATGTTCGAAAGTATCTCCGAAATTATTATTATTATTATTATTATTATTATTATTATTATTATTATTATTATTATTATTATTATTATTATTATACTTTACTAACAATAGCCGAATAACCTGTGGCGTTATCAAGATAAAATTTCTACCGATTGGATAATGTCAAACAGGAACAATTTCGGAATTATTATACAGTTCAAAATTTCTTACACAGAAATGTACGAATAAGAACATAATTCAGAGAAGAAGCAATCGCCTTTTACAGTTTTTTTATAAAATGAGTATCGAATATCAGTGCTCAAAAATCAGTATCGTTATCGAGTAATAGTAGTATCGTCCCATCACTACCTTATATGAAAGATTTTTTGTAATTTTGTATTTTCTAAAAACCAGCTCTAATGATTGTGATTGAAATACAATATATTAATAATATTAACATCACAAATAAAATGTAATGAGTAATAATGAAATGGGAGTTATGTTGTGTTGGTTGAGGAGGTATTTTGTCATTTGTGAATGTATTTTAAATTGATTTAGGAGTTTTGTATGCAATTTATTTATTGTGTTTATGTTTAATGTTTTAATCTTTAATGTCTCGGTAATGTAGTGTTGTTAATGGTTTTATTGTTTTGAATGGAATTTATTTTATTGTTATTATTATATTAGTATTATTTACATATTATCGGTTATGTTTAATTTTATTTTATATTTCTTATTTTATGTTAGTTGCTTTGCTAAATTTACTTTGTTTTACATTTTTCTTAATATAATTTGTATTATCTTTCTTATTTACTTACGTACCTTAGCTACTTAATTTAGTATTATTTATTAGTTTATATGTGTGTGTGTGCGTGTAAAATAGTGTGTTGAAAATATATTTAGAAAAAGTGAATAAATTATAAGGATCTGGAATACTAGCCCTGGTTTAAGGAATTAGGTACTAAGGTTAAGCATTACAGATCTTTATTTATTTATTTTGTTTCTCGCAGTTTAATTTAAAGAGTATGGGATGCTAAGGCCAGCGTATAGCATCAAGTTATTTTTTATTTTAGGGCCTTTTTATTTTACATCATTATTTTGTCATTTTGTTTAATCTTTAGTTAGTCTCTTTTTTGCGCTTACATGGAGTATATAAACAGCATTATATTATTAGTATTTTACATAAGGATAACTTTCCAAAAATCAGAAATTTCACTATCCAAATTAGAAATAAAGGAAAATTTTGGTGATGGAACGATATCACTATTTCTCGATACTCCATACGAATACTGATTTTTGAGCACTGATATTCCATACTCGATACTCACTTTATAAAAAACTGTAACTCCGACATTCTTCACTGAATTATGCTCTTAATAATAGTTTTTGTGTATAAAAACATGTAACTAATTTTGTATTGTATGCTAATTCTGAAATTGTTCCTGTTTGACATTCTCCAAATGGAAGCATTTTTTTTATCTTGATAATGCCAGATATGTATTGTTTTTTCATCTGGTAATAAATAATTAGCCATATGCCACTTGGAAACATATTAGGTTTGTGGATTAAGCCTCTCTACTACCCACATTATACATTGGGATATACATGTTTAATACAAAGGTATATTAGACACATTAACAATTTGAAGAAAAAATCAAGGAAGTATATGAAATGCAGAGGTATAAAGGAATCAAGGATTTTTATTTTCGAATATGAGCATTCATAAAAGAACAAATATTTCCATGCACTACATTATCTCATGTCCTAAGTTCTGATTTATTTCTGCTGTGTTCGCAGATTTTGTTCTCCAGAGTTGGTATATGTAATGACTGATAGTGAGTCACCAAGCCAGACTATAGCAGGAACATGATTTAGTGCATCAGATAAATCAACTTCATTCACAACTCAGTTAATGTTGCATGTTACATGAGTACCTCTACCCTTTCCCTCGTTGTATGGCATGTTTTCATTTAAACACAAGAGTCTATGGAATGTTGCATTCATTCATCCACAGGAAATGCAGTAAAGATCTATCAAGCACTATAGTCTAGTAACTCTTTAGAGACACATGCGAGGCAATAATGTAAATTTTCTCATCCCTTATCTAGCATAAAGTTAAGCACAACAACTTTCAATAATGCAAAATTTAAAAGTATCGAAAAAATATCAAAGGTTTATCTCAAACTATCAGACCTACTTTGATACCACCGAGTATCGAGACTATCAAGGTATCAACGGTATCGAGGTCCCATTCCTAGAAAATTTGTATATCCTTTACTCACATTCCTGGGAAACAAATCACATTCCTATTGTCAGGAATAGGTAGTAGGTATATTAACTCACTTACTCATTTATATGTTATGTTTATGCCATGTTAAGATATATTATGAATGCTTTCTGCATATTGTGTTGTTGCTGTCACAGTACAAAACAGCAGGTATGTTGGGTGAGGCATCATTATGTACTGAATGCATTATTGCTGCACACGTGTTACTAATATGGTCCGGTGAGGCCATTCTTCTCCAGGTTGCATCTGATGATACTGATGAAGAAGTAGGCCTAAATAATGAAAGTATTTCCAGGGTGCACAAGCCAATTATAGCTCAAGAAATTACAGAATAGGATTTCTGTCATAGCTAAACCTAATTAATGATGACAGCATTTCTGCAATTAATGCATATAATTGACTAGTGTATGACTGTGTGGAAAAATCAAAGAAGCAAAGAAAAATTGAGAATTTTTAAAACCAGTTTAAAACACCAGTATTCTGAATCTTTCTTTTTTAGTTTAAATTATGAATAACAGTACTGCCATAAACACTATAAGCACTATAAGTAGTATAGTATCTTTATTTATGTGTTTGTTTCATCTATTTCTTTCTTATATTAAATAATCCATAATTACAGTAATCTAACAAAAAAGTTTCACTTCCATAAGAAAATTCACCTTTATATTTTCTCATTTATACATTATTTTAGCCATTTCCCTTGAAAACATATAACTGAGGTTATACCGTATTTTGAATATTCTTTATCATTTCAGGTAAGATATTCTGCATTTTAGTAATGATGACCTTATATGTTCCCAATTTACAGATGAAAAAGGAGATGTTGCTCAAAACAACAATGATGACCATACTTCAGCATCAACTACTTCCTTGCTAGAAACTAATATTGGAAACGATGATGCTCACCTTATAATTGTTCTTCCAGAAGATGAGCAAAACCTCTTAAGTGATCAACCCTCCACTAGCTCATCTTCATCAGGAGAAGATAGCCAGACATATAAAACTGAAACCAGCTTAGATGAGGATGGCTACTTGGCACCTAATCCACCTGCATCAGTCCGCTACATGACCATAAATGAAAACAAAAATAAAATGTAAACCTTTATGACTGCCCTGGCAGATTAAAGTTTGAAAACCAAAAATCACTGAATAAAGATATTAATACAGATAACATTATCCATGATAAATAATTCCCTAAGATTATTTGGAGATTGCAACTGAGCCAAATTTGAATATTACCAATATTTCCTATTGAAGTACATATTCTATCAACTTGTGGAATAGTTGATAAACTGGTTTAAGACAAATTTGAGGCTAATACACATTCACTCACTGTCTTTTACAGTATTACTTCACATGGTTGATTTAACAATGTCAATTATTTACAGCATTATGTGAATATCTGTTCTGTTCAAATTTGGAGACAAAGCATCGAAGACAGAATAATCCTTGTCAGGAAAAAATTTAAACAAACTGTACAGGAAGAGGTAAACTGTTTTAAATGAAACTGGGAAAAGTGGGAATATTAGGTGAAAAATAAGGTAAAATGTGTAAAGAGAAACCACTAGAAGAAAAATTGACAGAGAGAACTTATTCAATAACAAACTTACAGTTGTAATTTTGTGTTTAAAACTCAAAGATGGAGATCAGCTTTATTTATACATTGCTTCTAGTTGGACTGTGCCCCACAAGTAGTAGTTAATTTCATTGACCATAGTCATATTTTGAGGACCTATTTAAGAGATTTGAGGGTACTTGAAAGTACTTGGGTTTACTTCAGCAGTCATCTCAAGATAAACAGTTCATATAGAAAACGAAGTTATAAGTAAAAAGAGCGGCAAAGAAAATCTCACTGCTCCTGGTGTCTATGTGACATTATTTATCGTTGTATGTGGCCTTGCGAAGCGATGGCCATTTCATTGGTTGCTTTAGGCCACGGTGCAAGGTTGCGCCACTCCTTCTGCTAAACAGTTACACCAATAATCACAACAAAGGTTACAAAATGGCTCAGAAACGAAATATATTTTTACGCTTTCGAACGTATTGGCTAAAAGAGAAAGAGATACAGTTACTTCAGTTGGTCATACAGACCTCTTATAGTGATTGGTAGCCCATACCTTATCAGCTAGTGCAGGACACGTCTTTGAAAGGGTTAAAAGATAATGGGAACACGTGGTGAACGCCCAGCTTAGCGAAATGTAGAAGTGTAGTGTGAGAAGGTTTTCAGGGAGTGCAAATTAGAGCTTGAAAAGTACTCATTAAATACATAGCAAGGCAGCACTTTAAAACAAAAAATAAACATAATTGTATTCTCACTGTGATATCAATGCTTGTTGCTGCATTGAAGCAAACATAACTAAATAATAAATAAATAAATAAATAAATAAATAAAGCAACATGTTATCCCCCTAGTTCAAACTATAATTGGTCAATATACCTTTACTAACATAATGCTGATCATAGGAATACAACAGGATTATAGACAAAAACATAACCCAATTTTATTGCCATAATATGTATGTCATGTTCGGTAATACATACATATACACATTTATCTCTAGTTTCTAAACATGATCAGTCAATTATAACAAAAGAGTAATTTGCATTTGTAAACGAATATTATCATCTGCGGATGTTTTACGGGAAGTGCCCACTTTCTGACGAGTATGTAGACCGTCTTTCTCACTTTCCTGGAATATTTGTATCCAGTAATTTACTATAAAACACTTTTATGCACTGCTGTTACAATTGCTGTAACAATGCGACCAGTCTTGCACATATCCATGCTACGTCCACGAGTAATTTCGCTAGTATACGGCATGACTGATTCTGAGAAAATAAAGATGTTTTGGTTTCAATAACACCAGAAAAGCAAAGGCATCAACTTCCCCTCTTTTCCCCCTCATTGCTGTGTTATCAAGCCACCACGCTCTGCGATAGGTAAAGTGAAAGACACGGCTCAAAAGACCCCAGAAAACGATTCAAAATCCGCCGAAGATTTTCTTGGGCGCTCTGTGTAAAAAGAGCGCCAAAGAAAATCTCACTGCACCTCGCGTTAATGTCACATTATTTATTGCTGTACGTGGTCTTGTGAAGCCATGGCGATTTCATTAGTTGCTTTATGCCACGGTGCAAGGGTGCGCCAGTCCTTCTGCTAAGTAGTTAATTACAAAGGTTACAAAATGGCGTAGAAACGAAATGTATGTTCACGCTCTCGATCGTATTGGCTAAAAGAGAAAGAGGTAGAGTGAGTGCATTCAGTTTGTCATACAGACCTCTTATCGTGATCGGTAGCACATACCTTATCGGCTAGTGCAGGACACGCCTTTGAAAGAGTTGAAAGCTAAGGAGAAAACCTAATGAGCGCCAGGTTAGTGAAATGTGTAGTGTGAGAAGATTTTCAGGGGGTACAAATTAAAGCTTGAATGGTATTCATTAAATACATAGCAAGGCAGCACTTTATAACAAAAATAAACAGAATTGTGTTCTCATTGTGATATCAATGCCTGTTGCTGCATAGAAGCAAACATAACTAAATAATAAATAAAACAGCACGTTTTCGTTTTAATTAAAAGTATAATTGGTTAATATACCTTTACTAACATAATGCTGATCATAGGAATACAACAGGGTTATAGAAAAATATAACCCAACTTTATTACCATAATGTGTATGTCATATTCGGTAAACCATATACATATTTATCTCTAGTTTCTAAACATAATCAGTCAATTATAACAAAAGAGTAATTTGCATTTAGTAAACGAATAGCATTATCTGGGGAAGTTTTACGGGCAGCGCCCACTTTCTGACGAGTATGTAGACCGTCTTCCCCACTTTCCTGGAACATTTTTATCCAGTAATTTACTATAAAAACCACTTTTAAGCACTGCCGTTGCATTTTCTGTAACAGTGCGACCTGCCTCCCACATACCCACGAAACGTCCACGAGTAATTTCGCTAGTATACGGCATAACTGGTGCTGAGACAATAAACATATTTTGGTTTCTTTAACACCAGAAAAAGCAAAGGCATCAACCTCCCCTCTTTTCCTACTTATTGCTGTGTTATCAAGCCACCACTCTCTGCGATAGGTAAGGTGAAGGACACGCCTCAAAAGACCTCAGAAAACGATACAAAATGCGCCGAAGATTTTCTTTGGCGCTGTGTGTACCTATTTATCAGTGGCGGCGCATGCCTTAAATAGTAGGTGAAGGGATGCAAGCTTTGATAAACAATGATAGCCAAATTTAAACAATAAATTAGCTGAATAATAATTATTATCCAACAGTCACCGATTTTATTTTTCGTATATTAAGTCAATCCTCCAGTCTTTGGGAAGCAAACTTATGCGTGATGTCCTCATAAAATGGCTCATTCCCTATAAGTTTGCACACAAGTTCCTTCTGGATATGATGTTCACTAATGATGTGAGTCTTCCTTGTGTTATAGTGTTTCTAGTGACAGATGTAATTATTTTCAAACATGAAAAACTTCTTTCCACTGGTACCCTTGTGGATAGAATAATTAAAACTAAAGCAAATAACTTGCATGATTCCTCAAATACATCCTTATTTTCCAGGGACAATGTAAAGCACTCCACTGTAGTAACAGACCTATACACCTCATCAGCAAACAAAATATGCAGTTCATTCTTTAAATGATAAATTCTTTGAAATGTCTTTGAATAACATCGCTGTAAATTCTGAAGAACAGAAAAAGGAAAACCTTTAGTGTAATTTAATATTCTGTGGTATCCACAACGGTAAGAAATTATAAATTGTCATGATCCTGAAACCTTACTTTCATATCCTCTCCCATATCGTAGATTTACAGCACGTTAAAGAACCTCAAGTTGATAAAGAGACGTCTGAGTAAAATTTCCGGTCTTTCACCCCAATTTAGATTAGGACGCTAAGAACCATAGCAGTTAAAGGACATTCCATAAATAAAACTCAATGTAATCTTTTTTCATTTCCATAAAATAGAATCCAACATTTCGAAAAATAAAATCGTGAAATTCTTCATAATTTCATCCTCTGCCAAGTGTCCATGTTCTCTTCTTTGATCAATTTGGCCAGTATTTTGGCTTTCTCAAATAATTCCAAAAAATATTGTCCATTTTGTTTGTTGCTTATTAAATCACATGTCGTCGCCATCTTTGAAACGCAATAAGGAATGTCCAGTGATCTCTTTTGCGAAACTTCAAAAAGAATGTCTGTCAAACAAGGAATGTCATTGAACACTACAGCCAGAAGAGTAAATTCAAAGTTTCATTTCGTTCAAAATCCCTTACTGAGCTGAATTGATCTTTTATCAGATTGCTAGTCATTCCTGATATTCTCAAACAAGTGTTTCATTTTTTCCCAATCTTCTACAATTACAGTGAGTAGTTTTGAGTTAAAATACCACCGAGTTTCTGCTAACGTTGGAATATGTCTAGCTGATAAATAATTAATCTGGTACCCATGTTCATTTTTTAAAAAATGAAGGAACCCCACTGATATCTACTTGCAAAATAATGCAACAGTCAGAAATGCAACCTAAACTTTGTTGAAGCACCAAGTTTAGTCAATGAGCTAAGCAATGCACTAAAGCAGATTGAGGTGCTTTGTCTTTAATTTTCTTCTGAAGACCATTTAAGTGATCTGCTGTTACACTCGCCCCATCATAACATTGAGCCACTAATTTGTTCTTGTTTGAAAACACACAAAATCCCATCCAGAAAATTAAACAAAGATGTTCTATCAGCACTAAAAAGAATAGAACCCTAGAAAACTTTCAAAAACATTTACCTAAAATTCACACATCTTACTGTTATAGAACATTGTAATGTTTGAGTTATATCCGTGCTATCATCAACTTCAATAGCAAAAAAGTTACTGTTATGAATTTCATTTTTACGTGATCTTGTATGTATTCAGATATGCAGTTTATAACTTCATTTTGAATTTTCTTGGAGTTCCCACTAAATACTCTATTCATTTTAAATAGTGATTTTGCATTTCCAATGCACTCCTCGATATTAATAAAGCAAGTAGTTCCTTCAAATTTCCATGATTTATTGAACTTACGCTTTCATCATGCCCCTAAACCCAAGTGCTTCGTTTACCTAAATATAGCAGAAAATCTGTAACTAGCTGGAAAAATAGTCTATTCATACAAACATTTAATTGAATTTAACCGTAAGTAGCCTTGCATTTTCTCATAGGACATTAAAAATTGTATTTCTATTCTTTAAACAACTGTTGAATTGTAGTTTGCATTTCAGGCGTTGAGCGGAATATTTATGCTTATTTAGAGCTCGCATAATGTTCTTCAAGTGTGAAAATCCTTTCTCATTCCAAACATTATGATTAGTATTAAAAATCAAACAGGGCCAACAAAATACTCTTTCTAAATTGAAGCTACTGCACATCCACAGAAATTCAGAAAACCAAGTTTGAGTTTTTTTTATGGATGCTCTTTAACTGTTGTGGTCCTTAGCGTCCCAATCTATACTGGGCATGAAAGACCGGTAAATTTTGCTCAGAGGCCTCTTTATCAGACTTGAGGTTCTTTTATGTGCCATAAATCTACGACACGGGACCACCGGCTTTACTTCCCTTCCGAAGGAAGCCATGCTAAGGATTTTATACCCGAAAAAATCCATCCCCCTCCGCCGGTTTGAAACCGTGACCTCGGGAACTAGAGACTAGAAGCATGGTAAGCACTACACCCGGAAGATGACATCGAAAACCAAGATGTTATAAAATTAAAATTATAGCATTTGCCATTCTTTTTCTTTTTTAGACAAACATTTAATGGTATGATAGGTCTCCCAACTGTTAACATATATTTCATATCCTCGTCTTACCACATGGAGAACGGTGTCTCAAGTATAATACAAACTGTCATTAATTGGATTAATTTCACAAACTCAAACAATAACATCCACAAGCCACTTGTAAACACCTCGCTTACAATAGGAAACTCTGAGTGTGAGTTTGTATATCCGTCCCCCGGCCCCTAAGAAAACACGATTCACAATTCGTTGGGAAGGGTTCTTGTCTGTTGAGACCATCCTAGTAGTTACAGGTTTAAAATCGCAAACAGAAAAAAACATTGACATCATGTTATCATAGCAGCCATGTAAACTAGGGGGAGAGAGAGTGTTTGGCAGACAATGTCCCTTCACATCCACTAGCAGGTGGTTAGAGAGTGATAGAGCATACACTCCCTGTCAGTCGAGTGTCGTATCCCTTCGCTGGGTTAGGCGCCAGCCTGTCTCCTGAGAATACTTAAAAGATCTTGGGAAGCCATGCCGACAGCAGAGAAAAAACATTGCAGCAGCCCAGCCTATGGAAACAACTACTATTAGTTTCAAATGGGAAGAGTTCTGAGCTACAGCGAATAAGATGCATTTGCGTGCACAGCGTTGCCACCTCGTTACCCCCACTCTTTTCATATTTCCCTCTCACTCTCACATCTGCCTGTCGCTAGAATGGTCGACGTAAAGCAACCCAAACTGAATTATCTAAACTTTTATAATTCTCCTGGTGTTTAAATTCATAATTGGGAATATACTCGCATGCTACGTACGTATTTTTTAAGTGTTATATAATTATAGGATATGAATTACCTGTGCTTTTAATCCAATGGAACTGCCAGTGGCTCATCCGTATCACTGTCATCAGTTACGTGAAGAGGCAATTCGTCACTGACACTGTCTTCATCGTCTGAGTCTTGCAAATTTATGATGATAGGTTCCAAAATATCGTCACGGCCTATTTCTTTCCAAAAGTCGTCTTCTTGTAGTTTTTCTGCATGTCTCACGCAGGCTTCCCAGTCTTGTTGAGTTACCTTGTCAATTTCTTCGTGAATAAGACGTTCAACGTCAGTCAGTTTAAAAGTGTTATTTCTGTTTGCAACCCCTCGTTTTATTTGAGCCCATACTAACTCAATTGGATTATACTGGCAGTGATAAGGGGGGAGGCGGATTACCTCGTGTCCCATTTCCATTGCAAGTTGATCCAGCTGATACACTTTTCCCTGGTTTTTAAATGGAAGTACTCGTTGCAGTAACTCATTTTTAGTTTCTGTTGCCGAAAATTCAACCCCCTTTTTTTGCAACCATTCAACAATTTCGTTCTTTCTACTGGCAGTATTCGGTACTTTGTTTTCAATAACCGAATGATATGGTGCATTATCCATTATAATTATGCTTCCCTCTTCTAAATAATTTAGGAATCTGTTCAAAAACCATTCTTTAAACGTATCAGCTGTCATCTCTTCGTGATAATCTGAGGTGGTTTTGGACAGAAAAATCCATTTGCTTTCAGGTACAAATCCTGTCTTAGCGGACCCTACATGACAAATGATAAGTCGACTGCCTTTTCCAATAGGTACCTTCAGGCCACCCTTTTTTGAGGAATCTTGCCAGATTGAATTTTGAGTGTGGTTTTTATTTACCCATGTCTCATCTAAGTAAAATATAGGTCTCGTATCGCAAGAATTGCGAATTTCGTGCATTTTGCGTAAGAATTTTATTCTTGCCGCAACAATGTCACTCCTCTCCATTAAAAATTGTCGCCCATCATTTGTCTTTCTGTACCTGAACCCTAATCCTCTCAAAATTCTATAAGTAGATGAATTTGAACCAGTGTATGATATTTTAGTTCTAAGGGCACAAGTTATTTTCTGTATTGTTGGGAATTCACCTTGGTCATAAAACTCGAAAACAGTTCTGCGTACAACGTCCTTGTCAAAGTCAGTTAAATTTGTAATCCTCTTCGGAGGTCCAATGTGCTTTCTGGGCGATACAAACACTGGAGTATCACTGGGAACAGATTTTCTTGCCTCTCCGCAAATGCGAGACACACTTGCTTTACCGACACAACACGCTTTAGCAGTAAGCTGTTGAGGATTTTTGAAATCAAGTTGATTTCTGTGTTCCTCATTGTTACATTTTTTAAAAAACGAGTAGACCCTAAATATAATACTTCGAGCCTGACTTCGCAATACCTGCCTCTTTGACTCGCCACTAAATTCACCGCAATAAGCCATTGCACTATTTTACTCTTGCTGCTTGCTCTCTGAACAACAACTGAATACTGATATTAACTGTGTAGGGTAAATAAACTCCAACCCAGATTTAAAAATAACACACAATCATAAACATGTGACGGCTCACGTTCTGCAGATTCTACAAGTAACACAAGTGAGCTTGGTGGGCTGTTTGCTCTCTTTCAGCTTTAACAAACGCCTTGGTTTTACAACATAATTCTTTATCACCATCAAGTCAGTCGTTCTGTATAATTACAAATATATATACATAATGTATACAATAATGCATACATACAAATAATGTGACCATTACAGTGCTTACGTGGTTATATTATAACATATGGGAATGTTTATTTGTTTGTATTATGAAAACTATTTGAGCTAAAAATATGTGGTTTTTACGGTTGTGTTACGAAAATTACTCCCTACCTTCTAGTGGGTTACTTTTTGCAAAATTTGAATTTTTGTCTTAGCGCAAATTATATGTATTAGAAACACATTCGCTTAGCACGCGTCATGCTTAGCTTACGGCGAATGCAATATGACAACACAGCGGAACTCCGATTGGTTGCCGCTCTGGCCGCGCTCAAGGACAAACATCATCCCATTTGAAAAACACAGTAGGCTGGGAATTTTCAAATAAAGCGCAAAGAAGGTGAAGGGCCCCTTCACTCTCTTCACCCCAAAAACCGCCACTGCTATTTATAGAATACCTAAGTGCTGCTTTGGAATATATATTAAATGCATATTATTATTATTGTTATTATTATCATTATCACCATCACACAGATATTGTTTTTTGCTTTGTTTTTCTGTTAATGTACTTCAAACATTTTTCAAATCGACTTTGTAGTTCTGTTACAAGCTAAGCCTATTTCTTTCTGAAATTATAAGCTATAAATTTTCCAAAGCTTTTAACTTTGTAGGAATTTAAAGGTGAGTTCATATTATCAATTTTATCACAGTTTTGCTGAATATTGACAATAAATATTTTTATTCCTTGTAATGATTGCAGCCTAAACTTGGGAGTACTAAGATTTTGTTACTACATTTAGCTTAGAAGTAACTCAGTTTCAATAATTCATTTACCACCAAAAGCTTATCTATTTCTAGTGGATACAATTTTGCTCCTGGTTCGTCAGGTGAATACTGGAGTGGTTTCTTTCAGCTCGCGAATTTCCTGTCCCTCCATTTTGTTCCATTCATCGTTTTCATTTATTCGTATGCCCACTGTTCTCCTTCAGGAACAGAAGTGTCGGCGATGGTGTTTCGGTGCAGCGTGGCAGGGGAAAAAGATTCTCTCTGTGAACTCTCTTCATCCATCATCTTTTGGCTGCTTGCTGGGGTATACAAACCTCCTTGAGGAACATTGGACCACTCTGTGTGGGGCAGGGTCCCCAGTCTGCCTGTCCGTCTGTGGGGCGTCTACTTCGTGAAGCTTAGGGACCCTGTCATTCCTGTACCGTCGCTCCTAGATCTGGCAGCCCGGTGTCTATTCTCACCTCATCTTTCTACCCGGGGATGCCCCCTCGTGGGGCGTAAGTACAATATCCAATCTGGATCGTTAATGAGTCCCCTCTGTTCAGGAAGATAAGATGAGTACCATTATCCTGCTTGTCCTTTCCATGCAAAAGCTTGCAATACTAAAAGTTTTTACTTTGAATGCAAACTTGAATAGAACCTACTGTATCCAATAAAATTAAGGGAGATGAAATGGTTTATTCCAAACAAAAGGCTAACTAACAGACATAATATATGCAGTAGAGTTAATAAACTATTTTATATGTCAAAACATTTTCAATATTTACTATAAAATAATGATGGAGATCAGTATGTTGTCTAAATAAACTAAAAACAACTGCTTTTTTAAAGTAATACTATGGAAATTAAAAGTATGGTAAATTCTAATGATCAATTTTATGTTCCTGTGTATAGTGCTATAAGAGCTTTGGCATTCCAGAGCTTTTATCCATATATTTTATCTATATATTGAACAAATATTGGCTCATGTGTAAACTTTCAATATGCATAGCTTTTTGTTATATTCCCTCTGTGTTAAAATCGTGTTCCCTCAGTAGCTCTTAACCCAGTAAAATTAATAAATGTCTTCTTTAGTATCATAAATTTTAATACACTGTTATTCACTCTTACCAGATCTGCTCTTTGCAACTTACCTCCTAAATGTTTAAGGCAACCTTTCAGTGAAAAATTAAGCTAAACATTTAAAAGTAATCAAAGTTTTGCTTTTCTGTTTTTTATTTACCATGATTCTTTGAATTGTTTGGTACAACTACTTTTAGCGTATGTATGAAATATAGCTCATCACATGACAATTTAAATATCTCTAACCATATGTCAGTATTATGTGATGCAACATTGTAAAGGTTTTTCTCTGTTATTTACATTTTGGACATTTACCAACATTAAAAATGCACCTTATGATGCAATTTTTCAGTTATTACTGTGAAATTTTGCAAGCTGTCCTTTCAGTACATCCCAAATTATACCTATTATGTAACATTCTTCTGTGATGCATGTCATCTATCACTGATTTGCTAAGTCCAAATAATTATGTGCAAATAAGTTTTCTTTAAAAAAATTAAGAATATAAGAAAAGAAAGTAAAATATAAAACAATACATTACATTTTATTTATAATATGTATAGTACACTTACTTTAACACTTAATAATGACCCTAAATATTAAATTTCATGGAACAAAATTTCAAATTGACCTGTAAGGCTTCCTCAACTTTGTTAAAAAGCTTATCATATGGAAAGAACTTCACATATGAAACCCAAACTTTATACTAGCACCCTTATACAAATATATAGTTAAATGAAAAAATCAAATTAGTATGTTATAAACTACAATTGTTTTTAAATTCACTGACTAGCTGCCTTAATTGCCTTCACATTATTCTATGCAACTTTTTCTGTTTCTGAGATTGCTAATTTTGCTTTAAAATTCTGTTTCAATGGGCTAAAAATCTTACAGCCATAATAATTTAAAAGCTCACAAAATATTATAATATATCAGTGACAGTCTCTGCTCCTTAAAGAAGAATAGGCTGGGAATATCCATGTAATCTGTCCATAAAAGTAACAGAGTTACATGTACATAAAAGATGTAGGTAGGTAATAAAGGCAGTTAATAGTTCAGCGAAACTTTCTGTAGTAAAATAACTGTAGCAGCACATTTCTTGTAGGTGTAAACCACTCTTGGTTTTAGCACAAATAAATATATCTGTTACTTGCTCGGGGGGGGGCAACGCGTTTTAGGGGCGGCAAAGTCTTAAAACACCAACAGGACATAGGAAAATAGGACGGAATCTTAAATCATGTTTAAACTCTAGTGATTTTCTGGAGATTTTTTCTTATGAAGCTGGTGACAAATGAAGCGCCAGAGTTAATCGCTTTGAATGTAACTCTTATTGATGATTAACTTCAAAACATCCCTACGCGGCAGGTATTCAGCAGTAAGCGTCACGTATATAAACAGGAGTGTTTCAAGCCACTATAGTTTTATCCCTTTCTCCTGGGGCGTAGTAGCTTCAATAGGTTTATAGGTCACAGTGCGCAAGGTATCCCCCTCCGTGGTATACCCTGTGGTGTGTAATTAAGATAATTATTAACCAGCGTAGTCATCTTTGAAGTGTATTTTCATTGCATGCATGTTTTTAATTATTTAATCTCA
Organism: Deroplatys truncata; assembly: GCA_030765065.1. Classification (NCBI taxonomy): domain Eukaryota; kingdom Metazoa; phylum Arthropoda; class Insecta; order Mantodea; family Mantidae; genus Deroplatys; species Deroplatys truncata. The sequence continues at coordinate 172,527,497 of CM060990.1, forward strand.
TGCTGAAAAGGTAAACCCGAAATATTGTACACTTTTGTTTTGTGACTTGGCGTGGTTTTATCCTTTGCTCAGAACAATCTCGTTCCTTTGCAACATATATCTTGCTCTGAGTTTCATTTATTGATTATCCATGCAAATATACACGTTATGCTTCCACCCAGCGTGAAGCATACTCAGTGCAGACGATAACGTGGCGATTGCCAGAATTTGACCGTGGTAAGGGGCCCAAAACGTCAATTCCCCAACGTTCGCCTATGGCGGTCACACGGATGGGTTGTAGAAGACCAGCTAGCCGTTGATTCCTGGGAGTCTTTCTAGACTGGCAGCTAGGAAGGTACGGACATAGAGTTCAACATCCTACCTCATGCCTACCCAGTAGTAGCGAGAATTAAGTTTAGAGAAGGTCTTGCAGAAACCTAAATGGCCGGACAGAGGGTCATCATTACATGAAGACAAAATCTAGTGCGTTAGAGACTCAGGAATCACTAATAAGTGGAGAGGCCCTGTTGATCCAGAATTCTTCCTATAAAGGACATTGGACTTGTGCATAAGTAGCCACCTGTCGCTGCAATATTGGAGAGGCGGACGAATCAGGCTGTAAAGTATCAATGAGAGGTCGGAGAAAAGGATCAGCTTTTTGCTTCTCAGCAACCTCAAGGGGAGACAACAATTAAGTGATGAGGTCGACGAGTTCTTCGACTTTATGTTCCTCAGGCTTCCAGACAGGGAAACGAGATAAAGTGTCAGCATCATTATGTAATTTTCCAGAGTTTTAACAGATGGTGTAATCAAACTCTTGCAACTTAAGACTCCAGCGAGCTGCCATTCCTGTTAAATCTTTAAGGTTGTTGAGATAACGCAAGGCATGGTGGTCCGAAACAATATGAACGTTATATCCATAAAAAAATCATCTGAAATGTGTCAGCCCAAAAACAATGAGCAATAATTCCAATTTTGGAACACTGTAGTGTTCCTCGCACTTGGAGAGTGTCCAGGACGCATACGCCACGGGTCGAAGATGGCCATCCTGCCTTTGGAGGAGAATAGTAGCAACCCCAAGACCACTGGAATCAGTATGGAGTTCAGTGTAAGCTCCAGGGAATAATGAGCTAACACTGGCACTGAAGATAAGGCATATTTTAACCGTTGAAAAGCATGTTGTTGTTCGGGCTACCAAGAAAAGCCTAGGCCTTTTCTAGTGAGCTGAGTCAAAGGATCAGCAATTTGTGCATAATCTTTAACAAATTTCCTGTAGAAATTAAATAACCCTAACATATTACGGAAAACTCGAACATTCTTGGGTGTGGGTGGAGCAGCTCCTGGAAAGATTTGGCAAAAACCAGAATGTCATCAAGATATGCCAGTCCGTTCTTGGAGTTTAAGTCACCTAGTAATTTATCAGCAACGTAACTGAAAAAGCATGGAGGATTAGATGACTCAACACTAGGTCTCTCGAATTGATACTGACCTTGATGAGTGACAAAACTCGTGAACTGCTTAGAACTTTCGTCTAATGGTACCTGGAAATAAGCCAGCAATAAATCACGAGAAGAAAACCAGGAGGCTTCATTAAGGTAACTGAGCAAGTCATAAATGATGGGTAACGGAAAAGAAGAAGTGACTGTTACATTATCAGTAATAATGCCAGCATTCTGCATTTCCTGAACCTGTTGAGCAATAATTTCTTTCTGTACATGAGGAACCCTATAGGGTCGTTGTTTGATAGGAGTGGGTCAGTGACCTGTATGGAAAATTCAGCAATATCAGTCGTCCCTAATTCTTGCAATGAGGTAGCAAAGACATGCGAATATTTAAGCGCAAGCTGATGAAGCTGGTCAGACTGGTATACTAGAAATTTAATATTAACATTAAAGTTAAACTTAGGAGCTTTCAATGTAGAAACATCCCTTGGAGAGATGGAATTGCTCTGTACAAATGCAACATCTTACACAGTAGCGAGAACTGTATTAGTAAATAGTGTTTAAGGTTGAGCGGAAGTGTTATGCACAGGCAGAAAAAGCTCATCGTTGGATTCACAAATAATAGACGGAATAGCACTATGCTTTTTGTGTAGGCTCTAACATAACAGCAGGAGAGGGAGACTCCAAAAACTGTATTAAGACATTACAAACTGGAAAAGGGGTAATCGGACATCAGTTTTAACAAAAGCCTTAGCTGAAGATTTTTTACAGGGTTCGTCCAACAATGGGATTAAAGCTATGTCAGACGAAGGCAAAACATCCTTTTCAAAATATCAATCTTACAAATATCATCTCCTACTGCAATAGCAACTGTGATATGTGCATAATCAATGACAACTTTATGTTCACTTAAGAATGTATCACCTAGGATGAAATCATGTGCTAAATCTTTTACTATTAAAACATTTTCCTGAAAAGAAAAACCATTAATATGTAAAGGCAAAACAGTGTGGTAAGGAGCATCCAATAATCTGTTTCCAGCTGTGCGCAGTAGCATATCAACAGGCTCCAGCTTGGCAATATCATGGACATGGCGGGCATGTATGATGTTAACAGCACTGCCTGTATCCAAAAGAATGTTAATTTGTTGTCCATCGATGAGTCCAGGGATCTGCAGAATGTGGCCCAGAGGAAGAGAAGCACTTGCAACAGTAGGTTGCTGCCCATCGCTGCGAGGCGACACTACCTGGGTGGCTGTGAAGCATGGCACTGCTCGCTTTTTGACTGAGATACCTGTTGCCAACAAAACCTCGCTGTGTGCCCTGGTTTGCCACATCTGAAACAAATTACAGGATAGCGCCAATCTTGAGGTGGATAATGCGCTTGCCATTGTTCTCTCTGTGTGGAAGATGATGGTATGTTCCTCTTAGGATTGGAGAATGTGTTCAATAAGTATAACTGGCTGGTCAACCGGTTCACGTTAGCACCTAACTTAGTGACATCACTATTAGGAGGAGCTGGGAGGGCAGGCAGAGGTGACTGACCTGAAAGAAATGGGTTAGTAGTCCCAGCTGGCAAAGTCAGAGGCGGAGGAGCCGAGACATGAACAGAAGACTGCGACTGTGCAGCGGCCAAGTGTTCTCTTTGGGTCATATAAAATTGTACTTTTTCCACCGCTTAAGAGCCTGTAAAGATCGACAGTAAGAGGGTTCATTGGCAGTATAATATTTATATACTCAGGTTTAAGACTATTAACAGATTTCTTATTTGCTCGGTTTGAGACATACTTGGATTAACCTGATCAGATACTGACAGAACATCATAAACATAGCGCAAAACAGGTTCAGAATATAACTGAATCCTTTGTGGGAGTTTGATTTCTAATAATTCATCTTGGTGAGCAACCTGAAAGACTGTAATAAAAGAAGTTTTTAAAAGAGACCAATCATGAGAGGGATACCTGTGACAAAATGTCTCAAACCATTGTATGGCAGCATTTTTAAGATACCAAGGCAAATACTTCACTTTTGCAAATCTGACCATTTATTAGCAAAGACTACCCTTTCAAAGGTATTAATTAAATCAAAGGGATTGTCTACTGCACCATTAAAGAAAGGAGTTTCGACAGAAGGTCGAGCAGCAGATGATTGAACATCGGACACGGTACTCTAGACAACTGCCTGTACAAGTGTAATTAAATCATTATTGGTGATCACCAAGGTCGATGACCCATCACTAGTAGAAGGTGAAGCATGAGGCTGGTACACAGACATGTCTGAAGATTGTCTGGTACCTCTCTTGGGAATAATGAATCTATATAGTACAGTATTAATACAGAAATGCAGGCAAAAAGATTAATTGAGCACAGGCATGCAGTTAAACAGTGACTGTAATTAAAAGGATGAGTAGACATACACAGTGTAAAATTATTATTGCATCAGAAACAAAAATCAGTTGAGCAAAATGCATAAATATCAATTCCGTAAGAGAGGCAGAATTTGCATTCATAACACAACACAGTTAAAAAAATTCCATATTCAATGACAAAAATTAACACTAAGTCAAATATGTAAGTCAGTAGTACACACAGGTAATAGTTAATCACTCAGTATGAAACAGTATAGGTCAGTAATATTCACAGAAACATATATGACAGTGACAAATAATTATAGTATCATATCACAGTTGGATGAAATCAAAATTGTGATATTGTGAAGCTAAAAGCAAATAAGCTTAATAAGACTGAATATGGCCAAAATGAACACAATTTCAGTAGTACAATTGTACACAAAGTAACAGTGTGTGCTAAAATTAGTAATTTAATGCTAAAAAGTTAGTACAAAAGCCAAATGCACTATAATGAACCAAATCAAGGTAGTAAGATAACTGACAAAGAAATTTTGCTAGTGTTCAGCGTAAACTCGCAATGCCTGTGCTAAAATCATACTAAACAATGTTGACAGTATCTGAAATTTGAAACCGTAAGCACTGAATGTAAAGAAAAGAAAATTCAATTATAGCGCTGGTCAGAAGTTTTAGCTTATACAACATATCTGTAATGCACTACAGTTACAAATTTGGCATAAGAAAACAAGATTCATAAATAATAGCACAAATTATTAGCAGAGGCACATGATATAGTAGCAATGTGGCCATAACACACATAAAAATGTCAATATTATGAGGCAAGGGACAAACTTGAAAGATTAATGTAGTCGTATCGGGCATACAAAATCTAGAAATTTCAGAGAAATAACCGAGACACTGCTCACATACATAATATACTCATGATATTAAAAGTCACTAACTCGCTGTCAGGAGCGCTTCAAACTGAACTACTAAATGGTAAGATTAAAGAAACGAAAAAATAAAGCAGGCAAAACTGAAAGAAAATTATGGTTGTTAGAACAACACATAGCACCATACAAAGAAACTCGCACCAGGCTGCGAGCATTGTCCTCAGACCTATATAAGAACAAGAAATCGAGCCTTTGCAAGAATACTTAACAAAGACACATGTCGTAAATACAAATTGAAACACAGAAAAGAAAAAAAAGACACACACACACACAGCAAACAACGTGGCAGAAGGAAATGGAAAGAGAAAAGAGGAAAAGAGGCTGGGAGAGAGGAATGGGAAACAGTGGCGAAAAGGAGAGCGGAGGGGAAGGGGTGATGTAGAGACGCCAAAAAATTATGTGGCCATCACGCCGGAGTTACAGAATCAGACTATGAAATGAAATTAAGAAGCCAAAAGAGGTAAATAAAAATTTGCTGCGCCAAAGGGAAACCAGCACGCCAACCTCTGGAACAATTCTGAATTTCAGATATAACGGTTACGTTGCAAGGCCAAAATGTGCTACATAAACGTGGTACGCAACCCCCTTAGAAAAATCCAGTCACATCACTGTAATCCTACATAAAGGAACTCACAGCACACACAGAGACACAAATAGATTCTTCACATACGCTCACATTCCACAAAACTTACCTTGAATTACAGGAATTACAGGATTTGATGTACCCGCCACGTGGTCAGAATCACAAAATATTACTTCACATCTTTAGAGCACCCTCACACTACAAACACATGGCAAATTCCAACAGAAATGTGACACCAGAAAGGCGCCTCTACCAAAAATATTACATGATGGGGTGAGGGTCAAAAGCTTTCCAGCAAATTATTACATTTTGATCACCCCAACACGCACATGGGGAAGCGTAGCTCACTAACGGCAAGAGGACCGGGACCTCGATGTTTAAATCTAGATGAAGACGTGAGGTTTAGACATTATACACAAATATTAGATAATACATTACCTGTAATTTATTGACAAATGTTTGGCGACTCTACATTACACTTAGGCAAACAGATTGAGGGGAGAAGCCCCGAAGTCGAGGACTGGACACGCGCGACTTGCTGCTTCAACTGCACTTACTGAAGTGACGCTAACGCTCAAAATGACGCTAACTATATTCCCCCTCCAACTCTGTCTAGCCACGCTATCCAGCCAGGATTGGTGTCATACCAGACGGAATTCAAACAAAGCCTTCTCTCTGGCGTGTTCAACGCCAAAAGGAGGGATCGTAAAGCCGAAAAATAATCAAAGGAAACCATCGACAATGCACCACAATAATGCGTCTGGTATGACAGTGCTTACTGATACACCACATCATACATACACCTACATATTTATCTCCAGTTTCTAGACATAATCAGTGAATTATAACAAAAGAGTAATTTGCATTTAGTAAACGAATATCATCATCTGCGGATGTTTTACGGGAAGTGACCACTTTCTGACTAGTATGTAGACCGGCTTCCCAATTTCCTGGAATATTTTTATCATTAATTTACTATAAAACACTTTTATGCACTGCCGTTGCAACTGCTGTAACAGTGTGACCAGCCTCCCACATACACACGATGCGTCCACAAGTAATTTCCCTAGTATACGGAACGACTGGTTCTGTGACAATAAACATGTTGTGGTTTCAATAACACCAGAAAAAGAAAAGGCATCAACCTTTCCTGTTTTCCCTCTTATTGCTGTATTATCAAGCCACCACGCTCTGCGATAGGTAAGGTGAAGGACACGCCTCAAAAGACCCCAGAAAACGATACAAAATCCGCCGAAGATTTTCTTTGGCGCTCTGTCTACATATGAGAACCGAGTTCAGCCGAGAAAGGGTAAGTCTTAAAAACAATAGCATAGGTAAACTGTAAAGTGGGATAAAATTAATCGTTAACATTGTCAATGGATGAACGTGGGCTGCAGCACGTGATATATACAATAGAAGTAATTTTCAATATTTTTCTGAGAGATCTAACCACAGTATTGCATGATGACAGTGTAGTAGGTATTATCTGCATAGAGTACCAAAATATATGCAAAATGGAGGGAAATAAAGGAAGGTTCAGAATTCTTGTTTGAACATCTTGATTATAAAATATTAAAAAGTTTCAAATTATATAATTTAAAAGCAATAACTTATATTACAATCCATATTAAAGTACAGGAACATGCATCGATATAATTATGCGTATTATCATGCGTCAGAGATTCCTCGAATTTGATGAAATTAATTTGATACATTATTTTTGCACTAGCACGATCTTATATCTGCGATAAATATGATAAATAATAATATAATGACAATAATAACAACATTAGCAATAATGATAATAATAATAGTTATAATAATCATTATCATAGTTATCACAATAAACATAACATTATTAATAACAAATAATAAAATAGTGATTATAAATAATAATAATAAATTATAAAAATAATAATATAAAAGTGATAATAATGGTAATGAACATAGTAATGATGTTAATGATAATCACTAGTCTGCGTGGTATCGGATGACTGAAAACTTATAAGTGATTATGACTCACTTTTTGATGCTGATTTCAGAACTGCTTTTAGTTTTTTTCTATCATGTACAGTTTTTTCACAATTTCACTTCAAATATATAGAGTTGAGCCAGTAGATGATGAGTATTGTTGAAGGGAAATTTATCACTTCTTGGAGGGAAATTTCTCAACACATACTTGTAAGTCTTTAGGTTGTTACATCTGTAGATGCTGGTTATTATTTGTAATTTAGGCATTGTTTTTAATATCAGAGGTTTGCATTACCAGTGCTGTATCGTGATTGAAGGTTATAAATACATTAGGTCTACACGTAAGTGTGCGAACAATCCAAATGTTTTCTGCTACATTTGTGGAAATTATACAGTGCTTCAGCGGAGAACTGATTGAACAGACTTTGTGAAAAAAGTGTACCATGGTCATTTTAAAATGAAACTTGGTGACCAAGACAAAGCCTGGGCTCCAAAGACAGTTTGCCGCTATTGTGTTGAGAGGTAAAGATTGTGGATAAAAGGAAAGAAATCATGCATGCCATTTGCAATTACTATGGTGTGGATGGGGTCTAAAGACCAACTTAAACACTGTTATTTCTGTTTTTTTAATGTTCAGGGGTGCAATTCGAAAAATAAGAAACACAATTGTGTATCCAAGTATTCCTTCAGCCATCCGGCCAGTTCCACACGGAGAAAATATGCCTGTTCCTCTTCCTTCAGCTGTTTTAGAGAACTTGGAAGAAGATGGTGTTGAAAGTGAGCCTCATGCAATCACCGAAGATGATTCTGATGTCTACCGCCTGAATACGACGTGACTCCAGAACTGTTCTCTCAGAGTGAACTAAATGATCTAGTACGTGATTTGAATTTGTCTAAGGAATCTGCAGAGTTACTAGGCTCCCGTCTTAAAATAGAAATCTTCTGGAACCAGGAACACATTACTCATGATACAGACACAGAGAACAAGAGCTAGTTTCGTTTTTCTCACAGATCCAGTCCTTGGTTTACTGGAACATAAACGAGTTAACGCACTTCTATGACATTGAACATGATCCTACACAGTGGAGACTTTTTATAGATTCATCAAAGAGGAGCCCGAAAGGCGTGTTAATGCATAACGGGAATGTTTATGGGTCCATTCCTGTCACACATTCATTTCAAATCAAAGAGACAGTTGAAAACATGAAAATACTTCTAACAAGTATCCAATACGAGGAAAACAAATGGCGTATCTGCGGTGATTTCAAAGTTACTGGAATACTATTAGGACAACAAGCTGGGTTCACAAAAATGGCTTGTTTTCTGTGCAAATGGGACAGTCGGGCAAAGCAAAGACATTGGAGTGTAAAAGTATGGCCACAGCGGAGAAACTTGTTGTCTGGAACTAAAAACATCCTGCACGAACCGCTTGTAGAGAGACAAAAGATATTGCTTCCGCCACTACGCATACAATTGGGCTTGATGAAGAAATTTGTAAGGGCTCTACCACAGGATGGAGCCCTCTTCAAGTACCTTTCCAAGAAATTTCTCTTACTTACACAAGACAGATTAAATGCTGTAATTTTTGTTGGTCCTCAAATAAAGAAATTGATGAAGGATGAAGATGTTGAGAAGACAATGAATGAGAGAGAAATAGAAGCATGGACCGCCTTCCATCAGTTACTGAAAACTTCTTAGGCAATAACAAAGATCCTAATTACAAGGCCATTGTCGAAACAATGTTGGAAAGTTTCAAGAAGATGGGTTGTAACATGAATGTAAAGGTGCATTTTCTGCATTCACATACGGACTACTTTCCAGAGAATCTGGGACATTATAGTGAAGAGCAGGGTGAACGTTTTCACCAAGATATTAAGGAAATGGTGAGGAGGTACCAGGGGAGATGGAATGAAAATATGATGGCCAACTACTGTTGGATGTTGAGGAGGGACAGTCATCTTCAAGGATCTGCAAGGAAGTCAGAGAAGAGAAAGTTTGAAAAAAATTAAATGAAACACTTTGGATTCTTGTTTTGTTAAAATGTAGTCATGAAATGAATTAGGGGAGCTCTTGAGAGTATTCTTAAAATGTTTCTTGAATAAAAACTTACCTTGTGTGAAATGGTATTTGAATACTTTTCTACGCTCATTAGTAAAATTGTCAAAACATTACTTCTTATTTTGTGTAAAAACCTGACGTAACAGAAAAAAACGGAAGTTATTTCTGGAATCAGCAAAAAAATTTGATTCAAGAACACCTACTTTTAAGAAATCATCTGACAAAAAGCTTGCAAATGCAGACTAGTGTAATGATAATAATAATATAAATAATATACATAATAATATTAATGATAATGGTGATAAGGACGATAATGGTGATAATGATGATACTAATATAAATAATAATAATAATAATAATAAGAATAATAATAATAATAATTGTACTGCATTACAAAGCGAAAATTGCAGGACCGCAAAGTACAGTAATAATTATAATAATGACAATAGTAACAGCAATAAGAATTGCAATAATAACAAATAACCATAGTATTAATGATAATAATGATAGTAATATCATTAACAAGTGGTGATAATAATGTAGTTGTAATGATAATGATAATAATAATAAACAATATCTACTAATAAAAACGATAATTCTGATATTGATAATTATGACATTAACGATAATAATAATAATAATAATAATAATAATAATAATAATAATAATAATAATAATAATAATGCAATAATATTTAATTGCAACTGCAAGATTTCAGGACAGCAAAGTACTTTGCCCTACTGCATAGGGTTGGGGACGATAGAAGTAAAACCCATGAGTAAACCGACCCTTCCGGTTTCTGTGACTCTATACGGTATACCGAGTATACACGCGCTTGTGATGATCATAATAATAATAATAATAATAATAATAATAATAATAATAATAATAATAATAATAATAATAACAACAACAGCACTGTAAGATTGCAGGACAGCAAAGTACTTTACCCTACTGTATAGGGTTGGGGACGAAAGGAGTAAAACCCATGAGTAAACCGACCCTTCCGTTTCTGTGACTCTATAGGGTATACCCAGTATTCCCGCAGTTGTAATAATAATAATAATAATAATAATAATAATAATAATAATAATAACAACAACACCAACACTGCAAGATTGCAGAACAGCAAAGTTCTTTACCCTACTGCAATGGTGGCGACACGCAGGCGCAACCTCTTTTCCAGCCGTCTATTCATTTGTTTTCCATGTGCTAGTGAGTGGTGTAGTGCGTGTTACATATTTGATGACTCAAGAGAGAAAGGCATTTTCGCCACCCTTGCCTTACTGTACAGGGTTGGGGACGATAGGAGTAAAACCACTGGGAAAACCGGTTTTTCCGGTTTTTTGCGCCTCTATAGGTATACCGAGTATACTGTAGGATGTACCCAAACGAAGGGTGAATTAGATGGAGCTGCTTTTCAGTACTTTTTCTGGTTCTTCTGTTCTGCTACAAGCACCTATGTCACCGCATTCAGTATTATTTTGTAAATCACTTCCGTTGAGCTTTCTTTAGATATAAAGTTCGCGTAAATATGAAAAATCATGCCTACTCGATCAATATTGTTGTCGGAGTAAAAAGTTTTGGTTTCCACTACTTAAGGTGAAATCCATTATTAGTCAGCGTTGTGTTTCATAGCATTCCTCTAGAGGTTCCTGTGTATCACGTAAGTATTAATATTGTTTATTATGGAAATCAGTATTAATGGAGAAGAAGAAGAAGTATTTACTTTGCTGTAATCCCATGATTGCATCGTTAAGCTATGCATGCTTATAATAGATTCAGCATTGCAGTAGCTCACAAATTAATTACGGCAATGCCACGGCAATTTGATGCATGGCAGTTACTTTACATGGAGCTCTGGAAAAAGAAATGCCAGGTGCAACCTCTATGGGAGCAGATACTCAACAGGTGGAGGAACTTAAAATGCATGACATCACATGAAACGGGCGCGCAAGGAAAAATTGGAAGCTTCAGTCGTGCAGGTCCAAAGATATTAGGTTGCTATGTATAACAGAAACAGCGTGGAAATTAAAAAAAACTTCATCGATGCATTGCAGTGTTTGTTGCTGAAGATGTGGTAGAAGACCGAGGATTTAAAAAAGTCGCAAAAACATTAAATCCTTGTTATGAATTTCCATCCCGCCGCACTTAGTAAGACGTAAGTAAAATCGAAGCTAGATCTCTGTTGATAGGTAGCAATTTATATTGAGGATTAATATGGAATGAATTAATTTTCGGGTCCTCTTGCCTAAGATCCGCGAGGAACAACTATACGCTGCAACAAACGTAGACATTATCACAGATTGTTGGACATCAAACTGAGAAAATAGCTACCTCACAGTAACGGGCCATTTTATATCTAATAAAGCATTAAAATCTGCTTGCCTTGAAACAAGTGAACTCCGAGTTAGAAAATTAGAACATCTGAGCTTAGAAAATGAGTCGAGAATTTTAAGCTGCTCTTCAGTAAGTTTGCCGTTACTCGAAGCATTGAACCCGTTCGTTACGAGTTTCCTGCCTTTCTCTTCCAGCATCTTTGTAACATAGTTTTTACACTCATATTGTAGCGGACCAGGTTGAGCGCCGAGGATTACATCATATGACGTAACCAGCGTAAAGTGTCGAAATGGGGTTACGTCAACACGACCACTCTAAGGAAAGCCGAGTCAGCTCTTCCGTACGTATTTATACTACGAGGGTTTTGACTCGGGGTGGGTAATCGATCGTCAGTTGTCAGAGGGCAGTAATCGATTGTCAGTTGTCAGAGGGAAGTTATCAATGAGTAATTGTCAGGTCAGTTATCAATGATCAATTGTTGAATCAGTCGTCGAGACCCCGTACACGAGTCGCCACACAACACCAGGTGAACAGGTAAGAATGTATCTGTTCTAAGTTCTGCTTACTTGTCGGGCTTCACCCCAATCTGAGTGGCCAATATACTCACGCTAAAGGAATAATATAATTTATTGGCTCAATGCATCCCCTGTGCATTATTTAAATACCCCCATCCTAGAAGGCTACGCTGGCCAACCTACCACCCCAGTACCGACGCATTCCCTACCTCTGAGCTATCACCCCCTAGTGTAATCACCTACTGCGGGGTAACCATCCCCCGTGGGGTGTTACAATTTGGTGGAGGCCCCGGGTACATTTAGTAGGGGCGCCGAGTACATGTAGTAGATACCGACTACAATATGGGGAGTACACCTACAAGGTGACACTACCAAGCAACAGCTTGGGATGTAACGGAAGCTACATGTTACCACCACTGAATGGTGGAACTACGGAGCAAGGCTCCCAGAACTTTTTTTCTCCCACTATGTCACCTATGCATATACTTTGTTTTCTCCTCCGCCCTCCACTGTAGATAAGAAAAACCCAGTCATGATGCCATGTAAAAACCCATCCGCCCACCCGTTGCATATGACGTATTATTTCTTTAATGGCATGCTATATTCTAATTATTACATAGTGAGGTGTGTAGCTTTAGTATGTAAGTTTTTTTCTCCTTCAGCTGCACCATGTAAATAGTAAAGATAGTTTAAGCACAAAAGTTAAGATGTCGTGAGCAGTGAAAGACGCCGTCACTAGTGAGATCAGAACACACATAACACATGTAAACGACAAACGTGCAAAATTAACAGACGCACCCTTACAGAGAAACCAGATAAGCATACAGGATTGTAGTACAGTTTGACAAAACGGATACGGCAATATAAAAGTCGCCGTATATCATTGTAGGAGTAAAAATTCAAATATATGAATGTATTCGAATCTAATTATCCTCTTAACGGCTTCGTCGACTTCTATAAAATATAATACATTCAGAAAACGAGTTCAATGTGTTATCAAAGTATCATTACAATGATTATTGCTGCAATATTTTACTCACCTCAAATCAATTTACTGTGATGAAAAGTAGCTTCCATTGTCACGATAAAGTAAATCACGGCTGACCCATATGTGTTACACATAGCAAGCGCTAAGTATTTACAAACGTCAGGAGATGGTTGACAGGTTCAATGTCAGCGCAGCATGCTGACGTTTCACTTTCCAACAAAACAGTAATTCGGGAATGCATTTTCTTTCACATCCGTGCAGTAATAAGTGTTTATAATGAAGGAAAAGAAAGGGAAAGTAGAAAGGAGAAAGAAAAAAAGAAGGAAAGAAGTAAAGTTTTAAATTTTTATAATAGTTCGCAAATGCTTGAAAAAAATAATTAATTAATTTGTTGTAATACAATGTATTGTATGTTTTTTCACCTCCAGCGTAATTTTAAGTTTTGTTGTAGACCAGGTGGTGATCTACACGACCCATCTGTGTTTTTTTAGAGGTATGATAGGGAGAAAAATGTCTTAGTGAGGTGCAAAAGGTTTATCCGATGCGACCCTGGTGTGTCCCCACGTTTTTTAAGACACCAAGTGTTCAGATATAAAGATTTGAACGAAGTATACTGTTGTCATAGAAGCTAAGTTCCGGAAGACAATGCTGATGACAAATTGATTTTGCAGTAGTTTGTGATGTACGCTCAAGGAATATGCGTACATGAATTATGAGAGTTTTGTTTGAGTTTCCCATGCCTTTTATAGTAGAATAAAGATGAAAAATTATCGCTGGGGTTTTAATGAATGTCTAAGATTCACCGAATATTTAAGTTTAATCTTAGCATTGTTTTTATGCTAACTTATTTCGAAAATAATTGGCGAATGCTAAGTAAGTTGGAACTGATTTCTCCAAAAACAAATTGTGCAGACGAGAACTATAAATAAATTAAAACTTTTAACGACGGAAGAATAAGACAACGCAGAGTTAAAAGTAATTTATAATATAAGGTTAATGAATGCTAGATAAATAGTCAAGACAATAAAAAATTAAATGTAGTGTGGTAAGCATGAAATTCACGCTATCGCGGAAATTTATGGCATCCCCAGACCTTCAATTAAAGGGCACCTCACAAAACCTATTTGTGCAGCAAACACGGGAGGCAATAATAAAAGCAAGGGCGTTAGCATCCCAGAACATAGTAAAGAGCCACAGGAAAAATAAAAATTTATATGATTCAAAGAGGCGGCACGTCGAGTATAAAGTCGGCGATTTGGTGAAGCTATATACCCCTAAAAGGAGGGTAGGTAGAGCCACGAAACTTTTGATGAATTACACAGGTCCGTATAGAGTAATGAAAAAACTCAGTCCCCTGAATTACGTAATAAAATCAAAAAATTCCGTAAAACGACAGAATGTTCATGTAATAGAATTTCACCATATTATGCCTAGTGAGTATATACCACTCTTGCGGTAAACGCACAGCGAGTAAACACAGTCTTATTGCCACATGTAAATAAACACAATAAAAAAGTCGCCTACGTATCACTCAATGTCTATCAATACACAAGTGTTGACATTATTCCATGACGAAATGCGTTACACGACACCATCCACGCTGCGGTAAGAATGAAGGATAAAACAAACAAACAAACAAACAAGAAACAAAAAGAAGGTAAAACATTAAACATCAACAATAGTTCTCAAATAGGTTAAGTAATACGTTACAATGCAAGACGTAGTATATCTTCGGACCTCCAGCTTAAGTTAGGTTAAAAGTGATAATCCACGCGATTCACTTTTAATGTTTTAATTTTGTTGCTCTCTCTTTCTCTTGATGAGGAGAAAATATATCTGGAAGTGAAAATATAATGGGAAATCCGAGACGCGACCCTGTTATTCGCTTAATACAGATATCTATGTTCAGATACAGAAATTTGAACAATATATATTATCCCCCCAGGAGTTGAGAGTACAATTGACCGAGGGACACAACAGAGAAGTATTGTCCTTGTTCTTAAGTTCGGGGAGCAAAGTTAAATAAATAGGAAAGAGAATAGGAAATAAGACTTAGTGGAGGTCGAAAAGCTATTTCATAGTAATGTTATTTATATAATTATTAGAATAAGATTAATTTAAGATAGGTGTTTTATAATTTGATTTGAGAACTATAGGTTGATCTTTTCTTCGCACCTTACACATGCGTTAGCGCATAGACAACAGATAATAGAAATAAAAATCTAATAACGTTCACTCTGGTACGACAACCAAGCGCTATAAAGTAAATAAATGTCAATTAACAGGCAAGGCGAAGTAAATCAACGTGCAAATCAGTAGATAAAAAATAACGTGGCAAATAAGCAAGGGTAAATCAACAAATTTCTCTCACAACCAAGGCAAATAATACACCACATGGACCAGGATATAGAAACTTTGATCTCGCATCCCGCCTCAGAATCAACACTAACATAGAGGGTGAAATAAATAAAATAAATAAATAAAAAGACTCAAAATAAACAAGAGGATGAAGGCAGGAAAGGCACAGGTATCGTCCACAAATTACACAACACCAGAGATGTATCACTTTCCACACACGCGAATGGATACAGAATATTTGTTCACAAACTAAGAAACACAGATATCGCCTTCATACACATCCAACTCTGAATGAACGGTAAGTATTGGCAAGTAGCAGTCTTGCCATGAATTCCGCTGACTCAAGGTATTTGTCGCCTCGCTTGACTTTGTACTTCAGTGGCGTACAGCACACTGAGACATGTATGTAAATAGAGTAAGGATGGGCGCAGTGTAAGTATCGTATTTTTTTTTCATTGTTCGTTGTATGATGGGTCATGACTTGCTACAATATTAGTTAAAATATTGCTAAAATTGCGTTATGTCAGGTAAAAGCAAAATTTAAGTCTGTTCAAGGATGCAGTACCAAGACAATCGAAGAGTGAGGGTCAGTATACAGCAGCCTCAGCGACCCTCCCCCCGTTAGGGAAGTAAGGAAGCAGCAAAATGCCAAAATGGTGGAAGCCTACATCAGCATCCAAATAAGCAAACACCGTCTATACACCGTCTACACACAATGTAACAAAAAAAAACAATTTAATTGTACAGTTACAGACATAATAATTGTATATATGTACCTATATATTTTTTTTGTTCGAACAATCATACCAAGGCAAGCAGAACTGATAAGTAGTTACAGCATACCTGGATAACGGAGCTTAATTTTTTTTCTTTCTTTTTCAAAATTCGGGGAGACAAAGAATCGGCAGGGGTACTCACTCACGTTTCTAAATTTACCTTTTCTCTGCTGTGTTTAGTCTCATCCCGTAAAAATTAAAAACGCACTATAATCCTTACCACCTTTCCGAAGTGAAATCCATCTTTGGAAAAAAATCCTGTTGCTGCGCACCAAGAGACAGCCAGAAGAGAAGCAACCAACAAAAACACCAGGTCAAGCAGTGCCCAGCAGAGTGCAAGTGACAGTAACTCGCCAAGGCGGTTGCGCCAGACCAGGAAGAATTGGTGCACCCTGAGGGAACGCCACTGCATTACCGAAGAAATGCGGCACGCGGCGAAACTAAATGCTACGTAAACAGGAAAATAGCTACGTATGCAGAACCAATCAGCAGCTCTGTCACAGAACACTCAAACATACAAGGCAAAGTTCACCTTCGGGCACGGAAGTAAGAAACCAGCATAGAAGAGGTGAAAATGGGCAGCAGGCTGCGGTGTGCAGTCGAACCCACCCCTAACGAACTCACCAACCCTTACAAAATATTTTCGTCCCTGATATCCGAGTCTTGGACAGCAGAGTACCCCAGAGCATGTTAACTGTATAAGGCTCAAACCATATTTTTCTTTTCTTTTTTTTTACCAACTCTCGTCTAAACAGACAGTTTTAGTACCCCCTAAGATGTTTGTATTCCTCTTGAATTTTAAATTCCGGATCGGAACTTAGCGAACCTGTGACCGATGTAGCGGACCAGGTTGAGCGCCGAGGATTACATCATATGACGTAACCAGCGTAAAGTGTCGAAATGGGGTTACCTCAACACGGCCACGCTAAGGAACGCCGAGTCGGCTCTTCCGTACGTATTTATACTACGAATGTTTTGACTCGGGGTGGGCAATCAATCGTCAGTTGTCAGAGGGCAGTAATCGATTGTCAGTTGTCAGAGGGCAGTTATCAATGAGTAATTGTCAGGTCAGTTATCAATGATCAATTGTTGAATTAGTCATCGAGACCCCGTACACGAGTCGCCACGCAACACCAGGTGAACAGGTAAGAATGTATCTGTTCTAAGTTCTGCTTACTTGTCGGGCTTCACCCCAATCTGAGTGGCCAATGTACTCACGCTAAAGGAATAATATAATTTATTGGGTAAATGCTCCCCTGTGCATTATTTAAATACCCCCATCCTAGAAGGCTACCCTGGCCTACCTACCACCCCAGTACCGACGCATACCCTACCTCTGAGCTGTCACCCCATAGTGTAATCACCTACTGCGGGGTAACCATCCCCCGTGGGGTGTTACAATATTATTTAAATGGAATTTCTTTACCTCTAGCAGCAAACATTTATCTCTTCCGCTGACGTTTCCCCCCTTTTCCTATTGCATATAATCTTATCCATGATCGCGTCAAGTAAATCGCGCAAACAAAGCTATGTCTCCGGGAGTAATGAGGTCTTGCTTTCGTAGTCTCAACTACAACAGTAAATTGTAATTGACCACTTCAACTTTATTTCCGAAATAAATTGCCTCCGTAGTAACCTAATTCCGTAGTGCGGACTTCTTTAATAAACGTTACTTCCGAAGCAATTTACTCCAACGTGGTGCACGCTGTCCTAAGTGTTAATACCTTTACGAAACTTAGAAGGCAAATATAACACAAACATATACACACATTAATATTACATTAAATAATATGCCTTCTAAAGATTTAAATGTTTTAACGGGTAGGAAATAAATTAAGCGCCCTTTTGAAGCAACAAGAAGCGACACAGGAGCAACTCCGAAGTACCTCTGCAGCTTCCTCCAGCGCCGAAGGAGAGGTTCTGCTAGCTTTCCTTAGCGAAAATGTGGCACAAGCAAGATGCGCATCAAACTTGCGGGCAGATGCCGTTATTTTCCTAAGTCAGTACTTGGAGATTGAGCCCTTACCCATGGCAGCAGATCCAATTAAATATTGGAGCGATATGAGAGCGAATTCTCTCAGCGAACTATCATTTAGTCCATATTTGTGTGTGCTTGCAAGCTCCGTGCCAGCTGAGCAAGACTTTTCTGCATCAGGGCAGATAATTGCTGTGAGAATGTCATCTCTCAGCCCAAGTCGGGCAGAAATGCTTATACCTTTACATAGAAATTCTTCTTATTTTTAGATTTTATTTTACTTTTGCATTGTACTAAGAAATGTAAATTTTTTTGAAGGTATAATATTTTATATACCTATGTATTTTTTGTATGATAGCAGATTTTATTGAGAACTTAATTTGTTTTTGAGAAAATAAAATTTGCTTCTTATCTTCATATAAGTCATTTCGCATTGTCGAAACCTATCAAACAACACCTACAACCTTTCCAAACCTCTTGCCAAATAAGTAGCAGCTTATAGCAGCAAACATAGTGGTGTGGCCAGAAACATTCTTTCGGGGGTGATAAACGTCTTCATTCAATATTACTTTTTTATTATTGCCATTATTTTTAATACTTGCTGATTTCCTGGCGATGTAATGGCTTTTAATAGACCACTAACTTACCATTTAACCTTTATCTTAGTTTATTAATTATGAAATCCACCAACATATGCTGTGGTTCAGTTAAAAGTACAGTTCCAAAATTTAATTGTTGCATAATAATTATCTCCCAAACGTAATTCAAATAGTGTGATATTCTAGAGAATAGCAGAAACTCTTATGGGAAAACCTTTTGAAGCAACATTAAAAAGAAATCCCCCTTACGTAAATGATAGAACAGATTCTATTATCTTTGAGTGTAAAAATAACTTTATACAGTGTTTGCTAGACAACAAAATCCAGAATTCATTAAAAGTAGATAACGTGATTTATTCCTTCCGTTGTAGTGGGAAATAGTCACAAAGGAACCCGCATTTTAACACTTTCCTAATTTTCTGGTATCCTGCTTAGTGTGTAGTACAGCCGGTTTTGCAATAAAATAGAAATATATTGCTAACTTCACTGCATTATCTCATCCAACATATTGCATTACCAAGAAAATAAATTGTTGAATACGTTGCTTACCATAGTAGTGTGTAACTAAGGGAAACAGAAAGTTTTCTACAATTATTAATCATAATGTAATAATCTAAAGCCATAAACCAATTTCGAGAGAATTCACTCCATCAAGTTCTTTTGGTAAGATGTCATAATGGAGGTAATATAAGTTGCCGGACTATAATGATTTTCAGTATTTACAAGGCCAGCTAGTAACTACTGCTACCCATAAACAAAAAGGGAACCTTAATAATTAGTATAATGACCGATGCTGAATATGATATTCATTCATACGCTTACAAACTTGGCGTCAAATGTACCAAACCGTACACGGACTGAAAGTCTGATATGTGTTTTTATATAAAAAATATTGTTGAACTTTGACCAGCAAAGTATCTCAAAAAGCTATAATACTATTGCCACTGTTTTCAGGTTACAAACAGCCTCGAAATGTTCCATCATTTAGCTTTTCTTTTGTAGGGGCGGCCCCACACCCGCCACACCCGGTGACGAACATCGTTAGAGGCTACATCGTCTCCCCATGCACATGCTGTTAGCGTCTAAACATGCAGTCTAAGGGGTAGGGTGCTTTGTTAGTAGTTGTGTGCAAATCCGTGGTGCAGGAGTAGTGAGGAAGGAGTTCGGGTTCCGCGGAAGCACCCCGGTTAGTATCGGTTACTTCTACTCAAGCTAGCATGCCGGGCATGCAAGCGTCCCGATGTGGTTTCCCGGCGCCAGCCTTGACAAGTCCTGACTGGCGCCCAGGGGGTTAGTGCGTACAATTGGTGTTAGTGGTAAGAGATGCGTAGAGCTACGGCTTATGTCTAAATGAGATGGCGCGAGTGTGTCAAGATTGCGGTGTACGGAATGGATGATGTGGTGTGGGCTTACCGTCAGTTGCCGTAGTGTGGGTGTGGACGTCCGGGGCCCGCTTGGCCGCGTGGTCCTGCTTCGCTGTTCGCGGAATTTCTTGTGCGTTTTGGCGGGAAATGGCTGCAGCTGAAGAATGGTCATTGTGTGCTCCTGGAATTGAAGGTAGTGTTATTGGCAATGTGTTATCAATGGTAGTTTCACTGGATTAAGCAGTTTAGGAATTCGCGGACTTCTTCGACTGGAGTTTCATCGGTTATGGAGCGGTCAAGAAGTGAGAGCGGACGTTTGTGCTTGTTAATTGTGGTTTCGTATGTGCCTACTGTCCATTCCAAACCAGAGTTCCCTCTGATGTAAACAAAGACACGTGATTCTACTTGTCACGAACCTAAGCACACAATCTTACGCCAACGTAAATGGTTCCTTAATACATGTATTGTATCATGAAGCATTGGGGCAGGAAAGGTGTAGAGCTGCACATTTCATTGCGGTTATCATAAGAACTCATTGCTAAAGGTAATGTATATATACTAACTGTTAAGAAATTACAAAATACGATTTTGTCTGCTATTGCGCTTACGTCGAGAGTATCTTGCTTGTTAATTACCAACTGTATGCATGACTGCGATTCTCTTACATATACGAGAAATGCAGCAATTAATTCCCAGAGGTGCTATCTGAGTACCGAATAAACACTTTGCGTAACACATGAAATATGATAAGCGAACAGTCATTCATAATACGCTACCACACGTATACTCAGCTCAGGTCAAATGTTGTGATTTAGTCAGTTGGTATTTAAGTTCACATGGCAGAGGAAGGTGCGTGTAGTACGAATAAACTGCTCAAACACAAAAGAGGAAAACAATTAAAAAGTGGCGGAAAACAAACAATACTTAATGTATTCAACTGATTATTAGAAAAATATCCGACACTTGCATTAGTGCACATTACGAAACTAATATCCGATTTTACAGGCGTTTCAGTGAGAAGTGTAACCAAAGTGCGCAGGGAATATAAACAGACATAATAGAACATAACAGAACAGGAGAGTCAAATATGGGGACTTGTTTTGTGTGCGACAGTGCTGCGGATAAGCTTGTCATTAACTTAGAGAAGTTATTATTCCAATATGACAGCTGAATTATCTACGGAGGATTCAGATTTGGCTGTTGCACCTTTGCCTGATTGTGATTAAGTAAGTAAAATGTTCATTTTCGCATACTTATACAATCGATTGTTACTTCAGGTTGCATTTTGATCTATGATTTTCATGCAGGGCGCCTTTTTATAGATTGAAACAGTGTTCAACAAGCACGTGAGAGGGGAACAAGCTGCCATTAGGGGCGAGGATTGCGAACTACTTTCGCGCAGATAATACGAAGAGTTTGTTTACAGTGAGAGGCACTCTGGTTTGGAATGGACAGTAGTGTTTGGATTAGGGGATTTATGTTTTGGGGGCATTTGTCGTACAGATCGCAGGTTTTTTGATAAACTGCTCTACAGTGTGCATTTTGAGTTCCTGTTGGAAGAGTTTTGAGTGTGCAAGTTTGGGAACTTTGGCGATTATGCTGAGGATTTTGTTTTGGAGAGATTGAAGCGTGTTAATGTGACTTTTGGCTGCATACCCCCAGACGCGTGCAGCGTATCTGAAAATTGGGCGGAGTAGCGTCAGGTACAGAGTAAGTCCCAGCCGTAGCTGTAGTGTGCTGTCGTAGTTAATGAGCGGATATAGCTTACATAGTTGGGCATTGGGTTTTCTTCGTACATATAATATATGTTGGTTCCATGTCAGTCCCTAGTCCATGGTAACACCCAGGTAGTTTGCCGTGATGATCGCAGGAATGCGAGCGCCGAAAAGTTGAACTGCGGGCAGTGTACGCGCTTTTTGGCAGTGCTTGAGTCGTTTTCTGAACACTATTGCTTGCGATTTCGTGGGATTTACTTTGATGCGCCATTTGGTTAACCAGTTCTCGTGAGCTGTGAGGGCTCGCTGTAGGCGTGTGGAAATGTGGTTTAGGTCCCCCGATTGAGCCATTAATGCGGTGTCGTCGGCGTAGAGGGAGAGGATGGTGTTGTTAGTCTTCGGGATATCGTTCATATAAATTTTGAAAGGCACCGGCCCTGGGGGACGCAGGCTTGAATCGGTCGTACGGTGGAGGTGGAGGAGTTTGTTTCTTTTATGGAAATGTTGTATCTTAGCCTACATCCATCTTTCTGGGAACGTTCCATGTTGCAGCGTATAATTAAATATTGCGGCCAGCGCCAGAAGGGAACCGTGCGGTAGATGTTTGAGTGCAATATTGGGGATGCGATCCGGTCCTGGTGCTTTCTTGTTGTGCAAGTGTTTAATTATCCAAGCAATTTCGGAAGAGCAGGTTTTGCGGAGTGGGTTGTGTGTTTGCCGTGTGCGGAAGTCCTATGTAATAGTGGTTGTTTCCCTGACAAAGCCTGGGTCAACCGCTGTGGGTTTGGCACGAGGGTCTCCTGAAGGGCATCAGCAAGTGCTTCGGCTTTTGCAGTGTCAGTTGTGGCTATGTGCTGGTTATGGTGGTGTGGCGGAATGTTAACTGCTTGACGGGTGAGGTATTTGGCGATGCATCAGCCGGATTGCTTCTCTAGGTTCAGGTTGGAGAGGGTGGCTTTCCATTGGTCGGCTGTGTGTCTCGCGGTTCTTTCTCAGACGGCCTCATTTAGTCGACGTAGTTCGTCAAGGTGGGCTTGGTGTCTTGAATGTTGCCAGGCTCGTCTGGATCTGTTGCGCTGGGCTGTACGTAGCTTGAAATCAAGGGGAGAGGCGGGGCTATCGCCGCAGTGATTGGTGCGGCCCGCTTTACTGCGTAGGCAATAGCGTTTTCTAGGTGCTGAGTTGCGTGTTCTAGCTCGGTTTCGGAGGTGATGGTGCCAATCGACATGCTCGGTGATTGTAGAGGAAAGGGTTCCCAATTTGCCTTATTGAAATTGTGACGCGGTAGTTTGGGTACATGAGCGAGGGAGGTATTCGTTGTGATTATTACCGGCAGGTGATCGGAGGAGAGTTCATTTATGGTGCGTAGTTCAATGATAAAAGTAATATTGCGTGCTATGGCGATGTCCAAAATGTCCGGGTGTACCTTCCGGTTGGCCGGGACAAATGTTGGTTCGGTTGGCGCAAAGATAACAAAGTCGGACCGGTTCTCGTGTTGTAGGAGCTTGTTGCTGGCAGCAATGAAGGTGCTTGCAGTTAAGGTCACCCGCTATAAGGAGCTGCGCATGGTGGTTAAGTAAAACGTTCAGTCGTCGGTTTCTAGGTCGCCTGGTGGATTGTATACTGAAATGACTAGAACATGAAGATTGTTAATGGTAACATGAACGGCTGTTACTTCGGTACGGATGAGTGGTGGTAGCGGGGCTTGGTTGTGTTCAATGCCTCTTTTGATGGCAATTGCCGTTCCCCCGCCATGGCGCGTGCGATCTGTGCGGTAGACTAGTTATCGTGTATATTGAATTTGTCAGTAGCATTTGGGTGTGTCTCAGTGAATAAGGCAATGTCTATCTGTGGTTGGATCATAAAGTTAGTGCACTCGACTTTCCGACGGCGAATCCCGTTAGCGTTCCATGTCATAATCCTTAGGCTTTACAGGGTATCCATTTAATTGCTTCTGAACGACTGGTCTGTTCGTGCCCATGGGTTGTCGGGTGGTTTCAGTGCTGCCCGCTGAACATTCCGAAGAAGTCAGCATGTTTCATGATTGTATTCATGAATGTGTCGGGCCTGGCGCTGAGTTCCTGTAGAACAGTTATGGCTCTGTTTCTGACCTTCCCCTGCTGTGTTCTCCTTGTTTCATAGAGATTAGAAGAGATTCCGAAGCTGGGGAATAGTCTGTGATTGACGCGCAGTATTTCTGGGTGGGCGTGGTGGATTAGCATTGTTCAATCGGCGCAGTGTTGTTTCACTGTCGCCGTTAGGCTTTGACGTGGCATTAAAAGGGAAGACTGGCGGATTAATGCTTGGCATCGAAATGTTGTAGATGGCTTGGGTTCCCGTATTTTCTGTTGCCTGTTGGGCCTTTGGTGCATTTTGTACTATGGGGGCCGCATAGCCATTGTTCTATGCGGGAACTTGGTTTTCAGCATCCGTATGCGCGGTAGGCCTATATGCAGCTGCATTAGCGTTAAGTCTGGATGCGCGGCTTCGTAAGAGTGCCGCTTGCCTGCGATATTCAGGGCAGGAGCGCCAGCGCGCACCATGGCCGTTGCCACAGCAGAGGGCGCATCGCCTGCGTTCAATTGGTACTGAGCAGGAGGCTGATTCATTCTCACCCGCGGATTTTGAGCAGACTTTTATTCTGCTTAGGCACTGGATTTCAGTGTGCAACAGGAGTTGGCACCTGTTGCATTGCGCGGGAATTTTCGGAGCCGAATAGTCCTCTACTCTGATTTTGAAGTGAATACCTCCGTTATCTGTTTTCGACTGTCCCTATCATCTGGAGAGCGTACCTCCACTATGAATTTTGGGAGGAGGGTGCGCTGCCGGTTTAGTCTTTTGAGTTGCGTTACTCTTGTGGGGTTTAAGCCTACCATTATGAGGTGGTTACTGATCTCTGACTCGGAATGGTCTGTATAGTTCGGTTTAAGCACTAGTCTGTGTGTTCTTTCGCATACGCTTTTCGTAATGCTGAGATTAATGTCCTTACCCTGTAGGTACAGAACAAGGGCCCGATAATCAGCTGGGGTTCTAGTGGGAACCATGCAGTCCATGGAGAGGGGGTTCTGGTGATCATGATGCCCTGGTTCGGATGTTCCCTGTCAAATTCTGCCATGAGGCCACTAATCTGGGAAGTGTGCTGCTTATTGACATACACCGGTGGTTGAAGGTTACTACTGACCGCTTCAGCATATGTATGTAGGGCTGAAGCAGGGGAACGCCCTTTATATGATAGAGGTAGGGAATACGAAGAGAGGTATAGGTTATACAGAAGTTGAGGAATAGAGTGTACTTTATGTGGGGGAAGATATGGGAGAAAAAAGGAGAGATATCCTATGCTAGGAGAGAGTTGAAGGAGGGAAATGCGCTGTATAAGAGGGATGTGGGCAATACGAGGAGATGTGCTAGTCTACACAGAGTTTGGGGAGTTCAGTATACGTTTATATGCGGAATTATGGGAAACGGGGAATGATGATATGCAAGTCGGATACTGAAGGACGGGGAATGTAGGTTTATACAGGTGAGGTAGGAAACCAAGGAGAGATGCTAGGCTAGACAGATGCTGAAGGAGGGAAGGATACGCTTTATACGGAATACATAGGGGAAACGTGGAGAGATGCTAGGATAGACAGAGTTAAAGGAAAACGAGGTTTAGGCCACAACGATACCGACTATTAAAGTTTACAAATGCTTTAACAACTTTGGCGGTATTTTCTCGACACTGAGGGTGAAGTCCCCCGGCGCTAAAGTTTTAAATATCTGTGTCAATCAATCATCATTTAACGTAATTGAAAAAATAAGGAGTTTATACTGCCAACAAAGGCTATATTGCGTTCTAACATCGCGGTATCACCCTCCTAAAGGAGTGAACTCGGACAGTTGATTGAAGCACCCCCGCCCCCCATGTATTTTGATTGATTAATGTAAAGAGTAATTCAGATAGTATCGTATATATGTAAGGTAAACCGGTTAATATCATAAGTGTTCATGGCGATTCAGAGCAGGGATTCGTAGCAGGGCTATTTAAGGTAGTCTCGCATGATTCGGGTAGTATGTCAGGTATGTAAGTCACTTTAACAGGTAGTTCAGATAGCGCCACTGGTATTCATGGTAATACAGAGAGTAATTAGATGATAAACATTTCTTATCCAATACTACAATACTTTTATATGGTTTTTTCTAAATCCTACAAACCTTTTATATGTTAAACACTTAATATGCGAGACGGAGAGTGATAAACTGTATATCGGTTTACAGTGAAGGTATATAGAAGTATTCTAAACTAACCCCACACCGAAAGTCCTAACCTATCCCCACCTTGACTTCTCATTGTCTATTGAATCCTATCAACGTGTAACCTAACCAACGTAACAAGACGTCATACTACGTAACAAAAGCACGTAACCACGTGACAAGACGTAACACCGCAAAACATAATCGCGTAACAGGACGTAATACTACGTAACATAGCCGCGTAACCACGTAACACAACGTAACATCACGTAACAAGACGTAACACTGCGTAACATAACCGCGTAATATGACGTAACAAGATGGAACATAAGCACGTAACCACGTGACAAGGCGTGACATAACCACATAATCACGTAGCACGACGTAACACCCCGTGACATGACGTAACATAAGCACGTAACAAGAAGGAACACAACCACGTAACCTAACCAGTAAACGTAACATGACGTAACCAGTAAGCGTAACCACGTAACAAAACGTAAGAACAACACGTAACCAACCCATTGCTAAGACAATCTAAGCTACCCATCCCTCATAAGCTAGACAATCAGTACGCGAGCCTAGCATAACTTAAACTAACCAATCCCAGACCATCCACTCATCTTCTATTCTACAGTCATCGTCTAACATAATCTGTCTAACCAGAGATAACCTTGAGTTTCTTTTAGTGAAATTGCAGCATTATATTCAGGTTTTATTATTTGAGAGTCTTAATTGAAACGTTTTACGTTAACATACCTTTATTTAAGTTCCTTGTAGGCGCCTCTCCCCTTTATCTAGGCTTGAGACTATCACTAGGATTGCTCCTAATGGCAGGGTTAACGCTTCCATCTTCTTATTCTTCCTTATTCATCAGGTGTCTGCTAGATGTATACACATCATTTGGACAAACTTCCATTTTTCAAATTGTAGACTCACGGAGCAAATCTTCAATCGACTTACATTCACTTATGCGCTGTTTGTAATGCTGTAATACTCATACGCATATGACGATATTCCATCCTGGGCAACAAACTCTTTTGTCATCAAACGAAGTCAATGTGATTTGATTCACTTGTACTGTGCCAACAGCATGCTCCCGGGACAGGATCAGATTAATGGACGTTCTGAAGATTTCACGGGTTTTATGACAGTTTGTATATCGGTCAAATGTAATGTACTGCTTAATAGCACTACGTTTTATGCCTTTAATTCTTTTATCATCCAGCCTGGAATATCTAAGGCGTACATCTTAGGCCGTAGTCCAACAAAGCGTAAGATGATTTTGCTAATAGCCTCATATTTAAATTTTCCAAACACCCTTTTGTTCTGAGTGGAGTGACATATATGGTTAACAGGGTAATCAGCTGTATCCGGATGCTCGAGAAAACGTAGCTTGTCTTGGTACACATCTTCAGTTGTCACACGATGAATGAATGAAACAGTGTCCATATACATAAGCTTCAGGTTTTCAGCCCCATAATATAGCAACAACGCATCATAATGATAGTGATACATTAATGTCTTGGAGATGTCCAGCACACTCATACCGATGTATATAGGCTTGTTGAACACCACCCGTTGCGAGGCCATATGTACAGCAGAGAGATTAGCAGCATATATCGTCCTATCGATAAATGTGGGCTTAGCGATCAACTTTTCCAGGGTCTTCTCATTTGTAACCAGTTGTATATCCATACGATTACGCAGGTTCTCCATTGTTTTTCCAAACATAGCGTTCTTAAAGAGTTTGTAGAGGTCCTTCTCAGAGTCATTTGCAGCCTGTTATCGTAGCCTATTGTTAAATTCCACATAAGGTTTTAAGCACTGTGACTGTCGGAACTGTAACACAAGATGGATTTTTGTTAGCCGTAGTCCATGATTAAGAGCCTGATTCAAAGTCATGTAATGTACTACATACTTCTTACGAGGCCCAAGATGGGGTATCAGTTTCTTTGTAGTCGAGTCCTTAGGCTTCATACACTCAGGAAGGAAACGTGGATCGTTGTGTAGATCGTGAAGTTCTGCAGGATATTCGATATCGACTTCTAATATGTATCCATAAGAATCATGTTCTTGTAGTCTTTCTATGTCGATTGTTTCAGGCGACACCCAGTCCAATCCACCATAAGGGAGGGCGTGGCGTATTGCCCATATGTAATAAATTGGGTTGGTCTTGACGGATCATACTTCTTCATGTAGGCGTTATTTGCTTCGGCATACCTGTGGGAAACTTGACATTAATCTCCTCTTATACCAATTTCTATCATAACTAATTGGTCATAATCCTGTTGTAATTCCAGTTGAATTCCAGTATAAACAACATGGCGTCCCATGTAAGTCCTGCAGAGGTAAAACAATGAGCAGGGTCGACTTTGTGTGTTTTGAGGGTTTGATCTCTAAATGTCTCAAAGACATCAGCTCGAAGAAGTACATCAGAGATTAAGTACAGGTCGCTGTACTCGCCCAGGTTTCTTACATTAAACAGCCCCCAGACATTTCTAGCATGATTGTAGTCAGCATCACTAATTTCTTCTTCATTTAATCTATTGTAGAAGGGGTGCTTGGGCGGCAAGAAGGTTACGTTCAAAACATCCCATGACGTGACGTAATCATAGGGAAATATGCCCTTACGGGTCATCAACTTCAACTTGTCTTCTCCGAAGTGTTTCAGTGTTTTAGGGTACGATTTTAAATTTTTCAACAGTTTATCCAAGCACCAGGAAAGCGAAAGCTATCCACAAACCGAAGTTTTATATCTCCTACATAATTGGAGAATGATATATAGCTTTCTTCACAGCTAGGATTTACTTCCACCCTCTCACTTGTACATTCAAACGCCATAACAATAAAGTGTGAGTCATATCCACTGAGGTTGTTAATGAAGACTGGAATATATTTAGGAATTTTGCAGGCTAAATTACATTCATTATGCAGACTTCCACGAAATTCACCACTGATGTGATCGTGGCCGCGGACTTTGTAGTTCTGTTCAGTAAAGGTTTTTCCACACAAGTATCATACTGTAGGGGAGTTGAAATCCATCTGCTATTTGATCTGTAGGTTTCAGAGGCATAGAAGGTTTGTATATATTATTAACTTCCTTTGTCAGGAATGTCCGGTATTCCATAAACTTCTGAGTAGCGTCAACACCACGATATACAAAGGGATGCTTAGGAAGACCAGTTTCCAGATGTTCAACGTCGGATGACTGTTTAACGTAAACACAGATACTCATAAGTACATGATGTTGATAAGGGGTTGTATATGACGTTTCAGGATTGGGGAGGCATATATGACATAGTGCGAGAATGATTTCATATTCTGAGTAGATGACGTAAGGTAGTTTCAACATCCTTTCAAAATTTTTAAACTTTACAATTGATTTCCCTTTGGTAGGCATAAGTACCCTTGCAATACCATGTTGATTACAAATGGCAGCAAGTTTTTGTTGTTTTTCAGTCCATGTTGTCCATATCGATCATTAAAATGTGTAAAACAACGCTTACAGCTATACACAAGTTCTTTATGCTTAGTTTTATGACGTCGAATAAGTCTTCCAAAATTCTTTATATAAACGTAGTGATCTTTTCGCTACTGTCACTCAATAGTACGAGGTCACGGTGTTCAGGTAGTTCAGCCTCGGCAACTTTTATTGGATACAATTCATGCTTTGATAGACATACTGTTAAGCTTCTCAAACATAGATATTTGAAAAAGTGAAGTTGGGTAGGAAACACAGCTGAAGTCATTTTTATTTTAAAGTGCTTTTATTTGCTAATGCGTTGAGGCTTGATGCTGAAAAATTTGGCTGATACAGAATACATAAAGCATTGCTCATCAGTATAATTCTGGATGTTAATACAGGCTTCTTTAGCTCCTACAGATGGAGGCAGGCGTATGTAGCTGCTTCCTCGTAACGGATTGTACTTGTTAATACGAAGGCTAACCCCTTCCACAGCAAACAGAGACCAGTTGCTACCCTTAAGTTGTTGTTCCTCCATTTCAGTAATCAAATTCTTTATTTACGTTTCCAGGATAGAGTCCAGATCCATTTCTGGGAAGACAGCTTGATTCCGGGTTTTAAATGTTTTGTCGCAGGTTTCTCCGATGCTGTTAACAAACCGAGACCCAGCCAGTAGATTAGTTTTCACACTCTTGTGAATACCAAGCTCTTTATGTGCAGCCTGGATTGTCTGCTGTTTTGCCTCATGCAGGTACATATTCAGATCCTTAGTTGATTCACAGCGTATAAAATATGATTTCAAGCGTCCATGGAATGAAATTTCACATTCTTTCATCTCAAAGTCATCCATTGTAGATAATAACTCTTGTTTAGCAAGTTCTAATCTACGTTTCTTCTCAGGCATGCGTATTTTACATGCAACTTCGTGTCGCTGGCCCTAATATATATCTTTAAAGGTTACATTACAATATTTACATTTGAAGAGCTTCTTACAACGTAGGTCATGCCTTCTTTTATCATACTCACGTAGAAATGCCTTTCCACATTTACCACAAGAATACCCTGATGTACTAGGAAGGATATCCTTATTTGAGGACTTATGCATCGTTACATTGATGTAATAACGTATTAATCCTTCTTCAAGGAGATGTAGAACTCTTCACCTTCATAAAACTTTAGAAAGCCGATTATTTTCTGATAGAACAACGATGTTGACACCCCGGAGATAATTAGCAGAATGAAGTCCAATGTCCCAGATCGCCCTATTTATAGAGGAGGCACGTACCTTTTTTAGATCAATTATATACTGAATTTTAATACTAAAACAGTGATTAAGCGCCTAAGCTCTCATATTTCAATACGTGTTACACAGATGTTCGGGTGTATCCGTAGGTTTTCGCGCAGATTCGGGTGCTTGGTGGAAGTGTTTGAAGCATTGTGAGCATGTGTATGTGTTCGTAGGTCTTCGTGCATATTTGAGTATTTAGAGCGTTGATTAGAGGCATTTATATCTGTTTGTGCATGGTTGCAGGATGTGTGAGCGTGTGAGAGGAGACACTACCTGGCTAGAGAGGGTATGAAAGATCCGTCAACCGAGCAAGGGACAAGTATACTTTAAGCAAGAATTCGTCATACGCCACGAAACCTAGAAGCACAGGTGAAAGATACAAATGAACAGAATGAAAGGGAAAGGAAATCGCGCTAGCTTACCCACTCCGACATTCGCCTGCAGACGGCGAAAACTACGAAAAATTCGAGGTCAGATTGAGTGGCCGACGGAAATCGAACCCCGAACCCTAGAATTGTACGTGAAAAATGCAAAATGAAATAGAATGAATGGGAAAAGAAATCGTGGTAGATGAGAAACTACTAGCCTTCGCCTGCAGACCAGCGAAAACCACACAAAATCCAAGGCCAAAATGTGTGACCGACGGAAATCGAACCCCGAACTCTAGGAGCACATGTGAAAGATGCAAATGAAATAGAATTAAAGGGAAAGGAAACTAGGGTAGATGAGAAACTACTAGCATTCGGCTATCGACCGGCGAAATCTGCGAATAACCTAAGGTCAGTGTGATCGAACCTACGAGAATTGAACCCGGAACCCCCGAATGCAAACCAGACGTTATAGCCTGAACCAAGCCGTAAAACAGGTTTTCCCCATACCACTCCTGGTAATGCTTACGCGCATTAACTTTCAACATATGGCGTCACTCCTGGAGACAGACTGTCTGGTCACAGTCCGACATGTTTAAACACGCTTCATTTGTACCTGCCACAACAAAAGAGAAGTATTCTCACAGGAACATTCCGATAGATGTTTCCATTCCATGCCTAACTTCATAGTAGCAACTACTACCGCCCATTACACAAAAATTATGCCATTTGTATTACCATAATACTTTAGAAATAGCGTAGAAGTTTTCTCCCCTTATTTAATTAAATTCATGTATATACCCTAATCTTTCATGTCTCCATTCCTTTTTCAATACCTTCTTTCCCTCTTTCCCTCATTCTCCACAGAATCAGTACACAATATGACAGTTTTATAGGCTTATTAAGCATTTATCATAGAAAAACGTGCTTAATACGCAGTTATCAAGGAAACCTATACATTTGACCAAAATCACCAGCAAAGTAATTTTTCCAGAGTTATACAGATTTTAAGCTTCTAGAATCGTATTACGAAATGCTTTAATAAATTTATAGTATTTTTAGATTTAGTGTCTACACATTTTAAGGTCTCCGATCCCTGCTACTTGCATTTAGTCTAAAGATTGTCATATTTAATTTTAAGGCTGCCTTTGTTAAAGATAATATCTTGCAATCCGTGGTTTAAAAGTAGTAAAATACCACCTTCCGTCTGAACCTGTATGCGGCTGTTCCATCAGGTATTATAGGAAAACATACAACACCTTTCAAATTTCTTTAAAAATCAAGTCAAGCGCGCGTTTAAGACCAATCATTGCCGCCTTTGCGTGTTAATAAACCATCATGCCGACTTCCGGCTTTTATCTCACAGACAGAACGAGTTGTGAAGCAAGCGGAAGGCAGTGACAGACCGGAAAGGACAGGAGTGGGGAGGTATGAGCGAGTGTGGGGTGGGGTGATGGTACCTCAACGACAGACCTGCTTGCAATTCGAGCTACATCATTCCAAGGGAGACCGCCAACTACGGCGGAGCTATACGTCACGCGTCCGAAAAATGCCGATTTAAAATGCGTTATTGTCTTGCGTATTTTTTGTTAGCTATTTACGCTAACTCCGCCTTTTAGTCACGCGTTTTTAATTCATCTAAGAGATGTAATATTCTTATCGGAGATATTTTAGTTTTACAATTTAAGGATCGGAGTCAGAACGCTACCCAAATATACATTACAAAGAAACTAGCTTATGATATAAATGTAATGACCAGGCTTAGGATTTTTAGGTGAAAATTTCAGATGAAAAAAGGAAAGGAGAAGGTGCTCAAATAAGGTGAAAAAAGGGACAATAAAGTGCCGGTTTATTTAAGGATATGCAAAACTGAAATTGCTAATTTCTAAACTACCCATTCCATTGAGCTGAACTTTTAACCACATGTCAGACTTCTTTAGATATAATTGTTTCGTGAATTTCAATCCCAAATCTTAATTAGTTTTCAAGTTATTAATTTTCACAATATAAAGTTATGGGTATATGCAGAATGCAACACTTGATACATTTTTCAACAAAAAATCTTATGTTGCTTCTATGCCAAGGAGCTATAAATCTGTCATGTAATTTTTTCTACCATTCTTAGTTTAAGAGAGACAGTTTTATTTATTTCGGTTTTTGAAATAAGCATAAAAAATGTAAATATGAATGGATGAAAACTACATCGTGTGGAACATTTTGAATAGGCAGAAATGCTGAAAATAAGAAACGCCTTAAAATGAATTTTTAAAAATATACGCAGCAAGCAAACAAATGCGCAAGGGTATTTAAAAAGTCCCGTAACGATCCTGAAGCGTTCACTAGGTCAAAAATAAAAGTGGATTCTGAAACTCCAAGCCATGGAGAATTTTTTGGGAACATAATTTTTTTTTTAGATTTTTTCAGATTTTGGGTTAATTTCAGTTGTGCATTCCCTTAACTAATTCAAGGATTTCTCTTTCCTCTATTCTGATTTTTTGAAATACAAACAAGTAGTCTAATTATCACTCATCAAAGGAAGGAAAACATTAAGCTGTTGTACTTCAAGACATTAAGCATCTCCACATTTTTAAAAGTAAGTCTGTTTCTATTAGGAGATAGAATGTTTTTGTAGATGCTAAAGCTTCTTTCAACATCCACAGAAACCAGTAGGGCAAACCTTGTATTCACTCGGAATGGCAACTCTACAGATGTGGCGAATTCCTCAATGTCTGGATTCTTCTGAAGACTACATTCAAGTTTGTCGTTGGCAAAGCCATTTAACTGTTCCCTCACGGAAGTATAAATATGCCATTTTTCCTTTTCCAGACCTTGTTCTTCCAATCATTTAATAGCTGCAGGCAGGTACTTGTAACTATGGACACAATATAGTTCTGTCTGCAAATTATGTATTTTCTCCGGTAACAGAAGTTGCTGTGCCTTAGAAATTGCACCTGCGTCGGATGGATCCAAAATCTTTAATTTTGTCAAAATTATCACACAACATAGCAGCACACTCAATCCAAGATCCCCAGCGAGTAATGACCGGGAAATTTAGAAGGGGCAGGCCAGTGATTTTCCTGTAGTAAACAACGCGGCTCGGAACTTTCAGTAGAATCTACTTCAGAGCAGAGATGAATTGATTTCCGATGTTGTATTCGTTCCTTATGGATTCACAAATCCTGTGAAGGGCATGAGCCAAGCATGTCACATGCTTCACGTTAGGAAATAAAGGTTTCAATTGGTTAACAGCTGAAACCACGTATAGAGCGTAGTCCGTAACCACAAGAAGTTTTTCAAACTCGATACCAGTAGGCCAGGGTTTTTGGCAGGAGTCCATAATGGCATTGGCTTTCTGCAGCTTGTACATTTTTAACAACATGGGCTTAACTTTCTCCCCTGCTAAGGAAAAAACTAAAACGTTCAGAATATATCGTTCCATTGAGTCTATGGTTTCATCCACAATGATTCCCACATCGCAATCAGATAGTTTCTCCTTGATTCTTTCTATGGTTTCCTGGTAAACAGGCTCCATGTATTTTTTTCTTAAAGTACTCTCATCGGGCATTGACATCTTTGTGTATATTTCAATAAATCCCTTAAAGGCTGGATGGTTCACCTTAATGAGTGAAATTCCTGCTTGTGTAAGAGCTGCACACAAATCAATGCTTAATTCCTTCAAATTTTGGCTTTTTGAAGAACTCTGTTGAAACGCATTTCGTAATAGAGGTTTCCGTGATTTGTTTACTTGAAGAGTCTTGTTCATTTGATGCTTAGAGCTAGAAATGTATTGTTAATGCGATCTCGCTGGTATTTTTCTACTAACAAAGTTCCTAAATCGCAAATAGTACATCGCATAACAGTTCCATTGTGTCTATGGAATCTTGTTTGAATTTCTCAGCCAGAACAATAAATCGAGCAGTGGACACCTTTGGCATGGTAAAAACTAGTACTAGTACACTCGTTTGGAGAGCTAACACTAGTTCACTTGGTAACACAATGCGACTGTCACACAACTCACTCTTGCGCCCATTAGCTGTCCAAATTCTCGTATAACACAGTGACAATTGCCAGAATGTTCTCATTCATGCTGGAACTTCAGTCTCAGGGATTTCTAGCAGTTTCGAGCAGAACCCAGTCTTAATAATTCTCGGAACTGCGCGGGTGAGATTACCACCGTCTCTGTGTGCCCAGGCTTCGCCTCCATGGAAACAGATGACATCTCTCACAGTAACAAACTCACATTCACGAACAGCAGGCTACTGATTCTGGTGGTAGAGAATCACTTATTGTCAATTTCATTATTGCAGACTACTTTATAGCGGTAAAACGAGAGAAAGACGTTTTCGTCGAACACACAATTACTTTCCATTGTTGCGGGCGTGCTTTTAATTCCCGTGCGGCGCTTACTGAAAGTGGTAGGCTTAATATTCGCACGTACACAGCAAGCTGAGGAGATGTTAATTGAAATTAAAGAATAAATTGGATTGAAACTTAAAAGCAAAAGGGGGAAAAGGGGATTATGGGCATGGTTGGGGGAAATAGAATAAAATGCCAAAAAGGGGCAAAGGTCCCAGAAAAGGGGAAAAGGTGCGAGAAAAATTGACTCTTTTCGCAATTAGAAACAAAATTCCTCACTGTGGTATCCTACCGCACAGCTTTAACTTACCCTAAGAAAAAAGGTGCGCACCTAAAAATCCTAGCCCTGGTAATGACGTATGGACGCCAAGACGACTGGTACCCAATTATACATTACAAAGAGACTATTTAATGATATAAATGTAATAGTGTTTTTTCGATGTCTTTATCTTAATTACTTTTGATGTTATCGAAAAATGAACTCGCATTCATGTCACTGGATTCAACCCAGGACCTCCAGATCAACTTGGAACAATACGTCAATGACGCGCGTATTTCAAGGAAATAATCGCCTTTTACTGCATAGGTTATCTGTTTTCATTCAGGAGATATAAGTATTTAACGGTAGTAATAATAGATTCTTTTTGTGACAGACCGCCAAATAAAAAGGTCTGTGATTGAATTAATTAATTCACAGTCGTAAAAAAAGGCCGGCACGGGGCGAAAAAGACCGCCGATTGATCGTGTAATCAGAGGACAAGTGGTTTCACACCTATGCTCTGTGTGATATTCTAGCACCGCCATTAACGATGGGAAGAATGGACCATTGTCCACGTACAGGACAATGTGCTATTTTCCAGGGTCCCATGCGGGCGGTGACAGAATAGCACACAAAGGAGAGTTGTGAAAACACTTAAACTTTGAGGCCTCCTCCGAACGCCGCTATTAGCGATGTGAGCAATGGACCATTGTCCGGGTTCTCGGCCGGGCGGCGTTCAGACCATGATGGTTTTTTAACACGCGAAGGCGGCCATGATAGGTCTTAAACGCGCGCTTGACTTGATTTTTAAAGAAATTTAAAAGGTGTTGTATGTTTGTCTATAATACCTGACGGATTAGATGCATACATGTTTAGACGGACGGGGGTATTTGACTACCTTTAAAGCACAGATTGCAAGACACCTTTAACAAAGATTGCCTTAAAAAAGAATATGACAATCTTTAGACTAAATGCAAATAGCGGGGATCGGAGACTTTAAAATGTGTAGACACTTAAGCTAAAATACAATAAATTTATTAAAGCATTTCCTAATACGATTCTAGAAGCTCAAAATCTGTATAACTCTGGAAAAATTACTTTGTTTGTGATTCTAGTCAAATGTAGCGGTTTTCTGTGATAAATATGTATTAAGCGTATAAAAACGCCATATTGTGTAATTATTCTGAGGAGAGTGAGGGGAAAAGAGAAAGAAAGTATTGAAAAAGGATAGGAGACATGAAATAATAGGTTACATATATGAATTTAATTAAAGAAGGGGAGAAAAACTTCTACGCTATTTCTAAGGTATTATGGTAATACAAATGGTGTTAATTTTCGAATAATGCGCGGTAGTAGCGACTACTACGGTGTTAGGCATTGAATGGAAACATCTATCGGAGTGATCGTGTGAGAATACTTCTCTTTTGGTTTGGCAACTAGAAATGAAGCGTCTTTAAACATGTCGGACTGTGACCAGAGAGTCAGTCCCCAGGTGTTACGTCATATGCGCGTAAGCATTACCGGGAGTGGTATGGGGGTAAACCCGCTTTTACGGCTTTGTTCAGGTGATAACGTCTGTGGTTTGTATTCGGGGGTCCGGGATTCGATTCCCGTAGGGTCGATCATTCTGACCTTAAGTTTCTCGCGGTTTTCGCTGGTCGACAGCTGAATGCTAGTAGTTTCTCATCTACCTCGATTTCCTTTCCCTTTCATTCTATTTCATTTGCATCTTTCACGTGTGCTTCTAGGTTTCGGGGTTGGATTTCCGTCGGTCACTCACACTGGCCTCGAATTTTTCGTGGTTTTCGCTGTCTGAAGGCGAATGTCGGAGTGGCGTGTGCTAGTGCGATTTCCTTTCCCTTTCATTCTATTTTATTTGCACCTTTCACGTGTGCCTCTACGGTTCGGGGTTCGATTCCCGTCGGTCACTCACTCTTGCCTCGGATGTTTCGTGCTTTTCGCTGGTCTGCGGGCGAGTGGTAGTAGTTTCTCATATACCATGATTTCCTTTCCCTTTCATTCTATTTCATTTTGCATCTTTCATGTACGCTTCTAGGGTTTGGAGGTCGATTTCCGTCGGTTGCTCACTCTGGCCTCGGATTTTTCGTGGTTTTCGCTGTCTGAAGACGAATGTCGGAGTGGCGTGTGCTAGTGCGATTTCCTTTCCCTTTCATTCTATTTTATTTGCACCTTTCACGTGTGCCTCTAGGGTTCGGGGTTCGATTCCCGTCGGTCACTCACTCTTGCCTCGGATGTTTCGTGCTTTTCGCTGGTCTGCGGGCGAGTGGTAGTAGTTTCTCATATACCATGATTTCCTTTCCCTTTCATTATATTTCATTTTGCAAATTTCACGTACGCTTCTAGGGTTCGGGGTTCGACTTCCGTCGGTCACTCAATCCGGCCTAGAATTCTTCATGGTTTATGCTGTCTGCTGGCGAATGTCGGAGTGGTGTATGCTAGCGCGATTTCCTGTCCCCTTTTCATTCTATTTCATTTGCACCTTTCACGTGTGCTCCTAGGGTTAGGGGTTGTCCTCCGTGGGCTAGTGGTACCGTGCTAGCCTCTAGTTCCCAAGGTCGCGGTTTCAAACCCGGCGGAGGGCGATGGATTTTTTCGGGCGTAAAAATTCATAGCATGGCTTCCTTCGGAAGGGGAGTAAAGCCGGTGGTCCCGTGTCGTAGATTTACGGCACGTAAAAGGACCTCAAGCCTGATAAAGAGGCCTCTGAGCAAAATTACCGGTCTTTCACGCCCAATATGGAATGGGACGCTAAGAACCATAGTAGTTAAAGAGCGTCCATAAATAAAAAAACTCAATCTAGGTTTCGGAGTTCCATTTCCTTCGGTCGCTCACTCTGGCCTTGGATATTTGTGGTTTTCCCTTGTCTGCAGGCGAATGCTAGTAGTGTCTCATCTACCACGATTTCCTTTCCCTTTCATTCTATTTCATTTTTCATCTTTTACGTACGCTTCTAGGGTTCGGGGTTCAATTTCCGTCGGTCAATCACTCTGGCCTCGGAATTTTCGTGGTTTTCGCCGTCTGCAGGTGAATATCGGTGTGGTGTAAGCAAGCGCGATTTCCTGTCCTTTTCATTCTATTTCATTTGCATCTTTCAGGTGTGCTTCTAGGTTTTGGGGCGTATGACGAATGCTTGCTTAAAGGATACTTGTCCCTTGCTCGGTTGACGGATCGTTCATACTCTCGCTAGCCAGCTAGTGTCTCCTCTCACACGCTCACACACACACACACACCCTATAATCATGCATAAACTGAAGTAAATAACTCTGATCAACGCTCTAAATACTCGAATATGCACGAAGACCTACGAACACATACACGCTTACAAGGCTTCAAACACTACCACCACGCACCCGAATCTGCGGGAAGACCTACGGATACACCCGAACATCTGTGTAACACGTATTGAAGTATAAGAGCTTAGGCGCTTAAACACTGTTTTAGTATTAAAGTTCAGTATATAATTGACCTAAAAAGATCCGTGCCTCCTCTATAAATAGGGCGATCTGGGACAATGGACTTCATTCTGCTAATTACCTCCGGGGTGTCAACATCGTTGTTCTCTCAGAAAATAATCGGCTTTCTAAAGTTTTTTATGAAGGTGAAGAGGTCTGCATTTCCTTGAAGAAGGATTGATACGTTATTACATCAATGTAAAAATGAA
Organism: Deroplatys truncata; assembly: GCA_030765065.1. Lineage (NCBI taxonomy): Eukaryota > Metazoa > Arthropoda > Insecta > Mantodea > Mantidae > Deroplatys > Deroplatys truncata. The sequence continues at coordinate 172,567,111 of CM060990.1, forward strand.
TAAGTCCTCATAAAGGATATCCTTCCTAGTGCATAGGATATTCTTGTGGTAAATGTGGAAAGAAATTTCTACGTGGGTATGATAAAAAAGGCATGAGCTACGTTGCAAGAAGCTCTTCTAATACAAATATTCTAATGTAACCTTTAAAGACAGATATTAGGGTCGGCGACACGAAGATGTATGTGAAATAAGCATGCCTGAGAAGAAACGTAGATTAGAACCTGCTAAACAAGAGTTATTATCTACAATGGATGACTGTGTGATGAAAGAATATAAAATTTAATTCGATGGATGCTTGAAATCATATTTTATACGTTGCGAATCAACTAAGTATCTGAATATATACCTGCATGAGGCAAAACAGCGGATAATCCAGGCTGTACATAAAGAGCTTGTTATTCACAAGAGTGTGAAAATTAATGTACTGGCTGAGTGTCGGTTTGTTAACAGCATCGGAGAAACCTGCGACAAAGCATTTAAAAACCGGAATCAAGATGTCTTCCTAGAAATGGATCTGGACCCTATACTGGAAACGAAAATGAAGAAGTTGGTTACTGAACTGGAGGAATCACATCTTAAGGGTAACAACTGGACTCTGCTTGCTGATGGAAGGGTTTTGCCTTCGTATTAACAAGTACAATCCGGTACGAGGAAGTAGCTACATACGACTGACTCCATCTGTTGGTGCTAAAACGGCCTGCATTAACATCCAGAATTATACTGATGAGCAATGCGTTATGTATTCTGTATTAGCCAAATTCGTCAGCATCAAGCCTCGATGAGTTAGCTAATACTAGCAGCTTCAAAATAAATATGACTTCAGCAGTGTTTCCTACGCAACTCCACTTTCTCAAATATCTAAGTTTGAGAAGTTTAACAGTATGTCTACCAACGTCTTCGGCCTGGATGAGAAGCATGAAGTGTATCCAATAAAGATCGCCGAGGCTGAACTGCCTGAACACCGTGACCTCGTACTATGGAGTAACAGCAGTGGAAAACATCATTACGTTTATATAAAGAATTCTGAAAAAACTTATTCGACGTCAGAAAACTAAGCATAAAGAACGTGTTTATACCTGTAAGCGTTGTTTTACACAATTTGATGATCGATATGGACAACGTGGACTGGAAAAACCACAAGAACATGCTGGCATTTGTAATCAACATATTGTGAGGGTAGTTATGCTTACCAAGGTGAAATCAATTGTACAATTTAAAATTTTTGAAAGGATGTTGAAACTACCTTACGTCATCTACGCAGACTTTGAAAGCATTCTCGCACTGTCATACATGCCTCCCCAATCCTGAAACTTCATATACAACCCCTTATCAGCAGCATGTACTTATGAGTATCTGCGTTTACGTTAAACCGTCATCCGACGTTGAACATCTGGAAACTTGTCTTCCTAAGTATCCCTATGTATATCGTGATGTTGATGCTGCTCAGAGGTTTATGGAATACCTGATATCCCTGGCAAAGGAAATTAATAATATGTACAAATCTGCCATGCCTCTGAAACTTACAGATCAACAGCAGATGAATTTCAACTCCTATACAGTGTGCTACTTAAGTAGGTTGGTTGTATTTTTTAATAAAAAGTTATTTTATATGAAAATTAAATTTATTAAATTTAATACCAAGAAAAGCTTTCTGATTAAGAGAACCTTTACTGAAGAGAACTACAAAGTACGCGTACATGATCACATCAGTGGTGAATATCGTGGAAGTCTACATAATGAATGTGATTTAGCCTGCAAAACGCCCAAATATATTCCGGTTTTCATGCACAACCTTAGTAGGTATGACTCACACTTCGTTGTTAAGGAGCTGGGATGTACAAGTGAGCGGGTGGAAGTAATTCCTAGCTCTGAAGAAAGCTATGTATCATTCTCCAAGTATGTAGGAGATATAAAGCTTCAGTTTGTGGATGGCTTTCGCTTTCTCAGTACAAGCTTGGATAAGCTGGTTAAAAAGTTGACATCGTATCCTAAAACACTGAAAAACTTCGGAGAAGACAAGTTGAAGTTGATGACCCGTAAGGGCATATTTCCCTATGATTACGTCACGTCATGGGAAGTTTTGAACGTAACCTGCTTGCCGCCCAAGCACTCCTTCTACAATAGGTTAAATGAAGAAGAAATTAGTGATGCTGACTACAATCATGCTAGAACTGTATGGGGGCTGTTTAATGTAAGAAACCTGGGCGAGTACAGCGACCTGTACTTAATCTCTGATGTACTTCTTCGAGCTGATGTCTTTGAGACATTTAGAAATCAAACCCTCAAAACACACAAAGTCAACCCTGCTCATTATTTTACCTCTGCAGGACTTACATGGGACGCCATGTTGCTGTATACCGGAATTCAACTGGAATCTGAATCAGTAAACATTGTTGACACACACACACACACACACACACACACACACACACACACATGCACATGTGCACACATACACATACACTCATCTATATATTCAGAACACCCTTTATAATAGTATTAAGATATGAAGAGCATAATTTCATACCACATTGAGAGCAAGTTTGAGTTTGATATCAATTCTTATAGTTATGTAATCTTTCAAGCTGTAAACTCACAGCATGTAAAATTGCATTTTGTCCCGATACTAGTTCAGCTGATTGCATAATATAAATGTGGTGATTGAAAATCACAATATGCATTTCTGATCACTGCAGGTTTTTTTTATATTCCACAGTCTGTAATTTTAAATATTTTGTGTTGTTTACATAGGATAATTGCTATTGCTATGCGATGAGCTCAGGATTGTTATTGAATCATTACATCACACTCTCTAAAGTGTCATTGGCATCATTGTATATAGCAATAATTACCAACTCAAAATAGCGTAATGTACTTTTAATTACTTATTCATAAATGGAAAATCATAAGCAGTGATTAATAATTTGTGAGCCAATTTGTTTTAACACTTACATCAGTTAAGTTTTATATGGAACATATCTTGAAGGCAGCTTCACTATCGTTATCAACTGCATGCTATAACTGCTGAAACATGATGATGTCTTGTAGCTGGAGGTTACTGTGATCCATTTCTTCAGGAGTTTCTTGCAGGGGTTGTCATATGATGGTAATACAAAGTTGAACATACATTCTTTGTCTTTCAGGTTGAATATACTCTCATACTGTTACTTCCCTGTCTCTTTTTTGATTTTCTAAAATTGGTCTTCGGATTTGGAACAGTATGTGCACCTCATGTTTGTGCATTTCTCTTTTTCTGTGGACAGTTTACTGGTGTCACAAAGTTCACAGATCATCCCAAAGCCCATAACTGGTTTCTGAAAATCTCTGAACAACATAAATAATATTACTCTAGCACCTAGGCATCAGCCCGAAACCTCTTTAAGATCACAGATTAAAGACATTTTTCCAATAAAAGAAAAATTAGGAGTATACTAGAACAACTGCAGATGCTATAATGAATGTTATTTTGGAAAAACGAAAAGGAAACAAAACATAAGAGTTAACGAGTACCTCAGAAATCTCAGATATGAACAACAAGAAAACTCAGCAGTGGCAGCACACTATTGTTGAAGAAACCATGAAATAGATCTGGAACAGTATTGCTTAAAAGCACCGTAAGAGACAGGGAACAAACAGTGCGGAGAACATATTCATCCTCAAAATCAAAGAGCATGTGTTCATACTTTAATTACCATTATGTGGGAAACTCAGCAAGAAATTGCAGGAGAAGCCCTAAAGTAATAACAGGAACAAAGCAATCTCTGATTACAAGGCACCATCATGTTCCAGTGGTTAGAAAGTGATTGCTAATGGGGAGCAAAGCTGCTCTCAAAACCTGTTCCATGTAAAACTTAATTGATGTAAAGTGTTAAAATACTTTGATTTGCAAATTATTAATTAATTTTAATAATGGCACATGTTTAATTAATATTTAATGTGTCAATGCGTTTATAATTTTCTGTAAGGTATATGTGGTCATACCAGATTCTATAACATAAAAAGGATAAACAAATGTATTAGAGTGCAGTTCTGAGGCAATTTTGTTCCTTACCCATTTAATATACTTAATTAAATATTACATTCTCTGTATTTCCAGCAAAAATTTCAGTTTTGGACTTAATACGATCTGCAGTGATGCTCCTCATATATACATGTAGTACATATATGCCTACGTATATCTATTTTATTTTATTTATTGTGCTAAGAGATTTACATTTGATTGTCAACTGAACTTTGACCCTGGCCACTCATTCTGTAGACAATCACTACAGTTTATTTACATTTCACAATTTCCCATCAACTGATTCTGCAGACAATCACTACAGTATATTTACATTTTACAATTTCTCGTCAATAAATTATCTTGTTTCAGTTTTTCATGTCCCATTTCCACTTGTTTTTCACTTTTCACTTACTGATTACTTTACCATCACACATTCTCCATAGTTTTCCATTCAAAATAAGATACGTTACCTCTTACTTTTCTCTATCCACTGTCCAAAGCCATTTATTTTTGACTTTACACAAAAACTGTCCAATGCTCCTAGCATCCTTGCACATCATTTCAATTATAAGTATATTTCTATCCCCCTTCAACCACTTCTTTTTAAAAAAATTCTCTTCTCCAATTTTCTATTCCCTGTCACTTAAACACTATGTGTTCAGTGTCTTCATTACAGCCACATATCGGACATTGATTTTGTGGAATAGCCTGTCTTAACCCTCTTAACCTCCATGCTCCAGTTCTTACCCATGCAATAGATTCTCTCTCTTCTTTATTTACTATATCTATATATTTTTCCCTACCCCATGTATTTTTCATTGGCCTATAAAAAATCAATGAGCTCTTTTTTGCAATCTCACTGAACATGATTTGTATTTCTATATCTTCCAGTCTTTTCCTCGCCATTTTCCAAAACTTATTCACATAATTTTCTCTCCTTCTCCACATGTCTCCTAACCCATGTTCCGTAATTTACTTACCCATCCATCATTATTTAAACTATTCTCTTGGTATTCTATACATTGTCTTAACACATTACTTTTTCCTAGATTTAAAGTTCTGAACCAAAATTTCAAAGCTCTTTCCATTATCTTCCCCTTAGTCACCACCCTGCCCATCTCTAATTGCGCTACCTGTCTTACAATTGCCTTCAGTAACCCTAGTATTTCTCTACAAAACATCCTATGCACCTCATCTATACTCTCCCATCCTCTATCTAATTCTCATATTTCTATACCATAGATCATTTTTGCCTCCACAACCATCTCATAAACTTTTTCCAGCCATTTAACATTTATATTAGGTACTCTATATTTGCAGCTTCTAATTGCTGCCATCGAGCCTTTACCTTTTGCCAATGCAAACTTCTTTTGTTTCTCCCATTTATTACCTCCATCTGTTTTTACTCCTAAATAAATACAGTCACGCACCACCTGTTAATCTTTATTCTCTCCCTTTCACTTTTCATATTTGCTTAATTTTCCCCCTTTTTGAATACCACAATCTGTGTTTTCTCTTGATTCACTTTTAACGTCCATTCTTTAGAATATACATCAATTGCTTGTAACGATTGTTTTAAACCACTTACTGTAATATATCCTACCACTAGGTCATCTGCAAAAAGAAGTCCTGGGATTTGGATGTTGTTAATTACTGGTGCACAGTTATTATTCCTTCCAATTTCTAATAAGACATCATCTATGTATAAATTAAATAAAACTGGGCTTAACTTACATTCTTGCCCGAGGCCTTTCTTTTGTTGAATTTCTCTTGTTACACAGCCTGTCTCCACCCTTACACAGAAGGTGTTCTCAAAATACAGTGTTTTAAGAATATTCACCAACTGCTGACTTACTCCCTTGCACACTAATTTATACCACAGAAGTTGTAACTCAATTCGGTCATAAGCCTTCTCTAAGTCTACAATAGCCATATACAATTTACCCCTTTTTTCTTTTAAATATGTCTGCTAATGTCTTTATAATAAATAAATTATCAGTTGTTCTCCTTCCCTTCAGAAAGCCCATCTGGAATTCCGAAAGGATATTTTATTCTTCAACCTAAATTTGTAGTCTAGCTGCCAAAATGCCTGCAAAAAGTTTTCCTATATTAGATAGTAATGCAATACCTCTGTAGTTATTAGGTTTATCGACATTACCCTTGCCTTTATATATATATATAGGATGGATGATAGCTTCCCTCCATCCTTTGGGTACATAACCCTTTCTAATAATTACATTAAATAAATCTAATAAAATGTTCACTCCTCCTCTACATATATCAGTGTGTAAGTATACATAAAAACCATGGAAGTTTCTCTTGCGGTCTTTACATAATAATAGTATTTCTTAATAGGCATTGAGGGGAAAGTAATAGTATTTTCATTCCTTACATTTTAAACATAGTTCTTCATAGTTTTTGCTTCTTTCTCTCCTTTTATTTAAAAACACACACAGCTGTGAAAAATACTGATAATACTAATTTTGACTGAAATGCTTTTGCATACAGTTGATCAGTATTCAAACTATGTTATTAAATCCTATACTTAGGTCTAAAAAGGGGTTTTATTTATAAAGAAGAATACCAATATATGCACATCATTTACAAGGTAAGTAGTAGATAGTAGAGAGAGGGTCCATAGTTTGCATTTCTAATATGATAAAGGTCAAAATATGAATTTGCTACACAATGTGCAATATTTATAGACTGATAGCTTACAGTGGTAATTAAGTTACTGAAACAAAATATAAAAGTAAGCAAAGACAAGAGTGTAGAGTTCCTTTGAGAAATAAGCATGTTCTATGCCATTTAGGCATTTTGTAATGCTCTTGCTTCAAATTAATTATTTAATTCATCTAGAAGACGATCTTTATATGCAATTTTTCAGCCCTTAACCTACCTGTAAAATCACTGAAGAAGCAATAGACATGTAACTGAAGAGCCTTTTCATTTAGTCATTTCTCATGAAGCAGAAAACTTCCAGAAATTTTCAGACTGAAATGCTGTTCCAGTCTACTCTTGTCCATTGTGAGCTCTAAATGCATTGAAATTTCTTTAAAATAACAGATAATGAATTTATAAAAATGTATGTTTGACTATATACATTTCTGGAACAAAACTCAAAGAAGGATCTACATAAGTATATTTTATCCAGAATTAGAAGGCAGCACAACTATAGCTTTCTTAAACGTTTTTGGTTTATATTTTGGCAAAGTTGCATTATTTTAAATTTGTTATTTAAAAATGACAAACCTTCAAGTCCAAAGTTTTCATGCTAAATAGCAGGTTTCCATTACTCATTACGATATTGTCAGAATAAGTGATGGATTCTATTGTATGAGTCATTTTCTTAAGAGGGTTTAATCAAATCACCATCATTAACAGGAATGAAGGAATGGGAAATCAGTAGTATTGAAAGTTATTATTAAGAAAGGAGAAATAAAATATAAATTACAATAAGCAAATTATCAGTTAAAGATTAAAAACAGAAGTGTTATTAGCAGTGAAGTATTCATCATGATTTAGATTGAGTCACACTTTTTTACACTCACCTTCACTAATTAAAGTTAAATAAAACAGGAAACGTTTTCGAGGGCATTCGTCCTCATCGTCAGCAACTGGGTGACTAAGGGTCGCTTTCTCCCATGTCCTCTTCTTCCTCATCCTGCGAATTCTGACCCTGTTGCCATCTGGTGTTGGGGGCACAAAGTTTTAACACATTGCTTACAGGGGGGATTTCAAAATTAATGATGTTGTTGCTGTTTTTGACAATGTGTATTTTTTCCCAGATGTTCAATTCTATTGGTGTGGTGAGGGGGTTTTAACAACTTTGTACTTTGGCCAATGTTGTGGTTTTCAGTCCAAAAATGGTGTGATACAGCGGATTTCTCTATTTGTTTTAGTTTTATGTTTCTTTGGTGTTCCTTAAGTCTGGTTTCCAAGTTTCTTTTAGTTTTTCCTATGTAGTATGAGTTATTTATAAAGCTATTAATAACGTAACTAAGTAAGACACTGGAGCTGGAATCTTACAAAGTTGTGTACTGAACTGATGTGGGTTGCTCCTTCATTTCAAGGGTTTAGAGTCAGACAATGTTAACTCCAAAAATGAAACTTTACAGAAAGAAGAAAGGAAGGTTGCAACAATTGTTTATTTAAAAATAACTTATTTATTTATGAATATAACAGTTTAAAAATTTTACCACACAGAGAAAAAATATGCTATTAAATGCTTGTAGAGAAAATAAATAAGGCCCATGAACTGAACAATGCAATGACAGGATTGCATTAAAAAACTGATACTAAATAGACTACCACATGTCCTTTAGTATTCCATTACTCTGCCTCTGATTTTTCATTCTGTACCCTTTCCTCTTTTTCAAATGAACTGTCATAGAAAAAATGGTATGTCCTTGGAATTATATTTTGACTACATAGGTCTTTCAAGTCATTCAATTTTTCTTCTTGTAATTTTATCAAGCCATGATATTTTCTCTTCAGTTGCACATGTTCATTTGAAAAATTCCAAGATGGCCCTCTTTATATTTCAAACTTATGGAACTTTTCTTCAGCAGCATCACATTTGAAGTATATATGTATATTCTTTGTCTTCCTTTTAATACTGAAACCATGTAATATTTAACCATCTAACACTGTTTCTATTGTATCAGTTTTCTTATTTTTTATCACTGGTTTCTGGAAGTCATTTAAGTCATAAATGTCAGTTCCCTCCACTTCTGCAACACTGTATTTCCTTTGCTTTGATACCATTCTGACTATGGTGTACTAACTTGAAGGATCAAATATATCTATCACTTTGCTAGCTCTTTCTGTATGAGCATGAACAGCATCACACTCCATCTGGGAATGTTGTGGTTCAAAAAAGATATGATCTATCATGGAAATGTCCAAGATATTGGCATCATATAACATTGCTTGAAACTATAGCATTTCTAGTTTGTCCGTCACATTGTCAGACATCAAGCAAATGTTCCTCTCATCTTGGATTATTTTCAGATGATTAAACAAACATAATGCCACCTCTGATGCTCCATGGCCAGACATCCCCTCATGCCACATAAAGTTCTCAGCTGTCCTGTTTGAGCCATCATACATGGTTAGATTATAGACTGCTAGTCTTTGCTTATACAAAAGTCTTTGATTTTGATTTGGGGACAATATCAAATTGCTTCAAAATCAAACCAGAAAAAGTGGATTTTTATTGCAATTTAAAAACTTGCTTCATTTCACATGCCCTGTCTTTTCTAAGAATGTGGGAATTATATCTTTCTTGAAAGTGAGTCTTTTCTGCATCAGTCATATGTACATATTTTTGTACTGATTCCTTTCTTGGTTGGTGAAAGGTAATGTTGAAATACTACTGAAAATGTGTTGGTAGTATTAAATTTGTTCAGGGTTTACACCTACATTTTTTGCACAAATCTATACACATATCATTCATCTTTGCAACATTTAAGTCATTAGAAAGGTATTCTCTGGTTGTGTCTTTCCAGGTGAAATGGAATTCTATTCTAGGGAAAGAATTAAAGTGATCTATTATTAGTTCCCTACAACTCTATTTCCTCTTTAAGCCTCACTCATGTCTTTTCTCTGATCCTTTTTACAATATTGCAATCCTCACTCCTACTTGAAATATTGTCAGCCACTGTACTTGAAATAGCGTAGTATAATCTGAATACTGTCATGCTCCTATCTTTCTTGTATAATTCTGAGTCATGGTAAATTTAGCACCTGAAAATACAAGGGAAAATAGTACTATATGGTATCTTTATAATTAAAATTACTTGGAAAAATGTTCTCTTATGATTTATATTTCAAGAACAACAATTAAAGGTAATTTGAGACTACTACGACCCAAAATAAGCTTGGGCCAAAGTAACCCTAAAAATTATGTTTAATGTTATGCTTAGAAAAAGATTTAATTAACCTTTTGTGCATAAAAGCTAGCAAACAGTTAACAGTCACATGTTAACGGTAATTAGTAATATTATTAAAACATTTTTCCTCCTGTATAAACTGATACACATGAAAAGTTTGTAGAACTTAATTCCTGGAGTTCTTTTACAATGTTCATAAAAGCCTCAGTGTTGCCACTAAAACCAAATATAATGGTCCCAAAACACCAAATTTACCTAATTTTGTGTTCCTCTATTACTTACGAGCAAACATTCCCATTATCTTGTATTTTGGTTGCAACATAAAAATAAAATATGTTTTTTTCTGGTGTTGGGCCAAAGTAACCCCTTAATGGCCAAAGTAGCCCCAGTTTATGATACCTAAAAGGCCATTGACATATCCGTCTCCTGTCATTACCTTTAACCAAATAGTAACATCTAGAAAAAATTCTTTTGAAACTTATTTCTTGTTTTGGAAAATGCTTTATCTTTAACTTCCTTTAGGCCTTGAATGTATTATCTTTTATGGTGAATGGTTTCAATATTCCAATAATTCATATGAATTTCAAGCCTGTCTTCCTCAGTGAAGAATAAATTACATTTCCTAGGACATTTTGAACAGTTTTTCTCCATAACACCCTTATTTTCAATCCCCTTATCACTACTAGTAGTTGACTTATGAAGCATACCTGCAGCTACATTTCTCCTGCATTTATTCTTTTCCAGTCATTCGGATTAGCAATTTTCTCTCTCTTTACTTGAGTTTGATTAGGATAATCAATATTTACTTCTACACCAAACTACTGGTGTATTTGAACTAGTTACCATAAGAGTTTGTAAGTCATGCTGAACAGAAGTTTGTAAGTCCTCATAACTCAATAGATTGTCTTATTGGAATCAAAGCAGCATAGGCTTTGACAGACCTACAGCGTTACCTTTTCTTTCTTTTTTGGGGGAGAGGACTGTCCATTGCTTCTCTATCAGATGCAGAAGAATTTTCATCTGCTACCAGCTCATATGTTGGGTCACACTGCTAATGAGCATGATGATGATGATGATGATGGTGGTGATGATGATAACCTACCATTGGGTCGTCCTCTGTGTTCTAGGGGTACCATGCTAGTCTCTAGTTCCCAAGGTTGCAGGTTCAACCCCGGCGGAGGGCAATGGAATTTTTCGGGCATAAAGATCCTTAGCATGGCTTCCTTCAGAAGGGAAGTAAAACCAATGGTTCTGTGTTACAGATTTACAGCATTTAGAAGAACCTCAAGCCTGATAAAGAGGCCTCTGAACAAAATTTCTGGTCTTTCACTTCCAGTATAGAATGGGATGCTAAGAACCATAGCAGTTAAAGAGCATCCATAAATAAAACTCAATTTCAATTTTACCTACCATTGGATTTGAAGCTTCATGTAATACAGCATGGCATATCCAGTCTTCCAGGATGTTAGACTGAGTTGTATCTAGTGATGGGCAAGGACTGCTTTGTGCACTATTTTGCTCTGCATAATATGAAGCCGCAGATAATTTTCCTATGGCTAATTGAACTATCTACCCCTGCTGTACAATGTACTATCTTCATTACAATTCACTTTTCTTAATCATTTATTATGTTTAGAATTCTCACAAAAACTGAACTGTATACAACTAATTCCTAAATGGATATGACAAAGTTTATATTCAGCCTAACAAAGGACTGTCCATCCAGCTCTGTCTTAGGCAGAAATGTGGTCAGTCAGCAATTCAGTACACAATTTCAGCTACACTGTGATACCTGATGCTGGACCCATGCCTTATACAGCAGTAAGCAATGATACCAATAATGATTTTAAACACAAGGATGAGATTGATTTATCTCTCCTCTTCCATTCTTTGGAGACATTAAGCTGGTGGACAGACGGTGCTACTACTATGATGGTACTACTGCAGCTGTTATAATATGGTTAAGAACTAAGTCTTAAAACAATGAACTATGCCAGCTAATTAAAGCACTGTTAAAATACGGGAAGACCATACTTTCTATTTCCACTATAATAATAAACAAAAATGCCTCGAAAACACCTAACATTAACTCTGTATAGTACAATAAAATATTAGAATCAGAGAACACTATCTCCAGCTGGAGGCTTTAAAACCAACGAAAGGTTATAAGCAGAGAACATTCAGTATAGTTGAAGTTCTCTGACTGTAAACTGTTATTAAAAACCAAAATGTTATCTCCCTAAAAAATGCAAACTACTGGGAATATAAGAATAATAATCTGATGGTCAAAAATAATGTAACTTGTGATAATAGAACTGTTTTTAACTGAAAAACACATTTTTGGAGTTAATGTCTGACTCTAAGCCCTCAATATGATTGCAGCCATTTACAATTGCATTCTTTGCATGTTGTGTCCTTTTGATAGTGTTTGTGTGTATAATATATAGGTGAGAGGATGGGTGGGTGGGTGCGTGGGTAGGTAGGCAGTAAAATCCTACTTAACTGAACTGCACATAATCGAAACCCAGCTTAACTGGAATGGTGAAGCAAAGGGAAAAATGAAAGAAAGAATGAACAAAAGAATATGAGGAGTTCAAATTTTTGCTGGCAATATTGCTGTGACAACTGGCAATGTTCTTTTTTCTCAAACATAAATTCCAGTACTGGTACTTGATATTGAATGCAGTTAATCCTCACCCCCTCTCCCACAGTCCAAGAAATATTGCACCACTATAACAAGTGTTAACTCTTGCACATGCATTGAATGCAGAGGCCCACTATTATTTTACAGTTTGTGTTGGTTAGTGTGGATTATTTATGTTTAAGATGTCAGCAAAAAGAAAGTGTATTGTAATAAGTACTGAACAGAAACTTACAGCCATTAGCCACAGAAAGACAGTGGATAATAATTCAAAGCATTAGAGGTAAGAAATACTACAAATTTGTACTTAAATCTTAACAGGAAATATTGAATTATGGCACTGTCAATAACACAAAGCTGTTTTTTTTTTTAGGTTGCCTTGCATTTTGTGAAACAAAGCAGTGAATCAACACTAACAGATATTATACTTATTATCAAACAGTAGTGTGATATAGCTGCTCAAAATTGTTACAAGAAAATAGTTCAGAAAAAATTACTGATTTTGTGAAATAGACTTTTTAAATACTGTAATGCATATTTTAATACTGTGTACAATAGTAGTTTTTTCATTATACATTGTTACATGCATTTGGGATATAATTATTATTTTGAACATGGTTTGCAGCATGACCATATGTTACTTTGCTGTTTACATAAAGTGTGAAATGATTCATTGGTTGTTATATGCACAAAGATCAGCTGCTGATCGCAGAGAAAGATAACTTATCACTTTGTTAACATTGACACAGGGTTAGAACATACAATAAAATTACCATTACTGCTTTATTATGTAAGGTAGCTTTATGCAGAGAAACTTAATTTGAATTTTTTGTTTACATAATTAAAAAAGGAAAAGCTGTTAATCCAGTTATGATTAACATTTTACATATAACACAAACCTTATGAAATAATAAATGAAAGTAGAATAAAACTCCAATTGTTTGCAAATAAATTGTTGTTATATTTGAAGAAGGAATATTCCTCTCTGAGGTAGGCAGAGGAAGCTTGCATCAAAACATAACAGACAGACCACATTACAACACCATTCCCGATGCATAGCATGTACAGGTCTGCAATAAGATAATACAGCAGTTAAGTTTGTTAATCACAGTGGACGGGTCTGTAAACAAGTCAAAATGCAAACACTGCCACACAAAGTCATACATTCACAAAGAGAATAATAATACTCAATGTGTTATAGTTTTGTAAAGGAAAGAAACGTAAAGGTCTATTGCTATTCTGTTACAAATGTTGTGTTTAAGTTAGACTGTACTGTACTCTCGTTCGGGTGTTATCTCTCCTGTCTAACCATAGCCATGGCACACTAGCAACCTGGTCTGAAAACTACACTCTTTCGTTGGACAGTTAGTACTCATTGTGCTAATGTTTATATTGGATTAGTGTAAACTAAAACCTGCTGAATCACATTAAGAAATAAAATGGAGTACTCACAAGTCAAGTAAGTGATGGTGGCTCTTGCACTAGGAAAATATAAAGTAGTAATTCTGTTGAGGGTAAAATATACAGGTGTAATGGAGAAAATAATTATTTCAATCCATTTAATAAGGGATGTTAGACATCAGAATGGCTATCTCCTGTATTCAACACATATCTGTTTATTGCACATCCTTTTCAAAAAGAGCAGGGAGCTTTAATACTTACCATTCACCGCACACTATTGCATTTGTACCCAAACAAAAGCTTGCCACAATAATATCTGCAAGGATACTGCATCCAGAGGACATGCTTGTGAAACACATGACCATTATCATGCAAATCAGTCAAAGACGGTTCAAAAGTGATTTAATGGCATTCCAGCTCTAGTGGCTTACATGTTTACTTGTTGGATGTTGGAGATTCCTTAAAACAGTTAGGGTATAAATTATATGAATACCTTAAGCATAAGGGAATCTGCTCCAATAAAGGACGCCTACTTTTTTTTATCCTACAGGATAAACCAAGCACATATGGGATGCTTTCTAAAACCCTTTAATTCCTCATTGAAATAAATCAATATTTCAATGATCATCTAATTGAAAGATTGGACCGTTGCTTTTGATTTCACATTTTATTCAAAGTCAGTCATAGATGTCTAATTTGTTACATAACAACAAATTCTTCAATAGGTGTCACAGTTAGGAGGAGGAGGAGGAGGAGGAGGAGGAAGAGGAGAGAGAGAGAATCCTGCCTTATTGAATAAGGAATAAGGTTCCAAATTAAAGTGAAACACCACTACCATTCATCTGTAAAATGCTTAATAATTAACATTCCCTACCAAAACCACATATGCAGTCTGTCAGCTATCAATGTTTGCAGATGATTCATGAGCCCAGTGTATTTCTTATTATACTTGCTAATGAAATTGTTCTTAATTTAAATAAACCTACAGCTAAACTAGGGAAATAATAGCTAACTCTTTAGCTGTTTTCCAATTACTATTTCTTTAGAAGAAGCAAAAGTGTGATTTTACTTAATTTTTTATTTAGATTGTAATCCAGAAAGCAAACATTTCAGAGATACAAGCAGCAAATGCACCAATTTGTCCACTGTGATTAACAGACTCAACAGAGGACAGGTTCATAAACAAGTCAAAATGCAAACATTGCCACGTGAAGTCATAACTCACAAAGTAGAAAAATAATATTCAGTATGTTACAGTTTTGTAAAGAAGAGAAGTGTAAATCCAATGCTCGTGCTTTCTGGTTGCAATGCAACATCAGAGGTTTGAGATACTGAAACCATCAGAAGAGGTTTAAATTTACATATGTTTTGTAGTTAGCACAGACTTTTAAATATCTATGGTTCACATTCAGCTTCTTTTAAATCTACAAATATGGTAAAATAATGGATATTGATGTAATAATTTAGCATTTTGCCTTAATATTATAGAAAACAGAATGCCCCCATTTGTTTGTATATATGAATAAAAGAAAAAGAAAGAATATTCAATTTAGAAATATATACTTTTCTGTGCAAGAAGTACCTATCCATTCTAGAAAAAGATAATAAATATATCATATCAATATCCTCAATGATATTTACATAATAAGAATGGAAGTCTCAATTTAAATACCTCAAAAGTAAATGTACAAAATTACATACTTAGTTCAGGTAGAAAGGCTTAACTAAATAATAAAGTACAGCATTCAAATCTTAGTATTTTTCCAATCCTGTTTATATAATTTGTTTTTAAATTGACGGAGTATATGTTTTAAAATACAACTAACTGATGCATATTCATCATAGCAAACATTGACAGACAACAGACTGTCATGTTTCTAGCACCATGACTGCAGCTTTTAAATTGTTTTAAATGTGTAATCATTATAGTACTCTGTGTTGTAATCCACTGACTTGGCATTTAATTTGGAAATTCACCTAAAATAATATTATGTGACAAATGGTACCTAGCTGTTGCAAGATGAACACTTAAATTGGAATGTTTATATAAATGCTTCATTGAGGAAGTTTACAATACAGTGCTGAATATAGTTCATAACATTTTTCATCATAACATAAAAACAGAAAATGTATATACACTGCTTGTTGTAAATTTTGTACACTTACATCAACATATACAATATATTAACATTCATTCAAGCAATATTAAATTGTATATACTTGGCTATTTAAAAAGATATGCCTCGTTTAAAACATTCACATCACAATGATGTGAGTTGTAACAAATTAAAGCTCATTTACCAAATTTCCTGCTTTTAATGCAGACAAAATATGTATTCAATACACACATACAAAAAAAAACTTTTTTTTTATTTTTTTCATTTTTTGTTCCATTGCACGGCACAACATATTTAATTTTACTCCAGTTATGCTGCAGTATTGCCAGTTAAATATGTGGCAATTTTATGCATGCACTCCTGTAATTCATGTGATGCAAAAGGCCATAGGAAACTACTTGATCTTAGAAATATTAGCAGAATGAATAGTCACATTTATTGAAAACATTTTCCCTTCATGTTTCCTATATACATCACAGAATGGAAGAGGTATGAATGTCCATAGTTTAAGGGGTGAGTTACATGGTAAACTGCATGAAATAAGGTTTTAAATTTTTTTTCTAGAAATGCTAGATTTACAGTAAAGATTATTTATGTTGGAATTCCATCATGTTGTAATACTGCAGTGACTTTAACTATTAAAGAGCACTTAAAGCTATGGATAGTTTAAAGGAAACTCAAAGGTCTTTTCCTCTTTACAGCTTTGTAAAATCAATGAATTTCACAATTTGCAATTTAAGCTTCTGCAAAGTCATGTGTCAATTGGTTCTCCACTTGCCTTGTATTATACAACCCTGAACTTAGTCATGTGGGTTGGCTGATGGTGAGCAGAGCAGCTGATAAGAGAAGTTGTATTAAGTTGTATTTTGTGAAGATAAGTGATGAAGGGTTAGATAAAGAGTTAACAATAGAACTCTTCACAAATTGGGACTCTTTAAAAGCACCTTACGTCACTGAAACTTGGATGCAGTGCCGGGGAAACAGTTGTAATTCCTAAAGTTAAATTACCGACAAAAACTCTTCAAATCATTAGATCAATGGAGTTTCACTAAATGTAATCTCTTACATGAAGGGAGAGGAACACAAAGTCCATTCACGGCCTCAGAGTAGGAGAATGCATTCTATAGCCAATGGGATAAGATCTATAAAGCAGTAAAGAAAAGGGAAGTAGGATAGTTGATGTTTTCAAATAGCTATGTTAAGAACATTAACAAATTACAAATACTGTGAATAGTCTTTTTTTACTCATGGTTTAGTATCTGAGTAGGGATTTTGAACTTCATACAGATTTTTGTTCTGTTACATCACCATGTTATCCAGATATTAGTGATGGTTTAGGCACATTTTACAAAATGTGTTGCTTTCTATTTTTTACAATATGTGCAGCCAAAAAAGAAAGCAAAGTCAAAAGGCAAGTATATTTTCAAGTAGGCTTTAGTTGAGCTGGTACTCATCAATACTCTATGTCAGTTGTTATAGAACTGTTTGAAGAGAGTACTAAAATTTCTGAAACATGCAATATACACCAGCTCTCACAAGACCAAAGCTGTTTTATTTGTTTGTTTGTTTTAATAAAATTCTAATAATTTACTGAACATAAAATACCTCATAATACCTGATGATGGGGAGATAACAATTTTGAAGAAAGAGATTTGTTTTTTCCACATACTATAAAATAATTGAAAGGAAAAAATGTTTCAACAATCAGTTAATTTGATCCACCTAACTAACAATTATTGACCATTTGCACCAAATCAAGTTAAATGTTAACTGTTTTATCAATATAGTAGTACATACAATGCACTTATTAGCATAGAAATAAAATGGGATTTAACATTTGGTTAACCAGGTTCCTTATGACTGGAATTAGGAAACTCAATTTACAAAACATAATTAAAGTACTCAGCATATTTCTGACTTTGCTAAAAATCATACAATGCAACAATTTTACAACAGCTGTTGAAACTTCACATTTGAATCAAAATGCCATTTGCAGTATTTTTTTTTGGGGGGGGGGTTTATTTGTGGATGCTCTTTAACTGCTGTGGTCCTTAGCATCCCATTCTATATTGGGCATGCAAGACAGGTAATTAGGGGCCCCTTTATCAGGCTTGAGGTTCTTTTACGTGCCATAAATCTATGACATGGGATCACTGCCTTTACTTCCCTTCTGATGGCAGCTATGCTAAGGATCTTTACGCCTGAAAAAATCCATCGCCCTCCGCCGGGTTTGAACCTGCGACCTCGCCATTTGCAGTGCTGTTGGTGCTAGGACTTAATAGAAATTAGTTCATATGAATGTGGTTGTGGTCATGAGTTAGTCTAACAAGTAAAATGAGTTTACTGAAGTGACTGAAATAAAAGCATTGTGGTGAAGGTGAAAGAAATAGTGCACGAGTTTCATATAAAGACAGCGATATCACTAAAGATGAGGTAAAAATACCTGAATATAAAGAAAAAATTGCAGCAGTGGAACGTGTAGACACTGGAAGGGGATATACCACACACATACACACACACATACATATATATACATATTCATATAGACATATAAATCAATACTAAACAAGAATTGTACATAATAATAATAATAATAATAATAATAATAATAATAATAATAATAATCATCATAATAATAATAATAATATAATTCACCAAGAAATATGTTAGAATATTTAACAACCAAGAATTGTACAAAAGCAGATTGTAACTTAGATAATAAAGGAACAGGCAAGCTAGCTAATCCCAGGTAAAATATAATTTTAGGTAGAGCCCACCTTTCACCAAACTAATGAGCAGGGAACTGGTAGTAGTAAGGAGAAATAGAAAGAGACAGATAGAGAAAGGAAAGAGACAGAGATATTGAATCTGCTTCCTGATGCGTCATGGGGACACGTAGGTGCAAAACTTGGAGCAGAATATCCTCATACATAATAAGGTATCGCGTTCTGAGGACCAATTAGAAACGTCATTACATGTTGAGGCATGGAGGTAAGTGTCACTAGGCTTAGGTATAAAAAGGGGAAGAAAGCCCAAGATTTTCACTCTCTTATAGAATCTCGTCAACACACAGTGATACTCTCTGGACAACAAATGCATGTGTGTGCATATGGGTGGGAAGATGTGTGCAGTTAGACTAGGCTCCTAATTTATTATAATGGTGGGAATTGTTATAATGGGAAAAGCTAGCCGCCCATAAATATTTATTGAATAACAAACCACATCTTTTAAGGAAATGCAGTGTATTTTAATTTGCCTCACCTACGAAAACCCTAAGACCATGAAATTAGCTAGATAGGTAGTGATTAGGAATGGAGAATACAATTGCCGATGATCAGCAATAGCCGAAGACAAGAACACTGCAGCAGAGGGCATCAACTAGAGGAACAACGTTTTCCAGCTACAAATGATGCCCAATGCTTTCCCGCTACAACATAACTCTGAAAGCTCTGCAATAAATTGTGTAATGTGTTCATGAAATGACACCCCTCTTTTGACTCCTTCTTGAACCCTAGATCATGGAATTGTTTTAGTGCTGAGAATCCATGGATCAACATTAAGAAGGTAACCTAGGATGTAAGAGAAGCAAATTTCACATGTAACAAACTCAGGAACTTCATATTTGGCAGGAATTGGTGCAGGTAAGTAAACTGCTATAGAAATAATAAGAAAGCTCAGCAACAATGCTTGAGGGTAGAAGTTTGCAAACATAAACTAGGTAAATCCTACATAGCTGCAGTTGCAATAGTAGAACTGAGCAAAAAGCAACACTTAGAACATGGGGGGTTACAACAATGCAATGAGAAGAAGCTGAAACCACTGCTCATGCTTTTAGAACAGCTTACAAAATTGCTAAGTATTTGAGACCTTATAGCAATATGCAAGTTGATATAGATCTCCCCTCTCTTAATGGACTCAATATGGTAAGAATCCTTCAAAAAATGTTGCTTGTACTAGCATTATATCTGGTAGCATGACTTAACATGCAACTTAAGGCATTGATGAGAAAGTAAAAGTGTGCTAATCCCCAGTTCCCAACACTACCTCTGAATAAAAATGTTTGCCTTGCAGTTTAACATGTAAGAAGTAAACTTAAATAAGGAAGAGTTTTATTACATAAACAATAAATTGATTTAAATAATCATGTAACCAAAATACAGCCCTTCAAAATTAGACATAGAAAATCAGCAATGGAATCCATTCATTTACAATCATTTGAATTCCAGTTTGAGTTGCCTTCTTTCCATAGAAACATCTAGATCACTGCTTAATAGAGTCTGAATTTATTCCCCTCTTGTAACTTAAATAGCCATTGTTTCTCAATGGAAACATATCACTACTCATAAATAATAAAACACTCTTCAACTGTTTGTACAAATTGTTTTGTGATTTAATGATTTGATTTTATATGAGGTTTTGTTTTACCTTATCCTCGCTAATATCACATCTGAACTTGCTTTTTAAAATATTTCTCATTAATTTATTGATCAGTGTAGGTGTAAAATGCAAACACTTCATACATAGCAGTCATTTCTTCTTCCTGACTGACAAGTGACAAGTGTATTGTCAGTATTCATCATTTCTTTACTTCATGACCTACTGACAGAGCTATGCTGCAAGTACACATGTCCGAAGTGGTGCAGCTTTATCAGGTATTGCATTTCAAATGACTTATTTTTAGATATATGCATAGAGATGGACCAAGGATTGTTAATTAGTTTTGTTTCTTTCAACAAGTTCTGTAAGCATGTATACATTTATGCCCCTTCCACCCTGTATATTGCTAAAATAAGGGACATATTTTTTAATAACATTCAACAAAGTTACACCAAGTAAGAATTCAGAAGTCTATAAGGTAAAATATAGAACAAATAACTTAAAGAAGAGGCAAGCAAGGAGAATTTGAAGAACACATTAGTGTTGTAAATCTTATCATCATGCTGCTGCTGCTGATGATGATGATGATGATGAACAATAATGTAGCACTTGTAAATGTAACATAGGTGTTAAACATATTCAGAGTTAAAGTAAAATTAGTTACATTAATTAAAATACATTTTTATACATAATTAACCTTAGGTAGGAACAAAAAGGAAAATGTGATTTCAGCTAATTATGCAGATCTGTACAACAAAACAACACACCGAGTTTGTTCTTTTGTCTTTCTAATAATTTAAGAGAGAGAGTATTAAAGTAACATTGTTTTACAACACATCAGCTTTGTATAAGCAATTTCCAATTAGATATTCTTTCAAAAGCCTTTTAGAGATAGGTATATCCATATATAGCTCTAATAAATGCAGATAAATTACAGATAAATCTTTGCTCTAGTAGTCTTTATACATAATAATTAACATTGTTGTGCACAATCTGTTATAGTATTAATTCTTCCAGGGCTATAAGAGCAATGATAAGTAGGTTTTTACTTTTGGGAATGATAGAGTGGAATGCAGCATGCATCCCAACAGGCAGTCAACTTTGTTATCAGTCCCCAAGATTACAACCCTAATAATAAAGGTTTAATAATGTAATATATCTTTTGTTTTAAACAATAGAACAAATTGATATTATTGTAGAGATATAACTAGGGACACTTTAATGCAACTATTTCCACCCAAAACCACATTTATGTATAGTTACCTTCATGTTTTGGAGGCACTTACCTCGCTCATCAGCTGTGCTTAACTGTGAATTTGTGCAACATAGTCCATAAGAGTCTCTTTGTAGGCCTGGTGTTCGGAGATAAGGAATTTGAAATGTAATAAATTTGATTTATGTTTTTTTCATGTAGATTTTTTCCTATATTGTTCAGCATGCAGAATTTTCCACTGCTTGTAATAATTAGACAAGATTGAAGGTGCACATTAGAAATCTTAGATACAAACAGATAACTAAATCAACAATAGCATATATTTTCTGGGGTACCAATATCACCATACATAAAAAAAGCTAAATATATGGTCATATCAGCCTCAGAAACTAGAAGAATACCAAAATATTTAGAAATAGGAGAAAAAAATGTTTAAAGGAGTATCCAAAATCAAGTATTTGGGGAATATAATTGATAATAATGCCAAAAAAATTAGCACCATTACAGACAGAATCCAAGCAGGGAGTAAAGCATATTTTACAAATCTAAGCTTATTAAAAAGTGAGCTTCTAACAAGAATAACAACAGCAATTGTATATAACACTGATTAGACCAGTGGTTCCATACAGTAATAAAAGGGAAAGATATAGTTAGGTTTATAAAAGCAAGAAGGTTATAATGGCTTAATCATGTATGGTGAATAGAAGAAAGCAGTATCCTCAAGAGAATGGTAGAAGCAAGAATCTACTCAGCAAGGAGAGAAAAGACTAAGATAAGGTGGTTCAATAGTGTCCTGCAGGATACAAAAACTATGATGACAAGATGCAGTGCAAAAGCAATAGATAGAGCAGAATGGAGACTGATTGTGAAGGAGGCCATCCCAGAGATAATGATGATGAATCACCATACATTAGAGGAAGCAAAATTGTTACAAGCAGTAAAAAAGTTATAGACCTGATAGTACAAGAGAATATATGAATTGTGTTGCTTGTGTGTGTGTCGAATTATGTGCAAGTAGAATTATGCATACTACATGGTACACAAAAGTTAGCCCAAAAGGCAAAAGCTGAAAACTGCATTTCTTTCAATAGGGACATTTTTTTCTTTATTTCATTTATACAGTAAAATAAGATAGACACAATGCTCGGGCTTGTTTCTAAGATGTTACTGTGAAAAGAGTACTTATGAAATAATTCAGACAATATAATGTGTTCTGTCTGTAGAGATGAGATTTTAAAAGAGATTTATATATATAAAAGGCAACACAATTTAATATGCTTCAGAATTTCACTGATCTCACCTGCAAGCATATCAAGTCTACAGAGAGAAATCTATGGATTATTTTGACAACTCTTAGTCAGGCATAGCTGATGATGGGAGCAACAATTACTCTAAAACATGTTTAGAGTGTTAAATATACCTAATTTGGAAGCTGAATTGAAATACCTAAATTAAATGTTTGTAATTGCTAACGCTTCACTGCAAAGACATCAGAACACAAGCTTTCAACAGAGATATGGCCGTTTAGGATACTTTCTCTTTGGAAGAGCTGTTTTATAGAGTGACTATTTTTTTAAACATCTCATATGAAGAGATGAGCATACAAATAACAAAAAGGGATGGTACACTACATGATCAAAATTATCCGGACACCTGGCTGAAAATGACGTACAAGTTCGTGGAACCCTCCATCGGTAATGCTGGAAGTCAATATAGTGTTGGCCCACCCTTAGCCTTGATGCCAGTGTTCACTCTCGCAGGCATACTTTCATCAGGTGCTGGAAGGTTTCTTGGGGAATGGCAGCCCATTCTTCACGGAGTGCGGAACTGAGGAGAGGTATCGATGTAGGTTGGTGAGGCCTGGTACGAAGTCGGCATTCCAAAACATCCCAAAGGTGTTCTATAGGATTCAAGCCAGGACTCTGTGCAGGCCAGTCCATTATGGGGATGTTATTGTCGTGTAACCACTCCGCCACAGGCCGCGAAGTATGAACAGGTGCTCGATCGTGTTGAAAGATGCAATCGCCATCCCCGAATTGCTCTTCAACAGTGGGAAGCAAGAAGGTGCTTAAAATATCAATGTAGGTCTGCGCTGTGATCGTGCCACGCAAAACAACAAGGGGTGTAAGCCCCTTTCAGGAAAAACACGACCACACCATAACATCGCCACCTCCGAATTTCACTGTTGGCACTACACACGCTGGCAGATGACGTTCACCGGGCATTCGCCATACACACACCCTGCCATCGGATCGCCACATTGTGTACCGTGATTAGTCACACCACACAACGTTTTGCCACTGTTCAGTCGTGTAATGTTGACGCTCCTTACACCAAGCGAGGCGTCGTTTGGCATTTTCCTGCGTGATGTGTGGCTTATGAGCAGCCGCTCGACCATGGAATCCAAGGTTTCTCACATCACGCCTAACTGTCATAGTACTTGGAGTGGATCCTGATGCAGTTTGGAATTCCTGTGTGATGGTCGGGATAGATGTCTGCCTATTACTCTTTACGACCCTCTTCAAATGTCGGCGGTCTCTGTCAGTCAACAGACGAGGTCGGCCCGTACGCTTTTGTGCAGTACATGTCCCTTCATTCACGTCTCCACTTCATTATCACATCAGAAACAGTGGACCTAGGGATGTTTAGGAGTATGGAAATCTCGCGTACAGACTTCTGACACAAGTGACACCCAATCACCTGACCACGTTCGAAGTCCGTGAGTTCCACGGAGCGTCCCATTCTGCTGTTTTACGATGTCTAATGACTACTGAGGTCGCGGATAATGAGTACCAGGCAGTAGGTGGCAGCACAATGTACCTAAGATGAAAAACGTATGTTTGTGGGGGTGTCCGGATACTTTTGATCACATAGTGTATGTAGCATAAGTTGCATAAAAATAAATTTAAGAAGAAAAGAAAGTGTAAGCAGTAATTTGGAGAATGCGTACTTAAACAGATACTTCAGCTAAAGGCTGAACAACATGGAAAAGAAATATACATATTATCCTTTCTGCAACAGTTCCTGAATGAAGGTTAATTCAATTGAAACTTTTCTAACAGGATCGTTTCTAGGAAAATATGGATAAACCTACTCCATTTTTTGCGTGATATCTACTCAGAAAATTCTCACACAACAGCTATAAATGTGACCCCACAAATAATGCAAGATGAGATGAAGTAGAATATTAATTAATTATATGATAACATCAATCATAGAGTTAAATTTTCACTCAGCATTTCAATCACCATATTGTTTCATATGACTAGTAGTTGACTAGCAGCTGATAATGTGAAACATATTCTGAATGAAACAACGTGGTGAGTGAATTGTTGAGTGAATTGCTGACTATGATTAATATAATTACATGGATACAAGTTCTCTTTAAAGAATTTATGGGAGAAGTTAAGTAATGAATAGTCAGTAATTATGTACAGAAGAGAAACATAGCAAGCAACAGACAGACAAACAAACAAACAAACAATCAGATATGTTACTGCTAGTTACTGATAACAACACAGATATACATAGAATAAATGCACATTAACATTTTGATGTGACATAATATGGCTCTGTTTAGCTAAGCATTTCTAAATCTTTGCATTCATAAAACAGGGAAACCAATTAAAGTACCTACTTATACAATTTTAAAGGATGTTCACAGAATAAGAGCAGAGGTATTTTGTATATCCCTTGGGCTAAAAATAGAATTAAATTCCAGATCATACTTTAAATTTGCCTGGTTGAGGTATGTTGGTATTTTGCAACTTATTTTACTACTGTTCATTTATAGAAAATTATGTCCATTCCTCTAATTTCAGGTACCTTCTTAATATATAGGTATTTGTTGTTTATAGAAAAATAGGCATTCATTTTAAAAAGTTTCTTCAATAAATGTTTACGTTTAGAAACCTTTTATTTGGAATAAAAATTAAACAATTATTTCTTAACAATCAGTGCATAGTTAGATGCTTTTACTGCAGTCTATATATCAAATAGCACTTATGAGCTTACTATACTGCATAGTTTATAACAGAAATCTGAAATTAATGCACAATGCATTGTTAATAATGGAATGAGATATAAAACTTCACTGAGCAGCTAATATTTTGTTTTAAAATTGGTGAATGACATTGTTCTGCTATAAAAAAGTACAATAAATCTATAAATAGGAACTGAAATATAACAAGCAGAATTATGCATACTACATAGGACACAAAAATTAGCCAAAAAGGCAAAAGTTGAAAATTGCATTTCTTTCAATAGGGACAAATTTTTCTTTATTTCATTTATACAGTAAAATAAGATAGATACAATGCTGGGGTTTGTTACTGTTGGGGTTTGTTACTGTGAGAAAGAGTATTTATGAAATAATTCAGACAATGTAATGTGTTCTGTCTGTAGGAATGAGATTATAAAGGAGATTAAGAGGACAAACTTGATTGCTGTACAGGCCAACAAAGCAATGGATGTTAAGCACATGCAAGACTTGCTGTGATAATAATATATAATAGTACAGGTAAACCAGATGAAAGGTTCTGTTTCCAGATTGACTGCAGAGTGCTTAACTTATATTTTAGAAGCTGAATTAAAAGAGCATAATTTAACATACGGGTTTTTAATGGAATATGTGATATGTTGCAGTTAAATAGGGATTTGAAATTTTGAAAATACCAAGCTTGCACATACAGTGGTCTTTACATACAGATTCCTTTGACTCTTATTGCATGTATGTATCTATAACTAAGCTTTTATTGGCATAACAGTATTCTACAAAGTTGAAGTTGCAAAATAAAATAAACCAAGATACTGATGATCTAGTTGCAGACTGGACTTTGAAGACAAAATCTAAGTAGTCTGCAGCTTTATGTACATGTAGAAGACTTTTAGTTTAATAATTATTAATTTTGTTCCAGAAAATAATGCAAGAGATATAATATGTTCTGAAATATATAAGTTGATGAAAATTGGCATCTAATTCCAGTGGCTACTGTTGACTTGAAATACTGCTTTTGCTTTGAAACATATTAAATATACCTGAAAAACCTAATGGGCAAAGAAAAATAAACATTCTGGCTGCTGTGTTGTATAAACATACAGGCTGTAAGGATACCTATGTAGTATCAAAAACATTAACCTTGGGCCGTAGCTGCTGCATCACAATATCATCAAACAGCAACCAGGGAGCAGTGCATACAGTGTGTAAAATGTCAGTGTGTCTCATTGGACAGTACATCATGCATTGTGTGAAGAGTGCCTGCACTTCTATCATGTGCAATGTGTACAGCACATGCAATAAGAGGACTTTCCACCAAGAAGGGAGTTCTCTACGTGGATTCTAAATGAAACAGCATGAAATCCATGTGTTCTTTCCCAGGTATTAGCCACAGATGAATGCTGTTTTATGAGGAGTGGTGTATTAAAGTTCTGTAATAACCATACATGGGCTATCTTTAACCCACATGTGATTCAACACAAGGATTTTTAACAGTGTTTTTGATGGGATATTTGGGTGGGAATCATTAGTGATCTTCTAATTGGGCCTCATCATGGTGGGGATCGAGCCCGGGACCCCCCAAATGCGCGCCACAGACGTCACCACCTGAGCCATCCCACTCAGTACATTGTACAGTGGTACAGACAAGACGTACGCAGCATTGGTGTTTTAAATCACTAACAAGTTTACGTATTAATTTTGCTAGAAGTTCCTAACTTTTCTGAATAACAAAGAGCTGAGCTAAAGCTAGCCAATCACTTTTCATAATCCAGTCAATACCTACTAAGTGATAAACAGTAGTCCAACAATCTGCTTTGAAAATGAGTGAACATGGTAGCCGGCCTTATCAGTTGAACCAAAAAAGAGCAATTTTGAAGATTTTCTGACAGCGACAGTTAGTGTGAGCATCGAAAATTGCGCTGGTTCCATACAGTGGTGTAAGTGTAAGGAATGTACACCTATGAATAATGATGAGGAAAGTGTGTGTTGCTCGGACTATGAAAACAAAACTTGGTGAAGAGTGATTTTGTATCACAAAGCATCCTAATTTTCACAAATTAGTTATAGATTGTGACGTTTTGAACATTGTGAGGCATAACTTAGCATCAAAAACAAAAACTTGAGCTAAAAATAAATTAATCACCGCCAACAAACCTGATAATATGACCTGGCAATATTCCTGCTAAAACAACTTACAGTATGGATTAATTCATGTACTGCCCATTGGATACAGAAGAAGAGTTGTCGTATCATCATATATAGTCCTTAGTACTAGAAATGCTTTTCCAGAACCTAGCAAAGTATGTGTAGGCTTCAAACTTCACTGATAAACAAACAAATAAAAATAGTAAGTATTAAATTCAACCCTTATTATTCTTATTATTATTTAAAACTGCAAAACGTGTCTGTGACCAACCTTCTTATGTTGACTGAAAATGTGAGAAGGGCTTCAATCATAGTAACTCTAATGGAGGTTGAAGCATAGGAGCTATATCCTTTGGTAATGACAGATCAATTGCTGCATCTGGTAATGGATCCACACAATGTGCATTCAGAGTTTTCTTTATTTTAATCATTATCAGTAGTTTCCATTCTTCATTGAATTCCTCATATTTATTTTTCATGATCCAAGAGCTAGATGCTTTGGAGTACTGAGTTTTGACATCAGTCTTTTTTTTTATTTACATTAAAATTGTGATCTAGCACTGCTATCATGGACCTAAGCTGAAGGCCATTATATGAAAAATGTATTCTTTTTGGAGCATATCTGAGATGAAGATTGCGGTAACTTTCCAAACTGCCAGTATGTATATAATGTCGAATATGAGCCAAATCTTTTAAGGTGCCATCCAAAATAGTTTTCCTAAGAGCATGATAGGCGTTTGATTCATCTTTAATCCATAATTTATTTCTTTGGTATTCTTCCAACAATTCATCATGTTCATAAGATTTCCATCCACCCCTTTTTAGCCATTTATGTTCGTTTTTTATATAAAGAAGAATTGATGTGAATTTTTCAATTAATATGGTACCATTCTCATTAGTATTGCTCAGCCCACCATAAATGGTCATTTCTACTGGCTTTCCATACCATCAGCTCTGGGTATTTTTTTCTTTACCACCTTAATATTTTTTCATTAGACTTTCATACAAATACCATACACCAAATTCATATTCAACTTCTGGATGCTGAGTTTTTAACAGGTATCTTACCTTTGTGTCTGTCAGAGAGAAAAACTTCATCTCAACACATTTCCTGCTTTGCAAGCTTAGTCAGTATGTTGTCACAAGCAGCCTTTTCAAAATCGCCTTTCACCATACCTCTTCGAGCAAGTTCAAAATCAATAATTTTGCAGGAATTTAAATACATGACAGACAGATTAAATATTTGGCTGAAAATCCTGGGGAGTCATACTGCCCATCCCCTGCCAACCATATAGGTATACCACAACTTTTAATGAATTCAACTTTTTGTTTTTTCTTTCTTTCTTGAATCCAAAATGGTCGCAGCTGGTGCTGCCATGTTTCAAATGGTTTTATCGAATGTACGCCTTGAAAACATTACCAAACCCAGTGATTTTCTGAAGGACTTAAAACTGCTGAAACAATATACCAGATAATAATAAAGAACTTGCTATTAAAGCATTTGCTTCCGGTTTCTTTCCTGATAAACTTGGTGAGTTCCAAGTGAATGTATTACCGCAATAACACACTATTTTAATGCATAGCATTGTCCCTTTAATGCAATGAGAAATTGTTTTTATTTTATTTGTACATAAAGCACATACCTTGAAAAATAAAAGTAGAGATGTCCAAGCAACAATGAAATATTCCACTGTAGCTTCGTTTCCATGTATGACAAAAATCTTCTTCTTCTTCCTCATTATCACTTGTATCAGAATCTGAAGTATCAGGTTTGTAGAAAATTTCATTCAGCTTATCCTGATCTTCCTTGCCATTGCTTGTTTCGTAGATATTTTCAGATTCCAACAATATATATTTCCTTATGATTTCACATTTGTACTTCTGAATTCTTGGTTTTTTCATCACCTTCTATTCTGAATTCTCTTTCAATACTTTTATCACCATCACCTTTGTTGTCAGTCTTATTGCAAGTAACACTATCACATAGCTTAGAAACTATGCTTTTATGATTTCTAGCCTCATATCATTCTGTTCTTTATTGTATGCTCTTGGATGACAATGGTGAAGGATCAATTGTCTTACTAGAACATGATATCTGGAAATTGTCTTCATTTTTCCTTATTGTAGGAATAATTGCAGGTTTTAATAAAGGCCCTCTGAAATTTTTATCCAGCATAAGATGCTTTTTTAAAAATTGTGTCTGTTCATAATATGCGACCTGAAAATGGAAGAAGCATAAACGAGCCAAATTTTGCAAAATTCTCTCATCTCCTATATCTTTTGGAAGATTTGTCTCTGTTTGGAAATGCATGAAAATGAGTTCCCTTGTGTGTTTTCCTTCTCACATTACAGCTGTATGCACAACATTGAGGCATTTTAATTTTCACAATATTACGTTGTTTGTATAATACTAAACTGACTCAGTAACACCATCGCTAAAATACCACCACAAAGTACACTACTTTTGACCTCAAATACCAACAAGAACAATTTTTGAAAGTGCATTACTGCATGCAGCAATGACTGACTTGTGATCTCCCTACTGCTTTCAGCACACGCCTTGCTCTGATGACGTATAAGGTGATTATTATCTAACTTGCTTAGCAGTAATGGCATGGCAGAGTAAGATAATAATGTTACCACTGCATTTTACAGATCATATCCTTTATTTATGAAGAAACTTGATTTTTTTTTGTTTTGTTCCCCTTTAATATCTAGTGCTTAATTTTCACTTAATCTTCATAAAAACTGCAACACAGCTTTTAAATTACTTTTACACACTATTTTGCCTATCTTTGTATGTGTGAACTTTTAAGTAGGTACCTGGTTTGCAAACAACCCTCATAATAAGTGGCATGGAACCAGAAGTTCCCTCAATACCAACATTTATCAAATTGGAGGATAACTGGAAATAATGGAGGAACGACTATACATTCTCATTTAAATTTTTAAGCATGATAAAAATATAAGCCAAATTTTATCCATTGGAAATAAATAAGCTTTTGGTGGCAAATTAATTATTGAAACTGAGTCATTTATAAGCTAAATGTAGTAAAAAATCTTAATCCTCTCAAGTTTAGGCTGCAATCATTATAAGGGATAAAAATGTGTATTGTCAATACTCAGCAGAATTGGAATAAAATTGACAATATGAACACTCCTTTAAATTCTTACAAAGTTGAAAGCTTTGGAAAATTTATAGCTTAAAAGTTTGGAAAGAAATGGTTTTGGTTTGTAACAGAATTATAAAGTTGATTTGAAACATTTTGAGATACATGAATAGAAAAACAAAGCAACAAACAATATCTCTGGGATAATAATATGTATTTAATGATAATTGCTCTATATTCCAAAGCAGCAATTTAGTATTCTATAAATAGGTACTATAACTTTGTTTTCTGTATAAACTATTTATCTTGACATGACTGTCAAGATAATCCTAAGTACTTTCAAATGTCCTCATAAACCTTAAATAGGCCCTCAAAATATCACTATGGACAATCATATTAATTACAGCTTGCAAGGCACAGTCTAACTGAAAAAAGTTTATACATAAAGATGATTTTCATCTTTGAGTTTTAAACACAAAATTACAACTATAAGTTCAATATTGAATAAGCTCTTCTCTCTGTCAATTCATTTTTTAGTTTTTTTTTTAGTGGTTTCTCCTTACACATCACACCTTCTCTTTCACCTAATGTTCTCACTTTTCCCAGTTTTTATTTAAAATAGTTTACCTCTTCCTGTGCAGTCGCTTAAATTTTTTTCCTGACAACCATTATTCTATCTTCAGTGCTTTGTCTCCAACAGTATAGAATGCATATAATGCTGCAAATAATTGACATTTTTAAATCACCCATGTGAAGCAATAATGTCAAAAGCAGCGAATGAATCCATATTAGCCTCAATTTTGTCTGAATCCAGTTTATCAACTACTTCAGAAGTTGATAAAATACTTCAATGTGAACTTTTGGCAATATTCAAAATTATTTTGACTGTACCCCTCAAATAGTCTTAGAGAATTATTTGTCATGGATAATGTTATCGGCATTAATAGCTTTATTCATTGATTTTTGGCTTTCAAACTTTTTACTAGAATCTAGCTGGCCAGTTATAAAGTTTTGCATTTTATTCTTGTTTCCATTCATGGTCATGTAGCGGACTGATGCAGGTGGATTAGATGCTAAGTAGCCATCCTCATCTTCTTCAAGATTTAAATTGGTTTCAGTTTTACATGACTGGCTATCTTCTCCTGATGAAGATGAACCAGTGGAGGGTTGATCACTTAAGAGGTTTTGCTCATCTTCTGGAAGAACATTTATATGGTGAGCATCATTTTTTCCAATATTAGTTTCCAGTAATGGAGCAGTTGATGCTGATGTGTGGTCCTCACTGCTGTATTGAGCAACATCTTCTTTTACATCTGTAAATTATGAATATATATGATCATTATTGCTGAAATGAGCAATATCTTACATGCAAATGAAACAGTATTCAGTATACAGTATGACCTCAGTTATACGTTTTCAAAGGGAGACAGGTAAAATAATATATGAATGAGTAATAAACATAAAAGTGAATTTTCTTATGGAAGCAAAACGTTTTTATTTGATCATTACTGTAATTATGCATTATTTAATATATGAAAGCAATAGATGAAACAAACATATAAATAAACATAAGGTACTATTTATAATACTTATATGTAGTATGCCAGCACTGTTATTCACAATTTAAACTAAAAAAGAAAGATTCAGAGTAATGATGTTTTAAACTGGTTTAAAAAAAATTCCTCAATTTTTCTTTGCTCCTTTGATTTTTCCACACATTCTTCACTAGTCAATCATATGCATTAATTGCAGAAATGCTGTCATCGTTTAGGCTTAGCGATAATGGAAGTCATTGTGTAATTTCTAGAGTTTGAACTGCTTCATGCACACTGGGAATACTTTCATTATTTAGGCCTACTTCTTCATCACTAGTATCATCAGATGCAACCTGGAGAAGAATGGCCTTGCCCGGCCATATTATTATGTATGCAGCAATAATGTGCTCAGAGGATATTGATTCCTGACCCAACATACCTATTGTTTTGTGTTGTGACAGCAACAATACAGTATACAGAAACCATGCATAATATATCTTTACATAGCATAAACATTACATATAAATGAGTAAGTAAATTAAAATATCTCATACATGGGGACCCAAAAAGTGATGACATAATGAGGAAATGTATTACCAAAATATGTATAATTGAGCTAAATATTAATGGATAAAGTTTGTTGCCTAAAAATTTAATGTATATCTTCAAAAAGCATTGAAGTGAATAATGTATATGTAAGGTTCAACTGTATGCAGAAAATTTGGTTTGAAATTCTTAATTCTGTTATAATTATGTACAATTAAACAGGTTTATTTTAGAAAATCTTCTGCATATAAAGAATATTTTACCAAGTCTAGAGCTTGGTTTATGTTCTCAGATTCAAATAAATACTATTATTTGTAAAACCCTACAGATATAAATATTAAATGTTCCTGATATCTGAATTATTTTGTCTATAAAATTAGCACTATTTATAATGCAAAAGTCCAAAATACCAAAGGTGCCTGCAAAGGCAGTGCCCTCACGCTATGGAACTACATAAATACAACAAGATAGAAATGCATACATTAAAATAAATATACACTGGTATGCAAAACCTAACGATGAAAGTAATCTTTGCATGCTGTGACACTGCTAAGTAACATAGCTCAATAAATTTGAATCACACATAGAGGGAACTGCTATGGTATGCTACAGTAGGCAACTAAATGAAATATGTAAGGAGACGAAC
Source organism: Deroplatys truncata (assembly GCA_030765065.1). Classification (NCBI taxonomy): domain Eukaryota; kingdom Metazoa; phylum Arthropoda; class Insecta; order Mantodea; family Mantidae; genus Deroplatys; species Deroplatys truncata. Next base: position 172,600,736 of record CM060990.1, read on the forward strand.
AGAAATGCCACTTTTATTCATAGACCATAAACTACACTAAAGTCAATACAAACATATGATGGCTCTCTAGATTTACAGAAACAGATACATGGTGCTTAAAAGGGTGTATGATCACCACGGACAGCAATGCATGCTCTGCATCGTGCTCCCATGCTGGCCAAAGGTTGGTAAGCAGTTCTTGTGGTAGGGCGTTCCATTCCTCCAACAGCGCTGTTGGTAACTGTTGGATGGTCATTGGTGCATGTGGATGTGCTGCAATGCATCTCCCCAAAGCATCCCACACGTGTTTGATGGGATTTAAATCTGGGGATTGGGCAAGCCAGTCCATTCGCCGAATATCCTCTCGTTCCAAGAGATCCTCCACCTGCACTGTTCAAAGTGCACCCCTGAAAAGACGCACATGGGGAAGGAGTACAGTATCACAATAACGTTGACCAGTGAGCGTACCGTGTTCAAAGATTTGGAGGTCGATGCGCACATGCAACATTATGCTTCCTCAAACCATAACACCCGGATCACCAAAATGATCATGTTCAAGGATGTTCCTTGGTTCATTACATGTTCCCACCTCTCGCCAGATGAGAGTATGTCGAGAATCACTACTTAGACTGAATCTGCTCTCATCCAAGAAGAGCACGCGACCCCATTCATCGTTGGTCCAATTTTGATACTCTTGGGACCATCACAAATGGTGCCGCCAATGTGCGGATGTCAATGGAACACAACGTACTGGCCGTCGGGCAATGAGACCACCTCTGTGTAGTCGCCGTGCCACTGTGTATCGTGATATTGCATGCCTAGCTGTCCTGTTAAATATGATTGTAATTGCACCCGCTGTTTGGTGTGGATCCCTTCTTGCCTGTTGCACAATGTATCAGTCATCTGCTGCTGTAGTTGAGTGTGGTTGACCACCACCTCTCCTTGGGACAGCAGTGCCTGTGGTTTGGAAGGTTCTCCATGCACATGAAACAATGCTGTGAGCAATTCCAAACTCCTGAGCAACACTTGTCACACTTCGCCCATATTCCAGTTTCCCAATGATACTGTCCCGTGTTGCGGGACCAGACCCATTTGACACTATAGGCTCACTACACTCACACCATGTGACATCCAACTTTCTGTGTACGTGTGAGAGACCTCTGGCAACATACTCCACACCTTCATCTACTTTCACCAAGTAGTTCATTTGTTATGTTACTTTACCCATCTCGTCCTTAGGTTTTGCGCACTAGTGTAGTTTTAATTCATGTATGTCAAGTAAATAAAAAAATATGATATTTCTCAATGCAGAAGGGAACAACACGCATGACAGTAACTAATCAAAGAAGCTACAATGCAGCATTGTATTTCATGGATTTGTGCCTAAGTAGCAATATTATGAAACAGGCATGCACAGAAAAATTCAGGGTTTTCACTTCTGGACTTATGCAAGTGTTAAGAGGTAAGGGGATAACACACATTTATGGCATGTGCTGACATAGTTACATGTGGTAGCACATGCAAGTAGTGGTGTCAAGATTATATTATACAAAAGTATTCACCCATATTTTGCATTGTTAAAGTGCAGAAAATGGTATTTTATTTCACGTTTTGATAAATGTACAATCCAATCTTGTTAAGCATGTTTAAAATTAAACAACAGTTGTTTCCAATAATATTGTCTGTACTGCATGCAGATTTTCCAAAAATAGGAGTGATGGTAAACATTCCTTCCTCATAATATATACATGTCTTCATAAAAGCACAGCTAGCAAGTGGACAAATGTAGCAATATATTACATTTAAGAATAAAGTATGTAATCAAACTTTAAATTTAGAGCTTGCATTATGAAGAAAGAATGAATGAGACAATCCTGAGAGTCATGCCTAATTTCCAGCAGACAAATCATTGTTTGCACCTGGTTGTCACTACTGTTGTATTCATATTTGGCCACCATCGCAATATATAAAGGTCCAACATTCTTTCTCCAGATAGGAATAATGTGCAATACAGTAATTCAGTAATAGAAACCACTGAAAATACTACAGATACCTTCATTTATTGTAGTGCGAGATGTCACAGGAGTATTTTATAGTCAAAATTAATCTCTGATTATATGATCCCTAACTGCTCCTCAATCTGAGAGTATCAAACTTCCTTGTGAGTATTAATTGTTGCACTAGCTCATGCAAATATATCTTCAAATTGTTAGTTTTAAGAAAACTGTATTCTAATGTAGAAAATGTATTATGTAATAGAATCTGTTATATCAAATTTTCCAAGTCACAGTTCAGAAACTGAATGTTTGAGCGAGTTTTTTCATAAGCATAATTTTAAAATGTTCTAGTATGTAATTATGACTTGACATTACTTGGTACTTCCTATTCATTTTGAGATGATAAATGGAAGGGATAAAGGAAGTCATGGTATAGCTGAAAAAATGAATGAGTATGCTTAGATGTATAAGCATCACTAAGGCCTTGCAGAAACACACACAACTTATGGAACTCAGTGCTTATGGAGGGTGCATTTTTCTGTTTTTCCTCTTTTCTGTAAAATTTAAATATTTGCTTTACATCTAGATACCTCAAATAACAAGGTAAAAAGAAAATGTTTAAGTCTCTTGTACACCTTCATACAATAGGAATCTTTAAACAAGAAACAGCATGCAGGCCATGCACTGAAGAAGACAAAACTGCTACTCATATAATCTTTAAATGTAAAGTCTTAGGTAGATAAGATATAAACTACTAGGCACTGTAAGCTCCAAAGAAGACATTTCTACAAAGAATTTAGCTATAATATACTCTTCCTTATTAAAGGAGCAGGTCTATTTAACTGAAACTATAAGATAGGAAAATAATACAGCAAACCTTATAGGTTTTAGTGTCAAGGGAAGATATAACCCACTTCTATCATTATATAAATCAAAGAGAAAAATTGTGTGGTTTCTATGATTTTCTATCATGGTTCTCAATCTTCAGGAAATGAATCTAATAATACATTTTTAAATTATTCCAAGTATTCTCCTACTCACTCTCAAGCGTTTCCTATGACATGCAAGTGAGTTTTGCAGGTTTTATGAATCTGGGATCCTGAGAAAGTCTTGTTTTGATTTTAGCCTGAAATAAATTATATTGTTCATATCTGGTCATTTCAAAATGTGCTCCAAAATCAGTATGCTGAAAGTCATTATGATTGTCACATTTATATTGGCTTTTAAACAGTTGCCCTTTTTAAATAACTGTATCTAAAACAAAATCTATAATCCTAATATAATTGTAACTAGTATCACCTCAGTGTTGGCTGCTACAGCCAATGTTTTACTGTACCACTTATTTCATTGTGTAATTTTTAAGTCTAAAATAACTGTTTACATATTTTTAAATTCTTACCATCCATGTGTTCATCTTCATCATCAAAGTATAGTTTGTTATCGAACATCATCTGCCTAATGTCAAGATAGTCTACACCATCTGCAAGCATTTGATCCAAACATACTTCAATATCTTTGAAAAAGGGTCGCTCATTGGGATCTGCTTTCCAACACTGGCTCATAATTATATACCTGAAACATTAATAACATATCCATTTTAATTACTATTTAAATATTGTAATTGAAAAACTGATGAAAGAAAGTACATTATAAATTTAAAGCAAATATTGGTAAATACAATTTTAGTGAAATTCCACATATCATCTTATAAACTTAAACTTTAATGGAAATTCCCCTAAAAGGTAAATGATGGATACACAATGTAGACAACTATGGATAGGTAGTAGTAAGTAAATATAAATGAATAACTAAGTATTTCACAACAGAAAGGCAATTAACTTAAAATAACCACAGAAAGTAAATAGTCATTATTTTTTAAATATTTTTCAGGCATGAAAATGGTTTAGAAATTAATTTTTGTAAAACTAATTTAACATGAGTTTGTTTTTTTGTTTTTGTTAAATATGTTATATGGTAAAATGAAGACACTTCCATAAAAATAAAAAAGAATAGAATAGAAGGTAATTCCAGTGGGAAAGTTTTCAATAAACATACAAAACAATTAAATGCATGTCTATACCTTGCTTCTAAGGGAATTTACTCACAATTCATCCGAGCAGCTAAACGGTTTCTCCATTCTGTGGCCCCCACGAAGTAGGTTGTAAAGATTGTGGACTTCTACTCCTGGATAAGGAGTAGCTCCTAGGGTCACAAGCTCCCATAGCAATATTCCAAAGCTCCAAACATCTGACTTTGTTGTATATATATGGTCTGCTAGGCATTCTAGTGCCATCCATTTTACTGGTACTGGAATAAAAGAAAATTAGTTCAAGATTATGACAACCTCCTTCAAATAGCTGATACTGAAACAATTAACAACTGCTGTGTGAACACAAAATTCAGAAATGTTCGAGAAAGCTTGTTCTGCTTGGGTTGAGTGGGAGTAGCATTCTCTAGACCAACAGGCATCCACATTATTATTGCAATGATTATTGTAATTGTCCAAGGTTTTTGAAAGTTAAGTTTTTACTGTTGAACATATAAAACATATATCCTGTTTAAAACTATTAAATCTCTGAAGATGTAAACATAAAAAGGCCTTGAATATGAATCTCATTCATCCATTATATTGACTGATATACATAAAATGTGGGTGTTTGCTCAAGCATTCTCACAGAAACTAAAGAGGGTAAATACTTTTCTCACAATCCATAAGCATAAAAAATGTGTGACATAGTTTCTTCTCAGAGATGCATAGCTTTTACACCATATGCATTATCACTAGAGGGCAGATTCTTGCATATTTGGATGTTTTGTTCCTTGAAAGTTAAACATATGCATGGGAGAGATAAATTATTGCATGACATAAGAAATCGACTGCAGAAGTCCATATAAATGCATATTCAAGGAGTTAGTACATATTTCAATAATATTTGCATATGGATGTTATTCTTGGCTTCATATACATGACTGAGAGAGAGGGGGGAAGCAGAGAGCCCAAATTAGCTGTACCAAATTTCTCGGAATCTACATTGACAATACATAAACATATAACCACCATGTAAATATGCTTTGTAAAAAACTATGTACAAACATATACCTGTTAAGTAAATGAAGAAAGCTATTATTATATGTTAATACACTCCCATATTACATACAGCATACACATATAGGGAGCCCTGGCCAGATAAATTATGGGCCTCCTGACAAATCATGATTATGGGCCCTCCCTAAACCCCAACTTCATCAGGTCCCGCATAATTATTGCACAAAATAGTAAAGTACAACAATGGGTATTCATGTACTGTAGTCTGTTGAGTAGTAACACATGAGTATTTTTAATAAATAAATTTAATACCTGACAATAACAAGTTAATTACTGAGTAATAATTATTTATTAATGTCAAATACTGGTGTCTTAAGTGAATATCCTGAAGATTTGTTGCATGGCACATTTTAAAGAAAGGTTTGGCTGTGATATATCTTCCATATTGTAAGCATTGTAGCACCTTGAATTTTCTAACTTTGGCAGGCAGTCACAAAATCATCTGTAACACCTGAGAAGTTTAAGTCTAATGCTAATTTATGTTCTATTGACAAAATAGATAAATGGTTTAGTTTCTATTCTCCCAAAGTGGATCTCAAATGGTTCTTTATGAGAGACAGTGTACTAAAACTTCTCTCGACAGAAGCAGCACTAACTGACAAAGTACGAGGACAAATGAAAAAGTCTTTGCCCCTATTTTTTTTGTTTGCCAAATTACGAATGTAAAACAAAAACCAACATATCCATTCGAAGTAGTGGACTTCTCATGGGCCGGTCCTCATAGAGTTTCCAGCTACTGCCGGTGGCAGCGCTGCTGTCAGTGCATTCAAAATGGCAGATGTGCTTAACAAGTCCACGGCTTACGAGCAACGAAGTGTGATGCGTTTTCTATGGAGTAAGGAACAAACGCCCATCGAGATCCACAGGGAAATGCAGCCATCATATGGGGAAAGATGTCTTGCTTTGAGAAGTATGAGATAGTGGTGTTCTGAGTTCGAAAATGGCCGTGCAAATCTGCATGACAATGAGCGTGCGGGGAGACCGCATGTACCGGTGACTGATGACAATATTGCCCGCGTAGATGCGATGATGAAAGCAGAGCGGCGCGTGCGCATCAAAGACATTGCTCAGGAGCTCGACATTTCTTTTGGGAGTGCTTTTGACATCATTCACGAGTGCTTAGGGTACAGGAAGGTTTCATGTCGATGCGTTCCTAAGCAGTGGGATAATGTGATGAAAGGCAAGCGAATGATTGCTTCTTTGAATCATCTGCAACGATATGCCGAGGAGGTGACAATTTCCTGGATCGCGTTGTTACTGGCGATGAAACGTGGGTACTGCATTACACGCCGGAATCAAAACAGCAGAGTATGGTGTGGAAACATCCGCACTCTCCTGTGAGAAAGAAATTCCATACTGCGCCATCTGTTCACAAAGTGTTGTTAACGACATTCTGGGATTGCCGTGGACCGCTCGAGCTGGATTTCATGCCGAGAGGTGTCACCATCAATGCCGACAGATATTGTTCCACGCTGTCACTTTTGCGGGCTGCGATCAGAAAGAAGCGCCGCGGAATTCTAGATGTTGACAACGTGATCATCTTACACGACAATGCGAGACTACATGTGGCAAGCAAGAGCTTCGGCAAGCTAAGGAACTTTCACTGGGAGTTTATAGAGCATCCACCATACAGCCCGGATCTTGCCCCTAGTGATTTCCATTCAGCGATTTACTTGCGACGACGAAGTCAAGACAACAGTGCGATAGTGGTTCCGTAGTCAGACGGCCGACTTCTACCACAGCGGCATCGCAAAATTAGTGCTGCGATGGGATAAATGTCTGAACCGGCATGGAGACTATGTGGAAAAATAGACAAAGGTACAAGGAATAATATCTACATGTTTAGTTGGCTGCATGTATCTTGTGTTACCAAAAAAAAATAGGGGCAAAGACTTTTTGATTTGCCCTCGTACAAAATAATCATAGGGCAATACACAGTTCTGGAAATACTGATTGAAGCTTGAATTATAAATGGAATTCAAGAGAGCAAGTAGAAATTATTTGTTTCCAGACTCATTAACAAATTTTGGAAATGTCACCTTAAAAATATATTGGAAATGTTTCAGTTTATCTTTCAGTTTGTTACTGAGATCTTTAGGGTATTTTGAAGTGAGATTTCTAGTGAAGCTATCCAGATAACCTTGTGATATTGCTCTTGAAATGTCAAGAATCAGGTCAAAGGTTTGGTACATATCTTGAAATTATTTAAGATAAACGTTTAATTAGGATATCATATTTTCAGTCAGACCATTAACAATTTTGCTCTTGAAGTCTTCTTGTTTTGGTTCTTATTCTTCAGTATCATCATCGTTGTTGTTGTTCTCCACTAGTGAGTAGTTCAGCTGCAATTCATTTTGCTTTTTCAGGGAAAGTGGATCAATAAGCCTTGAGTTTCTGCATGTCTTCTTTAAGTTTATTTATATTTTGCTTTTTCTACCCTAAAATTATGTCTAGCTTTGTAAAATAATGCTCACTAAATTGATCTTTTCAAGGTTATCTGCCCAAATCATTCAGAGAACAATATTCTTAAATTTAGTGAAACAATCAATCAATCCTGTGGCATTCTGCTTCGTTTTTGACAGATCATCTGTTGCATCACACATGAATGAAAAATACATAGAATTCTCTCTTTCTTGTAGTATGTATTGTAATATTTTGTTTGCACCCAATGACAGAAATTCAACTTGTGCCCTCCAGGATAGATATTGGAAAATTTTGTTTTTATTTTGCTCTTGATACTTCTTCACGTTAAGTCTTAAGAGTATATTCTTTTAAATTGGATCATTTTTTCCCAAGAATTCAGTCACACCTAAGAAACTATCATTTTCATGATATTCTAATCTGTTACTATTGCCTGTAAATGCAAGATTTCTAGATGCAAGTAGAAGAGAACATCCAGGAGCCTTTTCAGCAACTTTTTCATAAATTGTTGTTCTTTAGATATTTTTGTTTGAAAGCAGCTATCAATTCCAGAACCTGCTTAACTCTGTTCCAGATTTCTCCAAGACACATAATTAGTCTTATGACTACAACTTTTCTCGCGCTGAGGTAGGTTCTCATATAAATATTTCCATGATGATGGAGTACAATCAAATCTCTTCTCATTTGCCTAATCTAGATTCAAAAGATGACATTGAATCAGTCCAAACAACAGACATGGTCCACAGAAAAACATTTTTTGAGTAGTACTCCAAACTAACCAGTCTCTTTTCATTTGACATTTTCCAAAAGAATATTTAGAATGAAGATGATGCTCTGTAAATTTCCTCTTTGAGTAATAATGTCTTTGCAAACTTTCAATATTTATTGCAGGCAAACCTTTCTTAACAATTATTTCCCTCACAATATTTGTAATTTTTTATGGCCACTGGCCCCAGGTTCTGAGGGATCCCAACTGTCTTTTGATGTATACTCTGAGTCTGACACTTTATTAAAGTCAGATTCTGTCTTACCTTTGGCTGGTGGTAATGATAAAGAGATGTAACAGGAACATGTTCACACCTGCATTATGTTCTACTTCTGTACTTGATTCTGTCGCAGAATTTGATGATTTTGAGAAGCAAGTGCATATCGGTTTACATTGTTAAATTTCTTCTTTGTTTTTTTTCATTTTTAAGCTCCTTGTTTAGCATCTGGTTTAGGAAGATAACTAGCTGAGCATATGTGGCGCCCAGTTAACTACACTGTAAGCAATTATAATTACATTGAGTTAATTTTAAATTTATGAAGAACACTAAATACTAAACTAGCCACTATTATGTTAAAAGACTTTCCAACAATTTCTGTTGTTTACCCACTGACAGTCATGAACTTTAATGATACTGGACTTTGTGGTTATGCTGCTTCAAGCTTATAGCGCACATCTTTGTCCTTGTTTCTGACAATCAAATTTTAAAAATTGAATTAAGTATTTCAGTATGCTATTGCCAGATTATAGCATGGAGAGTGAAATGAAAATCACCACTGTCAGAAGTACAAACTGTGCATAAGTCAATAATTGTAAGGTACCCTAGGCAGTCTGGAAATGGAAACTGCAAAATAAATTTCGAAACAAGAATTACGTGTGTGGATAATCTTGTTTATCTTTCACTGAACGGAGACATGGTTTTAGTTTGGTGGTTGGAACAAAGATGGGCTTAATGTTGACTTTCTGCAAGAGTCTGCCTATCCTGTCAGTGAACTTATTTATGTAGGGGAGGAACGATTTATTTTGTTGTTTAAATTCTGCTTCCTCTGGAAGTCTGGAGTAGGTATACTTAGGTCTTCTTGGATGTAAAGCGCGTTGTATTTCTTTTAGTCCATGAAGATTTTTCTGAAATGCCTCCCGTATATGTTGTATTTCATTATGGAGGGTGGTGGACTCACAATTGCGTTTAGCTCGTTCAGTTAGTGCACGTACAGTTTACTTTTGACGGGGGTGATGATTAGAGCTTTTTTGTATGTAACGATCTGTGTGGGTTGGTTTACGGTACAGCGTATGTCCCAGAGTCAGTTCATCCTTTTTAGTTACTAACACGTCCAAGAATACAATGTTTATCTTATTCTTCCTCCGTAGTGAATTTTATATTCTGGCTGACTTAATTTAGATGTTCAAAACATTGCACAAGTTTCTCCTCACCATGTGGCCAGATCGCATAAGTATCGTTAACATACCTTCACCATATTTTTGGTTTTAAGCTGGTGTAATTAAAAGCCTCTTGCTCGAACTTTTCCATATATAGGTTGGCCACTGCAAGACTTAAGGGACTCCCCATGGCAACTCCATCTGTTTGTTCGTAATAATTTTTATCCCATTGGAAATATGTAGTCGTCAGGCAGTGGCGGAATAAGGCTGTAATGTCCTCTGGAAATATCTCAGAGATGTACTTTAGTGCATCATGTATTGGAACCTTAGTAAGGAGGGAGACCACATCAAAACTTATCATCCGGTTGCCTGGTTCTAGTTTTATTAGTTTTAATCTCTCAATGAAATCATTGGAATTCTTAATATGGGTATCAGTATTACCAACATGTGGTTGCAGTATTTTTGAAAGATATTTTGCTAACCGAGATGTCAGTGAGCCTATTATGTTTACTATGGGGCGTAAGGGTACAGACAGCTTCTTTATGAATCTTCGGCATACCGTAGATTTGTGGTAGTACTGCCTCTGTAGTAATCGTGGCCTGTTTTGTATCTGGTAAGGGAGAAGACCTGGTTATTATCTGGGTTTTTTTTCCTTATAATATTATTGCTAGGATCTTTGTGCAATATTTTATAAGTGTTTGGGTGAAATAATTCCGTCATTTTTTGTTTGTAGTCAATTGTTGCAATCACTACAGTGGCGTTCCATTTATCGGCTTCTAAAATAACTATAGAAGGATCATTATTCAAATACTTTATTGCCTCTCTTTCTTCTACGATAGGTTCTGTGTAGTTAGCCTCTCATTACGTAGAATGCGTGGATTTTCGGTACGTATATCCTCAACTTTTGAAGATAGTAATACGTGAATTGCTGCTTCAACATGGGGAATAGTTTTTTCAGTCGGCACTTGTTTAGGCGTAATCGCAAAGTTGCCCCCTTTGACTAGTAGGGAAGTCTCGCCAGAGGACAAAGTTCTGTCACTAAGGTTGACCACTGTGCTTGTGTTGTCTAGTTGGTGAGTAGGTTGTCGTCGTCGAAATTTATGAAACATCTTATTATGTCTATTAACTGTAGTAATGTAAGAGTCCTCTGCTGTGTTGTACGTTAAACTATCTAGGCGTTCCATACGTTATAAGGGAGTGCCTTACTGACACAAAAATGCTACTGAAGCAATGTTTTATCATTAGAGGCTGTCTTTAATGTGCTTACGGATGCACTCCCGTAATAAAGCTTCTTCAGTGCAATTGTAGTGCTTTTGGCCTTGGTTGCTGAAAAGTGCCTATGTACCTTAATGATGTTTGGTATTATTCCAGTATCTCGGCACTGATCCACATAGTGGATATTGTGCCTACGCCCCGCAAGGCGCATTTCCGGGAGGAAGGATGAGGCGAGAGGAGACACCGGGCGGCCGGAACCAGGAGTGACGGCATAGAAATGGCAGGGTCCCTAAGTCAGATAGAGACTCCCCGTCGAACGGACAGCAGACCGGGGAACCCACTCCGCACAGAGGGGGTCCAACGTCCCTCAAGGGGGTCAGGATAACCCCGACAGCCAGCCGAAAGGCGAGGGACGAAGACGGAGACAGTTACAAAGAGCAGCCTTCTTCCCTGCCACACTGCACCGAAACACCATCGCCCACACTTCCAACCCTGAAAGAGACCAACGGATGAAAGATGAAGGGAAATGAGAATGGAGATGAAATGTAGGGACAGGAAATTCGGGGATGTGAGAATCCTCCCCAGCATTCACCTGGCGACCCTGGAAAAGCCCCCCAAAGAATCATGGGTCAGGAATGTCGGCCACAGGAATCGAACCCATGACCTCCCGAATACGAGCCACAGACGTGATAGTTTTGAAATTCTAATCTCTTTGTATGAACATGGGGAGGAAAGACAGAAGGAAAGAAACAAGCAAAAACAATAGCTATTTGCAGTTGAGAGAAGCTTAAGGTATTTGAAAATTCAAACTAATAACAAAGAATATTTCATAGGTAAAATATAAAAACGTTATTTGAATTAAAAATAAAAACGTTATTTGCTATAAATTTTGTGCTTTAACAAGATCTACAGTTGTCGTGCAGTAGGATTTTGTCTCTCTCTTACGATTTACTAATTATCAAAAGTAATTCACAATAAAGACAAATTTACAGACTACTCCTAGAAAATTAAAGATATACATTTTATTTATCATGAAAATAGCTTATACATATGTGTTTTAATCAAAACACTTAGTCATTTTTGAAAGAGTAAAATATTTCGAAAAATTGAAGTGGAGGATTCTCTTTAAAATCTCCGTGTCGCATTGTTGGAAGAAGCTGAACTTGAACACTAAGTTTAGTTTTTAATCAACTTCTTGTTTTTGAGTTATTCTGTTCGCGCGTGCGCGCGCGCGCGCACACACACACACACACACACACACTTGGACCTTTTTCTAAAAATAAATTCATTGAATTCAGGGAGTCACAATGACATTGAATTTTTAGGTGAAACTCAAGACTTTCTCTACTTACGTAACTACGTAGTAGAGAAAGTAAAAATGCCTACTTTGGATTCAGTGGGTTTCAAACGGGTATTTCCGGTCAATCTCGTTATTCAGTTTTTGGGTGGAGTAAAATACTTCCTCTACTTACTGTAACTACGTAGTAGAGAAGTTGAAAATGCTTTATTTGGATTCCGGGAGTCTCAAAACGTGTGTTTACGGTGAATCTCGTTACTCAATTTTTGGGTGGAATACAATACTTTCTTACCTCCTGTAGCTACGTAGTAGAGAAAGTAAAAATGCTTTCTTTGGCTTCAGGGGGTCTCAAAATGTGTATTCCCGGTGAATCTCGTTATTCAATTTTGGGAGGAACACAATACTTTCTCCACTTACTGTAGCTACGTAGTAGAGAAAGTAAAAATGCTTATTTTGGATGGTCTCAAAACGTGTATTGAATCTCGTTATTCAATTTTTGGGTGGAGTACAATACTTGCTCTACTTACTGTAACTAGGTAGTAGAGAAAGTAAAAATGCTTTCTTTGGTTTCAGAGTGTCTCAAAACATGTAATTGCGGTGAATCTCTTCATTGAATTTTTGTGTGGAATACAATAATTTCTCTACCTCTTGTAGCTACGTAGTGGAGAAAGTAAAACCGCTTTCTTTGGTTTCAGGGAGGTTCAAAATGTGTATTCCCGGTGAATCTCATTATTCAATTTTTGGGAGGAACAAAATACTATCTGCGTAGTAGAGAAAGAAAAATGCTTACTCTGGATGGGTCTCAAAACGTGTATTTCCGGTGAATCTCGTTATTCAATTTTTGGGAGAAACACAATACCTTCTCTATTTACTGTAACCACGTAGTAGAGAAAGTAAAAATGCTTACTTATGACGGGTCTGAAACCGTGTATATCCGTTGAATCTTGTTATTTAATTTTTGGATGGAATACAATACTTGCTTTACTTATTGTAACTACGTAGTAGAGAATGTAAAAATGCTTTCTTTGGTTTAAGGGAATCTCAAAACATGTACGTAATTCCGGTGAATCTCTTTATTGAATTTTTTGGGTGGAATACAATACTTTCTCTACCTCCTGTAGCTACGTAGTATAGAAAGTAAAAATGCTTTTTTTTTTCTTTTGGATTCAGGGAGTCTCTAAACGTGTATTTTCGGTGAATCTCGTCATTCAATTTTTGGGCGGAATACTATACTTTCTTTACCTCCTGTAGCTACGCAGTAGTGAAAGTAAAATGCATTCTTTGGATTCTGGGATGTCAAAACAAGTATTTTCAGTGAATTTCGTTATTGGATTTTTGGATGGAATACAATACTTTCCCTACTTATTATAGGTAAGTAATAGAGAGAGTAAAAAAGAAGAGTTGTAGTATAGATAAACGGCTGTTTGTCATTACGGCATCTTGCATGCAACCAAATAGGGAAAAGTGTAACTTAGACTGTAACTTGAAGTAATTTCTGGCGTAAATAATTGTTGTCACGATTAAGGTAAAGTGCCCAAAAAAACACACACACTTTATAAGGGCATTTTGATAAATAAAGAACATATGTTGGTTGATAATGGATAGAGAAAGTGGTAAGTTAATATTGAAAACCAAACCATTTTGTTTTAACGCTTGCTTATTGTACAACAATGTGATGCCTCTAATTCCTAAAAAATAGTTTGTATACTGCTTATGTCGCTGTGCTGCAATGTTATTGCTGCTTTCTTTTCACAGTTATTACTTGCTTACAGCCACGTCTAAGGGAAATGTGTTGGAATGATATCTTCTTTAGCACTATTACATTCTGTCACCTTGTAGAGGAGGGATGAGTTAAGGCACCTGGCATAACTTCTTGATAACACAGCCCGCTTATCCCCCCTCCCCCCAAGGTGGAACAGAAAACATTTGGAGCCATCTGTACAACACAGCAGAGGGCTCTTACGTTACTACAGTTAATAGACCTAAGAAGATGTTTCATAAATTTAAATGCCAGCAACCTGCACACCAACTAGACAACACAAGCAAGAGGCTTTTAATTACACCAGCTTAAAACCAAAAATATGGTGAAGGTATGTCAACGATACTTTTGTGATCTGGCCACATGGTGAGGAGAAACTTGTGCAATGTTTTGAACATCTAAATTAAGTCAGCCAGAATATAAAATTCACTACGGAGGAAGAATAAGATAAACATTGTGTTCTTGGACGTGTTAGTAACTAAAAAGGATGAACTGACTCTGGGACATACGCTGTACCGTAAACCAACCCACACAGATCGTTACATACAAAAAAGCTCTAATCATCACCCCCGTCAAAAGTAAACTGTACGTGCACTAACTGAACGAGCTAAACGCAATTGTGAGTCCACCACCCTCCATAATGAAATACAACATATACGGTAGGCATTTCAGAAAAATCTTCATGGGCTAAAAGAAATACAACGCGCTTTACATCCAAGAAGACCTAAGTATACCTACTCCAGACTTCCAGAGGAAGCAGAATTTAAACAACAAAATAAATCGTTCCTCCCCTACATAAATAAGTTCACTGACAGGATAGGCAGACTCTTGCAGAAAGTCAACATTAAGCCCATCTTTGTTCCAACCACCAAACTAAAACCGTGTCTCCGTTCAGTGAAAGATAAACAAGATTATCCACACACGTAATATACCGCATTCCCTACAGCTGCGCACAGGTTTATGTTGGCACCACAAAACGTAGTATCAATACAAAACTAAAGGAGCATAAAGCCTTTTGCAGATTAGGACAAACAGAGAAGTCTGCAGTAGCAGAACACGCACTATTACAAGGCCACGATATCAGATTTCAGGAGGCAGAAGTGCTCAACAAAACACCTTATCTACTATCATGCCAGGCTATATCGCGAGGCCATAGAAAGCATTAAACAACTTCAATAAAAAAGAAGAATTCACCCGAGTGCATAAACCTTGGTTACCGGCATTGAAAAAACTGCATGCAAAACCATAAAAATACACCCGCTCTAATTGTTAAATCCCAGGCCCGGTAGCGCAATAACTAGCCGTCATCCAATCAGATCAGTGCGCGTTGTACTGTCCCTGCTATAAATACAGATCGGTTACTGAATAATTAACTCGAAACTCTCATTCGCACGCAGGACTCCGAGTGACAACATGGGGAGGAAGAAGAGACACCGCCTCGACACAGCTGCAACGCCGGAGTCAACCACCGCAGCTGCCGGCAGCGCTCCGCCGCCTGAGCCGGCGCAGATCGACGCAGCTTCCGCTGCTGACACCTCTCCTGCCCGGGCTGCCAGCGAAGCCGGCGCCACACCAGTCTGCACCGCACCACCGCCGAGAACACCAACACCGGAAGTCCTATGCCGAGGTTGCTGCATCGCCACCGGGACACACCACGGGCCGTTTTGGCGCTTTTAGCGCGGTCGTCTGCGATGTCCACCGCCTCTTACCGGAGCGGATTGTCATGGAGGCCGCCCAAGCGCTCTGGCCTTCTCTCATCCGCGTCTCGAGAATCTCGTCCGGCAGAGGACCGATGCCACTGTTGCGCCTGACCTTTATGGACCGGGCGCACTACACCGCAGCCATCACGACTGGCCTCGCACTTCTAGGCCAGTCGCACCGCATCGAGGCAAGCCGCAGCGACCGGCATGCCCCTTGCCGCCGCTGCTGCCAATACGGACACGCAGCGGCCACATGCAAGGCTCAAGTAAGGTGCCACTACTGTGGCTTGCCCTCGATCAACGCAGTCTGCACCGGGCACAACTTGGCTTCTCGGCACCGCTACTGTGCTACCTGCAGTGGTGGTGACCATTTTGCCAGCCAGGCATCGTGCCCGCGCTAACCAAGGACACAGCAACTTCGCCATCAGCTAACTCCGCCTCCTGCACCGCCACTCAACCGTCCAGAACCAGCAGCGCAGACCACAAACCAGAACACCACCACGCCGAACTATCAGGAACCGAGCACTTCAACTACACACACATTACAACAACATGGGCCTTCCTGCACACCGGACTTCCAGAGCGCTCTTGAGGAGATACAACACACCATGCGTGACCTCGGCCTTCCCTCGAGGCGATGCACCGGACTTCCAGTGCGCGCCTTGCGGCATTGGAGGCCAAGCACCGCACCACCATTCGACACCTCTCAACGGTCGCCATCCAGTTCCTGCGACTTCGTCAGACAGTCCAGGACGACAACTGCTCGGAGGTGCTCGTATCGTGCCAGCGCAAGCTGATGCGCATCGAGCACAACCTCACGGTACCAGACAACTCCACGGACAGCGACTGCGACGACCGACCCACGCGGCTGAGTGCCCTTGAGGCCCAAGTTGCTGGGCTTCGAGAGCAGCACCGGGACACCGAGACTACCATTCTACAGAAGCTTCAAGAACTGCAGAACAACCACCAGCAGCTGCATGAAGGCTACATCTTTGCCGAGCATTCATGGAATCACACACGTCACTTGCCCAACTACCAAATCTGCCACTTGTACGACAAACTCATCGGCGCAGCAATCGCTGAGACAATTTAACTATGATTAAAGAGCAATTAATACTCCTAACCTTCCTTCACCTTAACCCCCCGGTGGCAGCCAGGGACTTGTGCCATGGCTGTACTCCAGGTCCTACAAACCGCTCCAGGCACTGACCGGCAGCTTGTACCAACATTTTACTAACGGAGGTGCTAACGCGGTACTCCCCCTACCTTTACCTATAACTCCTAAATCCTACTCAACACCTCATGAATATCCTTACCTATAACCTAAAAAAAAATTAACAGTTTGGTGATAGAAGCCGTTCAGTGTGTCCTCTGAAGATGCCCGCCGGAATGTCGGGCGAAACGTCAGGCGATGTTTTATCGTTTTGACCACGGCCATAATGCCCGGTTTGTTCTAAGAATTTCAATAATATTTTTTATAATGGCATAATAATGGCAAAAAGCGACCTAGAACTCTGATTATTTAATTTACTGAAGTTAGTGCATAAAACGTTATAATTTGATTTATGCATGTGTATAACTGGTTTACAAGTAGATAATGCGGGTAAAAGGATAATGATGAGATAATTTAGGAGTTAATTAAAAATATTTCTTCAAACTTCTTTGTAGAGTCTAAAAAGAAAATTAAGAAAGTTGTTTTGGAAGTAGGTCTTACAAAACTGTAGGATTAAGAGTTTTGAGTTCTCAGATTATACAAAATTCATTACAAATGAAGAAAACTTCAAAGCCTGTGGTACATTATAAGGATAAGGGCAATAGCCACCTGACTATGCACTCAACACAAAAAGTTAAAGCTGACCTGTCTCATCCCTAGTTTGGGACATGAATTCATAAACTTAATGATGCCAGGTAGCCTGACAATATCCACCTCTTCACCCAAGCAACCCTTTCCTGTCTAATCATTAAATAGAAATGTGATTTTTTCCCCAAGAATGTAAATAAAGGATATACAAATTTACTTTTATTTCTGAGTTTGATAGTGAAATTTCTGATGTTTGGAAAGTTATCCTAAGGTAAATTGTCAATAATACAACACCCTTTATATACTCAATGAAAGTGCAAGAAAATGATTAAATAAAGACGTAAAATAAAAAAGTCCTAAAATAAAAAATGGCATAAAATAAGTAAATAATTACCTAACAAATATGCATTTTCATATTCTGGGGCCCATGATAAGGATTTATGTTCACATTAGCAATGCATATGATGCAACAACTAAAGGATGACATGTCATTGGAATCCGGGTCCTGATGATAAGTTTGCATACTTAGAAATTATTTCCATATTAAATTGATATACGAGTGCGAAATAGTTATTAAATGTATTATAGTACTGTGTTACGAGGGCTGTCCCAGAAGAACCCGACCTAACAAAGAAAACACAAAAATTTTGGGGAAAAACATCTTTATTTCTCTACATAGTCTCCTTTCAGTTCGATACGCTCTTCCCAGCGATGTTCATAGCATCCTTACACTGTTTATAGTGAGAACCGTCGAGTTCTGCAAAATAGCCATCAACTGCAAACTCCACCTCTTCATTGTTGGCAAATCTTTTACTACCAAGCCATTTCTTCAACTTTGGAAACAGAAAATAATCAGAGGGGGCTAAGTCGGTCTAAGTCTGGCGAATAGGGTGCATGAGGAAGCAATTCGAACTTTAACTCATTGATTTTGGCCATGGCGATAATGGATGTGTGAACTGATGCATTGTCTTGGTGAAACAAAACTTTCTTTTTCGCTAAATGCGACCGTTTTTGTTTGATTTCATCATTCAAACACTGCAATAAGTTTGCATAATACTCGCCATTGATTGACTTTCGTTTTTGAAGATAATCAATGAAAATTATCCCACCCGCATCCCAAAAAATTGACGCCATGGCCTTAACTGCAGATGGAACTGCCTTCGCCTTCTTTGGGGCCGATTCTCCGCTTTCAATCCACTGTTTTGACTGTTCCTTCGTGTCAGGTGTGAAGTGATGGACCCATGTTTATCCATGGTTATGAATTGACGCAAAAACTCGGCTTTATTGCAGCGAAACATCGCCAAACGCTCAACTGAAACATCCTCACGACACTGCGTTTGTTCCATTGTGAGTAAACGCGGCACCCATCTTGCGCACAGCTTCCTCATGTCTAAATTTACAGTTAGTGTGCGATGTACAGCACTTTTTGAAATGCCTACGAAATCTACTAGGTCGCGCATTTTCAGTCGACGGTCATCCAATATTATTTTGTGGATTTTCTTCCCCATTTCTGGCGTCGTCACCTCATTTGGTCGACTACTGCAATGTTCGTCTTGGCAGCTGGTACGGCCTCCCTTAAACTCTGCCACCCAATATTTTACTGTTGTAAACGAAGGACCAGACAGCCCATAGTAGAATCTAGCTCAGCTTTAATATTAGTTGGACCTTTCAAATGAAAGTATTGTATCACATAATGATGGCCAGTTTTATCCATGTTTACAAATTCGCTGAGAGAGTTCACTATTAATGGCTGCCAAACAATTACTAAACAACGTAGCATCGTCCAACTTAAAACTTAACCTTTGTAAGGGTGGTACTTCCTACAATAGTATTTTGGCTCGACCCCTTGCCTTTCTGTTGCCTTATTACACATCTATGTTCTACCGCGTCATAGGCCTTTGTGTAATCTATGAATGCTAGGCATAGAGATCAGTTGAATTTATCTGATTTTTGGATGAATTCTTTGACCGTCTGTACATGGTCTACCGCAAGGGTGGCGAAAACGCCTTCCTTCCGCGAGTCACCAAATATGCAGCACGCACTGCATCACTCAGCAGCATGTGAAAAAAGGGACAGTGCCAGAGATGGAACAGCGTCTGCGAGTCAAAATGTCTCGCGAGTCCCGTTTTCGCCACCTCTGGTCTACCGCGTTGTAGTCTACGTGGAAGCCTGCTTGATCGGGCGGTTGACTCTCATCTACAGTCCTTGTTATTCTTCATGTAATTATTTTTGAGAAGAGTTTGTAAAGGTTTGACATTAGACTCATGGGTCTGTAGTTGTTTAGATCGTTCTTGGCGCCTTTTTTGTGTAATAGTATGATTTTGCTTATTTTCCACTGTTCTGGCAATTCCTCGGTTTGAAGGATGTTGTTGAAGGTTTCTGTGAGCGGTTTCAAGACTTTTGTTCTCCCCATCTTCAGAGGTTCATTCCGTATGCGGTCTTCGCCTGGTGTTTTGAAGTTCTTCGAGTTCCTCAATGGCTGCTCTCACTTCACTTTATAATTGGAGGAACCTCCCTATCGCCGATGTTTCTTGGATGGCTCTTAGTGGTAAGCGTGTGGTTTTGTATAGAGTTTGTGTATAGGAATTGGTAGAAGCTAGTTGCTGCTGTTATGATGCCTACCGTTGAAGTTTTTTCTCTCATGTTTGTCCTTTTACGCCCAGAATCCATTGCCTTCCTCTGTTCATCTGTCGTTTTGGTTTCCTTGTTGAGTTGGTCGTTTCCAGGATTTGTGTAGTTACTCTTGTGTTATAATCACGTAGGTCTTTGCGAATCTCTCTCTCTCTCCGTTATTTTGTCGATCTCCGCGTAAAGTTCCCTGTTGGTTTTGCTGTCATCTCTTGTGCGTATAAGATTTTTTCCCTGCTCCGTTAGTGCGATTGTGTTATGGTTTAGTTTTTCAATGTGTACTTTCTCCTGAATCTTTTCCCTGCTGTGTTGGTTGCTTGATGAATGGATTCTACTAGTAGTTGTATAGGCTCTGAGAATCTGCCCCTAGAGTTTCTTGCTTTTTCAGGAACTGTTCCTGTGGAGCTTTGGTGTATTTTATCTCGTCCATTTCTTCCGCGAAAGTCGTTAGAGAATGTTTAAAATTTCTTCTTTTCGGTTTGATATTTACAGTGGCTCTTACCAGTCTCTGGTCTGTTGAGAACTTTAGGTTTTGTGCTACTTGTATGTCCCCTATTCCCGCTAGACTGTCACTTAAGATGTGGTCTATTTGGGTTTTTGTTGTGCCGTTGGGGTGACGTCATGTCCATTGTACACTCTTGTGTTTTCTAAAGAATGAGTTGAATATTTTCATTCTTTGCTCTGTGGCAAACTGTACTAATCTCTCCCCTCTGGCATTTCTCTCTTCATGCCCGTATGGTCCAACTGGCAACTTTTGTTGCCTATTTTGCTTTTGAAGTCTCCCATGATGAAGTTCACTTGTGCTCTGGTTTTTCGATTGTGTCTTCTAGCAGGTCGTAGAAATATTCGATTTCTTCTTCGCTACATTCCGCTTTGGGGGCATATATCTGAATCACTGTAGTAGCAAATTTGTTGGATTCTATTTTTAAGACCATTATTCTTTCAGATATTCCAACTTTTTCTTTTATCATATATTTTATGTATTTTGTTTTAGAAAGCGTACTCCTCTTTGCCCTTTAGTCTGGCCTTTATAACAGAAAATATCGCCATTGTCTTCTTGTGTAGTAACTTCACTCACTTCTCTTATCTCATTGAGACCCAGGATATCACAAGGAAAGTTCTGTAGGGCAATGTTTAGTTCTTCTCTTCCTTCTGTTATGAGAGTATTAACGTTCAGTGTGGCTATTGTTGCTTGGGCCTCAGGGCTGTGCTGTGATGGTCTCCGGGGTTCTAGGTATTCTGTTGTGAAGAAGATCCTTCCAATTTACCCAATTGTTGCCTATCATTATTTTCTAGTAGCCTATTTTTATCTCGTTTCCTTTCTCTCTCTCTTCTCTTGCTCTTTTCTTTAGTTCTCTTTGTATGTCTCTTGTTTTATCATATCGTCGTCGATAAAGCAGTCCAGGCCTCTCAATTTGTTTTTGTTCTTCATAATGGATATTTTGTAAATAATAAATATAAATATTTTTAGTTAGCATTATGAAAATTGTTTTAAAGATTTTAAACGTAAATAACATTGATTTCTAAGTTTTAGCTCTGACATACCCTACGTGCGGGTTAAAACTTATCTTCACAAATGTGCGCCATGTATGTAATTTTGATACAATTTACATTCTAGATTAGACTAGCTCCCTTAAGTTGGCCTAACTCACTACAGGCTCTACAGATTGATATGTTATGATATGACATAATATGTATGTTTCACACAGTGACTCTATTCTTACTCTACTTTTCTCCGCCGAAGTTACATTCAATACTGTGACTAATGCGTTTACTGTTTTTAATAATTTTTTTTACAGACCCAGTAGGACTCGCTGCAATAGATACTATCTGGCCACTCCTGCAAGAAGTGAACGATAGAGCGCTACTGTTTAGGCGTGGATATCGTGTGGATATTCAGATATGCTGGAATGCGTTCATGAAAATCTGAATGACGAAAAGTATATTGAAACACGCCATTATGTTTCCCTCCCGTCAGCCCTAGAGTATTATCTATTCCAACAACATAACCATTTGGTATACGTCGGCCGGAGTTCAGAACTGACTTTCGGAAAACATGGACGTCTTTGAGAAAATGTCATGGCCTCCGAAATCACCAGATTCGAATCCCATAAAGTATGTTTGGGCGAAAATAAGGAGTATGCTTCTCGGCGCCCCAGGATCACTAATGCTATGCGCTCTGGTATGTCATAAGACACTTAGGAATCACTAGCAGAGAATGTCATGCCTCGAAGTTCGAGAGCAGTGATAGAAAATAGTGGGGTCCACACAAAATATTAGACGTGTATTTTGTTGTTCTTTCTAATTGCCTTAGTTTAATCAGATTTGTTTCTCTCTCTCTTTCTCTCTCTCTCTCTCTCTCTCTCTCTCTCTCTCAGTCGCTTATATTTAAAAGTGACTGGAGTTCAGATCACTATGTAGAATTAAGGGAATTATAACAGCAGATAAATAGCTCAGAATCATAGAATGAATACAGGCCTTAAAGATAATGTGTATAAATGTATAAAGTGACAACATGAAGAGTGCATGAATAAAAAATACATGCAAATAGCCTGGTTTAAACCATCTATTCAGGAAACACACTGAACTTCAAACCTAGAATGCTGGCGCTTAATCCACTTCTGTAACGAAAAGTGCTATTCACTCTTTATATGTTTACGTAACTGAAGGTTCAAATTGAAGTGTTTGGATTTCTATTTGAGTATTTACCTGTGTGTTTTTGTGAAAGACTATTCTTTGAATTACTTTTCCGGTGGTTATTTTGTAATATATCATAATATTTGGCACTGTAACTGAATTATATATGTTGATTTGCAGTGTGAACCAAGCCTTGATAGCTTCATATATTTCTGTGAGGCTGTACAGATATTTTGAAGTTTTACGGCAGTCAATCTTTTTTCCAGTACTGTAGTGAAATTTGGGAACTTGTACATAATTTTAGCATTAGAATTAGTCATCTGCTGTTTTATTTTATAAGTCACTCTGTAGCCTGACAGTGCTTCATACTTGCAATTTATGTCTACAAGCAACAAAGTTAGTATTAATTTTACTATTTTTTTTATTATTATTATTATTATTATTATTTTTATTATTATTATTATTATTATTATTATTATTATTATCATCATCATCATCATCATCTCATGAATACTAAAACAATTACTTTTAGTACGCACACATACTTTTCAGAACATAAACCAGGAACTAACAATTAGCTCTGTTGTGCATTCATATTGTCAGTTTTCTGCAGTTTAAGATGATAAATATAATATTTAGATCAGGACAGGCTTTTTTCCATTTCAGTACAACTAAACTGGAAATTTCAGAGATTTTTTTCTTTATGAATGATATTTATTTTTGTGTATTTAATAAAATACTGCAGCAGGAAGATGTTTTTGTTATTAAGGAAATGTAACATGTGAGTGCTACCAAAGATATTAACAATTCAAACTTCTTAATGCCTACCCTGTTTTCCTCTGTGAGATCATGTTAACAAATAATATTAATACACATGTGACTTTCAATTACAAATAACATAGTAGAGACAGTATCTTACCACGGCCATTACTTTTCTTTTGATATGCATCATCAATGTATACATCTCTTGTCAGGCCAAAATCAGATATCTTGCATACTCTTCCTGTTGCTAATAAAACATTCCTGGCAGCAAGATCCCGATGCACAAGCTAAAAATAAGTAAGTAAATAAACTAGTTGTTGTCTAACCATTGAATACAGCATGCAACAGATAAAGTCAAATATAAATTTACACTATTCAGGGATTGTTCGTAAATTCAAATTATAGAATGTCTTTTGTTCTATAGCAAGAATGCCCAGTTTGTATTTATAATCTTGGAACCTTGCCTTGTAGACCTACTGTCATGGGTTATGTGGATTATTTTACCATGTTTACTTACTATATAGTAGCATGTTGCTTCGGTGGTGGAATGTAAGAAATACAGTTGTTTATTAGGCATTCAATGCCTTACCAAATTATCTCCTTGATTTATTACAGGCGTTTCATAGTGTATCTCATGTACAACTACTAGATAAGTTACAGAAATATGGCATCAGATGTAAATTCTGAGAAATTTAAATGTAGTTTCTACTAAATTCAAAACAATGCACTGTAATCCATTACCAGCAAAGACATGCAGTAAAATCCACATATGAAGCAATGAATTAAAAAAAATGAAGTGCCACAAGGATGTGTACTTGGACCACTCCTATATCTCTTTTGCATAAATGACCTTCCCAAATCAGCAAATTATAATATAATTTCATATGCTGATGATACCACAGTAACGTTTGCAAATCAAAATGTAAATACATAGTTTAGATAAATTAATTACCACATAAATATAAGATATTTATAATTACCAAAAATAGAATCCAAAAAAAAAATTCCAAAAAAAGGCGATCATGTTTCAACACTAAAATTTAGGTCAAAAAGTGAAATTTTAAATGTGAAAATAAATGAGTATATTGAAAAATTGGAAAGTATGAAATCTCTGGGAGTAATTGTTGATGAAAACATGATATTTAAATTCCACATTGAACAACCATGTAAGAAAATTTGTAATTATATTTATTCAGAAATTTGGCAAAATTTCTAAACTGAAATTATTTAAGATGGTACACATATTATGGACTAATTCACCCATACCAATATGGAATCAAGGTGTGGGGTAGTTCAGGTATAATAAAATATGTAAAAAGATTACTAGTACTGCAGAAGAAATATACAAGATATATTTTTAAAGTAAATAGTAGATTACCATCTAAAGATATTTATGTCAAAGTAAAAATATTAGCTATTATTTCTTGTATGTATATAAAGTAATAAAGTATGTTGTAAGCAAGTATGCTATACAGATAAGAGGTAGTCACAAATATAGTGCAAATAATAAAGCTATAGAGAAGGATTCCCTCACAGTAACCAGAATCCTATATAACAAGCTACCAATGAATTAAAAGTGGTAAGTGCTAGCTTGTTTTAAAGCAAGTTAAAGCATACATAATAAAAGAGAATGCTTGTGTACAATAGATGAGATGAATTATAAATAAATTTGTAATTATTACTTAACGAAGGTTATAGCCACTTTATTATTATTATTATTATTATTATTATTATTATTATTATTATTATTATTATTATTATTATTATTATTATGCATTATATTTTTATAAAAATTTTAAGATAATGCTTAACTATGGTTATCTTATGCAATATCCATTCAAATCTTTGATAATGCTGACTACAAAGTTTTATTCTGAAAACTGTTCTATTACAAAATTCAGAATAGCAATGTGCAGCTTTTTACATCATAGTTAATTAACAGAAAATATGAACAGTATATATAAACCCAATCTTAAGAACTGTGTGCATGGATCCTCAGTTCTATGTTATACCTAGCCATTAAGAATAAACTTATAGCAAACATCAAATGCTATTAGTATTGTTTGTATAATGATAATACTACATACATAAATATTTGCAGTATTCTAACTAAGTTTTAAATATTGCCAAAGCATGACAACATCAAGCAAAACAATGCTTCCTGCCAATGAATTACTTTTAAATTTTAATGCGAATAAATCTATTAATTTTACTTTGAACTTTTTTCATATAGAAAAGAACATAAATTTGTTTGGGATTGTTCTGATAGTAAATTTATTTGTCAACATTGCAAATATGTAAGTTTGGCAGTAAGTTAATGACATTTTTGTATGTAAAGTACAATGTAAATTTAATGAAACACTCTAAGGCATTGCTGATTACAGTAGCTGACACAATGAATAATCATACATACCTAATAAGTAATAACACTAACAATCACCAAGTAGTAGTTAGTTATCAAAACAGGGACATTTCCTATAACATATAAATGTTTTACTGGCTAAAAATCAATCAAACAAACATAAAATCCTAAAAAGTGGTATTTTATATCTATGTAGTGAACTAGATTTAAACATTTTCTAACAACTATCTACTGAAAACCTTTTTCATTTCATATATGCACTGTATTAGAAAGCATCTGAATTAGTAGAGGTTAGTTCTCATTGTTACAGCATAACAAGCATTTTTAAATTTTTGCGACAGAGTATAAGCAAATAATCCACTGTTAAAGCAAAGATCAACATGATGAAGTACAGGCAAAGAATTTCTCAAAAGGATAGGAAACAATGTATGATGGATTAAAATAAGATTTAAATGGAGAACAAGTCGACTCTACAAAAATGCCGTTTATTAAAGTTCCATTTTGCTAAATGCGTTTTATTATAGATCCATTTTGCTTTATTTCAGTAACTCATTAGTGACTTAGATGTATATTCTGTTATGGAGACTTAATTAAAATGAATATAGTTTTGCACTGTGAATATAGATTTCTCTTGGCTTTAAACATTAATGACACAAATAGTAATAATCTTTACCTTTATTTCAGATAAGTAAGCCATGCCTCTACTGATTTGCCAAGCAAATGTGAGAATATCACGTGGAGTGACATCTTGGTTTGAAACCATTGGCTGTGTAGAGGTGCTGGGCCCAGGCAGGGGTTCTTCAGATCCCAAATTTCTAACTTTTCGTAAGTAACACCTATGGGTAAAGAATTAATAGACTTAGAGCACAACAACCACATACCTTACCATATAAAAACCCAAACATATGTTACCCTCTGGTTCCTGAGGTCGCAGTTTCAAACCTGGCGGAGGACGATGGATTTTTTTTGGGGGGGGGGGGTAAAAATTCTTAGCATGACTTCCTTGGAGGTGAAGTAAAGCCAGTGGCCCATGTCATAGATTTATGGCACATAAAAGAACCTCAAACCTGATAAAGAGGTCTTTGAGCAAAATTTCTGGTCTTTCATGCCCAATGTAGAATGGGACACTAAGAACCATAGTGTGTCCATAAATAAAAATTGAATTTTTTTCCAAACATGCATTAGTAGGTACTTCATGAAATGTTATTTAATATGGTCATTTTGATGGACCTAGCTTTAATAATTAAGAATACCTAATAAGTAGGGCTAGGATTTCTATGATAGAGCATATATTTTTTGGTAGGACTGACATGCTCCATAAATACATATAAATGCTTCTTATGAAACGGCGAAATCAATTAACCTAATTTGTTAAGTCATATTTTTGCATATATGCCCATTTCTCTCTGATAGAGCATATTTTAGTAAGTAAATGGTCATATTCGTCATATTTTCACTCTTTCAAGAAGAAAATAACTTTCTCATGCAATTTATTTCTTCCGTGTTACATTTCTCAGAATTGCACACCTCATTTTGTTTCCTGAAAAATGGCAAGTATCTACCTTCCTTCCCTGTTTCCTTTGAATTCACAATATGGACTTCACCCTTATGCATCAGTGAGTTTGTGTAAGCTATTGTTACTCTATGAGCAGGTAGCTGATGAAGTCTTAAGTCTTGACCCTGGACTGCAGACAAGTGTCTAATTCACTCATTGTGTTATTCAGTCTTATTGAAGTCGTAAGCGTGTGCAGTACAGTTCAGAAAAAATGCCTAAAGTGAAGCAAAAAGTCCAAGTAAAACTAAAAAACTTGTGTCTCAATATGGTGAGAAAGTATTTTCAAGTGATGGTAAAATACTGTATTGTAAACTGTGCGATGTAAGACTAACTGCAGAGAAGTCATTTAACGCTCAGCAGCATGTGGCAACAGATAAAATACAAACGTGGAGTACAACGGATTGAAAATCAAAAAACACTACAGCAAATGCTCCTAGGGGAATCCCGCTAGTCTTATTTACCATTCTGTGAAGAACTTTGTACAGCTTTCCTTTGTGCTGATATTCCCTTAAGTAAACTAAATCATCAAAAATTTTGTGAATTCTTAGAAAAATACACAGGCAAATCTCTTCCTGATTCTTTCACATTAAGAAAGAACTTTGTCAGCCGAAGCTACGAAAAAACAGCAACAAATCAGACAACAGCTTGTAAATAAAAAGATTTGGGTATCAATTGATGAAACTACAGACTCTATGAGAAGATATATTGCAAATGACATTGTGGGAACTTTGGAAGAAGATGGTCTAGGCGAAAAGTTTCTAATAAACTGTGAAGATTTAGAAAAAGTAAATTTTTCCACCATTTCTAAGTTGTTTGACAGATCTATGGCTACCATATGGCCAGAAGGTGTTAAGCATGACAATGTACTTCTCTTCGTAATGGATGCTGCACCTTATGTGATGAAAGCTGCCGATTTTCTAAAAGCATTGTACGGTAAAATGGTGCATGTGACTTGTTTAGCTTACGCCTTGCACCGAGTTGCAGAGGAGATTCGTAGTAAATTCAGTGACGTTGAAAATTTTATTGGTGTGTCAAAAAGGTATTTTTGAAAGCCCCTTCACGTGTTGCAGCATTTAAGTTGTTAGCTCCAGACATTCCCTTGCCACCATCTCCCATTTGACAAAATGGGGGTCCTGGATTGATGCCTGCAACTATTACTGCCAGAACTTCAACGTTGTGAAAAGCATCGTTGATTCATTCGATAGCAGTGAAGCTACTTCAATTGGACTAGCTCAAGAATTAATGTCTAATGGTGAAATTTCAGGCAAACTTTCATACATAAAATCAAATTTTGGATTTATTCCTGCTGTCGTAATTGCTTTGGAGGAATCAGAAATGCCACTAGTGAAGCAGATAGAACAAGTGAAAAAAGTTGTGAATAAATTAGAGGGTGTTTGTGGTAAAGTGGGAAAAGAAGTGTCATAGAAAATGGAAAAGGCGTTAGAAAAAACAAAGGGGTAAAGTGGGAAAAGAAGTGTCAAAGAAACTGGAAAAGGCGTTAGAAAAAACGAAGGGTATCATACACTGTGTTCCATTCCAATGATTTTGTTAGGTGAAAAGTTCTCTCTTAATCATTCAGATTTAGATTCAAATGATATTGTTCATTTTAAATAAGCTCCTCTTGAGTCAGCTGAAGTAGAAAGGAACTTTTTGAAGTACAAAGCTTTGTTGGCTGACAATAGGAAATCTTTTTCATTTGAAAATTTGCACAAGGTATTCATTGTGTATTGCAACTCAGAGCTTATATGAAGTAGAATGAGGATATAAAAAGCACATAGGTTAACTATGTTCCTATAATGTTAATAAAAATCATGCGAATGTCAAATTGCATAGTTTTGATTGCTTCTCATGTGCATTTTATTCTCAAATAAATAGTTCATTATCAAAACTGACTTACTAATTTATTTTACAATAGAAAGTTTACCTCATTTTAATATTGTTAGGTCATATTTATTATGTTATTGTGCATATTTTGCTAAATGTTTGGTCATAAGAGCATATTTGTTTGTGCATATTATGGCGATTTTTAGGTCATAAATATCCTAGCCCTACTAATAAGTCATTTAAAATTTGAATCTGATTGGAGACAAACAGTAAAATTTTGTTTATTTGGTTTGTTGCCCTTCTTTTGTTTTAAATGCAAATTTGGATCCTAATTTAATCATTTTGTGTGTAATATTTTATACCATTCTTAGGGTGTAGTTAAGCTTTACTCTCTCATCTAAGCACACATTGACTTGGGAAATAATATTGGAGCAGAATATTATTCATTAACTTATGTTTTGAGAAAGAATGGCAAACACTTGTACAGGTAACAGCAGAAAACTAATATGGTATTTATATAAAACTAAAGAGTATAACTAACTACATATAACAGATCAAACAGAATTATTAGGTAGAAAAATATTCATACCAATAAAAATGTATTGAATTTTATAACAGTTTAAAACTATGCAACATTGAATAAATTGCAACAAACCAAAATTGAAACTACATACTTACAAATGATTAAAGAGCTTAGGGAAGGCAATTAATTAATAGAATATCCTTTTTGATGCTGTGGAAAGGCAGTTATAAAATCGATTTTTTTTTGCTAATCTTTTATTAATATCCTTGGATTTGATTTCTCTGTAAATCTCCATTATGCACAATGGTAAGCTAGAACATTTTGCATTTTTCAGTCACCCAGAATGTAGAGCCATTTGTGCCAAATCAAAGTACATATCACATAACACTGTTGCAAAAATATAACCAATCTTAACACTACACCCTGGCACATATATAATCTAGTGTTCAGTAATTTTCCAGCTACTGGGAGGATTGAAATTTCTTGGAAATCCCCCCCCCTATCTGTAGTCTTCATTTATTCTGGATAAAGCTGGAAAGACTGTTTGCTGTAGTCTTCATTTATTCTAGATAAAGCTGGAAGGACTGTTTGCTACAAGGTCAGGTAGACTTAAAAGATACTCCAGCTTGTTAACATCAGCTTATTTAAAGTATATCAGCGGAATTATAATTCTCTTAACCCTCCGTCAGGCGCGCGCGTTGGTAGAGCGCCGTTAGTCGCGCGGGGCCTAGTAGACCCGCGCTATATTTTTGTTGTTATTGTTTGTATTTTTGTTTTCTTTCGTTTATTTTCTTTTTTTCCTGTTTTACCTTTATTTAGATTAAGCCTACAATGCTTTCATTAATAGGTATTATCTTACAACATAAAAACACAAGCTAAAATATGAGTACATATACGTTATAAATTGCATTACTTATGATCTTAAAACTTAAAGAATTTGACGGTATTATAGTCTATTTAGAGGAGTCTGTTATTTAATTGATAATCCACACTGAACCTTAAGTATAAAGAAATACATTGTCATTTCCAGGTATACATACAACTTGTAATTTCAAATGTTCAGTTACTCAGAATCAGCTAGTATTTCACCCGCGTTTTCCCCGACTAAGTAACTATCGCAAATAATGTTAGCATGTTTGCTCAAACACAGGGGGGTGTTGCATTTCCCACATGCATATTTAGTTTTGCAGTTCATTTTGTCTTTGTTGCAGGGTTCACATCGTTTCCTTTTCAATGTGCATAGTGGTGTATTTGACAATTCATCTACGCCGGATTCTTCAGGTTTATATTTTGTCAAAAGGTCTTTCAAATCACCGGCTAGATTTGATGCTGTTGCTCTCCTTTGTAGCTGTTGCAACAGTAAGGCTAAAGATAGTGCTTTCAAATACTCCTGCCTTGTGGAATATTTATTTTGGTTTCCAAGGAAGATAACCCTAGAATTAATACCTGCAATGTTCAAGATATGGTAAAAAATTACCATGGGCCACCTTCTCGTTGTTCTGGCTACATTGTATGTAGCACACAATTTATCTACTACATCAACTCCAGATTTAGTGTCGTTGTAATGCAGGATTATTTCAGGCTTTTTCTCAGCACCTCCTGAAGACTGTGTGGATAAAACATTTAGACTTGAGAGCAAAACTACCGTTTTACCCTTTTTTGGAACATATGAATCAAGCGTTTAATTTTTTGTGAAGCCAAATATGCTTTCGTACTGTCTGCGATCTTTTGGAGAAGTGAAATTAGTGGGTAACTCTTTTTTGTTCTTTCGCACTGTACCGACGAAAGAAAGTTGTCTTTTGCGCAATTCATTCACCAACGATACACTGGTAAACCAATTATCTGCAGTAACGTTTCGTCCAGTGCCAGAGATTGGTTCAGTTAGTCTCAGCACTACAGCCTCTGCCGAGTTAGTTTGCAAATATGGTCCGTCCGGCTGCTGTCCACAATAAATCTCCATGTTAGTTGTATAGAACAGTTTTGCATCACTCAAACAGAATATCTTTATGCCATGCTTGTTTGGCTTGGATGGTATATATTGTCGAAAATCACATCGACCACGAAATGCCGGCAACTGTTCGTCGACAGTGACATTTTGTCCAAGAGAATAATGGTTCCGACAGTTGTTCAGAAACAATGTAAACATTTCTCTAACAGCAGCCAATTTTTCCAATCTTCGGCGCTCCAATCTTGAACTTTTGTCATCAAAGCGAATACAGCGTATTAAAACTGAATCGTTTTTCGGACATAGCCATTCAGAATAGAGGAATTCCAAGATCGGTTCTCCAAAAATCGTGAATATTCTGGCGTCCACCACGAAAAATTCCTGCCAGGTACAATAAGCCTAAGAAAGCGTTTATTTCTATTACATCTGTAGGTTTGCTGTCTCTTTCAAGATCAAATTTGTGCTGCACACTGCTAGTGAAAGTATTTGAGCTTTCAATAATCAAATCAACTATATCTTCGGTAACAAAAAGGTTCCAACAATCAATTTCCGTTTTCGCATTTTTGGCAACCCCTACCACACCAGGAACTTTGGTCAATATATTGTGAGCCCTTGTCTGTGTTATTTTCAAAGGTGTTTTTTTTCCATTTTGTTCCATCTCTTCCTGTGAATAACAACAGAATGTATTGTCAATAATAATAATAATAATAATAATAATAATAATAATAATAAGAAGAAGAAGAAGAAGAAGAAGAAGAAGAAGAAGAAGAAGAAGAATTACTATGATACGCATATGATGTTACCTATAAAATACATGTTATCACACAAGCTGCTTTCATCGTCTTCCTCTTCATCTTCATGGTCAGTTTCTGAATCTAAATATCTCTTTTCGAGTTTATCTTCTGAATCAGAGTCATCTTATTCATATAAGTTGTCATTCACGGGCAAGGCATCATCATCGCAAAGTAGGCGATGTACTTCTTCCAAATCATACAGATTTTGTAGATCGTACCTTTTACTCGTATTCATGACGAAGCAGTAACAGCTCCTTGCAATAGCAAAGCAATATTGCACAAAGCTAATGAGAAACAAATCTGTCAACAATATGTAACGAGAGCAGGCGCGCGGGGCCTGGTTGACCCGTGCGACACGTAACTGCTGATTATTCTATCCTCCAGCCAAACAAATAAACAGACAAGGCTATCACTGCAGCAAATAATCGCGCAAGGTGTAATGTTAGATGTCCTAGTCAGGCAATTGCATAGGTGCGTTCGTTCGAAAATTATAACATTTATATAATGCCAGGGGTCTCTCGGGCCCCTAGCGACTGACGGAGTGTTAAATCATATAGTGGTTCTGGAGTTAGACCAGACTAAATTCACAGCCACCTTGAACTGAGGAACATTTGCCACATTCATCATCCAGTTTATATATAAACAGCCAGCATGATAGGGCCATTGCAACTTAAATTTACTCAACAATCTATGGATTATTAATTTATGGTTTACCTACATTACAACAGATGTTGTAAAAGACAACCTTGATTAGTGAACACATTCATTATAGGTATCTCTACTCCAAGTGAGTTTTTCTTCATTCAACACAAAGCATTGTTGAACTTATAATTTGTTCAAGGAAAACCTTGTACATTTGTCTGTATCATAAGATTATGCATAACTTTCCTGTTTAGAAACGAAACCTCTTTAAGATTACAGTGCAACTTTCTTCTGATACATTCTTACTAAAGAGTGTTTCTCACATACATCATGTATAAAAGTATATTACTGTAAGATATACTGTACCAAAATGTATTGACACCAATACTGTATCCACAAGTAACTATAGAAATAATGCTTCTGACATCAACAATAGTGCTGATGATAATAATAAAAATAAAAGAGGCTTAAGAAACAAAGTAGACAAACTTACTATAAGTCTTAATACTGAAAACCCCCTGCCACACACTTTATGCATATCCAAACTCCACTTAACACAACAGGAATTTCAGCCAATTTTATTTCATATCTTTTAGCAGCAGAGTTTTCAAGAAAAAACTTAGTTTGTATATATGTTAGAAATGATGTGACTTATAAAGTTTTGGATTTATCCAAGTTTTGTAGTGAACAAAACCTTGAACTCTGTGCAGTTCAGCTAAATTAAAGTAAATTGAATTTAACCATAGTAGCCCTTTTTCAATCTCCCTTGGGCAATTCAAACCAAAAAGAGAATTAATCATATGTGGCGATATAAATGTTGATTATTTGAAACCTAGTCTTCAAAGGGAACAACTAAGCTCTTTACTTACAACATATCACATGACACATACAGTAAACTTTCCAACAAGAATCCAAAACAGCACTTCTACAGCTATAGATAATATGTTTGTAAATTCAGATAGCATTAATTTTTGCAATATCTCATCAAAATCTAATGGCCTTTCAGATCATGATGCACAAGTTCTACACATTAAAAAGTTAAATTTAAAATCCAAACCTAAATATACTTATAGAAATCTAGGGAATTAAATGAAAATACTCTGAATGAGTATAGTAAAAAACTTAAACTTGAATCATGGAATCAAACTTACCAAACGAATGAAACCAACAATAAATATAACAGCTTTCTTCAATGTTCCAAAATCTACTTCAACACTTGCTTCCCAGTCAAGTTAAACAACATATCTAACTTCAAAAGAGAGGTTGCCTGGATCACTTTAGGAGTTAGGACATAATGCAGATGTAAAAGAGAATTATATGAGGAAGTAATAATTAGTAATAACATAGATTTAAAACAATACTTCAAAAAATATTGTAGGCTTCTAAAGAAGGTAATAAAAGCAGCTAGAATATTGCATTATAATAAACAGATTCAACTCTCTGACAATAAAATAAAAACTACTTGGAATATAATAAAAAGAGAAGCGGGTAAATACTCATTGCAAAATGTCCTAATAACAATAAACATTGATAATCAAGAAATTAGTAAACCTCATGAAGTTGCAGAAATTTTTAACAAATTCTTTTTGGATGTAACAAACAAATTAAGTATTAATTTTGGAAGTAAAGAGGCAGCTTTGGAATTTCTAAGATCAAATTTCACTAATGAAGTGCCTGAATTTAAAGCTAATCTGACAACGCCTTCTGAAATAAGCAAAATTATTAACTCCTTCAAAACAAAAAGTTCTTCTGGTTATGATGAAATAACACTAAAAATCTTAAAATCATGCCTATCTCAAATTTCCACTCCCCTTAGTTCTTTGTGCAATGAGTCACTATGGACATGAATTTTACCTGACAGAATGAAATTTTCCATTGTTAAATCCTTTTCAAAAAAGGCGAATGCAACAATGTTTCAAATTATAGACTAATACCTCTCTTGCGAATTTTTTCAAAAGTTCTTGAAAAGGTGATGTTTAATAGACTGTATAAATATCTTGAATATAGCAACATACTTGAATCATTATTTGTTAAAAGGGCAGAAGTCACATTTTTTTTGAAAATCCATTTTTGTTTAAATATATGTTCTCCTACCATAGACACATCGTTTTATCTTAAAATGGCTTTAAACATTCCAGTACAAATGGTTAAGCTCGTCTCTAAAATTTAATAGTTTATGTTAGAAGGGCGGATGTCCTGGACTTCTGTCCTTTTAACAAAAAGTATTATTTCTGATTATATTCAAAGTTGGTTAACCTGCTAAAACAAAGTAAGTAAATGGTGCACAATAATGTAACACTGTTCAATGTTGATTTGTTCACATAACACATTCTCACAGATAACAGTTGTTGTTCAAGAAGAGTGGTTGGTTCTGAAGATAAAGATGAAGAGTTTATTGGAAAAAGACGAGCTAATACTAGTGGATATAAATGAAATATAATTAAAATGCCTAGATTAATGGGTAAAGGATGTAATAATCATGCTGGGAAAGTTATTACACCTAAAAGCATTGGGAATGAGTGTCGGTAGGTACAAGATATAAACAATATTCAATTTGCAGTTGCTATATCCAAGTATATGCGGTTATATCAAAATACATATAAAAACCTGATTCTGATTCTAGGTGCAAAAATAAATGCTTTGATACTGTTATCTCTGAAAAGAATTGGCTGGATGTCTTCAGTAAGTTTTATAATAACTATTCTTCCAGGGTTGAACAGGACATATTTCTACAAAGTCTAATAGACACTGAAGATGTGAAAAGAATAAGACCAAGAAATGATCCAGGCAAGCAAAGCAGAAAGAGTTCTTTCAAATATCACTTAATGGTAGGCACAAAAAGAACAAAGGTTGTTTAATTGCAATTCTTTCTATCCTAGCTGCGAGTGAGAAGTGCATTAGAAGACTGAGAGTGCTCAAACTTCAAGGTAAAAGTCCTGTGGTGAAACGTGGGAACATACCAGTTTCACACTATCCCCTGACACTAAAATAAAGGTTCACGAACATATCCAGTCATTTCCATTTCAGGAGTGTCATTATAGTGGCAAGACAATTAAATATCTTAGCTCTGATTTGTATATAAAGATAATGTATAAGCTCTTCAAGTTTCCAGATACCAAAGTGAGCTATTCTTTATATTTCAAATATTTTCAAGATAACTTAAATCTGAAATTTGGACAGCCACAGGTAGACTGCTGCTGTGTCTGCAAAGAGCTAAAATTAAATTTAAAATCCCCAAACCTAGCAAAGCAGGTCGCAGCTGCTGAGCTGGCTGTTCACATAAGAAGAAGTAAGAAGTTTTAGAGTGCTTTGCAACACGATAGAGTAGATGAAAAAATTGGAAAAAACAAAAACGTTCTCTCCATTGCTTGTGAGTATATGCAAAACATACCAAAGTCCCTGTCCAGGATCTATTTTATTTGAGGCAACTGACTCTTAACGTTTTTTTGTATACACAATATAAAACAAATAAAGCAATCATATATATCTATCATGAAGACCAAGCAAACAAGGGCCCTGATGAGATATGCTCTTTTCTTCTGCACTATTTGAATTCTGTCCCAGCTCAGTATGATGAAATTCATTTATTCTCTGATAACTGCTCTGAGTAGAACAAAAACCATACAATTTCCAATTTTTTTTTAAGTCTAATAGATACAAACAGATTTAAGAAAATTGAGCATTTCTTCCGAATAGGAGGCCATAGCTACTTAGACTGTGATCGAAATTTTGCTATTATCAAAAGAAGCTTCCAAAAACATGACCGAATTTACACAATTCATCAACTCACTGAACTGATAATTCGAAGTAGTGCCTCTCTTAAATTCACAGTAGTCAAAGTTGGTACAGCCAATCCTATAATACACAATTTGAAAAATGGATCGAGATAAGAAAGTATACTTTGGAATTAGTAGCCTTTACCATTTTGTGTACGTTAATCAGCATCCAGGGACAGTAATTGTTGCAAGACATTTCATCAATGGGTTAACTGAAAACACATTCATGCTTTGTCACAATTTTCATATCAACATTCTGCTCCCAAATTCAGTGGCATACCCTGAAGAGAAACTACCATTGAAGGAGGAAAATGTCAATGACTTGAAAAAAGTTATCCCATACACTAAAGACAGTTATAGATAATTTATGAACAAATAATAAATTAACATTCTGAAGTTGTGAACATAAAAGACTTGCATTTGTCATATATAAACTGTATTAATATTGATTGCACAATGTGTTTTCTGTAAAGATTCATAAAATTCTGTGTGTGATCATTTTCTTATAGAAAATAAGATGTTATAATAATTTACAAATTACCTAATAATTATGTTTGGGTTTTCATTCAGTAACATGTTTTTTAATATTTCATCAGGTTTTTATGAATAAAATGTGGTTTATGTAACTTTTAAAGCAAACATAGTTGTATCAAACCCCATTATTTGTTAAAAGGGCAGAAGTCCCAAGGTAAATTCAGACCACATTCTTTATCTAATTAATGTTACACTTTAAAAGCAGCTACAAAATGCCAAATCTTATGCCAAAACAAATTTTTGAGTCCAAAAGGAAAGGTCCAATGTACATACTATTGCTGAAAAGCAGTTTTTTGCTTCTCCTGTAAAATTTGCATTTTTGGACATCCGCCCTTGATTCACTTGTCAGGGATCAGTTCGGGTTCAGAAAAGAAATATCGACCAATAATGCAACTTATAAACTTACTCATGAAGTTTTAACTGCATTAAGAAAAACAAAAAATGCATGTAGGTAGGATTTTCTGTGACTTAGCAAAGGCATTTGACTATGTTAATCATGATATTCTGATAGCAAAATTGAAATTCTATGGACTAAAACATGAAACTAAGTTGGTTCGTATCATATCTAAATGAAAGAGAACAAAGTGTTGAAGTAGTCAATGATATTGGGATTGGAAAACATACATCAAAATGGAAAACAGTAACACATGGATTGCCCCAAGGTTCAGTCCTAGGACCTTTACTATTTTTTATCTATATAAATGACCTATCATTTTATATAAAGGATATTGCAAGTATCATTCTGTTTGCTGATGACACGAGTGTTCTGGTGACTAGTAAAAACCTTGAATGAGTGTGTAATTAAATTGAATTATGTTTTGAACTGTATGTTGCACTGGTTTAAGGCTAACAAATTATCTGTAAATCTAGATAAAAAAAATTGTTAAATTTATAACCCATCGCTCATCACACACTCCAATACAAATTGGGATTAATGACATGTGGTAAATGTCAGTTCTATAGATACACTTAAATTAATTTACGATGCATATTTTAACTCTATAATGGAATATGAAATATATTTTGGAGAAACTCAGTAGAAACTAAACAAATATTCCTCATGCAAAAGAAGGTTATAAGAATCATTTCCAGCACCCATAGCAGACACTCTTGCAAACATCTTTTTAGAAGACTGAGGATATTAACCCTATTATATATATTAACCCTACCTTGCATGTACATATTTTCAATCTTAAAATTATTTGTATGCAATTGAACCACATTTATAACAAACATGGAAATTCATGAGATAAACACTAGACAAAAGGGTAGCCTCCATTTTCCAGCGCAATGCTTTCTTGCTTCCAGAAAGGTGTATATTATGAGACCATAAAATATTTAATGCTCTTCCTAATGATCTTAAGGGAAAAGTTGACATTTCAATGTCTTTAAAACTGTTGTTAAAGAGTACTTATGCTCAAAAGCATATTATTCTGTACAAGATTACCTGAATGACAAATTATCCTGATGATAATACATATATAGCTCTGTCAGTAGTATTAGTAAATATTAATGACAATTGCCAATTACATTTGATGCCTGCTCTAGAATTAATTAAGCTATTTAAATGTATGTATATTAAGAACTGACAGTAAATGCTATGCATTACAAATCAAATAGAACAACATAATGAGATGAACTAAAGGTACAAGCCTAGTGAAAGTTAAAATAACTGTTCTTGTCTATAAACATAATGTTAACCTTATAACGGTAGGGAGGTATTTGATTTTACATAAAATTACACCTACTTTGTTTCATTTTGTATAGAATGTCTTTATTTTATTTTAAATGTTCTATATTCTTTGTAATATTTATGTTTATATGTAATTTTTGTACATTTCCTTGACATGTTCTATGTTCACAAGCCTTTATGGCTGCTAGTGAACTCACAGAATGCAATCCAATCTAATTTAATCTAATCTAATCTGCACAACAATTTTATTTTAAGCGAGCAGCAAACTTGTATCCCATGCTTCAGCCAGAGCTGAACTATTAACCCATTTGCATCATATGACAAGCTGTACTCGCATAAGTTGGTAATGGTGTTTAAAACACTTGATGAGCACAGTGTTGGCCAATAAAACCACATATATTTGCATTTTCAAATACCAGGTGGCTTTCAAAGGATCTCCATATCTTTTTAGAAGACTAATGAGCAGATAAACTAATGCTGTTGGTACTGTAAGAACAAATAAGAAGGATATGTTGCCTGATATATGTATCTACATATAATGAAATATGTAATGTAGCTATTTCTAAAAAGTTTATCTTGGTTAAAATGAAGTACATAGAAAGATAAGCTTTTATATGAATAATTTTATACCCACTAATAAATAAGAGGAGATAGAGAAAGTCATGCGAATGAATTACATCAGGCATTTTTTTTCAAAAATAATTGCCATTTTAGGTATAGATATTCGTTTGTGTTAGTAGATCCTTTGTTTCTTGTTACTTTAAAGCATAGTATTTTGTTTTTAAATAGCAATTTCTTTATCTTCAAATAATGGAAGCTGATGACAGTGTTTTTGAAATCAATTAAGAGTAAAACCTGATTTGCTTAATGACACAAAACAACAAACACCTTTTAAATTTCCCGAAACATCTTTTGAAAGCTAGTTTCCTCCATTGTTTATGGATGGATGGATCGGCTTTACAACCCAAGATCAGTCTATGTCTGGTTGAAAATAGAGGAAACTAGCCTCTGAAAGAAGTTCCGGGAAATTTAAAAAGTGAGTGCTGTTTTGTGTCATTAACTGACTTTGTTTTTACTCTTAAGCAATTTGTTTGTTTG
Organism: Deroplatys truncata; assembly: GCA_030765065.1. Classification (NCBI taxonomy): domain Eukaryota; kingdom Metazoa; phylum Arthropoda; class Insecta; order Mantodea; family Mantidae; genus Deroplatys; species Deroplatys truncata. The sequence continues at coordinate 172,640,927 of CM060990.1, forward strand.
CAGAGTATGATTATATTAGTTCTGTAATTATTTACCAGTCAAATTATTTAAGAACAAGCTATTGAATTTAAGAATACAAAGCTAAAACTGCCTTTTTCTTTTTAAAATAATATACCATTAATCCTTTCAATGCTACATCCTTCATACAGCAGCAGCTGTGCATTACTAACTTTGCTGCAGGACCTAGTATGTTCCATGTTGAATGATTCCATGTGATATGAGATCACACATTTATGTTACTTCTCTTGTGTAATTTTCCTGATAAGTCTGGTAGCTCTAGCGGAATGTTGATGTGACTTCTACTGACCTTCTGTGATTGAAGGCTGAACAGAACATGCACATGCACAATGCTACCTTGGCTGTATAAAATCCTTATAAACATGAGTAATTTACTGTGTAAATAGCAAAATTAAATATCGAGTCTTTATCCAAAATAAAATCTAACACCTGCAGCCAATGCCATAAACACAAATCTCTCAGAAGACTACATATATATACTATATGATAGAAAATACGGTGTTAAAAGTTTTAACTCAAAAAAGGAAAAAGAAGAGCAGCTGTGCTCATTAACTGAATCAATTTGGGGCAAATCAACTGAATATTAAACATTGTATTCCAATTTTGTATTACTATAATTTTATGTTTACATACCGTGAAATTTGTTCATAGATTTATTGGGCCAAACCCAGGCATTATCTACTACAAATATGAACCATGGTTCAGAGTACAATTAATATAGAACATTTGACAGGATCTCTTAATATTTTATTATTCAGTGCATGTTCTGAAAGGAGCACCTAATGATTGATATAAGCAGGCATATACTCTTTTTGTGAATCTGTATTAACTGGATGTGTTGAAATTATCTCTATTAATTTTTAAGCAAAGTGTACTTTTTTCTATTGTGTCTTAATTTTAATGCTGTTAATGGAGCTAATACAAAATTATGTAGCTTTGTGATACAAAACATTTTTATGTTTTCTCTCCTCCAGTAATATAAAATAAAGCTTAATAATTATAAGGAAGGTTTAACATAAGGACTGCAGCTAAGTGTATCCCTTACCTGAGGCTTCCATATTCAGCAAATTCAATTATTAATAACATAGGCTCATTAGTTGGAAGTGAGCATGCACCCAATAACCGTATAATATTTGGGTGTGAAACTTCTTTTAGTAGCTCGAATTCTGATATCAAATCCTGTAACTCCTGAGGACTTGAATGCTGCTTCACAGTCTTCACTGCCACAGTAATGAGTCCTGAAAGAGAGAGATCATTAGAACTAATTCACTCTTCACCATTGATTTCTTAAAACTATTGCTTAATGGCACAATGACACAATTTAAAAGCACATTAATCATGATAAATAGTTTATAAATCTGTACACTAATTCCAAAATTTCTTCTGGAATCAAACATTGAGAAAGACTTCTCATATCAAAAGTAACAGAGCCTCTGGATAAATGTAACATGTTGGCCACAGAGTAATGCAAGTCTATTTCTGAATAAATTTTCCTATTCAATCAAAGCTTACAAATTCTTTTGATAAGAATTACATTTTACTGGGTATTAAGAAGCGTAAATGGTAACAGATAATTTGATGCATTGTGGAAAGCTTTTCTATTGTTGCATAAACTAAAATTACAATGATGGTTAAAAAGTACTTTATCCAATTGGTACCTATTAAAAATATCAGTTATTTTGTGTCTTAATATAAAGGAAAAATATATTCTTCTACAAGGAAGAATAACTAGTGAAAACTTTTCAAAATATATGTCAGTAATATTTCAGGACTGTCAAAAAAATCCAGAGAAGCCACTTAACCCATTTGAGTCACATGACTAGCTGTACTTGCATAAGTTGATAAAGGCATTTAAATTGTATGACAAGCACAGCTTGAAAGTGTGTGCTAAAAAAAATAAAAATTGAGTTTTATTTATGAATACTCTTTAACTGCTGTGGTCCTTAGCGACCCATTCTATATTGGGTGTGAAAGGCGAGAAATATTGCTCAGAGGCCTCTTTATCAGGCTTGAGGTTCCTTTATGTCCCATAAATTTATAACACGGGACCACCAGCTTTAATTCCCTTCCAAAGGAAGCCATGTTAAGGGTTTTTAAGCCTGAAAAAAATCTATTGCCCTCCGCTGGGTTTGAACCCACAGCCTCGGGAACTGGAGGCTAGCATGGCAACCACTACACCACAGAGTATGACAACAAGTGTGTGCTGACCAATACAACTACATATATTTGCATTTTTTAACTAACAGGTGTATTTCAAAGGAATTCCATATCTCTTTAGAACACTAACAAACAGAAATAATGATGTGGGTGCCATGAGAACAAATAAGAAGGATATGTTGCCTCATATATCTCGTAATAAAGTGAAATACTGCAAGTATGAATCATAATCTGCTTTATGTGAAATGAAAGGATAGCAAAGATGTTTACTTCCTCTCGATGAAACACAAAGCTGCTGACAGCAACAGGCGAGTTAGAAGAAACACCAAGGGAAAGAAAGAAAGAAGGAAGGAAGGGAAGGAAGGGAAGGAAGGGAAGGAAGGGAAGGAAGGGAAGGAAGGGAAGGAAGGGAAGGAAGGGAAGGAAGGGAAGGAAGGGAAGGAAGGGAGGAAGGAAGGAAGGAAGGAAGAAAGAAAGAAAGAAAGAAAGAAAGAAAGAAAGAAAGAAAGAAAGAAAGAAAGAAAGAAAGAAAGAAAGAAAGAAAGAAAGAAAGAAAGAAAGAAAGAAAGAAAGAAAGAAAGAAAGATACTTCCAGTATCATGCATGCAAAATTGCAAGGAAGAATTATATTGGTTAATTATATATGAATTTTTTAATCTTACAACACACTCGTGCAGCTATACAGAGATTAAAAACAGATTTCTGAGATATGTAAGAGAGTATTTAAACAAGAAATCATGGGTTAATTGCAGAATTTAAATAACTTCCTTAATAAATGCTTCCTTAAATAACATACAAAAAGTGTTAAATCAAGGCAGTTGTGTTATATTGTCCAAAATGTGCCAACATGATGAGTCCATTTACCACTAAGTGCCAGTGAGAGAGGTCAGTCTTTGGAAATGTTAATATACTACCAGTTCTTGCTCCAAGATGTAAGGAAGTACAGATAAATTGTGTTCATACATGAAGGTTATAGTTCTCTGGACCAGAGGCATGCGGTACCTTCTGAGTTGAAGTAGGCTCTACAGTTTTATAAATTTGCATTATCTATATTTAAATGACCATGCGGGATATTGCAATATTTAATGCACATTTCTTTAAATATACAAATGTACTAGCAAATAATTAATACCTGATTTACTTGAAATTAAACTCCATTCTCCACTCTTTGCTGCTGAAATCCTCAGTAACAACCATGGAATGTAGAACAATTTCTTAATTCTTGTAATTTTGACTTTTTAATGGTCATCAAAGGCAGACTGCTCAATCTTTCTTGTCCTTGAGTTGAACTTAGAAGGATTTAATCTGTTTAAGGGACAAGAATAATCCTTCGGCTGAAGTAGAAGAACTTGGTATTGTCAAAACTAGTAAAGCCAGTTTATACAATTCAAGAAATCCTGATGTAAGTGACTTGATTTAAAGTGTTTTACCAGCTCATGAGAGAATTTACCTTTAAACTCTTCCATCGAATACAGCACTGTCAATTCATTTTCCAGACAGAATACATCAAAAACTGCATTGTGCTTTGCCTTCAGGCTTTCAAGTACAGAAGAAGGAAAATTTACCTTATAAGTCTCAAATTTTGCTGAATCAAGTAATGAAATGAATTCCAACTGTGGCAGATTTCTAAATCGATGTGCAATTTGAGTTGTGACATTGTCAATTATTTCAAAATACAACCTGTATTTGACAACATTATTTTCCTTGCATTTTTTTTTCATGGCACACCTTCAATGTCTGTTTTTTTTTTTTTTTTTTTTTTTTGAGTTTTATTTATGGACGCTCTTTAACTGGTGTGCTCCTTAGCGTCCCATTGTATATTGGGCATGAAAGATGGTAATTTTGCTCAGAGGCCTCTTTATCAGGCTTGAGGTTCTTTTATGTGCCATAAATCTACAACGCACTACAACAAATCTATCTGCACTTACATCAACAAAAGATATGAATGTTTCTTTTATATCTACAGTTTGATCATGAACATGTCAAAGAGTAATAGACAGTTGTAATTTATTACTGACATCTGATGTTTGATCTAAAATGATATCAACAAACTCAGCCCATGAAATTTCATTTTTAATCAATTTCATCAGTATGATACATATAGCAGCAATGAGATCATTTTGGATTCTGTTGGAAGTGCCCTTGAATGTTATTGTTGATTCTAAGTACTGTCGTACGGTAACGCCATAAACATCTAACAAATTCAGTAGTTCTACATAATTTCCATTGTTAAGGGAATCTTCTTATTCATCATGTCCTCTGAAAGACAATTCTGGCCTTGCTAAGAAGCAAGTTGCGTCAACTAATCATTTCAAATATTTCTCTATTTCTTTTTACTATTTCATTGTGATGCGCAACATTTGCTCTCAACTGGATTTCAAGTTGAGTGTCGACACTACCAAAACATGCAAGCTGAACAACTGAACACCAATGATTTTGTGATCATTCATGTTTTGTGATATCATTTGTCAAATTTAAATAATTTCTGTAGTGTCTTTGCTCCATGCATTACGTTCATTGCAAAACAACATGCATGGCCAGCAAAATAATTTATTTTGCTTAGAGCTAGCTGCTAGACAACTGTTCTTCTCATATTGTTGGATGTTAAAATAGTGGAAATATTCCCTTCCCTTTCCTTTTCCTTATGTTGGAAATCAACTTAGGAATTGCTCGCATAGGTCTGCCTACATTTATAATTAAAGTGTTTTGCTGTTGGAGATGTGAGAGCCATCAGTGTATATTGAATACCTGTGAACTCTGGTACATGTGTAGTAAAATACAGAGCTCACATAACCTGCTGGATGTCCTATAGCAGTATGATGTTCAGAAAATTCAAATTCTACTGCTTCCTGTTCCTGGGGATGAAATCTGTTCCTGTTCAGGTTAGCAGAAGCTGACGTGCAAAGTCCTGTGAGTGTAGAGGTTCTATCCGAGAAAAATAAGGGCAATATCAGCCAATATTCCTTGGTATGCATGCATGATTTGTAATACAAACCCTCTTTGAATTTGTAACACTTTTTGTTGTGCCCATTTTTTGTACAAAACATGTTTAAAAGCAGTAAAACAATAAAGCACCATTGGCTGAACAGCCCCATGATATGTAATCTTCAAAATTTCCAAATTTAGTCCCCAGGTGGATTGTGCTACTATAGTCAGGCTTCTCAACAGTTTTGATGCTTTGGTTTCCAAATGTTTGAAGTGTGACCTAAATGAAAGTTTGCTGTCTAAAATTATTCCTAAATATGTCATGTTAACTTCAAGTTAAATTTCTTGGCCATCTAGTTTTACTACCAGTGTTTCAAATGTCCTTTTTTTTTGGTGACTAGCATAGCAACAGTTTTAGATGGATTGAATTTTAATTTGTTGTTCTGTCTCCATCTTAGAAGAATAAGTATGTCAAGTGCTTCATTTGCTGCAGTTGTTAAGGAATTTTTTGTTGCGGCCCTAACTAACAGTAGTGAATCATCTGCATAAGTACAGGAGTATTAATATTCATTATTTTATTATTAATTAGATTTTATTAAGCTAATTAGGGGTAGAAATGTTCAGGAAAATCTGTAAGTTTATAACCACTATGCAAGGAAGTTACCCAAGATTGCAAGTTTTGAGAGTTGAAAATGTTACATATATCGCCTACACGCTGCAGAGAAGTGACTATGGCTATTATGTTTTCCTGAGGAGTAAGTCTCTTTTGTTATATTGTTTAACAATGTGGTGTGATGAAAAGTGGACTGAGTAAGGTGTCACAGCAGTTTGTCAGGAAAAATCATGCCAAAAAGACATATGACGGGTGACACTAACATACAAAAATGCAGAGAAAGAGTTATGTAGGACAACTACGCCATGAGGCATGAGAATTGTTAACCAATAAGAGAGCTATGTGGTAGAAACTTTATATAAATAGTATGGAATTGAGTAGACTGGGGGAGTCCTAACAAAATCGCCTTGCTGGGGGTTACAGACAGTCAGTATCAAAATTCAGTGCATCTTAAGATATAACGTTGCCAGTAAATTATGCCCAGACCTGAAGTATTTAACACAAGAAAGTTACAGCAACTTTTAATTATTGTTTTGTTAGGAAAGTTATGATATATTTCGGCCTCTATGTAGTTAAGAAGTTAGAGCATTAGAAAAGTAACAGTGTTGAATTAATTAATTGTACCATGTGTAAGCGTTGCAGTGAAGTCACAGACCATAACAAAGCACTACTTTCTATCAAAGTTAAAACTGATGTTTAACATGTCGATAAGCAACATTGAGTTACAGGTCGCTAGAAGTTGAATTAGCCAACAGAAGCAGTAAAGTAAAGTTCAATGGAAAAGGCTACCAGAATATAACACACTTGTGGTAGCTTTCTTTAACATTACAAAGAGTGAATTAAGTGTGAAAATAAATTCAGTGTTCAGAATAGTGTAACCTGAAGTCTCGTCATTTATCTCTCAGAACTTGTTCCTCACCTGAGGTAGGTATCGTGTCCTATTGCTGGGGCAGAGAGAGAGAGAGAGAGAGTGAAAGTGAGAAAATGATGGAGGTGAGTGCCTGGCTTCAAGATTGTCTCCACCATCCATGTGGCACAACAAACAGCCTCAGTCTTCAGGTTATTGGGCTGATGCACCCTCATTGTGTTGTCATGACTATATAACAGTAATAGTTTCACTAACAGAAGCAATGACTGCTTGACATGTTGGAATACATTTATCTAATGGTAGGTGGTACCAGTTATAACACTCTTGCGAAAATAAAATAATTATAAAAACAATGATTGAGAGACTAATGTAATATATTAAGTTAAACTTTGAATTTTCCAAACCATTCCTTCAAACACTTATATTTCTTTTACATTTATTTAAATATTTAAAATATGCAATGTAGATGATAAAGATTGCTGTAACCTTAAATAGTTAACTTCCCATACCAAATAGGCTGCCCAAAATAACCTTAATGAGGACAAAATTTACAGTTTTGGGACAGTAACACCCATGGTTTATATGATATTGGGATTAACATTCTGAACCATCAGGTTGTATTGTTACATCTGGATTTTGATTTCCATACATCACATCTTCATTATCACATGTTACATGTCATCATTCAAGCACATATTCAGAATTCCATTTCTGTGAGAGATTGATGAAAATAATTAAAAAATCAAAATTGGTTTTTATAAAAGTTAGTTTTTAATACATGTGATTTTTCTAAATTTAATCCACATTTAAAAACTGTGGTAGCTGTATTTAGGGCAAAAACATTTTATGTATACATTAAATTTTAATGCTTATTTTTCTCGTTCTGATGTTCACCATTTTTTTTATACCTTAAACAAAGTTTTCCTTCAGTTGCACTTAACTTGACACAGAAGTACATAAATGCATAATAATTTGTCGCATATCCATTACTACTGAAATTGTAAATGCCACCAAGTGTTAAAAGTGTGACAGATAACTTTTTTTCCTGAAAACAAATATGCAAAATTCAATAGGCATTTGCCACTTTTGTACTTCTATAAGGAGCACTGTTTTTTTTTCAATCCACGTAAATATTTTAAACAATCACGAAATTTTTGTACAAACAACAAAGGCTATTGAACTTAATAATACAACAATTGCTAATGATAACAAAGCAAAAATTTACATGCTGCCTGCCTATGAGGCTTTTACCATGTTGGTATTGGTATTAGCATTAGCACTTTAGACAATAGGTATGATAAACATAAGGATTTTAAATTTAAAAAATGCATAGCCTTAAGGAAACAACATATCTAGCTATTTTGTTATAAATATAAATACCAGCATCAACAAATAAATCTGTTGACCAGCCTATATGTCTACCAGTTCATAAGGATGTCAAATATCTATAAAGTGAAAGTAATCTACCTAGGATTCAAAAAGAAATATTTATAGCACAGTAAAGCCTCATGAAAAGACTTGCTAATTAAGCCTGAAGAACTGTTGTTGCAGCAGCAAACAAAAATTAATGTTCAGTGTTCATATGACCATCATTTTATGTCCAAGAGTTTACAGAACATGATATTAGTTGTAGTCTAGTTAGACAATATTTACACTATGTACACAACACTTATATGCAGTTCTTCACAATCTACAGCACCAAACTGATATGTCTGTATCATCTTCCCATTATATCTAATATCTCCTCTGGATTGATGTCTTGGTCCCAGTGAACAGACAACACAGTGAGGCTAGACAAACGCTCATCTCCAGCTTTGTTGCTCAGATAAGTTTGAAGTCATTTCATTGTTGAAAACGACCTCTCAGCACTGGCAGTTGAGATGGGGATAGTGGCAAATACTCTGAGTAGATGATGAATTGCAGGATATAATTCCACAGGACAGGCAGCCACAGAGCTAAGTACGTTGTCTGGTCTTGACTGTTTTTCATTTAATTTCTGTTTCTGAAACCACAAGCTGTAATCTGCTTCAAAGTCTGTGTCACTTGCATTTTCATTTAAGTAGGATAATAAATAGCTTAATTTATTGAAAGCGTTTTTCTTTAAATTCCTGGGCAAAAGAAAACTGCAAACTGACAGAATATCTGTTTGTTTCAAATCATAATTTGAGATTTGAAATCAACTCATCAGTACACTGTATAAATACAGCTCTTCTTAAGTACTCTTCTGATGTTTTTGCCTGGTAGTTATTTGTATTTGTTTGTTTTCCTGCTAGTCATAGAATTCTGAGCTCATAATCAAAGGGATTTTTCATTCTGAATGAGGCCTGCTCAAATATTTTACAAAACTCTTCATCAGCATATTTTCTCAATGTTTCTAGCTGTCATATTACATCAGTAGCATATTCCAGGGCTAAACTAATATCATACTGGGGATTTTATACATATTTTGATAAGTGGACTGTAAAGGACAGAAGTTTCTCAGAAACCAATAATGTAACCAGGAATGAACCTTTTTGCATTGCTGATAATAATTGCCATGAAGTGTGGGAAACAGACTTTGGGCTTTGTGAAATGGACTGCAAGTTGGCAACAATTGGATCTAGAAGCTCAACAAAAACTATTACTGATTTATGTCTTTCCACAAATTATGATGCAAAGGCCTACCAGTCTAAATTTTTTGCTAGCTAGTGATAATTCATTAATGTTATTCTTCAGGTTGATACAAGCAAAACTGTAATTTCTGAACAGACCGCAAATATCACTCATAATTACCAAACAGTTATGTATATGAGTTACACTCAAGCCATTGAAGAGTGCTAAATTCAGTCTACATGGTATTTATTTATTTATTTATTTATTTGTGCTAGCAATCTTCCTTAGAATATGGCTATACATCAGCCCAAGCTGTTATCTTGCCATTTCTACCCATATTACTTTCTTTATTAATAACATAAAAATTATAATAATAATAATAATAATAATAATAATAATAATAATAATAATATAATTGTAGTAACACCAAAATGATAATCTAATAATACTAATTATATAATAATGGTAATATAATTACATATCTTAGCATCTTATGATGAAATTAATTCACACTCTTTTTATTGTCCATAACCTTTTCTTTTTGACTTTGGACAGGTGCTCTCCTACCTTATTATTATCCTTGTTAAAGATCTTGCTTAAGGCTACTTTCCTGTCCACGTTTAACCATTTCCCATTTATAGCTTGCTTTCTCCAATGCTGTGTACCTTTACATTCAAACATGATATGTTTTAAGTCTTCTCTTTCCCCACATATTGGACACTGGTTCTGTGGGAATCCTTTCTTGAAATTCCACACACTGCCTCAACACGTTTTTCTCTTTTAAATTTAATAGTCTATACCAATGTTTAAGAGCTCTCTCCATTATTACCCCTTTTCTCCCCACTCTTTGCATTTCAATTACAGCAAATTCATTTACTGTGGCATTTGGCAGGCCTACAACTTCTCTACAAAAGCTCCTATGTACCATATCTATCACTTCCCAGCCTCCTTCTACTCCCAATATTTCACTTCACTTCCACTTTTTGCTTCAACTACTGTGTTATATATTTTCTCTAGCCAGTTAACATTTATATCTGGTATTCTATATTTACACCCTCTAATTGCTAACATTGCCCCTTTCCCCTTCGCCAATACCAGTTTCTTCTGTTTCTCCCATTTTCCACCCCCATCCATTTTGACCCCTAAGTATATACAATCTCTAACCACTTTATTCCTTCTCTCCATTCTTCCACTTTTCATACTTGTGCAGTTTGGCACCTTTCTTAAACACCATGATTTGAGTCTTCTCTTGGTTTACTTTCAGATTCCATTCATCACAGTATTTATTCATTTGCTGTAGGGACTGCTTCAGACCAATCATTGAAACAGATCCTAGTACTAAATCATCAGCAAATAATAACCCAGGAATTGATACCTTATTTATCATAGGCAACCAATTATCATTTCTTCCTATCTCAGTGAGGATATCATCAATATACAGATTAAATAACACTGGACTTAGCTTACATCCTTGTTGTAACCCCTTCCTTTGATTTACTTCTTTTGTTACCAACCCTACTCCTACTTTCATGCAGAATGTGTTCTAAACAGTATACAAACAGAACTTTTGGGTAGAGCTTTTTAATTTTGGCTTGAACTCCTTGGAATTTTCCAGTCATAGCTGACGCACCATCATACCATACCATTGGCCTACTACATTGGCCATAACCATGCCCAATTTCTCACATTCTGCCATTACTGATTTAGCAATATTCTTGCCACTAAGGTCATATATGGGCATGAAATCTTCCCTCAACAAATAGCTGGAGTACACATATGGTAGACAGAGCGCAAGCTGCTCTGCTCCTAAAACATCCAATGTTTCATCTTCTATAATACTGAAAGCCTTTACTTTATTTGCTTTGATAACAAGGCTTTTTCATATTATTTCTCTTCAAATGGCCAGAACTTCATTTTGTATTATAGGATGGATGTAAGCAGCATTTCTGCTTGAATTTTTTAAGTAGCATTTTAAGCATTTATCTCTGGTATCAACATGGAAACACAGAAGGATCCTAAATTTACCATCTTTATTCTCAGACTTTAATATCATTAGTGGACAATTGTTTATGTCCCCCAACAAAGCAAGTTCTTGTTGACCACAGTAACTAATTGTTTTAATTATTGGAAGAAGAGCTTCTCTACTTTCTTTAATTTCTTTCTGCCTCTGGCTGTTTATTCTACTTGCTATGTCATCCACGTGCCCATCAATAATGGCTATAAAGCTCTCCACTAATACTGGATTTGTGAAAGGTGTCTTCTGGTGATGATTAAATGCCTCTACCACATCTTTCCACTTATAGAATAGCTTTATCACCAAACACCCTACATTCTGATGAGCAACTTGATCCATACCTTGCTTACAAAAGAGTACGCAATAACAGCAGTACCCACCATCCTGCACTTTGGAATATGTTAATCGTCCCCACCTTTCCAGCCACTGATGCTGAAAATGGAGTCATTTAGAGCCATGGAAAGGTGTAGTGAAAACATACAATTTGTCAGGTCTAAAACTATGTTTCAACATTTCGTGTGTCTAGCACCTCTAGGGATATTCTCGCATTTTCTTTCCTCCACCAGGAGACCAATGTCATTATGACTGCCCTATGAATGCAAAGGAACTGCAAGAATTTTATCCTGCCACAACAAAATGTATTTCACTTTTAGGTTCCAAGCCACTATCACTTGAACTGATTGAAACACCTGGGGAAACCACATTATTCACACACTTAGTCACTTTATTTGCTGGTTTGAAGAAACTGTCAATCTTTGCATTTCTTTTCATCTTCCTCTGGTTACATAGTGCTTGTAAGCAGTAAGTGACCAGATTAATGAAACAAAAACTTGCAGATACTAAGTGAAAAAAATACAAATCTTACAACAATTTTTCACCTCACTGGTTAACATTTTAACAACCTCACGACAGAAAGAATGTGTTCTTACTGAGGGTGAGGTTTGTTGCAGGTAATTCTTTCCACAGCATTTCTATTGTCTCGAAAAGGTACCAAAAATACAGCAACTTTCTCTTTTATTGAACTGTTTATTCCAAACAAACACAAAAGGGGAAAGTGGGTTGCTCATTATAAACCATTCACTTGGAAGTACAGTTTATTTCTGAATATAAAGCAACTGTGATTGATGCACAGTTTGGTTAGAATCCAGTATGCCCCTATTGCTACCTTATCAATACTTGCAGAGTGTAGCATTTTTTAAAATATATCTTTTAGGTTTTTTTGGTATGCTGGGGAATAATGAGATGACATTAAAGGAAACAAACAGATCATTCTTCTCTAGTTCTGCATCATCTTTAATTTTCACAATGAGGTCATAAGTATTGCTTATGCTCAGACTTCTCAGTTGAGGAAGACCTGCAACTCTTTAAATATCCAATCTGCCAGATTGTTTGTGTGCAAGTCTATGGTTTTGATAATAGGGCACATTTTATTCCTGGATTTGTGAAGTTTTGGTAATCTAAATATCTTGTATGTAGTTGGGTTGCTTATTATCACGGATTTTATTTCTGGCTCTCTAGAATGATTTTTACCTCTTTCACAGTGTGTAGTAGTATTTTTGTCAAATCCACTTTTACTGCTCAAAATCTTTGCTGTGTTACATGGTTTTCATATTCATTTCCTAAGTTTGTTTGTCCATGATCACTAGCTTGTTGCCTTTATCCACCCTCGCGTAAAATGTCTTTAATATAATAGACTATGTATTAACATTATTTTAAATATCATGTTTCAACAAAAAAATTATTAAATCATTTTTGCTTCCAAAAAGGATCATAGCCAAGATACCAAAATAAAAGTAATTTTAATTATAGCTTCATGTACTGTGTTATTTAAGAACTGCCTAAAATATATTATTATGATCCAAATGAAATGGTTATGAGGAATGTGGCACAATTATGCTTAAGAATACTATATAAGTTTATCATTAATTAAACATATTAATATTATTTACAGCTTTATATCTATATTCTGTTCTGAGACATTTAAATGTGTTATTCTGTTAGAAAATAAGGCATGGTGTTATCTATTAATGTATTATTATTTATTCACCTGTTAAACTCCTATTGTAAATTAGATAAATCTGATTAATCTTTCCAAACTTATATTTGAAAGATCATATGAAAGTCTACATTTACTTAATAAGCACATTTACAAATTTTAGGCAGTAGTATATCCCATAAAACTAGGAAAGAAAAGATATACTCATTCAGTTCATAGAGAAGAAAGAAGTTTTAGTGAGGATAAGAGTAGTGTATGGAAATTAAAGGAATCAAGAAATGATTTTGAAGAAGCTGTGTATTGATTCTATGGGCAGAAAGAAGCAACAGAACATATACTCTGTGAGTGTAATGCAATGAAGGATGGGGGGATAAATTGTGTTGTTATGAAACAAATAAATATGGATAAGAGCATTACAGTAAAGGGGATGTTCAGAAAAGGTTGGAATAAATTAGGTCAGCTTCTATAAACAGTAAAAGTAATTGGCTATTGACAACCCATATGAAAAATGAAGAGAGCAGAAAGTCTGTAACCTCTCTTCAGAAGTACTTCAATCATTGTATAAAGTAAATTATACATTATTTGTGTATAATTATACCTCTATTAAGTCCCAGAAATAAAACACATTACCCTAAACATGTCTTCTATCAGGCATTATGTAAAGGATCACCAAGACATTTTACTTAAAAACTTACCTGGGAACCCCTTTAAATCCAAGGCTTGTGCTTTAAGGACAACGCCAAATTCTCCTTCGCCAATTTTGCCATCAAGAAAGAAGAGATTTCTTCTTGGGAACTCCCACTTTTCATCCAACTGCAATGAAGGAGTCTACTGTTCCAGATATTCATGTTAAGGTATCCCATGTGCATTACCATAAAACTAAATTTACCAGACACATAGAAGAGTTCATTATAACTCAGAAAGTATGTGTAACAAAATACAGGGTATTCAAAAAGTTATGCAGCCCACTGGAAATTGCATTAATTTTGGTTTTCCTTTCCAGTACTTGAGAAACAAGCAATCATAGTGTACACATTACAAAAGTGCATATTTATTGTCACAAAGTACCCTCTATGAGACATGATCGGACAAATTTATGTACACAGAGAGGTACAGAATAAGTGCTCCAAACAGATCCTCCATCAAGTGGCTATACAACAAGTTCCAGAAGACAGGGACTGTAGCAGATGCATCAAGAGGTAGTTGATCACAGGTGTTAACAGATTTGAAGGCTGCATATGCTGTGAGTCCAAGAAGTCAATGTGAGGCTATTAAATACAGTCTGGGCTCTCCATCAGCAGTGTCCACAGTGCATTATGCAAGGGTCTCAAATTGTATCACAATAAAATCCATGCTGTCCAGCAACTGTTGCCCAGAGACCTGGAATCCTGACAACCTACTGTTGCTGGTTCATAGAAACTGTAACACCAAATGGCAGGGAATGGATGACTGGTATTCAACAGATGAGGCATGGTTCCATCTCAACAAATACACATATGCCCAGAGTAGTCAAATATAGGATACAGAAAACCCACATGAGCTGCAGGAGATGCCCCTGCACTCAATGAAAACTAGTGTTTAGTGTGTCATGTCACATAATCATATCTTCATTAACCTCTTTGAACAGGCAATGAACAGTGAGTGGTAGATAGCAATAGTGGAGAAATTTAACACGTTGCCAACAGAGAAGTTGAAGGATGCTTGGATTCAACAGAACAGTGCTGCAGCCCATACGACCAACACCACTATGCCTGAACTTAAGGGTGTTATGGCCAACATGATCTCCAGATTTAACACCTCCAGTTTCTTTTTCTTTGGTATACCTAAAGAAAGTTGTCTCCGTTAATCTTCCATGCACTATTCTATAATTCAGAAAAATGTTGATGCCATCTCCCAGCAAACATTCAGATTTCAGCAAATATGATTAGACGTGTCCACTTATGTGATGGAAATAATGGTAGCCACTTCCATAAACTTGTGTAAAATATAGATTTCCCATGGGTTGCATGACTTCTTGAACACCTGTACTTGCAGGAAGTTTATTTAATGCAAATTAAACAACTATTACAGTCATTTCTTAAATACAATGATATTGAATGGGAGAGAAAGAGAGAGGGGGAGGGAGAGATATTTTGTGAAGTACTTGAACCTTAACAATAACAATGGCAGAAAATAACAATAAAAATAACATGTTTTCTCTATTCTATATAAATTTCACAAATTTAATTATAGTTTTTGTTGTATTCAACAATAAAACTCTAGTAAAGGGATGGTAATTGCTTGGTAGTGACTTTGTAACACTATTTAAATCCATGCAAATATACAACTTTTAGGTTTCAAATAGTCCATAATCAGTCACGAATTTGTAAAGAATTGAAGATATAGGAGGAGCTATCACTATGAGATCTCGCATAGAATGTTATTATTAATCTTGTTTATCTGGTATAGCCTGGATATATATACACTTGTACATTATCTTAGATATTTAACAGTATTCCATGTTTGAATTTGCATTATTTATAAAACTTACGACTGTCTTTGTGGTGTGGTGGTAAGCATGCTTGCTAGCCCCAAGTAATTATCATGGGACAATAAATGCCAGATTGCTCAAAGATGTTTTGAAGACATCCTGCTGCTAGATAGATTCACGGGATTGTTATGGATATCACAAAATATCATTCACACATTTCAATTCCATGCCAAAGAAGTGGAAAAAATAAGAAATTTATATAAAACCTTTAAATCTGCCTTTAAGCTTCTCCATCAACAATTCTGCTATAGTTTGGGGAAGAGTATCACAACTAGTACCAATGAGAAGACAAATGTGTATGCAATTTGTTATAGCAATGAAATAAGGACATTTAATTCTCAGACCACCTCCATACCACAGCCATCTTGAGACTTTAATTTATTAATCAGAACTAAAACGAAAGGTTTCCTTAAAAACACTGGAAGCAAACATGTAAAGTTTGAGCTTTGGTCAAACAACTTGTGGAGAAATAAGTAAAAGCAACCACTGTTGGAAAGAAGGAAGCAGAATACAGTCATTTATAAAATGCTATTTGTTTTAAACATGAATGATGGGGCATATTCTGCATCATTTTTTGACTAGCTGCATTACCACTGTAATTCAACAGACTTAGAGCAGTGGAGTTTATTTAGTTTTATGCTTTCTGTAATTATTATACCATCATAAAATGAACTACTTCCTGAACTTATATTAATCAGATATATGTACTTGCAAAAACATTTTGTAGTATGAAATCTTACCGGCCCAGTCCTCTTTGTTAGGGTATTAACAGTAGAAGCAGAAGCAATAGCAGCACTGATATTCCGTTGCTCCAAATTACCAGCTTCCTCAACTTCTGGATCACCTTCTACATAGCCCATAGGTATATCAGGCAATGAAAAAACTCTTCCCAAGCAATGTTTAGCCATGAGAGTCTTGTTGCGCCTGTAAATGAAAACCAGTATAGCAATTTTTGTATTTGTAATAACCAATTCCTTTAAAGATGCTATACTTATTACAAATTACCTTTGAAATCCAGAACCATTTGAAAATCATGATGACTTAGTTCTTTACTTGTGAATACTCTTCAGAGCAAGCTTTGAACCTCCACAGGCATTACTTAAGGAAATATAGAACATAAAAAGATACTTTGGTGATGAGAAACTAATAACTCACTTTATTCATTCACAAAATAGTTTACGAGTAAGAATATCAGTGATTGCATATTCAAATGCATACTGTATATGTTCTTAATTTTTTATATCAATACTGTCTGTAGAAGCACATTTAAAAGTCTCTGCAGTGTGTTTATGTGCAAACCTTAGTGAACGTTTTTGGAGAAATTAATATTCATATCTTACCCTTAATTTGGTAATGAAGAACTTGAAGGAAGATTAAGATGTGTAGTTTCTTTAATGATTGAACTGTATATTGGCATATTGATTTTGAAAAATTTAACACATGCATATATATTTTATTGTGGATCCTATATTGTGAGAAAGTTCAAACTGCCCTTTTGTTCTAAAACCAAACCAATCAGGTCCAAAAAAATTTTGAATTTTAGTATAGTAGTTCTATGCTCAATCTGTTTTATCAAAAACGTAGGTGGATTCAAGCTAAGAAGGGCTTTAGTCCCCCTCAGCATATCACAGATATGCCAGCAATTACTATATGGAGTTATCTCATTTTCTTAAAGTTACATTTATTACTTAATAATCACAGAAATTTTTCAAATAATTTTGTGTGTAAAAGTTTTAAATGAATAAGCCTTTAGAAATACCTATCTCATGTTTAAAATCTTGTGTTACATATTGCATCACCTACAGTGGCCATATCACTCTCGAGTCCTAACAAGTTCTGGAAGTTTCATAGAACTAAGCTGTAGTGCCATTTATTGGAGTCTAGAACTTCTTATTAAGTCTGTGTATTGGATGAAGTTCAAAATCAACAAATTTGTTAATTTTCTAAATTTAAACGTTTTCACTAGAGCTAAAGAAAATTTTAGATATATTAAACAGAAGAAAGGGGATAAAATCTGCTGTAACAGAACAACATTGTACTGAAGGACATTAGAATGATTCTTGAGCCTTTGAAAGATAGTTTGGGTGGCAAGAAGGTTAAATTATTAATTTCAATTTCCTACCAGTACAGCCTCATTAAAAAGTTGAAAATAGCATTACAATTTAGTTCTGCAGGCATTTCCAATACACAGCAATGATATGTGCTTAATAATGACAGCATGGCTGTCAAAACTGTTGCAAAACATTTAAAATAAGTAATGTTTCTAAAGGCCTTACTAATTTAAAATGCAGGCTTAATAGTTTTATTTGTTCATCAATAATGAAATCAGCTTTCAGCTTATCAGCTGAATCAGCTTAGCTCAGTACCTGTCTAGCTGGATTGGCTGAAGTTTAAAATCAACAAATGTGTTAATTTTTCTAAATTAAAATGTTTTCACTAGAGCAAAAGAAAATTTTACATGTATATTAAACAGAAGAAGGTGGAAAAATCTGCTGCAATAGAACAACTTTGTACCAAAGGACATTAGAATGAAATAATTCAAAATGCAGGCTTAATAGTTTTATTTGTTCTCAGCAGTGATATCACTATTGATCAATGAGACTTCAAACAGAGTTTTTGTCTGTATTTTTCCTGGTACCCTAAATACAAAATTGAATCTAATGAGGAAAACATTAAATGTCTTGGTGTACAAAGAGAGGCAGAGAGCAGGCATGACAATGTAATCAAATGTGGCTAATATCTGTCCATTGGAAAACCCCTTGAAAATGGTTTTAACAGGCAAAAATTGTAATCTAACTGTGTAAGATTGGAAGAAAATCTTAGTAATATAATCTGCTGCTGATTATGAATAATGTATGCAGTTTTTAATAGATAATCATAAAAAAAAAGAATACCTGCTTTCCTAGTGTAATTGTATTTTCTTTTATTTATTTTTCTATTACCTGTGCCAAGCTAAAACCTAGGTTCTGGCTTGGAATCAACAATGGTTTATCGTCATGCCATAAACTACAGAACAAGAAGAAATATTCTGTAAGTTCTTACAATATATGAATGCATATCAGTTGACCATGTCCATTTACTTTTGACTTTGTATAAATATTCTCCTAATGACAGGATTTGTGACCTATTTTCAAAAATGTTCCTATACACTATTTCTTTATTCATTTCTTGATAATTTGGCTTGAGCAAGAGCAAGTTCAGTCTCCATTTTTCTGTTCAAAAACAGCAATTAAAATATGCTTTGCATCCTCTTCCTTTCTACAAATCGTACAAGGTTCCTGATTCACCTTCTTTCTGAAACCTTTAGCTTTCCATATCCCTAGTCTCAGCCAGAAAATACCTTCACTTATCTTAATATCACAGTTATCAATATACCCTTCTCTTTTATAATAAATCTTAATAGTTATATAAAATTTAAGAGACCTCTTGTCGTTCATTGATATGTATAAAGTTTGTCTATTCATATCCCCTAACAGACCTTGTACCCTCTGTCAAAATCCTCCTTGTAAATTGATTCACCCAGCCCAAATATCCCCATACCATTTATTTGTAGCTTATATCTAATCTGTTTTATCTATTGTCATCCTTATCATTCTCCTCATATTTTAAACAATGTTTTATTATATGCTTTTCTGGGAGTTGTTGAATCTGGTACCAGTACTTTAAAACCCTTTCCATAAAGTGCCCAGGTTTGCAGAATGGGTAGTATAATTATAAGGTAATGCCTAATTCAATAATAACTTTATATCCTCTTTTAGATAACCAAAACATCACTTTTCATGCCTAAAATTCCAAGATCTTAAAATTACATTATCCATAGTTATACCTGTCTTTTATTTGCTATTTTCATAGCATTAATTTAGCTCAACGACTAGTATGCTAGAAAATAAGTCTTCTAGCATACTGAGAGAGTCTGTTAAGTTCATTTGACCATCCTACAGCAGGAAAAGAATAAAATATTCTTATGGTTGTGCATGCATAATCTGAATAGTGTCATAGCAAAACTGGGCAACTCCATCACAATCAATTTTGAGAAAAATGCAAATAATCTACTGTGGCGGTCTCCTTTCAGATTTCAATTTGGTGATCTTTTTTTAAGAATATATGGTTTATGCAGCTGTGATATTGGGATTAATGGCAAAACTCATAGTGCAGTGATTTCATAGAAATCAAATTAAACTGTTTAGAGTTGGCCATTTTGCTGCGTCATGTGCAGAGTTGGTTGCTTTTGATGTGAACTATACCATATGTTTTCTACAATATAGAACACAGCTTGCAAGAACATTCATTTTAAGAGCAATTATGTAATAAATCACTGTTGAATGTGAAAACTATATAAGTTATGGAACTGCAATAATTTCAGTTTTGTCATAGCTTCACACATCTTACACCACTACATCACACTGCTCACGTTCACAGAGCAGGATGTTCTCATCACTATCACCATTATTAAATGTCTTTCAATGGATCTACATAAAACTTAAGCCTTCTGTAGATCGCCATTCATTTCCAAAGTGGGTATTCAGCAGCTTTTCAATTTCTGGCTATTTCTTCTTATTCATATTAACTGCTAAGGGTATAATTTCTGTCTGAATGATTTCTGTTGTGTTTCCTATTTTTCTAAATGGGATGATCAGCTCCAACATCTGCAGTAAAATGTGGCTCCCCACAAACATTCTTTTGCTTACTTCTTGCTCTGCTGACTACTATTCCTTTTACTCTAGATATCTGGAAGTGAAGCCAAATAGAGATGGCTGAGCATTTCATATGCAATATCTTAAGAAAAAAATGGGAGTTGGATGGTTTGATGTAACACACAAACATCTTGGAGTTGGCCTCTTTTGCTGTGCCACATACTTTGGAGTTGGTCGGTTTTGCTATGACATTCCATTTTCACGAACCAATTGCTATAGAATTTGGTCATGTTTTACAAATCCCATATCACTCACTGATAGAGTCCCTTTAATATTCAACTGTTACCAGAAAATTTAAGTTTCTTGAATTGGCTAGTTTTGCTAAAACACTATTCATATTTAACATTTTAGCCCAAATCTGTCATCATGAATTTAGTTCATTAGAATGATAGTGCAAAAGATATGGATGTCATTATTGTCAAGTGCAATTTCACTGGTAAAGTCACAGTGCCAGTCTAAAAAAAAATGGGTATTTGCAAACTTAGAATTTACTTACCTATGGCGGCAACAAATGAAAGCTGCGAAGATCGTCACAAGGAACAAAACGGGGATTAGTGTAATTCCGATCATGCATTCGATACCACATGGTGTACGGCTTTCTGTAACAGAAAACAAAAGATAGATTTATTAATTCACTTTTTATTTTTTACATCTTATATTTCCTATTGTGCTTGTGTTGTGGTTCTTCAGTGTAAAACATCCATAATGCTGCACACAAAGAAACAGAGATGATATATGATACTAATGATAAAAAGAACAGCAGCATTATAACACTTAAAGAGGAAAAAAAACTATTTTAGTCCATGAAGAGTACAAAATAAAAAAAAAAAAAAAAGATGTTAAATTTTTGTCTACCAAGAAAAGAAAACTGAAGCCAGAATTTTCTAAACAGTGCCCACATAATAGCTAAGCTTCATATAAATCAAAAAGAGAAAGGAACAAAATCTAAACACTAGTGTCCATGTTCAGGAGTGTGCACAGAGAGTGCATTTGGAGGGGCTGAAACTCATGATGTCAGTCATACCATAGCTTCATACTGTGGTCACTTTTAAAGATTTATTTAAATGAGGAAGTATCAACTGGATCACTGACCAGGGTATATGGTCTAAATAAAGGTTTTAATGGGTCAGCATTATGAACAAATAACTTTTAAGTATTTATAGGACCAAAAGGCAAACAGGAGTATACAGAGTGAATCACCTAAAACTTGCACCGCAAATATTTCGGAAATGGAAAGCGCTATTGAGGTGCAGTTTTCACAGTATTGATTGGTAGCCAGGGGCTCGTACATTTAGCTTATAAACAGATTTTAATAATACTGAGAAAGTTAATTTTTTAGCAAACATACAATTTTTAAATGGAACAATGTCTATTTACTCAACAGAATAAAGGTAGGGTAAATTAGAATGTCAGTGGTCTTTGTTGCAGGATTCATTGCAAGTGGTTTACGAGAAATCATATTTTGAAAATTTCCCACCCCGACAATTGTTTGTCCCATTCAACTTGCTTAGTTGCTAGGTACGATGTTGTTACGTTTGTTTGCATTGTGTTTTCTGTTCATTGATTGCATTGCAACATTCTGGTCAGTTAGTTTGTGACAGTTCAAGCAAACTCGTGAGTGGAAGATAGGGTTTACTAGTGCAGAAAAAACCGACATGCTCATGGTGTATGGAGAGTGTAGGAAGAATGCAGTTCGTTCCTATACGGTGTATGCGGAAACGTATCCCAATATTACACGTCAACCATCTCGGCAATTATTTATCAACTTCTTCAACCAATTACATGAAATTGGTACTGTAACACCTAGAAAACGTAACAGAAACAAACAAGTGACTGGAGAAGAGGCAGAAATTAATGTTTTGGTTGCCGTTGCAGTAGATCCGCAAATGAGTTCCCGCACAATCGCACGGGGAAGTGGCATAAGTCAGGCAAGTGTACTGCGCATTCTCCATTGACATAGGTACCATCACATCTCTCTCCTTCAAGAGCTGAATGGAAACGATTTTGAGAATTGTGTTAATTTTTGCACATGGGCATTAAGACATGATACTCCAGATTCATCATGCATCTTGCTTAGTGATGAGGCAACATTTACTAATCATGGCCAAGTAAACCGCAGAAACATGCACTATTGGTCTGTTGACAATCCCCATTGGCCTCGTCAGGTGGAACGTTAGCGCCCATGGAGTTTAAACGTGTGGTGTGGGATAGTGAACCATCAGCTCATAGGCCCTTTGTTCATAGAAGGAACAATGAACTTCCACAAGTATCGCAGCCTCCTGACAGACCATCTGCCACAGATGCTAGAAGACGTTCCTTTGCAGACTAGGAGGAACCTGTGGTACCAACGTGATGGCTGTCCAGCCCATACTGCATGAAGTACTGCAGCTTGTCTAAACGGATTGTTTCCAAATCATTGGATTGGACGAAGTGGAACTGTACCTTGGCCGGCCCGTTCACCGGATCTGAGCCCTTTAGACTTTTTGCTGTGGGGAAGGCTGAAAGACACTGTCTACAAGGATGTACCAACTACACCAGACAATATGAAACGACGTATTACTGCTGTCTGCTCTGAAATTTCCGCTGAAATGCTAGAACGTGTGTAGCAGACTGGAAGCATGTAGGTATTGAAGCTGCCGGTGGTCATTTGAACACAACCTTTGAAGGGCTATGTTCTCTTTACTTGTAAGAATCCACAGAAGTATTGTAATTCCCTTTTGTTTTTCTTTAGTTTGTGCTACCACAGGTTGTACAAGTGTCGGTGCGTAAACGTTTCAAAATAAGATTTCTCGTAAACCACTTGCACTGGAATCTTGCAGCAAACGCCACTGACATTGTAATTTACCCTACCTTTATTCTGTTGATGTAACTAGGCATTGTTACATTTAAAAAACTGTATGTTTGCTCAAAAATACACTTTCTCAGTATTATTAAAATCTGTTTATAGGCTAAATGTACGAGCCCCTGACTACCAATCTATGCTGTGAAAACTGTACATCAATAGCACTTTCCATTTCCGAAATATTTGCGGTGCAAGTTTTAGCTGATTCACCCTGTATAGAGACTAAACTCCCAGCTAGGACTCATACTCAGTGAGGTGTATTAACCACTAGACTATGAGGAGACCCAATCATTTCAGTACAATTACCTACAGGCACTAGCATAGCCAGAAAAATATAAAGGGACGGTTATGTATAAGGATCCATTTTTTAAATAATTTGTATCAATTCAAAAGATAAATATGAATTAATCCTGAGTTGAAATATTTAAATAAATTGATTTTATATTCATATATTAAGGTGCAGTAACCGGAATTAAAGTTAGGATAGAATGCTTTATATTGGGAAGCCAGAGGAAAACTGATGCAGATCAACTAATCCCCAGTGCCATTGGTGAACAGCAACAGCAGCAGCAACAACAACAACAACAGTTAGGATAGAATGTTTAGCATATTATAAGTGCAAATGTATTGTGAGAATTAATGACCACTGAGAAGTATTTTATAATACCACTGTAGGCCCTTTTATTTCATTACAAAGTAGAGTTTCTAGTTATATCTAAACTGGAAGATATTACACTCATTTGGAAATCACTCAAATTTAGCACCGAAACAAAAACAAGCCCCTGATATTTCAACATGGTTGTACCCATACTGTCTAAAGTACAGCTTCTGTTCCCATCACCTTTGGCGATATTGTCCTAAGACATGCGGCATAAATATAGCACTACCAGTGATGCGATTAAGAAGTATCTTATTCCTGCCAACCCAGAAAGATGCTATTATTCTAATAAAGATATTTTTGCTATTAATTTTTACATTTTTTTAGCAAGGCTGTTCCAACCCCCTCCCCAGCTATGCCTCTGCCTACAGGAGGTGCTCTGTAACCATCTAGTACTAACTACTTGTGACTTAATGTGTGCAGATAGTAAAATGAGTAGATCAAGCCATTTAATCAATATTGTAACAAATGTATGGAATGATAAACTTCCAAAAGAATGGACTAAATGTCTCGTCATTCTCAAATATTTACCGCCAGTTTAATGTATACAGTGCTTTTATTTACCTGTTCATTAACAGGTACACTGTGGTATACTAAACCTTTAAGGTATGAGTTACAGAAAACGAAAATGAGACTGCACAACTTTGATGTTACACTTTTGGATAACTGGCGGATGGGGACTTTAGCCCCCTGTGTACACTCCTGCACATGTTGCATTATCACTTGAAACTGAGATTAAAATCACATTGTACAAATTGATGTCATAGATGCTAGTCTAGGTATGTAGTACCATTTTATTTTATCCTATAATAGGTGGTGCACAATCAGGTGAGTCTTTCAGTATATGCTTGGGGGGGTGGCAAGATTGTTTTCATGTGAATTTTAACAACACATTCAGTCTAAAAGAAAATCATCTTTTACTTCTCAAATGTGAAATATTTGTACACCGGTGTGCAAAACCTAAGGACGAAAGTAATCTTAGCATGCTGTGACACTGCCAAGTAACATAGCTCAATGAAGCTTGACTCATACATAGAGGGAACTGCTATGGTATGCTACAATAGGCAACTAAACGACATATGCAATGAGACAAACAGAAATGTCACTTTTATTCATAGACCATAAGCTACACTAAAGTCAATGTGACATATGATAGCTCTCTAGATTTACAGAAACAGATACATGGTACTTAAAAGGGTGCATGATACCACGGACAGCAATGCATGCTCTACATCGTGCTCCCATGCTGGCCACAAAGGTGGTAAGCAGTTCTTGTGGTAGGGCGTTCCATTCTTCCACCAGCGTTGTTGACAACTGTTGGATGGTCTTTGGTGCATGTGGATGTGCTGCAATGCGTCTCCCCAAAGCATCCCACACGTGTTCGATAGGATTTAAATCGGGGAAACGGGCAGTCCAGTCCATTCGCCGAATATCCTCTCGTTCCAAGAGATCCTCCACCTGCGCTGTTCGATGAGGTCGCTCATTGTCATCCATAAAAATGAAGTCAGACCAACTGCACCCCTGAAAAGACGCACATGGGGAAGGAGTACAGTATCACAATAACGTTGACCAGTGAGCGTACCGTGTTCGAAGATTTGGAGGTCGGTGCGCCCATGCAACATTATGCCTCCCCAAACCATAACACCCGGACCACCAAAATCATCATGTTCAAGGATGTTCCTGGGTTCATTACGCGTTCCCACCTCTCGCCAGATGAGAGTACGTCGAAAATCACCACTTAGACTGAATCTGCTCTCTTCCGAGAAGAGCACGCGACCCCATTCCTGGTTGGTCCAATTTTGATGCTCTTGGAACCATCTCAAACGGTGCCGTCGATGTGCGGATGTCAATGGAACACAACATACTGGCCGTCGGGTAAAGAGACCACCGTGTAGTCGCCGTGCCACTGTGTATGGTGAGATTGCGTGCCTAGCTGTCCTGTTAAATGTTTTTGCAATTGCACCCGCTGTTTGGCGTGGATCCCTTCTTGTCTGTTGCACAATGTAACGGTCATCTGCTGCTGCAGTTGAGCGTGGTTGACCAACACCTCTCATTGGGACAGCAGTGCCTGCGGTTTGGATGGTTCCCCATGCAAGTGAAACAATGCTGTGAGCAATTCCAAACTCCTGAGCAACACTCGTCACACTTCGCCCTTCTTCCAGTTTCCCGATGATTCTTCCCCACGTGAAGTCATCGAAATTGTGTCTACGGGCCATGTTGCAATGAAGAACACCACCACAGTGCACCGCAACAGCTCGCTAATTGCCACACATCGTCTTGTCCTGTTTCGTCAACTGCCCCGTGTTGCGAGAGCAGACCCATTTGGCACTACAGGCTCGCTACACTCACGCCATGTAACGCCCAGTTTTCTGTGTACGTGTGAGAGACCTCTGGCAACATGCTCCCGCACCTTCATCTACTTTCACCAAGTAGTTCATTTGCTATGTTGCTTTACCCATCTCGTCCTTAGGGTTTGCACACCAGTGCATTAAATGTACAGTCGTTGAAATTTTTCTTTTGATACAGCAATAATTACCAGTACTTAATTATTTCTCATAACCTTGGGTGGGGCAATTGACCCCCCTAACCCCCTAAATAATGTACCTGTGGGTCATTACATGTCAAATCGAACACACACAAAACATCATTTCCTCTGAATTTTCTGATTTATAGTTTACGTGTTCTACACATAAAATAAATGGACACGTACTTTATACTTTGCAGAAAATCAAATTATTTTAGGATTTGCAGTGTACTCAAAATGTACACTTTCATGTGTACATGAAAGAAATTTATTCTCAGAATACCGAATGGTCAGAAATAAGAACAATACATCGTTTTGCAGATAAAACATTGTGGTTTTCCTTATATAAAATACTATTTCTTTGGGAATAAGAAAACAATAGCTTTTTTAAGTATGGATATTTTAAACTGCAATATCATATTTAATTCCCTAATATTAAAATCTGGAAAAAAATACAGGAGGAATCTGTGATATATTTTGATTTAAATCGTTAATATCAGATGGAATCTTCCTTAGAAGTATGCCTTTAAACAGTTTATTTGTGTTAGCGCATAGGGTTGTAGAACATAGACTGCTGACAGAGCTTTACACTGCAGCAGCATGCCGCACTGGCCGATGCATTATGCAGTACAAACGTGATAGGCTGTCATTTCCGGTGTTCTGTGTAACTTAGCAATTGAAATCTGATGTTCTATAAAGCCTCTCTTCGCTGTTTCATTTTACATGTTACTTTGTGCTCAACTTTTTGCATTAGAAGTTCATTCTTAGCTCTATAGTTTCTGTAAGTGCATAATGAGTAAATTGAAGAAACCTAACTATGACTATTGCTTCAATCCAATTAATGTTTCAAGCTTAACACAAGGCAGAAATCATTAAGCTTAGTTACCTGCAATATGCTTAAAAACTGTAAAATGTAGAACTTAACTTTGTCGCCAGACCTAAAACTATGCGATGCGTGCCAAAAAAAAAACAGCCAATGTGGTGAATAGTCCAGAAGTGGTTTTGAACATAGTGCCCATTTTAAGATAAGATACAGCAATGCAAAAGGGAGCCTTGGTACCTTAGAGCTAAATTTGTTTATTCCATCAACCAATAATGCAAAAATAACTAGATGGTATTCACTTGAGCCTGAAAGGGAAAAAGTGCAGTTTTAAATTGTAGTTAAGTTGCCTCCCATAGGATAAGATTGAAAGTTACAATGTTACTCAACTGAATGCCAAATTTAAGTTACATGTGAACAAACTAGTGCAGCTAAATTGCTGTGAACAGTTGACAAGGCATCCAACGACAGACTGCTGCTGCCACTGCCACTCTCCAGCCACGCTGCACTGAATCCCGCTATGCACTGCTTTCTAAGTTATTTTATTTAAAATTAACTATACAGGATCCCATCTTTGTTTTATGTAAATATATACAAAAGCTACAAGGAATTTATTTATAATTTTTATAGAAATTTAAACTTGGGGGTTAATAGGGAAATATAGTTTTTAAATGTTTGGATTTTAAACATTGATGTAAATAGTAAATTATATCAATTATAATAAATACTAAGTAAAAGATTACATATTAAGCTTTGCATTGCACCTTATAGCATATTTTTATCGCTTATCGCTGTGCGATATTCTAATTTAAAGGTAGATAGTGGTCTGCTTTTCACAATTGGATTGAACAATATTTTTAAAAATATTGTGATTTAAAAAAAATAAGAATTTACAACATAATTCCCTTTGTTTTTGTAATCCATGAACAAAATTTGAAGTGAATCAGAGACATGATGGTCAGATTTTGTGAAAATTTGTGCGACTTGATGTGGAATGTCTCCTGTACACAATGTTACATAATGCAAACAATTCAACCACTCTTAGTGGAGTATGGAACTTACCCTTTTCAGATCTGATTCCTATTTCTGGATGCTGAAAAACTGGTACTATAGCAGTAGTGGTAGTTGACACGACTGAAATATTGGTACTTAGACAGGAACACTTGGCATATTCATCACAAGAACATATTCCTCTTCCACCATGCAGACCTCTAATCTCCTTTCCAACAGCAAAATACACTTTTGCTATAAAGAAGAACAAATAAGATGTGAGATATGAAATTTCTTAGATGTCATTGAAATATGCAGAATAAACATACTTAACATTTGAACATAATGGTTCTGTGCATAGAGAGACTGATAAAATAACAGCTTCTAATAATGCAATTGTGTAAATGTTTTACTATAAGAGTTATTGCTGTACTCTGATATTTTGGAGACTTTTAAAATGTGAATGATATTAATAATAGTACTACAAAAATGAGCATTAACAAGCAGTATCAACCACCATCTAACGTATACTAGTAGGTAGCATATTGAGAGTTAAGAATGGAGCCCTCGTTTCTGACATTATTACAGAAATTTAGTTTTTGATGAAAACTACATCTGCAAGATGTTGCGAGTCTTTCTACAGAGGCCTCACATTTGTAAACCAGCCACAGATCAGAATTGTATTTGCAGAAGCAACTATTTAACTGTGAACACCACATATCTACAGCTGATGTCACCAGATTGTATAGTCATGCCAAACTGATGATACTCTGGCTGACTTTTTTTCATACCCTTTACCAAGGAATAGGCGTTTTTCATGTAAGCAAATACATATTTGTTCTCTTTATAGAAATTTTAAATGTTTTCCTTAGATAGGTAACAAGATTGCTGTCCATTACATCTGACAATTACTTTCCTCTAGTTTACTACAATTTAAGACAGATTGGAATAATTGAAGCATAGATTTCAGTGATATAGATAATATTGTCCTTACTTTACCTATTTTTGAGAAGTACAATTATTTTTCTATTCTTTCCTCCGAACCCAATGCAGATACAAGTGATACTGCTACTTCACAAAATAAAATGCAAGTCATGGATGTTAACAAGAGGAAATTAGTTGATCATTACAAACAGAGTAATGAATTTAATGTTAGGGGCATAAGTGAATGTGACAGATATGATACTTTTCATGATGAAGCGGAAGAGGTAGGTAGATGATCCTAACTGGCTGCTTTGTAGTAAAGTAATAGAAACGCAACAGATGATGAAATGAGGGATACTGAGTAGATATGTGGTGACAGTAATGAAAATAGCACAGCTTCATATACTGAAGGAAATGGTGCGACTAATGGCAGAAAGAGGAAAAGGAGAGATATGATAATTTCAAATGAGTGGAAGGCAAACAAGAATAAAATCCTTTGTAAAAAGAGGAAGGCTATCTGAGAGAAAGAAACATGAAAAACATACTCAAGATACAAAGCAAGAGGCCAGGAAGTTAGAACTGACATGTATGTCATGCATGTGTTTAAAGTCTAAAGGTCACCAATGTTCATTGATCTCTGAAGAAGATTGAAAAACAATGTTTGAAGCATTCTGGCCAAATTGAAACTGGAGCCAATGGAGGGAGAGCGTATGTAGCTTCTCAGATCTCACAGATAACTACATGCAGAAGACCACAGAAGGGGATTCTAGGCAGAGTGAATCTATTCATGTTCATTGAAACTGAGAAACGAAACAAAATACATGGTCTACCAAAGAATGTTTCTCTCCACCCTAGATATTGAAGAGTTCATCTTTGGACAAAATCTTCAGTTTGTGGCACAGTTTAAGTTCAAAAACTATCAGAGAGAGAAAAGATAAGGTAGATTCACCAAGGATATCAGACAGGGCCTTTCTATTACAGAACATCAATTCTCTATTAAAACTTCCTTTGAATAACTGCAGGAAAGATACTGCAAATGTCTACCTGGAGCCTATAATGGGATCAGTAAGTGACCTTTACAGGCAATATAGGAATAAATGTGAAGAGAATCAGAGACTAGTACTTTGTTGATTTAAATCTGAGCCCATAATGGACAAGATGAATGTGAACCTATATATTCCAAAAAAAGAACAATGTAAATGCAGGTTATTAGTACAGGATAAAGAACAATGATGAACAGACATCAAAACAACTTATAAAAAGAAGGATAATGCCAGGAAAGAAAAGGAGAGAGTCAAAGAAGATGCAAGAAATGATAAATCCATATTTTAACAATAGATCTCCAAGCTGTTAAAGTCTGTCCATATTTAAAGGCTAGTGTTCTGTACTACTACAAAACAAAACTTGCCTGCCATTAGTACACAGTATATGACCTAAGCCCATATGAACCAAAACATTACTGGTTCTCTGAAAATGAAGCAGGACTAGCAGCATCCATATTTTCACATGTCTTCTAGACTATGTGACAAAAATTCCAGTAATTAGTGGTATCCATTATTATTTATGGCAGTGCATGTTCATTTCAGAACCACAACTCTGTAATATCAAATTCTCTGTTAAGCTTTGCTAAACATAATAATGTTAGAGTGCATCAGAAATTCTTCAAACAGTGCCAAACTTCATACTCAAGCGGAGTGTGACTCTATTCTACACTAGAAGGGAATATGAAAAATAAAGAAATTTTCTTGCCAGAATTTGCTATGTCAGAATAACAAAGCAATTGAGGAAAACGTCATTTCCGTATGACTCATGATTTTGTGAAGAATTGTGTTGTGTGGTCTTTGATAAAGTATAAGTCAATATGACCAGGTTGCAAAGTAGCAGATTCAAAATTTATTAATAAATCTGACCTCACAAATAAAGACTTGCCATTTGACACAGAATGCCTACAATTTTTGTTTCTGTTAAAATACACAAACATGAAGGACCATACTTATACGGAATAAAAAAATGAGAAAATAAAATTGGATTAATTTTTTTTATGTTAAAAGACAAATTGTATGAAAATTGTGATTTCTCTCCTCCAGTCATTTTTAAATGCATGTTTACCATATAAATGTTTTCAGATGATAGCCATGAAGTATTTTATAAGTTATACAACAATGTCATCCTGTAGCTGTTTGGAGAGCTTTAACCTTTGTCTCATGTGGTATGACATACACAACAATGGGATGGTTGGCTCATATATGTTGTTTTCTTTATCCACTTCTGCTGGTTGGTTTGAACAAGTCCCAAATCTGATGGTGGGATTAAAGTTCTCAGCTGATCTCTTTTTCCTGTAGATGGTAATAATGTCTGTTCGATGGTTGCTTTCACAATCAGATCATGCTGTACTTGTTTGTGGACTTTAACCCTGAGCTATGCAGTGCACTGGCAAGCATTGTTGTTATGATTTTGTAGCACTTAATTCACAGCAGCTCCCCATGAGGTCAATTCCCAAGCACATGAGGCAAGATTTCTATCTCACTGCAATCTCTACAGTGGTTTGTGTCCATGGAACATCCCAGAGGGAAACCTACTGGAATGACCATTGCTATTATCTTCAACATGTCACATTATTCTGAGCTGGATAATCCACTCTGTTTTAACACCCATGAGTTGGTAGATGGAATTTCAGCAAAAAGTGCCACTCTTCATCCTTTCTGCGGATAGGCACATCAGGCTTCAAATTCTTAGTATCTTAGTTTCTCCCTAAGTTGTTTAATGGAGTTTGTGGAGGAATCCTCTGTTATATGCAGTTCCATAAGGCAGTGACTTTTAATGGCTGCAAAATTACAAGCAGCATTTAAATGTTGATCATTAAGGTTTTCCAATTTGGCGTTAATATTCAGTTGTTCTTGATAGGCTTCCCAAGTTGTATATATTATATACAGCCCCTTAAATTTTGTGTTAGTATACAACATACTATTTTGGGTGTCATTTGGAAGTTATAAGGTTTCTTTCACAGCACTTGTAATCATTTTGTCTACTTTTATGAGGCATGACTTTGGAATTTTATCTATTGGTGAAGACTGAAAAGGACAGATCAAAGTGGGTCCAATGAAATGATTAATAACAATAAGTTTCTGACTTAGTTGAAGCAATGAATTGCAGTAAACTTGTTAAGGTTTAATGTTAATTTGTATAGACAATTGCTTTATTGAATATCATAGTGTTTTTAAATGTTATACCCAAGTATTTACTTTCCTCATCTGCACCAATGCTCATTATTGATCCTATTGTTGTACTTAGTTTCTTTTGCTGAAGCTTTTTATTTTGAATTATAATTGTATTTGATTTATCGGGTTGGCAGTTGACCTAAAACCTTGGAGTTGGTCACTATGATGGATGCTTCTTGTTGATCTTTTTCTATAATTTTAAGGTCATCAGCAAAACGTAAGGCCATGAATGGATCTGTATTGGGTGTCAATTTTCTATTAATTAATTTAAGATGTAGTTGAAGCCCCAGTTGAAAAGGAGTAGTGGAATAGGATCTTCTTGTATCACTCCATGCTTGAAGTGAATGTTATCAGTGCATCCAATGTCACCATATATTTTAGTAGAGTTGACTATAAGCATGTTTGTTAATCAGAAGTTTCTTGAGAGGGTAAAAGTAATGCAGAATTTTCAATTGTGGCCATGAGGAGAGGATATCCAATGCTATCATAAGCTTTACTTATGTCAAGAAATGTAATGGAAACATACTTTTTCATGCTATTAGAAACTAAAAGTACAGTTGTATTAAGAAGGGGAAATTGTAAAGCATTAAATGGAATAATTCCATGGGGTGGTAAGTTTATTTGTTATTAAGGATAAAATTATATAGTTTACTGTTGTAATTGTATGTAGTTAATATTTAGATTAATACAATATTTAGATTAATATATGTACTAGACACCATAACAAATCCTCTTTGGTATTCATCTAGGTCAATATATTCCCTCACTTTTTTGTCCAAATATTTTTCAATTACCCTCCTCACTAAAGAGCTTATGGTGATTGGTCTCCAGTTCTTTAAGTCCTTCTGGTCACCATCTTTATGTAACAATATACAAGGGTCAATCCAAAAGTAATGCTTCCCAATTTTTTGTGTTGCCTTTGAGTGTCCGAGCCAGATTATGTTGGTATAGTATTAATTGTTGAACTTTCCTGCTAGTGTCCTGTTAGATTCATTGTCCTGCAATAGATAGCAGCAGCAGCAGGGGAGCATTCCAAAATGGCTACTGACATCGAGGTGCATACGAAACAGAGATGTGTGATTGAATTCCTTACCGCTGAACAAATTCCACCAATTGAAATTCCTCGGCGCTTGATAAAGGTGTATGGAGATGAACAGTAGATGTGAGTAATGTGAGGCGGTGGGTACAGCATTTCAAAAATGGTGAAAAGGATGTGCAGGACGAGCCACACCATGGTCTACCCTGCTCGGCTGTCACAGCAAATAATGAACAGTGTCTCAATCAACTCATCCATAATGATCGGTAGATTACGACCAAGGAATTCTGTGTAAAGCTGAGCATTGGCTGTAGTGCCTTAGACAAGATGTTATGCAACCTTAATTATCTCAAAGTGTGTGCAAGTTGGGTCCTGCAGATGCTTTCACAACAACAAAAAACTCATCAGATGGAAATTTGTTGGGACCTGCTGGACCAATATGAGGCTGAAAGTGACAATTTCTGAACTCCATCATCACTGGAGATGAGATGTGGTGTCACCACTATGAGCCATAATATAAACGACAGTCCATGCAGTGGCAACATCCGACTTCTCCAACAAAGAACAAGTTCAAGACACAGCCATCCACAGCTAGCGTAAACAGTGGCTAGCCTCCACTGGTTCAGATTTTTATGAGCGTGGCATGCAGGCTCTTGTTCATTGTTGGCAAAAGTGCATAACGAATGGCAGTGATTATGTGGAAAAATAACAGTATGTAACTGAAATCTTGCTCTCTTTAACTGTATTATTGTGATTTCTCTATCTGTTGTAGTTTCCATTAAAATAAATAGGAGGCATTACTTTCAGAATTATGTAATACTTCTTGCAGTCCAAATAGTATGCAAAACCATTTCGGTCATCATCATCATGTTGTTAGTGAAGTGCGTAATTATATCTGCAACAATGGAGTTCCTAATAGTTTTCAATAATACTCTCTCATTAATGACATTACAGAAATCAGGTACACCCTCAACAACTAATTCATATCAGGCTACATTTTGGTGGTCCCTATCTTGATATTCCAAAGCTTCCTAATAAGTTTAATTTACCACCATAGAGACTGTTTCCTACTTTATACAAGGAACCACCTCAAATTTAGTAGAACAAATGGCTCAATGTGCAAAAACCAATAAAAGCGTGATTCAAAAAGACTGTCACCTTTTTTATGACAATCTAGTGTACACTGATTAATTGTTAAAACAATTACAACTTAAAATCAATAAAATAGTATGTCTAACTGCCAAATGTCAGAACCTTAAATTCATTTATTTAGAGATTGTGAAGTTTCTTGACTCCCCTGTAAAATATGTATGTATATATGTTCTTCATTCTTAACCCTCAATATAAGATAGGTTTTATATTTTCTGCATGGACCCCAAGGATGCACTAGTTTTATCCAATATTTTTCCTCAAATAGGGAAATTGTATCTGTTACTGTTGGAAGAGTATGAGTAGATATAAATGAATTTAAGCATCAGAGTTTAGATCTGAGGCACAGTGCAGTTAGTATAAAACTCCATTAAAAAGAAATTGAATCACAGTGGCCTTCAAATGCAAGGTTGTGAACTATGCTGGATATTTCATACTTAAAAAATACAGTATGACAGTGTGTTGTAAATGCTTTATTCAATAGCCTGTGATTTACTGCTGGTGTTTCTTCAGTTTCATGCTAGTGTCAGAGACTCTCTTAAATTAAAGCTTTTAGTGAGGTTATCTTCTTACACTTGCTACATCAATGGTTATATGGTTGCTCCATTTTCCTTATTTTGGTATTGGTGTTGTCTTCTCTTGGCTTTTCTACTCTCCATTGCCAGAACATAGTTTCTAATTTCATTGACTTATAATTCAAATATTTGTAAACATTTTCTCACCATTTTTAGCATTTTCATTATAGTTAGATGCAGCTCTTGTCCTGCTAAGCTTGATGACCTAGTTATATTACCACTTCATTCACTTTTTTCCTACTAATGCAGTTTGTACTTGAGATATACAGCCACTGTAATGCAGCATATTTCATAAATCCACAACCCAGTGTAGTTTCCTTAATATACAATATATTGTAATTTTCTGCATATTTCTGGTTTTTGCATTGTGTCTAGTACTATTTCTTTTCTTTATAAATGACTGTTACTTCTAGGATTCCAATTTCAGCAGTTTATAAAATATATTTCTACTGTTGGTAGTTGCCAAGCATTTTTATCCAAATGTTTTGTATTTCTCCAAAATGTGTGGATAATTTTATGCTTCTACCTGCTGTTCTTATCCCCATTGGTTTATTGGCATTAACAGAGCATGAGTATAAACCCTCCAGTGCACATATGGTAACACAGAATTCATAAATAAAGACTATAGTCTTATATTGGAACATACTTTTAAATTTGTGGTAGCCTACTTTTAGCATTCTTCTCTCAATATTGCTACTGCATATTTATATCAGTGTTACAAACAGTAAAATGATGTTACTGAAATTGCCTCTTAGTTTTTATTTGCTATTTATTTCACTTATTTATTTATTTTAAATTACCGTTCAGTATTTCCCTTTCTGTGTATCTTTTGAAATTATCTTGAATATACAATGAGAGTCAATAGCCATATTGAAGTTCCATTATTCTTTATATCACCTTTCAAAACTACTTAACTTCTTCAAAAAAGAATAAAATGTGTTGTTTATCTCCGAATGAGCCCATATTTTTATGAAAGCAACAAAGATACAAATAAAGAAAACATAATTACAGAGTCATGTTGTAACTTAGATCTTTCTTATGCACCTAGTAGGTGGTTATACCTTTAATATAATGAATTAATGTCAAAGAATTTTAATATGATCTCAATATAAGCTTTACAATGCTACTTTATATTCTCAAAGCTTGTATTTCAAATATAACGTTTGAACAGAGTTCTGTGGTATCAGAGCCATGCTTCCTTCTATTCTGGTTCAGAAGGGTAAATTTATCAAAGATCTTTAACATCATGGTAAATCATCTAATTAACCCAAGGTTAATGTGAGGCTGTGGTACAAACACTTGTAAAGGACTTGCAAGTATCTGGTATACACTTTTCATAAAACTTGCAGCTACAAATGCTTCTGAGATGGTGAAGAGCAAGCAATGCAAAGCCGCCGAGTCTGCTTCAGCAGGAACCTCTGCCTTTTCCCCGGCATCCGCCGAGGGGAACGGGACTAAACCGATGCCACCCGAGGTTAGCTACTCTCGGCCGCCTCTTCGCCTCGTGTTAGCGCAGCATCACAGCGCAGCCGACCTCAGCCGCAGCTCCCGTAGGACCACAGCCATCTCCTTCAACACCCTCTGTGTCTCCTCGGAGGTACAGCGCAGTGATCATCGGGATACCACAGGACATTCCAGAAAGGTTCACTCTCGCCGCAGTCCAGCAGCAGTGGCCCTTAAGTGCCACCCGGATCTACAACGCCAAAGGACCGTCGCCACTTGTCTGGTTTGAGCTTGCAGACCCTGGTGAAGCGGCCCTGAGAGCGGACCTGCCCTTGTTAGGGTGGTGCTTACGCATCGAGGCCAGTCAAGTGGATCGTCAGGTACCCTGCCGACATTGTGCCTTCGGGCACTAAGCGTCAAACTGCGCAGCTGAGCCTAGGTGTCACTACTGTGGCGCCTCCTGCTTCAAGGCCAATTGCACGGCTCATTCGCTGAGGAATCGCCGCCGCCGGTAATGCGCCAGCTGTGATGGCTTTGGCCATTTCAAGGGGCAGGTGCAGTGTCCACTATATCCATGCAGTCGCAATCAGCCATCAGCGTCCTCAACAAGACATCCACCAGCTCCAGTATGGACCACATCAGAGCCGACTCCATCACATGACGTCGCCGCCGAACTCGCCTTACGGAATGCCGTCCAGGATCTTCATGCGGAGGTCCTGAACGTCAGCACTCGCCGCCACGTCATCTGCTGCCACTACGTAGCACGATCACTGTCAACGCACTTTGACTCACTGTACACTGAACATAGACAACCTATACCAGAATACTTCCAGCTTCATGCACAGGGAAGCCCACTGCGCACCTGTGCAATCATACCGGACATCATCACCACAGCAACACACATCATCCAGTCATTCACCCGCCCATAGGGCGGCAGCTGGTCGTCTTTCCTATACTAACGCGGGTGCTATACGGAACCGCACCATTTCCACCATTGACTCCTTTCTTGTTTCCTTTCCTTCTTTTTCTTTCTGGTGGAGGGCTTTTTAGTAGGTATGGCTACCTATTGGCGAGTCCCACACTCCTGGCTTTGGCTGGAGTTAGGGCGTAAAAAGCGTTTTTCTCTCCACTCGGGGAAAAATGCAGCTAAGTTTTCTTGAGTCTATCACTCCTCAAAAATCCAGCAACAATACCTTGCCCTGCTTGACCATTCACATGCAAAAACAGATATGTAGGCAACTAGGCGATTGATCCCACGGTAAAGTTTTTGAAGTACCATAAACTTGCCAGTTGTGTTCATGGTATCCAATCAATAGCAGCTTACTAATACCTTCAAGAGATCCCCTAAGAATTGTGGAGTAAGTGAGGAGCACTGACCATTGCATAAATAAATACACTTTATTTGAATGCCCGAAGAAACAATTTCTATTTTGTTAGATTTCTCTTTTAGCATCCAAGATTTAATATTTCTTCAAAAATATTGCTGCAAAGAACAAGAAAGTCTTATTTAGAAATATAAGGATTAATTTCCTTTTCTTGGCTTCAGTATCAGAAATACATGTTTCTCTCCAAGCAAGAATCATAAAATTTCAACCGATAAAGCTGAAAGTTATTCAACTTGCAGTGATTAATTGAGTCAGGTCAGAAGCAACTTATTTTAATTTCAGCTTCAATAGCACTTTTAGATGGAAATTCTCTGCACATATGTTTTTGTAGGTTGTGAAGTATCCAACGCTTATGTCTGGCACAAGGATATGGGGTACAGTTATTGAATTTAGAACCGGATGTGTAATTCTCATTTTATTTTTCTGTTTGTACCCACTCAACTTTCAAGAACATACATACGAGCTGTGTTCAGAAAGTATAGAATCTTTGGTGGGCAAAAATACATTTATTGATTTGGAGGTCCTAAACACTAATCCTCCTCAAAGTAGACTCCTTGGTGAGTCTTCTCCCAGCGCTCCCGTCATTGTTGGAAACTCTTCTGGAACGCAGTTTTTGGAATGGTGAGCAGCCGGGCAGTCGCATTCCGCATAATGTCTTCTCTTGACTCAAATAAGGTCCCTTTCAGCGACATTTTCAGCTTGGGAAACAGCCAAAACCCACACGGAGCTATGTGGGGTGAGTAGGGAGCCTGATGAACCACAGGAATGTTGTGTTTGGCGAAGAAAGTCTGAATCAAATGCGCATAATGGTGAGTGCGTTATGATGGAGCTGCCAAGGTTTTGCTGTCTTCAGATCTGGTCTTTTGCGGTGCACAACATCACGAAGGCGACGAAGGACCTCCTGGTAGTAATCCTTTGTAATGGTTTGGCCTAGTGTTGCAAACTCATGACATGCCACACCAAGGGAGTCAAAGAAAACGGTCAACATGACCTTGTCTTTGCTGTGGACCTGTCGTGCCTTTTTTGGTCTCGGGAATGAGCCACTGTGACGACTGCATCTTGGTTTCTGGTCGTTGCATTAAACCCATGTCTCATCGCCTGTGATCACGGAGTTCAGAAAGTTGGAACAACTGTTACATCGGACAGCATGTCCTGTGCGATGTCCAGGCGCCATTGCTTCTGCTCCATTGTTAGCAGCTTCGGTACTAATTTCACGGATACTCTCCTCATGCCCAAATCCTCAGTCAAAATTTAATGTACCGATTCAATGCTTACCTCTAACACGTTTGCAATTTCTCGGACTGTGATACGATGATCCTGCAAGACTAGAATAAGCACTTGCTCAATGATATTGTCATTTCGGCCATCCTGAACTGGTTCGCTGTCCATTGATGTGCGGCCATCTTTGAAGCGGTTGTACCACTCCTTTATCCGTGAGGTGCTCATTGCATCGTCCCTAAAAGCCTGTTGAATCTTGCGAATGGTTTCCACTTCGGTATCGCCAAGCTTTAGGCAAAATTTGATGCAATGTCACTGCTCAAGTTGTTCCGTCATTTTAGAAAAACTGAAATCCGACGATTGCTCACTACACGTCTTCACTCGCAGGCCGACTGCCAGCGACCGACGCTTTCTGCGGGCGGGAAAAAATTTACGACTGCGCATGAATATCCCCTCCACATCTTCACCGAAAAAGTCTCCCACGCTTCATTGGTTTACGTGGGAAAACAAATTTAGATACTTTTTTAACACACCTCGTAAGGATCCGTTACCAGATTTTCTAAGATGTAGTAATATTCTTCTCTTGTTAATCCAAAGATGACTTCTGCTTCATGAATTTATGGGGGACGGCAAAGAGTTTATCTTCAACATCTATTACGATTCCAAAATATGTATGTTCCGCCATATTTTATCATTATTATTTTTGCTTTTGACAGCTCTGTGGTATCTTTCCATTTAGCTCTCTCTGTTTCTTTCTTTCTCTTTCTGTTTCACAACTACCACACACATAAAGAGAGTGGGTTTGATCATTTATAAATCCTCACTGCAACATGGTACAGCTGC
The DNA here is from genome assembly GCA_030765065.1 of Deroplatys truncata. Lineage (NCBI taxonomy): Eukaryota > Metazoa > Arthropoda > Insecta > Mantodea > Mantidae > Deroplatys > Deroplatys truncata. The sequence continues at coordinate 172,680,959 of CM060990.1, forward strand.
ACTCAGATAGCTTCACTGTACACAAAGAATGGTGGATATTTATATTATTAACATTGCTTGTATTTGCAGTGTGCCTTGAAATACTTGAAACAGCAATATATATATAAGTGATTGATAACACCATTGTTGATATAGATAATGTAATAATAATTGCAAATTCTATACTAGTGCCCAAGAAATGTAATACCTTATAGAATGTTTTACCTCCCCCTTATGTCAACATGAACTCCCCACACATCCTCAAGCAATTATGTGAAACTTTCAAAACGTACATAATTATTTACCAATGGGACATGAGATATGAAATAAATGGAGATGTTAATATAATTTATGAACTAGATAGTCTCCATATGCGTATTGTTTAAAAATGATACTTTTAAATGTAAATATTTTAAGTACAAACAACTATATGTACTGAGAATGTTAGGAAGATTAAAGGAATTTTTGTGGTCCTGAAGTGGGTTTTGGTGATATCGCTCAATTGATGGAGTATATTTTCCAATATACAAAGCTAAGATACTTAAATGTTCAAAGTTTGTGCCTCACTTGTTGCTTAGAAATGCAGCTTAACACTTATAAAGAAGTCACACTGCTTTGTCTAATACTTTTAGTGACATGGGATGTTGGTAATACCCTTTTAAGCATCATCAGCTTTTTGTGGCTTTTGCATCACAATTCATCAACTTGAATAACTGTTTTGGCCATCACTATTGTGATTCATTCCATCATTTAAGATACAGAGAGTTGAGGGTTGTTTTTAGTGATGTAGTGTAACAACCCTCAACTCTCTCTATCTTAAATTATGACACATCACTGTTACTAGCTTCTAAATCTTCAAAATTAGTCAATCATTCCATCATATTTATCTCATTCCTATAAAAGAAATTTGTCATCAGTTTCATCACCTGCAAGTACTTCTTCCATAAGCATGGCATTTCCAAATAAATATATATATTGATAACATGAAAAAAGACACACATACACAAGGACTTCATTAATGAAACTACCTAAAACATTATTATAAAGCATTACTGCCACTGGCCTTTCAATTTAAGCATTATTTGTATTTAGAAGAAACTTCACACAAAAGGATAAATAAATTTATTTTAATAGTACTGTTTATGTTTGCATATGAGTTCTGTAAATAATAGCCAACCTTAGTCCAGGAATAAAGTTTGATATATAATTGCTTAAAACAACTAATCCCCTTTAAAGTGCTTCCCTTGTTATGCTATACTATATTCCTGTCAGTTTGATACAAATTCGTGTTTAATCACAGTTAACAAAATATAATTAAGCAGAATTATGGAAGAAAATAGTACACCATGTATACAAAATCCATGAAACATTTCATTCAGTTAAATTTTCCAAACAAAAAATTTAACTGTGCTGAAATTTCACAACATGAAAAATAAACTCACCAATTTGTGATATCCTATACCATCTACCATTTTATTATGCTGACACACACTGAAAGGTTGTTTGGGCCGTTTTTCTTCACCGAGCAAACTGTTAATGAAATGTCATTTTTGGACTTGTTACATTTGTGGTATGTGCCACAACCACTGACTGACGGCATGGACTGTTGGAATATAGGTAAATTCATGTTACAGAGAAACTAGCGACATCTATACATAGAGATGTGAAGGTGTGAGGTAGTGAGATGCTGTGTGTGTGAGAGAAAGCACCAAGGGACATGTCAGTTGCCGAGCAAGCATGCTGTGATATTTTGTAATGGTTATTATAATGTTCACCAGTGATTTTGAATAAATGTGTTATAATGTTAATTTGTGGTTCTTAATCAATCTGCAACCTCTGAGAGGATATACCATCCTCTATTCTCACAGGAACTTCATCCTACAGTTAGATGCTGCTCCACCACATTTCCATAAGTCAGTGTGCACGTATATGAGGAATTGCTGTAGTGTTGGCCAAAGTAACTCCATCACCACAGTAACTCCTGATAAACTAGATCAAGTATGGGACGAACTTCACTATAGACTAGATGTATGGCAAGTAAGTGACCAACGGAGGACACATTGAACATTTGTAAGGATAGATATCAAAACTTGGTGAGTTTATCCTTCATGTTGTAGAATTTCAACATATTTAAATATTTTGTTTGGAAAAAAAATATAGCTGAATGAAATGTTTCATAGGCTTTGTACATACCCTGTACATACAATTAAAACACACAGTTATATACAGTGATTTTCCTTCACACTGTGGTGACCAAATGGCTTCTCACATGCCGGCCGCTGCAGCTCAAAATCCTACAGAAGCAGCTCGAACTCCAGCAACTGCCTCACGTTCTCATATTTTCAATTAAAATTACAATGATAATAAGCACACACTTTATTATAAAAGATGTTAGAAATGTAGGAAATTTTCATTATCACTAGAATTCAATATCTGAAATTCAATGAATTTCTTGCCTGATACTTTCTTTGTTTCTTACAATGTATGGGATTCATTGCATACACCTTATTTTTTATGTGATCATTACAGTTGGGTGAACTTCTGTAATTGATTTTGCAAAATTATAAGGGTAATTGACCCATGCTTAATATTCTTGTCTGACAAACCATAGTTCAATTTATATGGCTATGTTTCTTTGCAAATTAACAGATATTGGAGTATAGAGAAACCCAATTTCATACATGAGATTCGCTTGCATAACATGAAAATCTATGTGCAATAAGTGCACACAGACTAAAAGATCCTATATTTTTTCAACAAATAATAAATACAGAGAGGTACAAGAATGCCTTACCCACACCATTTTTTGAACAGTTGATCAATGTTGAATGTCACTCTGGATTTTTCCAACAAGACTTTACTACCGTGCATATAGTTGATTTGTCATTAGATTTAATTCAGGACATTTTTGAAGATAGATAATTAGTACGGAATTATTGCTCTCATGATTCCCTGATTTAACTGTAAGCAATTTTGATCTATGGTGGAACTTGAAAGATGAGATATGTGCAACAAACTGGTAAAAACTAAAAGAAAACAACATGTGAGAAATTCCTACACATTTTCGGAGATTCAACTCTCCAGTGTGAATGAAAGTTTCCTGAGAAGATACCAAAATATTGAATAGAGGACAACCTTTCCAACATCTCTTATGATAAGGTACGTGCCTATTAACATTGTAATTGTAACTGTAAATATGAGAACTTATGTAGTTGCGGAGATATAACTGTTTTAGCGGGAGTCTGAGCTGCGGCAGGTGGTGCACAAGTTGCTATAATGTGGCCACAGTGTAAAGGAAAAGCACTGTACAATACAATAAAACTCAGAAAAACAGATATAATAAATTTATGTAAACCAATACAATAAATTAAGACATACAAGAAGAAAATTTATCAAGTTATAACATGAAGTTCTCATATACACATTTCTGTGAGGGCTTCATTATTAGCTGTCATTACATACTGATGCTGTGTATGTTCAATCCAGTGATCCTTCTATCATGGAAGCAATGTTAAAAATGCTTGCTTTTGGGAAGGAACGTACCTCTACCATCACATTTTGTATTGCTTCATTACAACACTCAAATTGAATTCTTTTAGGGTTTTTCTCTTCCTTTACGTACTGCCAAAAATCTGGATTGATGTCAGAAGAGTAAGGAATCTGGTGACCCTTTACAATGGCATTCTGGGTCAAGTGTACTGAATGAGCTGGAGTTTGGTCATGCTAGTGGCCTAAAGTTCTAGCCCCTTGCACCAAATTGCATCACAAATATGACAGAGGACTTTTTGGTGAAAATTTTTATTAATGGTTCAGCCTTATGTTATATACATTATAATGCTTATAAAAATGCAAACAGCATTACTTTCAACTGTTCTGAATCTTTCATGCTCTTTTTAGGGCCCTGTGAAGCTTGATTGCACCAAATATGATGATTAGATCTTAATTTCATGGTTCATGCCCATATACTCTAATCTTACCACTAATTGCCAGTCCTCGGCAACTTAGTATGCCTGTTAGTAGTGTAGTGGAGTTAATCTCCTGAGATTTTGACATAAAATTATATCTCTGTTCCAGTGAAAGCAGCTTGGATACATATTTTGCAGTCACTCTGTGCATGTCCAAATTCTCATTCAGAATGCTGCCTGGGGAACAAGTGTTAATACCAATCTCATGTCAATTTCCTAGGCTGTAAAAAGATGGTCCTTCATTATCAATGTCTGCCTATTCGGCTTGTTGGGGTCTCACACCATTGCATCATTGCCAAAAGCTGCTGAATTCTTCTGATGGCCTGCTCTTGAGTACATCATAATTCAGAGACATGATGCTGGGCACTAAACATGTGAGGTTTTCTACCCTCCAGTTAACCCCTTCATTTTTCCTGCTAAACATGCACATGGCTTGGTAATGGTGGGAACTGATGGGCAGGTGAGCTTCCTTTGATTTTTTGCAAGCTATAAGGGCCAACTTGGGAAGGGCACTGTAGAGCCCCACTGGTGAACTTGTGACTTTGGATTGACATAACCAATATAGTATTTGTGCTGACTGAAGAAATGGAATTGAGGAGGGAGGAAAGCTATGTATCTTGAGTATCTATTGTAGTGCTCCTGTCTTAGTTTCTGACAGAACTTGATGTATTACCACCAAGGAATCAGCCATTCCAAAGAAAATGATAACTGGATGAACATTTGTTGCATTACTTTCTGGCAGTTACTAATGCAGTGAATGGCACCACTAGGAAACACCACTAGGAATCATGAATGTGTATGAAAGTTGTTTCTTTGAATATGGACATTCCTATGTCTGGATTATGATTAATTATTAGACCTCGGAATGTTAGGTGTATGCCAAGGCTTTGGTTTGAACGGATGGGGGAATGACCCATTTTCTCTGCTCTATACGTACAGTGAAGACAAGGACAAAGTTGCAACTTGATTTGCATGACAATCAGCATTTTTTGCAACATAATTTCAGTGTTCCACATTCTGATACAAAATATTAATGAATATATTAATAGAACACAAAAGATAAACAGCTTCCTTTTATGATCTATTTATTTATGTTTCCATAGTCCTATTACAATAAATAACAATGCACTTTATATTGTCCAAAAAAGAAGAAGAAAACTCCTCTGCTTATCACATAAATCTTTTACATTCAGAAAACGTTCATTCCACATTGCAGGAAGCGAGCAGTGCAAAAAAAAATATAAACTGTCACATGTATTATCTGATGGCTTCTTGGTAACCGACAAAATATCTCTTATTTCACGCATTGCTGAAAATGTGCTGTTATTTTCCCAACATGGTTCCAAATGCTTCTTAACTCTTCCCAAATTTGGACGTGGGTTTTGCTACACAGGTTCTTTGATAGAAATGTTCAATAAATTGGAGTCTGCCTGATATTTTTCTAAAGTTGACGATTCTAGTTGTTTCGTTGTTATGGAGAACATCTTGTAAGCGTGTTTTATATACACTAGATTCTCATAGAGTGGTTCCAAAAGCAACTGCTTTGCAGCCTTTATTGACATACTCGCTTCATCATCAACTGCATTTATTACATCCCTCATCTCCTTGTAATGTTCATAATAATACAACATGGCCTACAGCCAAGTTCCCCACCAAGTTATAATGGGCTGTGGAAGCAAAGAAATTCCTGGTATCATTTCCTTGAATTTCTGTATTGTAGATGAGGGCTTTAAAAATACCTTCTTGACATTGGATATTAAGATGGCAATATCAGGGAATGCTGCCCTAATTTGTTCAGCTAGTCTGTGGACCATGAGCCAAGCAAGTTAAATGTATCAGTTTTGGTTACCTAGTTTTGCATGCTTCTTTTGTCATATACGGTGCAGCATCCATCACAAACAGAATGACATTATTTGTTTTTATTCCATCAGGCCACAAAGGAGCCATATCGGTCTCAAAGAGGCTGTCAATTGTGAAATTGTTTACTTTAGTAAGTAACTCAGTTCCCCTAACAGAAACTGCATGACCTTGTTGTGGTTGGAGGGGCAACTTACGCCTGAGATCCAGTGAGCTGTGCTGGTGTTAGTTTCTACTGGTAGAGTCACACATTCCATAGTGGTGATTGGGGAGGCGTCAGACTATGAAGCGCTGTACCATTAAAAAATCCATCCCTTGGGACCTTCAGTTAGAGAACCATTTTGAGCTCACAGTTGGAGAACCAAAACTACAACGGGCTCTGGTCCGCTCAAGGTAAGGTGTGAGGTATCATGCCGAGACCTTCGAGGTATTGGAAACAGAAAGCTAGTGTCATGAACGATCCCCTTGGGCACCAGCCGAAACCTCGTCTTTTATAGCGTTCCACCATATTCCGAATAATAACCCGGTACTTTTGGAACCAGTATGAAAGCCTCAGCTAAAGAAGGGGGATGGAGAAACCCAGGGAACTAGCAATTCTCATGAACGATCTCTTCGGGGCTGCAGGCGAAACCCCGTCGTATATAGCCTTCCGCGCATATCCGAGGCTCTGTGGGTGGTGACCTAATAATACCCTGGTACTCGTGGGACCAATATGGAATCCTCAACTAAAAATAAAAAGGAAGAATGGGGAAACTCGGGGAGCTGACAAACCTGAGGGAACAGAACTGGGCTATACGGCCTCAGAATTAAGCAAGCTGCACCACGACCAAGCGTTTCTCAGGGGCCGCTAGAAGAAAAAGGAAGGAAGAGAAAAAGATTGGCTCTAATACTGTGAGCATAAAGCAGCCAGGACAGCCTGACCACACTCCTAAGACACCGCTGAAACCTGGGACTCAGAAAAGAACCAGAGACACACCAGATACAACACCTTCTGACAAGCTACACCAGAAGAAACACAGGGGAACACAAGAAATGGAGTTTCCTTCAGGGAGGTCTTGGCATCACATAAGATGGCAGTCATACCTGGAAATTATCCAGAGTAGAGATTCACAGTGGTTAAGGTGAACGAAATCCTGGGTAAGATACTTGAGAGGGTAGACGGGTTTCTTGAAGGGGAACCTCTACCTTTCTCGAGGACTACTCTTTGCAGGACGCTGCCCTCATATACTACTGTGAGGATGAAAATTCCAGTAACTGGCTGAGAGTGAACCTCAATGAGGTAAAACTCAAAGAGGGTATATCTCTCAAAGTAGTGGAGGGGAAGGATCTATTAAAACCTATCAAGGTAGACTTCAGAACTCGGGATACCGCAACCGAGTACACAAAGGTACTTTTGAGCAAGGGGAGAGATTAAATGAAGGTTTCAATACAGAGTGCTGTAAAGTGCTTGTTAGGCAGGCAGGCATTCTGTGGGACAGGAATTTTGCTGATAGGTCAGGAATCTGCAAATGCAATTACAAAAGATAATTTACTGACTACATGAGGTTGGATAGGGGGACAATTCAAGATCCTTGCCAACCGCAGTGAACCAAGGAAAGGAGTCGAAGTGACTGGGGAGCCGATGGCAAAGAAGACAAATAAGAGACCTTGGAAACTCTGGACACTGAGACCAACTAAGGTAAATATGAATAAGGTTTCAGTTGTTCAAATAAACCATTAAACCATCAATGCAAGGCAGCAACTGCTGCCCTATTCAGGAAGTTAGCTGCCGAAAGTTTTGTATAAATCTTATACAACAACCATATGTTAATCGGACATCTATCTAAGGGTAGAAGAGGGCAGAAGGACTGTTTTACTGACCTCTGCCTTTTGCCCTTATGAAGAAGAGGACCCGCCATCGTTGATAGTGAGGGACCTCATCAATTATGGAAGGTTATCCGGTAAGGAGCTCTTACTCGGATGTGATGCCAACATGCAGCACACTACGCGGGGGAGTAGTTACACGAACAGAAGGGTAGAGAAAACTGCGGAATATCTTGTAAGTACACACCTGCATATTCTTAACCAAGGCAATGAACCTACATTCATGAATGTTGTGATAAAAGAGTTGAGATTACACTGGGAACTATGTCCATAGTAATCTATGTAGAAAAGTTGCACGTATCTTATATCTCTTTGTCAGATCACAGATTCATATGCTTTAAGGAAGAGTCACAAATATTTGAACCTACGATTTGCAGAAATCCAAAGAACACTGACTGGGACTCATATCGTAAAGAACCATTAGCTTTAGTTCAAGGAATTTCAAGGAACATAGTATGTTCAGTGTTGGACTTGGAGTTAGATGTTGTTCAATTACTACAATCTATTCTCCAGTTCTTTCATTCCAATTGCAAGGCTAGGGTTGTCAATTTGCCAAGGAATGTATCTTGGTGGGCGGCGCCGTGGCCGAGCGGTTAGACCGCTCGCCTCCCATCTAGGCGGCCCGGGTTCAATCCCAGGGGCCTGCATGTGGGATTTGTGGTGGACGAAGCGGCGTCTGGGCGGGTTTTCTCCGGGATCTCCGGTTTCCCCCGCCATTCATTCCACCAACTGCTCCATCATCACCTTTCCTTTCATCCATTTCACCAACATTTCGTTTCATCTACTTCCTTCATCCCATACCAGGCATCGGGCTGATCACCCATCCTGGATGCTCTGTCTGATCCATGAGTGTCTGCTCCTCGACGGGCCTCTGACCCCAGGCACCCGCTTGTAAGTCCTGGGGGGTGTAAGTCCTACATAAGAGGAGGGTAAACAGATAATGAATGAATGAATGAATGTATCTTGGTGGTCTAAAGAATTGAGTAAACTTAGACAAAACACAAGAAGGCTATATAATGTAGCTGGACAAACGGGTGATTGGGTCGCTTATAGAACTAAGCATACCTGTTACAACATAGTAATAAGGAAGGTCAAAAGGGATTCGTGGAGGAAGTGTTGTGAGGATACTGAAGAAATGCCAAGTAATGCTTGACGCATGAAACTGAATACAGCTTATAAATTCAGAACGTAAAGCTTCCTGATGAAACTTACACTATGACAGGGAAAGAAACTCTGAAAGAAATGTTCAGTGTACACTTCCCTGGATCAATGGTGATAAAGGATGGATCTCAGCCTGAACAGGAAACCACTATATTAATAAGAAAGACAAACAGGGAAGATTGGAACATTTCCAGGAAGGAGTTTAATCTATCTGGAATCAGTTCGGCTATACATTCATTTAAGCCATACAAATTGGCAGGGCCGACCAACTGTTACCTGCACAACTGCAGCAAGGAATCAACAGTATAGAGTTCCCACTTTGCCATATTTTCAGAGCTACTCTTGCCTGAAACATATTCCAATGTCCTGCAGACGGGCAAGGGTGACCCACATACCTGGACATGGGCGTCCTAATAAAGGTACGCTGAAGCTTTTAGACCAATTAGTCTCTCATCATTTTTATTAAAAACGATTGAGAACCTTCTTGATGTGAGAAAGTTAAACAGTGCTGTGACAGGTGTGAACCATCTGTCACCCCAACTAAAATGACAACTGTTCCCTTTATAGACCCATAGATCTGAAGGATTTTAAGAAACTCAAGTCTCAAAGAAACACGGACACAATTCTCTGATAGGTCTTATACCTAGGTATAATTCTTGACATGGGATTAACCTGGAATAAACGTTTGGAAGCAAGCATTAATAGGTCATAGGGATCTGTAGAAGTACACTTGGCAAAACATGGGGACTAAAACCTAGAGTTGTGTATTGGGTATACTACTCAATGGTTAGACCTACAATTTACTAAGCTGCTATAATTTGGTGTCCTTGGGTGAAAATTAGTACTTGCAGGAAAGAAATTTCTAAATTGCAAAGGCTAACCTTCATTAGCATAACCAGAGCATTTAGGACTACTCCTACTGCTACCATAGAAGTTTTGTTGGACCTCTCTCCCTACACCTCTGGGTGGAAGGGGAAGTTAAAGCTGGTCTAAACAGACTTATGTGTAATTGCGCTATGGAACTACAGTTCGCATGCTATGCACTCTTGAATTTTTCTAGAAATAATTGTCTGGATCATACTATATTGTATATTAATACAGACGAAGATACCAAGACGAATAGAAGCAAAGAAATTCACTGTTTCATTTCCAGAAAGAAGGGAATGGGAACAAGGAATTAGTACAAGGATCCAAAAAGGGCCAATATGGTTTACTGATTGATTCAACACTAATGATGGAACCACAGGGGTATTTGGCTGTGGTAGAAAACCTTCTTTCAACCTCGGATAATATGTCACTGTCTTTCATGCAGAAATGTATGCCATATTGGCCTGTGTATGGGAAAGATAAAGTAAGGACTATAAAAATATACACATTACTATACTTTCCGATAGTCGAGCAGTCTTAAAGGCCCTTGAAGGTAGGATAATCAAATCTAAACTGGTCTTGGAATGTATGGAGGCTCTAACGGCACTGACCCTGTAAAATTCCGTTTGTCGGGACACAGAGGAATCCATGGCAATAAAGGAGCAGGTGATTTGGTGAAGAAAAGAGCAGAAAATCCTTTTGTAGGTCCTGAACCTAGACTCGGGCCACACTATGGACTAGTCTGGGGGTGATCCGGGACTGGATCACGAAAAATACAATAAATACTGGAAGTCTTTATCAAGACACAAGCACTTCAAGATTCTTAATAAAGAAATAATAAAAACAGGACACAATCACTGCTTAAAATGAGTGGAACTGCACTAAAACAACCAGTTGATCTATTAACAGGAAACTGTCGGTTGCATGGGAATCTCTACAAAATCAAATTAAATTCAGTTTTATTTATGGGCGCTCTCTAACTACTATGGTTCTTAGCGTCCCATTCTATATTGGGCGTGAAGGACCAGAAATTTTGTTCAAGAGGCCTCTATATCAGGCTTGAGGTTTTTTTATGTTTTCTTTTTGCAAACATTTCAAGACGTTTCTGCTAAGAGACTTGCAGACTTTGACAAAGAGACAAACCTCTTAGGGAATTAAATGAAGGGAAGCACAATAGATCACAAGTGGTCGCAGTGCATAGACTATTCATTGCCTTCCCTTTCGTTTTAAAATAAGAAATAAATTTAAAAAAAGTATCTCAGTTGTTGTCAGGTATTTTGTGCAGGTTTCTCCGGAGATAATTTTCCAACAGCATTACCAATATATCTCCCTTCGACGTCTATCTTTTCGTCTGTTGAAACCCTTATTTTATTATTTGCGACAGATCTCCTAATGTTGTTTATGACACCATCATAGCAAGGAGATGAATACCTTTTGCGTAGGGTTGACTCACATGGAACGTTTCTGCCGGTATATTTCTGCAGAAAGGATCTGAAACTACGTAGCATTTTGTAACTTTTAGAAGGGCATATTACAACATACCATCATTTCACACAAGTCTTTACTAAACTCTGCTTGAGTGTATGAATTTGAAATTGTGAAATTTTAGACTGTGTATCTCCAATTACATGTTTGCCAAACATCCTTATACTTGTTATATGCTTCTTAGAATTGCAGTGACTCTGGATGAAAATCTTTCTGTGGCCTTAAACTGTATAGACATATGTTGCAAAACATATATTTTCCTCTAATAGTGAAATAATCACGTCCAAACTCGTCCACATATTCCAACAACTTCTGGCATGGCTGTCCCTCTTACAACTCTGTGCTCTTTAAAAGCGAATGAAATTGCTGTACGTGTTGACAATAAGTGCCTGTCCTGTTGCCGTATAGCAAGACTGGAGGAATGAACGTGACGTCATGCGGGGTGTAGTCCATGCATGAACAACGTGTATCGGGTCTCGAGTCAATGAGAAGGGAATGAAGTCCAAAGCCTACCAATTACTATGGAAAATGAAAGGAAGGTTGATTACACTTCATATAGACCCCGTATTTAAGATTTGTATACTACCCTCCACTTTCATGGTAGTACTCAAATGGTTGAAGAGAGAAACATTTTAAATGCCCATACCAGGTGTTAAGAAACTAAACTACTACTACTTCTTCTTCTTCTTCTTCCTACATGGGTTGGGACACGCCCGTTCTGGTCTCACATCTGCTGTCTTCCAATAGTTGGCTCTCTTCAATTTGGCCTTCCAACCAATCTGTGTCCTCTAGCCTTATAGTTGAAAAGCTGTTTAGGAATTCTTCTGTCAGTCATTCGTAAAAGATGGTCAACCCACTTTTGCCTATAGTCTTGTACAGTGCGATCGTTTTAAGGTGAGGCCACAGAACGGCTATATGCTAGCACGCTGTACTGCAGTGACTTGGTACTTTTCCGATCTTCAACTGGCGACGCATGAAGCATTCAAGGTTATCTTTATCAGCTGTGCTTCAGTGCTACTTTGTGTTCGCGCTGTAAAGAGAGGTGAAAGGTGTTCAAGGTTGAAAGTTTATTCAACACATCTGTGTTGTGTGTGATTTGCTTAAGAGTGTTTATGTCTTGTTATCAGTTCAGTGCAATGCCTGCCGACAAATTCGCGCATCAACAACGAATTTTTATGTACGACACCTACGTAAAAACCGAATAATGTAGACAGGCGTGCAGACAATTTCCGGATAAATTTCCTGGTATTCCAGTTCCAGGTAGAGAAACTGTTAGACGTCCGGTTAATAGGTTTAGGGCAACGTGAGTGCTAAACGCTAAACCTAAGAAGCGATAACGAGACGTTCTAACGGAGGAAAAAATTGAATAAATTAGTGCATCTATTTGTGGGGAACCCTAAGAACTAAAGTTTATAGGAACAATCCTAGCACCATAGATGAACTCAAGGACAATATAAAAACAGAAATTATGAACATTGCGCAAGAAGAACTTACGTGTGTGAATGAAAATTTCGTCCAAAGATGCCAGGAATGTCTTAATGCAGATGGATACCGCTTCCAACACCACTTATAACAAGGTTAGTACTCATTATAGTGCATGTTATTATTACTTGTGAGTAAGTAACGTGGGAGTTACAGAACAAAAATCCCAGTGTAATAGACAATGTGCGGAACATGCATATGCACGGTCCGTGGCCTCACCATAAAACAACCTCACTGTATTAAATGGCATAATGGTTTAATTCCTAGCTCTTCTCTCATTTCTTCATTGAAAATATGTTCTCCTGTTGTACATCCCTTCACTGTACATCTCAATTCTACTGCTTGAATTTTGCTTTTATCTTTTGCTTTAGGAGTCCATGCTTCCATGCATTGCTGGTAGAGCCATTACTAAGTAAAATGCCAGTTTTGTCTCTTTTCTAGTTTTATTGCTCTATGTGTTGTTCTGCAAATTGCTTTAAATTTATGTTGCTTTTATCTATATCTCAGTCTTCTTCATATGTCATGTCACAGCCTATATATTGAAAGTGTTTTGTTTGTTCTATTGGAGAGTCATCTATCACTATCTTTGTTGATTTTCTAGTGTCTACCTTTGAACATGATGTCTCTGTTTTACTTTTAAAAATTATCATATTATCCCTTTCATATAGGTATGATGTTAATTGAAGCCTGAAGCACAAAAATTGCACACTTCCTCGTAAAAATGTAACTTTTCCCTTAAAATTAATAATTTAAAAGTTTCTAACCTGCACTGTCACTGGAATATACTATAGAAGTTATGTCATTGACAGGGATATTACAGTTTAAATTTTTTGTTCAGTTAACATCACAGAACATTAGTACACGACAATCTGAATGAATTTAATAATTGGCCAAATGAGTATAGAGCCTTCAGGAGCTTCAAACTCATTAATATATACCAATAAAAGTGACTACTCTAGACACAAATTCATCCATATAACTTTCCTCTGGCAGAATTTATATTAAACCTCGACCTGACAAACAGGTTGCTAGTGCCTGGGTGCAGGTAATTCAGTAACTCAGATGTACTATGCAGCCATCAGTATTAGTATGGAAGTTTTGTGGTTATCATAAACCACTGTAGCTACCATCAAAATACTCTACTCCTATTATCGTAGTCTTATACTCAAAGGAACTCTGTTGTATTTTGCCTTTAAAATATAAAACTTGCTGATGTTTAAATAACTAAATGATATGCATATGTTAGCAGAAAATCTAGAGTGAAGACCTCTTAGACTTAACACTAATTAGAAACAGCTTAAATGCATTTTCCTAAAAAATTATCATTGTAAATTACTTTATTGTAAAATTGTAAATTCGTTGATTTATACTGATGCATACTTGCGCAATCCTGTGGACAGATTAGATTGTACAAATTCTCAAGAGGATCACAGTTGAAATCTGGACAAGTGGCAATATCAGGTGTACATGTTGAGTAATTGGTGGTGTAGCTATTAGATGGTTTTCTGGCACCTCGCCAAAGGCATCCATTTCCTAATCTTCGGAAAACTGATTGACTGCTACTACTTCCTGTTCCAACAGCACACATTGACACACAGCTTTTGAAACTTAAACTTTCAGCACAGTGATCCCAATGTTTCTCTGACATATTGAACCAATGTGAAGTGCTGTTGCAAGGACCATCAGCATCACCATCCACAACAGAAACCCCTAGAGTAACATTTTTAACTCTGTCCTCAGGAAAGCCCACTTCCACTTTAAGTCTGCAAAGATAAAGGAAAATTTAAACAATATATGTCAAATAAACAAAAAAGTGATATCTTATGCAGATGATGCTACATCATTATGTTGGGGAGGAGGAAATCAACATTAAAAGTAAATATGTAACATGCAGTTAAGCATCTCCTATATTTCTTTAATGCTATTAACCTCATATGTAATATAAATAAAACAAAAAAATGTGGTGCTTCTTGGGAAATAAATTACTACAACAGAAACTTTCATTTCAAATTGAAAACAGCAACATTGAAGACGTGAATGAATATAAGTTCTAAATGTGGATAGCAGATTAACATGGGCTAAACACATAGACACTTCATTCAGCAAAAGCTCCTGTAGGGAAACATTTATTCAGAGCCAAATGCCAACTTATGCTCACATGTATATCGTATGATTCTGTTTGCTACTGATAAACAGTTTGCAAAAAATAAAATAATGAAACCTACTCCTGTAATACTAGAATACTCCTGTAATACTCCTGACTACCGTAAATTTACACATCCTAAAAAATATTAGATGAAGATGTCAATGTGAGGAATTAAACTTTATAATAAATAACCAGCAATATTAAAACCATTATCTGGCACAATATTTAAATGGCAATAGAAAAATTCTTTGTTCTTAAATGCCTGTATGATCTCGATCAATTGCAAAACTTTATATTATGTGGACATTTTACTCTGTGATCAAAGCTGCTGTAGCAGCTCAAAATATTGTTCATAGTGTCACATAAATGTAATGTTACTTCTTTTATATATTTGTTTTGTATTGATGACGCTAAAATTCTGTACAGAATTTACAACAAACAAATTGAATTGAATGTATAAGATTAATTATATAGCTTTTGGCTATTCACTAAGTATGCATAGTTTATCTTATTTATTACCTTTATGTTTGTGATAGAGAAACAACACAATAGTCATTGTGTGCAGTGAGTAAACTAGCTATTTTCAAATGAATGCTTTTGTGACACTCAAAATGGGAGGGAAGCTCTCTGCACTGAGCAGTAAGCTTGGTTAACACAAGGAGTACACCATGTCCTTTAACTAGTAAGAACTGTGACATATAATATAACGTAATGATTACGGGCCATATTTTAATTTTAAAATATAAGTTTATTAAGCCATTGAAACTTCAAATACATGCAACATAATATTTTGCACTTGAAGCATTAGATGGTGACTAGCACAGTAGAATATACACTGGGTTTTGAAAGCCGGCTGTGAATATGCCATGTATTAAGGGACTGCTTTATGCTTTTGCTTGAGGCATATAATCCCCAGACAGTATTTTCACATGTTTGCAGCAAAGTTCTTAATATCTAATGAAAGTTACTGAAACACAAACAACTTTGTTTTAACCTTGAATGAAAGAGCAAAAATAAAACAACTATTTTATGTTCAGAATCTACCAATATGCAGTTAAAGATAAAAACAAATAGGTACAGTAGTTTTTAACTATGGAATAGAAAAAAAGATGAACTTCACGTGCTTAAAGAAGTGTCCAATGAAAACCAATAAAGGCAAAATATGTATGATTATTTAAAATGTAAGGAGATAAAGGAACCATTTTAACATATATTAAAACAGAGTAAGAATCGAACTATTCTATTTATATTTAAACATGAAAAAAGTAAAAATAAGTTGGTGATGCTGTTCATAACATGAGATACCACACACATCCGTGAAATGGCTGCAGTGTCTTATCTCCTTCAGAAATTACAATTTACAAAATAGTGAAAGTACTGAATTGTGGTGAAAAAGGTATTAAAGGACAAAAGTAACGTTGACCAAACATGAAGATCAGCTGGTGGTGTAATATAATGTAACAAATGAGAACGCCAGTTACTGCGAAAATACACTTTATTTATCACTAGGCGCTCAACATAACACAAAAGTTAAACTTGAATCACTTTGGCACGCATTCGGAGTAAAACACAACTGATCAGTCGAATAAAATCATAATGCCATTGCTCGACTAACAACTGAATGCTGAGCTACAACTCAAGTAGCATATTATAGGGGAAGTTGGGCCACTTTTGCCTTTATATGGGAAAGGATAGGGAAAACAAGGGTAGATGCGACGGTTCAAGGAGGAAAATTCGTTTATATGGGAGAGCTAGGGAATACGAGGGTCGATGCTAGGCTAGACAGGGCTGAAGTGGGGGAATGCGCCTTATATGAGATAGGTAGGGAATATGAGGAGAAGTGCTAACCTAGACAGGGTTTGAGGTTTAGAGTATGAATTTTATGGGAAAGCTAGGGAAAACGTGAACAGATAATAGGCTAGACAGATGCTGAAGGAGGGTACGATACGCTTTATATGGGAGAGATTGGGAATACGAGAAGAGATGCTAGACTAAACAAGGCTTGAAGGGTAGAATATGACTTTATATGGGAGAGATAGCAAACCGAGGAGAGGTGTTAGGCTAGGAGGGTTTGAATGACAGAGTACGCGTTTATATGAGGAGACGAGGAAAACGATGGGAGAAGCTAGTTTGGAGGAGAGTTCAAGGAGGAAATACGTTTATATGAGAGAGATAGGGAGTACTAGATCCGATGCTAGGCTAGACAGGGGCTGAAGTAGGGAAATGCGCTTTATATGAGAGGTAGGGAATACGAGGAGAAGTGTTAGGCTAGACAGAGTTTGAAGTGTGTAGTATGACTTTTATGGGAAAGATAGGGAAAACGCGGACAGGTGATATGATAGACAGATGCTGAAGGAGGCGAATATAGGCTTATACAGATGAGCTAGGAAACCTAGGAGAGACAGATGCTGAAGAAGAGAGCAATATACTTTATACTGAAGCGATATGGGAAACGTGGAGATATGTTAGGTTAGACAGAGTTAAAGGAGGAAGCGGTTTAGACCGCAAAGACACCACCAATTAAAGTTTACATATGTTTAAACACCCTTTGACGGTATTTTCTCTACACTGGGGTGAACTTCCCCGGCGCTAATGTTCTAAAATATCTGTCAGCTAATGTTCGTCCATGCATAACATTGTCTAAGTTTATTGAAAAAAGAATCAAGGGTTTATACTGCTAACGTCCTGGCATCCTGCCTCTGAAGGGTTGGATTTAAGCCCTCCATCGAAGTATAGCCGCCGCATGTATCTTGATTAATTAATGTAATTAAACGCTGCTAGTCGATCGATGAATACGATTAAGTGTATATGTAGGGTAAACCGGGTAGTATCACAAGTGTTCGTAGTAATTCAGTGCAGCGATTCGTACCAGAGCTATTTAATGTAACTTTCATATGATTCGGGTAGAATGTAGGATATTTAAGTCGTTTTAACAGGTAATTGAGATAGTGTCACAGATGTTCATGGTAATATAGAGAGTAATTAGATTATAAATATTCCTCATCCAACGTTACAACAGTTTTATATACTTTTTTAAATGTTGCAAACCTTTATATGTTAAACAGTTAGTTCGCGAGACGGAGAGGGACAAACCGTATATCGATTTACAGTGCAGGTATATAGTAGTATACGCCCTAACCTACCCCTACCTTGTATGCTCTGGATCATCTTCTCATTATATATTCAATCATATCATCGTTTAACCTAGCCAACGTAACAAGACGTAACACAACGTAACATAACAGCATGACAAGACGTCACACTACGTAACATAAGCACGTAACCACATAACAAGGCGTCACACTACGTAACATAAGCACGTAACCACGTAACATCACGTGATATGTCGTAACCAGAAACGTAACACGACGTAACAACACGTAGTAACCATGTAAGTACGTATTATAACCACGAAACATGACGTAACACCCTGCGATATGGCGTAACCAGAAACGTAACAAGACGTAACACCGCCCCGTAACCACAGATAACCTCGACTTTCTTCTAGAAAAATTGCGATGTTTTATTCAGGTTTTATTATTTGAGAGTCTTAATTGAAAGGTTTTACGTTAACATACCTTTATATTAATTCGTTGTAGGTGGCTCTCCCCTTTATCTAGGCTTGAAAATAGCACTCGGATTGCTCCTAATGGCAGCCTTAACACCTTCCCTTCCAGCTTTTCATTATTTTTCTTTCTTCATCAGAAGTCAGCTAGCTGCATACACAGCATACGGATAAACTTGCATTTTTTTTTAAATTGTAGACTCACGGAGAAAATCTTAATATTCAACTTACATTCTTTTAAAAGCTGTTTGTAGTGCTGTAATGTCTATACGCATATGTCGTTATTCCATCCTCAGTAATAACTCTTTTATCATCAAACGGATTCAATGTGATTTTTTTCACTTGCACTGTGGCAAGAGCATGCTCCCGGGACAGGATCAGATTCATGGACGTTCTGATGATTTCTCCGGTTTTAAGGCTGTCAGTATGGCTCTCGAATGTAATGTACTGATTAATAGCACTACGTTTTATGCCTTTAATCTTTTTTTTCATTGAGCCGTGGATATCTAAGGCGTACATCTTTGGGCTTATTCCGACAAAGCCCTGGATGATTTCACCATTAGCCTCTTCTTTAAATTTTCCCAACACCTTCTTGTTTAGAGCTGAATAGCATATATGTTTGACAGGGTAATCAGCTGTATCTAGGTGTTCGAGAAAACGTAGCTTATCCTGGTACACATCTTCAATTATCACACGATGAATGAACGAATCAGTGTCCACATACATAAGCTTCATGTTTTCAGATCCATAATATGACAGCAATATATCATAATGATAGTGGTACATTAATGTCTTGGAGATGTCCAACACACTCACACCGATGCATATAGGCCTGTTGAATACGATCTGTCACGAGCCCATATGCACAGCAGCTAGATTAGCAGCATATATCGTCCTATCGATAAATGTAGGCTTAGCGATCAGCTTTTCCACAGTCTTCTCGTTTGTCACCAACCGTATATCCACACGATTACGCAGGTTCTCCATAGTTTTACCGAACATAGCGTTGTTGAACAGTTTGTAGAAATCCTTCTCAAAATCATTTGCAGTTTGTTGTCGTAGCCTGTTGTCATATTCTACATAAGGTTTTAACTACCGTGACTGGCGGAATTGTAGCACACGATGAATTTCTGTTAGCCGTAGGCCATGATTAAGTGCTTGCTTCAAAGCCATGTAATGTACTACATACTTTTTTCGAGATCCAATATGGGGTATCAGTTTCTTTGTACTCGAGTCCTTAGGCTTCATACCAACACGCGACTTCCAGCGGACATACAACACTTAACCAAACAACGTAACAGAACACGACGACAATGGCAACATACTCGAAGTTCCGCTACACAACATCACCTCCGAACACTAAACCAGCAACTTCGCGAGAGCTCTGCTGCCGTTATTTCAGAGCAGTGGAACAACACACTGCAGGCGCTAGAACCGCATAATAACACAGTATGGCGCATAGCCAAATGTCTCACCCGGGACAGGATCTCCGTTCCCCCTCTCCACGCGGGACAACACATTGCTACTACAGACGAAGAAAAAGCAGAAGCGCTAGCAGGCGCACTGAGAAGCACACTTGTTCCAAACCTAACACCAGCGCTACCCACATTTACGAACGAAACCGAAAGACTCACCGAAAATATACACAAAATGCAAACGCACAACCAAATTCGTAAAACGCATCCTTCCGAAATCCAATGGCTTATAAAACACCTTCCGAAAAGAAAGACTCCCGGTCCAGACCAAGTGCCACATATCGTATTAATAATCCTACCTTTCAACGCCTTAAAAATACTAGCATGTCTTTTCAATCTTTGCCTACATCACGGTTGCTTCCCCAAGAGGTGGAAAACACCAAACGTGCTTCACTTCCCGAAGAAGGGCAAAAACCAAGCTAATCCGCACAACTACAGGCCAATTAGCCTGCTTAACACAATGAGCAAACTTTTTGAAAAGATCATATTAAAACGTGTCAACGCATTCGTGATCAAGCACAACATACTCATACCTGAACAGTTCGGTTTCAGGGCGAAGCGCTCGACTACGCTACAACTCCTTCGCGCTACTGAACACATTACGAAAGGCTTCAACATCCAGAAGTCAACGGGCGCCGTTCTCCTTGACATAGAACGCGCCTTCGACCGCGTGTGGCATGCGGGACTACTACGGAAAATGCTTACGTACAAATTCCCGGACACCATGACCAAGCTGATAGCAAACTACCTGCGCGACCGAGCCTTTCACTCGGTACTTAACGAAGTAAAGTCAACTCCTCGCTCAATACTGGCGGGCGTCCCACAAGGTAGTATCTTGGGACCTCAGCTATTCAATCTTTACATAAACGACATTCCCAAGAGCTCAACCTCCCTGCATCTCCTGTACGCCGATGACACAACCATCATGGCACAATCAGGTAAAATTACGTTTATACATAGAAACCTTCAAACATCGCTCACACACCTAGAACTATGGCTCACAAAATGGAGAATCAAGGTAATCGCGAACAAAAGCAAAGCGATAATCTTCACTAAACGCATAAAGCACTACTACCCAAGACATAACTTACTTCCACTAAAACTCTTTACTCACAACATTAACTGGACTAACAAGGTCACATACCTTGGACTAGTAATGGACCACGGCCTAACATGGCGACTATACACCAACGAAGTACGCAGAAAAGCCTACGCGCAATTACGGAAATTATACCCATTAATAAACTACAACAATGCACTCAAACTAAACATGGGCCTAACGCTCTACAAATCTCTCATTCGCTCAATATTAACTTATGCAGCGCCGGTCTGGGGCTACGCAGCAAAAACACATATCCAACGCATACAAACTCTTCAAAACAAGATACTCAGAATAGTAGCCAAAGTCCCGTTGGTAGCACCATCGAAAGAACTGCATGACGACCTAAAAATGCACACGATAGAAGAATTTATTAAGAAATTAGCCTTCGATATGTATAACAAACTCCCTGCGCACCATAACATACAAATTTCTTCACTTGGTCAATATGACACGACGATAGATATACACAAACGACCTCTATCTCTGTTTGACAGAAATCTTTCCAACACAGACCACGACGACGAAATAGCAGAATTTCTAGACAACCTTTTACAATAATCCATTCTACAATAATCCACGTTCTCTCTGCTTCCAGTATTTCTTTACAGACTTCACACCATCCACTTCACAGCTGCCCTTGAAGTCCTTCTGCTACCCAGCGAAGGCGGACCCGAGAGATGAGGGCCTCCCCGCGAGTGGCACTGGTCCGCACATGCACCATCAGGCAGGCAGCCAGCCGAGTGTGCACTCTAGACGACCCAGCACGAACACCGGACCCAGGATTGGAAATCATTGACGACGCCCTCAGGCCGTACACGGAAGTACCGACACGGCTCCGATTAAGGAGACCACGCAGAATCACAACTCACTACCACTCCCACCATCCCATTACGCAACTGCATGCTAACTTCACCTAATTACTAAAAATGCACGTACAAAGCACTACTAACAAAATCACCACACATCACTAGCAAGCCACCAAATCTTCCCTCACATACACCATCAAACCTTCAGGCTGTACTCAGGACTTGCTCATGGCTGCAGCCTGGGAATTCATCCTTTGACGCGCTCGCATGCGAAGCATGCCAGTAACACATATCACGTAACTAACCGGGGTGCTTATGCGGGACCCGACTAACCCACTCACTAACTCATAACCAACTCCCTGCATGTTAGACACTAACTGCACGAGGGAGGCGATGTAGTTTGCACGGCAACCCATGCCGGACGATCGCCACCGGGACGGGCGGGTGTGGGGTCCGTCCTTTTCCCCCTTAGGGGGGTTAATAAAAAAACTGGACTTCACTCTGTTAATTATCTCTGAGGCGTCAACATCTCTGTTCTCTCAGAAAATAATTGGCTTTCTAAAGTGTTATCAAGGTGAAGAGGCGTACGTTTCCTTGAAGAAGGATTAATACGTTATTACATCATAGTGAAGATGAATAAGTCCTCATATAAGGATATCATTCCTAGTGCCTCAGGATATTCTTGTGGTAAATGCTGCAAGAAATTCTTCCGCGGTTATGATAAAAGAAGGCATGGGCTACGTTGTAAGAAGCTCTTCAAATGTAAATATTGTAATGTAGCCTTCAAAGACAGTTATAAGTGTCAGCGACACGAAGATGCGTGTGAAATAAACAGGCCTGAGAAGAAACGTAGATTAGAACCTGCTAAGCAAGAGTTAGTATCTACCAAGGATGACTGTGACATGAGAGAATATGAAACTTCATTCAATGGACGTTTGAAATCATATTTTATACGTTGTAAATCAACTAAGGACCTCAATATGCACCTGCATGAGGCGAAACAGCGGATAATCCAGGCTGTACATAAAGAGCTTGGTATTCACAAGAGTGTGAAAATTAATCTGCTAGCTGAGTGTCGATTTGTTAACAGTGTCGGAGAAACCTGCGACAAAACATTTAAAACTCGGAATCAAGCTGTTTTCCTAGAAACGGATCTGGACTCTATGTTGGAAACAAAAATGAAGAAGTTGGTTACTGAAATGGAGGAATCACAACTTAAGGGCAGCAACCGTGCTCTGCTTGCAGTAGAAGGAATCGCTTTCATATTAACAAGTACAATCCGCTACGAGGAAGTAGCTACATACCCCTACCTCCATCTGTTGAAGCAAAAGAAGCCGGCATTAACATCCAGAATTTAACTGATGAGCTATGCTTTATGTATTCTGTATTAGCCAAATTCGTCAGCGTCAAGCCTCAGTACGAGCAACTTCAAAGTAAATATGACTTAAGCTGTGTTACTTATCCAACTCCACTTTCTCAAATACCTAAACTTGAGAGGCTTAACAGGATGTCTGTCAACGTCTTCGCTCTGGATGAGAAGCATGAAGTGTTCCCGATAAAGGTCACTGAAACTGAACTACCTGACCACCGTGACCTCCTACTATTGAGTGACAGTAGTGGGAGACATCACTACGTTTATATAAAGAATTTTGAAAAACTTATTCGACGACAGAAAACTAAGCACAATGAACGAGTTTATACCTGTAAGCGTTCTTTTATATATTTTGATGATCAGTGCGGTCGAAGTGGACTGGAAAAACTACAAGAACATGCCTCCATCTGTAATCAGCATGGTGTTGCAAAAATAGTTATGCTTACAAATGAGAAATCAATTGTACAGTTTAAAAATTTTGAAAGGATGTTGAAACTACCTTACATCATCTACGCAGACTTTGAAAGCATTCTCGCCCCATGTCATACATGCACACCCAGTCCTCAAACTTCATATACAACCTCTTATCAGCAGCATGTACCCATGAGTTTCTGCGTTTACGTTAAACCATCATCCGACGTTAACATCTGGAAACTGGTCTTCCTAAGCATCCCTATGTATATCGTGGTATTGATGCTGCTCAGAAGTTTATGGAGTAGCTGTCGTTCCTTGCAAAGGAAATTAATAATATATACAAATCTGCCTTACCTCTGAAACTTACGGATCAACAGCAGATGGATTTAAACTCCTCTACAGTATGCTACTTGTGTGGAAAAACCTTTACTGAAGAGAACTACAAAGTACGCAACCATGGTCACATCAGTGGTGAATATCGTGGAGTTCTACATAATGAATATAATTTAGCCTGCAAAACACCTAAATATATTCCAGTCTTCATGCACAACCTCAGTGGGATTGACTCACACTTCATTGCTAAGGATTGGGATGTACAAGTGAGCGGGTAGAAGTAATTCCTAGCTCTGAAGAAAGCTATATATCGTTCTCCAAGTATGTAGGAGGTATAAAGCTTCGGTTTGTGGATTGCTTTCGGTTTCTCAGTATAAGCTTGGATAAGTTGGTGAAAAAAATCTAACATCGTACCCTGAAACCCTGAAACACTTCGGAGAAGACAAGATGAAGTTGATGACCCGTAAGGGAGTATTTCCCTATGATTACGTCACTTCATGGAATGTTTTGAACGAAACCTGCTTGCCTCCTATGGACTCCTTCTACAATAGATTAAATGAAGAAGAAATTAGTGATGCTGACTACGATCATACTAGAAATGTATGGGAACTGTCTAATGTAAGAAACCTTGGCGAGTACAGCGACCTCTACTTAATCTCTGATGTACTTCTTCTAGCTGATGTCTTTGAGACATTTAGAGATCAAACCCTCAAAACCTATGAAGTCGACCCTGCTCATTATTTCACCTCTCCAGGACTTACATGGGATCGATGTTGCTGTATACAGGAATTCAGCTGGAATTGTTACAGGATTATGACCAATTACTCATGGTGGAATGCGGCATAAGAGGAGGTTTATATTAAGTTTCCCACCGTTATGCCGAAGCAAACAACGCCTACATGGAGAAGTATGATCCATCGAGACCAACTCAATTTATTACATATGAGGACGCCAATAACCAATATGGTTGGACCATTTGTCACGCCCTCCCTTATGGTGGATTTGAGTGGATATCACCTGAAACAATCGACTTAGAAAGCCTACAATAAGATGATCCTCATGGATATATATTAGAAGTCGACATCGAGTATCCTGCAGAACTTCACGATCTACCCAACGACCTGCCTTTCCTGCCTGAGTGTATGAAGCCTAAGGACTCGAGTACAAAGAAACTGATACCCCATATTGGACCTCGAAAGTAGTATGTAGTACATTACATGGCTTTCAAGCAAGCACTTAATCATGGACTACAGCGAACAAAAATTCATCGTGTGCTACAATTCCGCCAGTCACAGTGGTTAAAACCTTACGTGGAGTTTAACAACAGGCTACGACAACAAACTGCAAATGATTTTGAGAAGAATCTCCACAAACTGTTCAACAATGCTATGTTCGGTAAAACTATGAAGAACCTGCGCAATCGTGTGGATATACGGTTGGTGACAAACGAGAAGACTCTGGAAAAGCTGATCGCTAAGCCTAAGTTTAACGATATGAACGATATATGCTGCTAATCTAGCTGCTGTGCATATGGGCTCGTGACAGATCGTATTCAACAAGCCTATACACATCGGTATCAGTGTGTTGGACATCTCTAAGACATTAATATACCACTATTATTATGATGTATTGCTGCCAAATTATAGACCTGAAAACCTGAAGCTTATGTATATGGACAGTGATTTGTTCATTCATCGTGTGATAACAGAAGATGTGTACCAGGATAAGCTCGAACACCTAGATACAGCTGATTACCCTGTCAAACATATATGCTATTCAGCTCTAAACAAGAAGGTGTTGGGAAAATTTAAAGATGAGGCTAATGGTAAAATCATCCAGCTATTTGTCAGACTACGACCTAAAATGTATGCCTTAGATATACACGGCTCAGTGAAAGAAAGATTAAGAGCATACAACATAGTGCTATTAATCAGTACATTACATTTGAGAGCTATACTGACTGCCTTGAAACCGGAGAAATCATCAGAATGCCCATGAATTTGATTCTGTCCCGGGAGCATGCTCTTGCCACAGTACAAGTGATTAAAATCAGATTGACTCCGTTTGATGATGAAAGAGTTATTGCTGAGGATGGAATAACGACATATGCGTATGGACATTACGGCATTACAAACAGCGTTTAAAAGAATGTAAGTTGAATATTAAGATTTTCTCCGTGAGTCTACAATTTAAAAAAATGCAAGTTTATCCGTGTGCTGTGTATGCAGCTAGCTGACGTCTGATGAAGAAAGAAAAATGATGAAAAGATGGAAGGGAAGGTGTTAAGGCTGCCATTAGGAGCAATCCGAGTGCTATTTTCAAGCCTAGATAAAGGGGAGAGCCACCTACAACGAATTAATATAAAGGTACGTTAACGTAAAACCTTTCAATTAAGACTCTCAAATAATAAAACCTGAATAAAACATCGCAATTTTTCTAGAAG
Organism: Deroplatys truncata; assembly: GCA_030765065.1. NCBI lineage: Eukaryota > Metazoa > Arthropoda > Insecta > Mantodea > Mantidae > Deroplatys > Deroplatys truncata. Next base: position 172,707,274 of record CM060990.1, read on the forward strand.
AAAGTCCAGGTTATCTGTGGTTACGGGGCGGTGTTACGTCTTGTTACGTTTCTGGTTACGCCATATCGCAGGGTGTTACGTCATGTTGCGTGGTTATGATACGTACTTACATGGTTACTACGTGTTGTTACGTCGTGTTACGTTTCTGGTTACGACATATCACGTGATGTTACGTGGTTACGTGCTTATGTTACGTAGTGTGACGCCTTGTTATGTGGTTACGTGCTTATGTTACGTATTGTGACGTCTTGTCATCCTGTTATGTTACGTTGTGTTACGTCTTGTTACGTTGGTTAGGTTAAACGATGATATGATTGAATACATAATGAGAAGATGATCCAGAGCATACAAGCTAGGGGTAGGTTAGGGCGTATCTTCTATATACCTGCACTGTAAATCGATATACAGTTTGTCCCTCTCCGTCTCGCGAACTAATTGTTTAACATATAAAGGTTTGTAACATTTAAAAAAAGTATATAAAACTGTTGTAACGTTGGATGAGGAATGTTTATAATCTAATTACTCTCTTTATTACCATGAACATCTGTGACACTATCTCAATTACGTGTTAAAACGACTTAAATATCCTACATTCTACCCGAATCATATGAAAGTTACATTAAATAGCTCTGGTACGAATCGCTGCACTGAATTACTACGAACACTTGTGATACTACCCGGTTTACCCTACATATACACTTAATCGTATTCATCGATCGACTAGCAGCGTTTAATTACATTAATTAATCAAGATACATGCGGCGGCGATACTTCGATGGAGGGCTTGAATCCAACCCTTCAGAGGCAGGATGCCAGGACGTTAGCAGTATAAACCCTTGATTCTTTTTTCAATAAACTTAGACAATGTTATGCATGGACGAACATTAGCTGACAGATATTTTAGAACATTAGCGCCGGGGAAATTCACCCTAGTGTAGAGAAAATACCGCCAAAGGGTGTCAAAACATATGTAAACTTTAATTCATGGCGTCTTCGCGGTCTAAACCTCTTCCTCCTTTAACTCTGTCTATCCTAACATCTCGCCACGTTTCCCTTATCTCTTCCGTATAAAGCGTATCTCTCTCTTCTTCAGCATCTGTCTAGCCTACCATCTCTCCTAGGTTTCCTAGCTCATCTGTATAAGCCTATATTCCCCTCCTTCAGCATCTGTCTATCATATCACCTGTCCGTGTTTTCCCTATCTTTCCCATAAAAGTCATACTACACACTTCAAACTCTGTCTAGCCTATCACTTCTCCTCGTATTCCCTACCTCTCATATAAAGCTCATTTCTCTACTTCAACCCCTGTCTAGCCTAGCATCGGTTCTAGTATTCCCTATCTCTCTCATATAAACGTATTTCCTCCTTGAACGCTCCTCCAAACTAGCTTCTCCAATCGTTTTCCTCGTCTCCTCATATAAACGCATACTCTGTCATTCAAACCCTCCTAGCCTAACACCTCTCCTCGGTTTGCTATCTCTTCCATATAAAGTCATATTCTACCCTTCAAGCCCTGTCTAGTCTAGCATCTCTCCTCGTATTCCCAATCTCTCCCATATAAAGCGTATCGTACCCTCCTTCAGCATCTGTCTAGCCTATTATCTGTTCACGTTTTCCCTAGCTTTCCCATAAAATTCATACTCCACACCTCAAACCCTGTCTAGGTTAGCATTTCCCCTCATATTCCCTACCTATCTCATATAGGCGCATTCCCCTACTTCAGCCCTGTCTATCCTAGCATCGACCTTCGTATTTCCTATCTCTCGCATATAAACGCATACTCTATCATTCAAACCTTCTAGCCTAATACCTCTCCTCGGTTTGCTATCTCTCCCATATAAAGTCATATTCTACCCTTCAAGCCCTGTTTAGTATAGCATCTTTCCTTGTATTCCCTATCTCTCTCGTATAAAGCGTATCCCTCCCTCCTTCAGCATCTGTCCAGCCTAGCATAGATCCTCGTGGTCCCTATCTCTCCCATATAAACGCATTTTCCTCCTGAAACCGTCACATCTACCCTCGTTTTCCCTATCCTTTCCCATATAAACGCAAAAGTGGCTTCCCCATATAATATGCTACTAACTCACAATTAATCAACACTGTCGACTTATCACTTCTAACAGGACTCAACTGAACTCAACGTTCGACTCAATTCAACACCGACTAAACTGAACTCTCGGCGTGCGCAGCCGCCCTTATACAGATTCCGCATACAGGCGTAAGTTTCGGGAACAAGAATCTACTAGAAAGGGCCAAAAGTAATCCTCTGAAACGGGGAAGCGACACACAATGACTATTGTTCTATTGTTTCCAGATTCCCTATTGCTCCGAAGTCCCCCACCCAGGTCCCTGCCAGGAGGTGGCTCGTAGGCTCCGCCGCGCGCGCAGTCACGATAATTATACTTCAATAAGAGCTGCCTTATTCTTCCCTTATGTGAAGCGTGCGCAAAGCAGCTTTCCTGTTGAAATAATTGCCCATAGAATGAAAGCTTATTACCATTTTTCAGTCCTCTACATGCATAATGGAGGGTATTTGCCCCTTCATTCATTAACAGGTTGAAATTTTCATGTATGGTTTGGAATAGACTGTCAGTGTACTATCAGTTAAAAAAGGTGTGGGTTGCTGAAAACATTTCCAGGTAAAGAGTATTGTATGCGCATTAAACAGGACCGTCTATGTTCAGGTTAATGTTGGACAACGGTGTGAAACGTTTGGTCTCTCAAAAGCCTAAAACTGCTCATTCTTAATTGGACTGATAGTGCCTATAAATAAAACATAACAAGAGTTATAATGTGAGTGATTGGCATAAGAGGTATTGCGTTGTATCATGTAATAACCTCTTTTGTTCTTTTTTGTTTTGCGGATTATATTACTTTTACCCAAATGCTGTACTTACATCATAGTTAAAGGCCCTTGCTGGAGTCGCGTGGTATTCTCTAAGTAAATAATGCCGCCTTGTTCAGTTATTGCAAATGGCGAAATCTGCGGCGACGGCGAAGCAAGGCGATATCTGGGTTCATTCAGTGCTGTTTCAGGGTTCACATCGACGGTGGTTGTCCAAGAAGGTTGAGCAACACGAGCATATAGTGCTGCACCTCTGAAAATCTCCACATGTTTTGGGTATGTAGCAGCTGTCTCTGCTGTGTATGGCGTTAGCACAGCTTTTTTACCCGTGGACCTTGTTAAATTGTAGTATATGTCCACCTAAAAGCACAAAAATAACATTTCAAGTTAGCAGTATACACTGGAAAGTTGCCTGCGTTATATCCTACATAGTATTTGCCAAAACGTAACCTAACCTAACGGGAGCAGAAAGTACTTTATTCAGTAACGGTTACAGAAGTGAGGAGGAAAGGAGTAGTTATGAGTCGGGAGCGCACAGGAAGGCGGTTGTGTGGATGTTATGCAGTGGCACTGCTGGGTCACGTGACCTAGCAGCGAGCGATAATGATAAGAGTTGGTGTACCCTCTGTCTCTATCTCTCTCTCTCTGAGCGGTGGCTTTCCCGCATCCACCTTCGCGCATGCTCCCAACTATAGTGCGAAAGTTGAAATGCACTTGAAACGAAGAAATATCTATGAAGTATCCATCAACAAAAATGCCATAGTATCTCAGTATCTTCTGTTGCTTCATATATTGAGTGATAGAGCTTTGTTCCCATTTGGGTTTATACCTTAAAATATTATTATTATTATTATTATTATTATTATTATTATTATTATTATTATTATTATTATTATTATTATTATTATTGTTATTATTATTATTATTAAATAAACGGTAAACCACAATTCACATACAGATTTTGAGTGTACTAAGAAACCTTCATGGTTAAAGGAAAATGCCTTGATTCCAGGGCAGAATCCAACATCCTACCCCTCGCAAAGCAGTCACGTATTCTACTGACCATCCACTACAGGACCATCTACATGCATTTAAAGACAGAATACCGTAACTTTGAAGTTCCTTTAAACACAAGGCTAAAGAGCCACTAAGAAGACAAAGCATCGCCCACTGCATGAAATATTCCTGCCGTCTGTCGACAGAGCTTTGCATAAGCCATCCCTGTTATCAGCATCATTAATGCGTTGAAAATATCGGATGAAAACTTTGTTGAACAATCCTCCCATCCTGTTTACAATTTATCAATAAATTGGATTTTCGTTTTGTACGGAAATACTTTACCTCGTATTCCCTAAGAAATCTTTGCAATTTCCTACACCCTCTCTTGGATTTTACGTACCGTCCACTGAGTACCAAGTGCGTGCGTACATATGCGTGCGTGGTGTTGCAAGCTATAAAGGTGGCAGAATTGTTTACTTATATGCCAGCCTTGATAATATGGAAAAGTGAAGTGTATGTCGTATTTGGGACTACTGGCCTTATTTCACTACCCTGGTGATGTACTCAGTGAAAAAAATCTCCGCTGTGTTACAGACCATCCATTCAGGTAGACAAAACCCGGTACGTTCTCCGAAAAGACAGTTTTGTTAAGCATTTGGACCATTCACTTCGACGGTTGTACCTTTTAGAAAGTGTTCTTATAACATAATTTGTGACACAGACACTGCATTTCCCGCAGAATTTTTTAATGCCCCAAATAACATCTCAGATCTACAAAGACGACAAATGAAATCATGATTAGGAAGTGCTAAAATGAGGACAAGGAAAATGTTCGGACAAATATTATTCAGGTAACTCTTACCAACCCAGATTCAAATTCGGCCCTCCGGATTACTAGGCAGTCACGCTAACGTCATCTATCTGAAAAAAATTCAGTAACATCATTTTTCAAAACAAAGAATGATGTTCATATTCTTGAGAAACATTCATATCACCAAATCAACTATCGCCAGTAATACCACGTATTATACTGTAAAATATCCCAATTTGACATAACCAAAAATACAACTCTACTTTTACTCTAATTCTACTTGTCCGAGAAGTACCACGCTCCTTTTCAAGACTTCTCAGGCAGCGGCGTTTTATTTGTTTTGACGAGTTCAGCAACAAAATGTACCTAGAACTATCTGAGAAATCAAAATCATATTTCAGGTAAAAATTAATAAAATATTGTTATGTTTATAGTTGACTTATTAAAACCATCTTTACCATTATTAATGCTGCCTATTTATAATGTTTTACTGCCGTATATTCCAGTACTTTTATTTCAGCACACCTAGAATAATTTGAAAGTTTTATAAACATGTAATTTGGGAATAAGTAAATACACAATTATTATTATTATTAAAGATGTACACTCGCATAAATTTATAATAAACATAACACAATATTAAAGTATATACCAGGTGGCCGAACCGCGTCGATTTTTGCAGTTTTAGACGATGAGCAAGGCATTTCTATACGGGATGTTACTAGATAGGTAGCAGGACTGGAAGCAATGCAAATACGAGCAAATAACCTCATTTGTGTGCTTTACAGCACAAGGTAACCGCTGGGCAACATGGGGAGGGAGGAATGAACTGAAATTTTATCATGAGCCTATGAGATCGTAGTCATCGATTTTTTTTGTAACATTTCCGCTTGCGCCTATTAAGGGCCCTAGTCATTTTGTTCAAGTCAAGACGATGGCTTGTTTACTAGTTGCACTGCAGTCGTGCGGACTGATTTTATTTTCATTCATAGTTGACGTGTTTACGAACTATGAGTACTCACACAGACATGGGACTACTGTAAGGTGAAGCTAAGGCCGTCTCTATCTACAGGTCTGGATGCGCGATTCGTGACGTCACAACGCGAGGCTCACGTAACAAGGAATCCCAACACCTAAAGCGGTGCTTTATAAGCACCTTTAGCATGTTTGCGCTGAAATAAGCATGCAGTAATTTATATTCTTACACTTCCATATTAAAGGTTTATGTGTGGTAGTAAATAAATGGAGAAGTTGCCTTCCATAGTTTGTGGCAGACCATCTTTTTACCTTCTCAATGCGAATAAGTCTGCAACTCTCGTTTTTATTTCGCCTTCATCTCATGGCAAACTGTCTTTCTTGATAATACAATAGTTTTTTTAAGGATGTTAGATTTTACTTGAATTATTTTTCTCACAAAAAATGCATTCCGCAATTCGCAATCATTAGCGTTGAAATTAGCACCAATATTATAAATGTCACACGTCTCAATGCCTAAATGCACATTTACATTTTTCTGATGTTCTACATTAAGAAGTTCATATGCTTCAGAAATTGAAGACTAGAATATATTGAAAGTGCATACCATTATACCATACGTGAACTGTGATGGCCAATCCAGGCCTCCCTATCTGTCACTCTTAAGTAGGCACTAACTTTGAAGTTTGAAAGTAAAAGTCCATTCTGGGTTCACAGCTAATATTTTCCTACAATTTTTACTTTTAAATTAGGTACACACAACACTTATCTGCATTACCTGCAATGTAAGTTTGGGTAATTGTATTCTGCTCCTTTACATAAATGTTCCTAATTCATAAACTATATTTTGAAATATGCTATAAACATTCGTGTCACTTTATCAAAAGTGTTTGTATTATTTTGTTCTTATCAGATATCAAAGTTAATATCTTAAATCCACATTAACTTAAAGCTTTAATTCTAACGAGAATCGTGTCCATGCAGTTTTGTGCTGCTAAATCTTTTACTGGGAACAGGGCTAAAATAACTTTATTCTTGGATGTTAAATGTGTTCAGATAGAGGTCTGCACTGTTTATGCAGGACCTTGAGTATTTGCAATTTCTTGAATGTTATCCCCATTATAAAAAATCTCTAGTTTTACATAAATTTCATGCAACCTCAAATTCAGTAACGTTTTTGATCCCTGGGTATTTATTTTAAATGTATATTTTAAATGCACAGATTTGAGATTACTATCAAGACTAATGTTTTGAGAATAAAGAAAGTACATAGGAATCACTTAACTGTAAGCTGCTGAATCAGAAAAAAAACAATTGAGCACGCCCATAACGAAGTATCGGCTGTATATTGCATTACCTTTTGACTAACCAGCATTACCTGCTCTTCCAGGAATGTGGTTTTAGGATATTATGTGGAATCTTCAATCTTCATTTATTTCACCTCAACATTGTTTTAAACTGTTGGCAGCCTCAGGTAGTTTATTCTCGGTTTGTTCGCTTGCAATTGTGTACCTATTTCAGGTGACTTTGAAAGAACATCAAATTTGAACGGTTTTTCCAATATCATCACTTTACCAAGCAACCATTTCAATTGGTGATTTGATATTGTAATCTTACAATTGAAACTTGAATAATAAAGTTACATCTAATTTGCAATTATGCTGCAACCATTGGAAATCCTGAGGTATCAATTTTAAACTAATGCACATCGTTGTATGCTATGAACACAGTGAATACCTCTATGTTATGCAGTTAACATTTTGGGAGATAGTTCAGACAGATAGGGTGGTAAACGAGAAAACGGTGAGAGGCAAATCTTTTCAATAACAATAAGTTTAAGAAATATCCTGGGAGTAGTTTACTAAGGCCGATTGAAGACCACAAAGGGGGATGCCGCCGATTGATAAGGATGTAATCCAATTGACTCTGTAATCATATATCCCTTTGTTCCGCACCACAGGCCACGCCCCCTATTTGTGTCTTACTCTGACACCGCCCATCAGAAAACCAGAAAAAAGGGGCTATTGTTCTCATCGCGAATGGACATGTCATGTATCTGTTGGTGTCGGAGTAGCACACAAATAGATGCCGCCGCCTGATAAGATGTGTCAGATAACCCTTTGTTCTATGCCGCCGGCACGCCAGCCTTTGTGTGCTGGATCGAAAGCCGCCCGCCCGAGAACCAGAATACTGGACTATTGTTCTCGTCGCTAATGGATATGACATGTAGCTGTCAAATTTTATTATCGAAGGAAGAGTTTTAGGCCACAAAGACACCACCAAATAAAGTTTAAATTGGTTTGACACACTTTGGTGATATTTTCCAGACAGAGAAAGTGCCCACTTCCCGCTCCATTGTGAGGGTGAAGTCCCCAGGTGCTAAAATTCTAAATATCTGTGTCAATCCATCAGGTAATGTTTGTCCATGCATATTATCATCTAACGTTATTGAAATCAAGGATTTATACTGCTAAAAAATGTATATTGCGCTCTAACATCTTGGATTCCCAGAATCACGTACCCTAAAGGGCTGGACGCAGGCCATCGATCGATTAATGCAATTTTCGAATTAAGTATTTCTGATTGATACGGTATAAAGAGTAGATGTCGATAAAGCACCCCGTTCACCCACCCCCGGCGCACGCACGCGCGCCCACGCAAATCTTTTTTTTCTAAAACTTAACTCGGTTATTATTACGAGTGTATAATTATTACGACTGATAGCACTTGTGTAATGCTGCTTAGAGGGAAAATTTTCGGACTTATAAGAATATTACATCTCTTAGATGAATTAAAAATGCATGTCCAAAAGAAAGAGTTGGAGTAAATAGCTACCCTAAAAAATACACGAGACACTAACGTATTTTAAAAGTGATATTTTCGAAAGCATGATCATACCTCCGGCTTCGTTGGCGTTCTCACGCGAAATGAAACAGGTCATATTAGCAAGTTTCCGTTAAACTTACTCTGCCATAACGACAAGGGAGGGGAGCGATTTGGGAGCAGAGAGTTCACTCCTACCGGACATATTGTAATAACAAGTCAACTCCCTCCAACCCCCACCCCTATACTCTCTCTTCCTACCACGGAGGGAAATACGCCTGTATACCTTGCTCGACAGCTTCCTGTATGCGATAAACAAAGCTGTAAGTCTTATTTAATGAATACCATTGAAGCTTTAATTTGCACCCCCTGAATATCTTCTTACACTACACATTCTACATTTCGCTAACCTGGGCCTCATCAAGCTTTATCTTAGCTTTTAACACTTTCAAATGCGTGTCGTGCACTAGCCGATAAGGTATGGGCTACCAATTTCGATAAGAGGCCTGTATGACAAACTGAATGCAGTCACTCTACCTCTTTCAAACATATATTCCGTTTCCACGCCATTTTGGTACCATTTTTGTGGTTATTGCTGTAACTATTTGACAGAAGGAGTGCGCGACCTTGCACAGTGGCCTAAAGCAGCCCATGAAATGGCCATGGCTTCGCAAGGCCGCGTACAACGATAAATAATGTGACAGACGCGAGGTGCAGTGAGATTTTCTTTGGCACTCTTTGTAAGTCAGACTATTTAACAAGTGCTGAAAAATATGTGTGTTTTTAATTCAAAAGGTTATATACAGGAGACAGCAGTGGATATGGGATATTCGCAGGAATAACTACTAATTACGTTTGTGTGGCATGTATTACTTTTATTTAATAGCATACAATGAATAAATTTAGGATAAGATAGGACTAGAAACGGAGGGGTACTTACCATCTGGATCTACGCAGATCTTTTATACCTAGGCCCCTGAAGGGGAGTCCCCGGGAGAGAGCAATGAGGTGAGAGGAGACAGAGAGCGGCCGAACCTGGAGGCAGAACAGGCAGAGGGCAGGATCCCTACAATTTATAAATTTAAACTCCCAAGGTGGTGGCTGGAGCAGCCGGCTACTCTCCCCCTGTGGACTTACACAACCCCTGGGGCGGACGGGACACGGAAACCGCTCGCAGTCCGATGGACAAAGGTTTACTCAAAGCACCCTTTTCCCCTGCCATACGCACACCGAGACTTCCCGTTGACACTTGAAACCCTGAAAGAAACCAAGCAGATGAAAGATGAAGTGAAATGAGAAAGCAGATGAAATGCAGGGACAGGAAATTCGGGGATGTAATGATTCTTCCAAATATTCACCTGGTGACCCGTGGAAACCCCCGAAAAAACCGTGGGTCAGGAAGGCCGGCCACGGGAATCAAACGCACAACCTCCCGAATGCGGGCCACAAACGTTACCGCCTGAGACATCCCGCTCGGTATGAATAAATTTACAGCACGCGAAACGATGAAAGTGCTTTTGTAGTATCCAGGAGTAGTAATAAGTGGCCAGTACTGGGACAATGGGCTATTGTTCCCGTACAGTACAGTAGTAGTAATGACTCTTTGTTCCACACCAATGCTCACGCCCCCTCTTCGTGTGCCAGTCCGAAAGCCGCCCGGCAGAGAACCAGGACAATGGGCTATTGTTCCCATCGCTAATGGATGTGTCAGTATCTGTCGGTGTCGGAGTAGCATACAAATAGATGTCGTCGGCTGATAAGATGTGTCAGCTAAGCCTTTGTTTTATGCCGCCCGCCGCACTTTGTATGCTACTATGTCACCGCCACCTACCTCATCGTCCTTTGTGTCAGTTACAGCTAATGGATGTATCATATAGCTGTCAAACTCGCTTAACGAGGGTTGATAACAATCGTCCATGTGTATGATTACCTCGCTTCAAACCTTCGCCCCCCCCTCTGGGAGGCTCAGACGCGTGCCACCAACCCTCGTAATTCGATGGGAGAGGTTTAGGCCACAAAGACACCGCCAATTAAAGTTTACAAATGTTTTGTCACTCCTTGGCGGTATTTTCCCGACACAGGAAGTGCCCTCCTCCCGCTCAGTTGTGTGGGTGAAGTCCCCCGGCGATAAAGTTCTAAATATTTGTGTCAATCAATCAGGTAATGTTCGCCCATGCATAACATCATGTAGTGTTATTGAAAATAGGATTCAAAGCGCTAACAAAGGCTATATTGCACTCTAACGTCTTGGATTCCCAGTACCACGCCCCCTAAAGGACTGGACGCAGGCCGTCGATCAATTAATACAGTTAATTCACTTGAGTATTTCTGTTTGATTAATATAATTAAGTGTATGTGAATTGACCCGCGCACCTGGCTGGCATCGTATATGCGTGTTAGCATATGTATAACTATCACACTCATTGGTCTTAACATGTCCAGCAACCCTTCCCTTTGTAATGAAAAACCGGTGCCGGCTTCTGTCTGATAATAACAAGTTTCGATCTACATTTCGCCCCCTTCACGACTGCTGCGTGACATCAGTAACAAGTTTCGACATGCAATCTAACCCGGCTCCACTCTGTCGGCGTCAATAAGACGTGTTAAAACCTGCTCACCAACGCCTTTCCTTTGTATTCGAAAACGTCAGGTGGCTTCTGTCCGGGGAGATGAACAACAGGTCTCAACATGCATTCCACCCCTTCCACGCCAGCTACGTGACGTCGCTGAACAAGTGTCTACAGTATATAAGGAGCGATCGCGGGCAGAGCGGTCACTTTCTGTTTTCAGTGTTCATTCAGTGATAATCGAAATGACTGGTGATAATCGTGCAGCTGATATAAATGATTACTGGAGCGAGTGCGGTGACGATTATTATCACTATGTATACTTTCATACCGAAACCAGCATTCAATATTGTGTACTCAACCATCGTATCATTATCAGATGACTACATTGGTATTTTGTGCAGAGAGCGACCACGTTTATAAAAGAGCGAGCATGTAAGTAATATTTCTTCTATAATTCAGCAATACCCTGCATGCTTGCTAAATGTAATATAACTTGAAATTATTATATTCTTCCAGAGAAAATCGCAAGGAGTTTGAGGAGGATATTACCGATGTCGATGAAGTTGATGTCTTTGTGTCAAAACAGCTGGCTGAATGTGATACAGAGTCGTGCACCGGATACATCCATTCTGTACTTTGCACCAACCCGGCCCAATACGAGCGCATGACATCCTTCTTCCTATGTAAAGACGACAGCGAGGTCTAAGAGAAATCTCGAGTAAGTAGAAGAAATGGTAAACTACATATTCATTTACCGCTTCTAGTGCTATTCTATTATTACAGATGGCAAATGACCGTGCCTAAGCTACCCGTGCCAATAGAGGAGCTGGATCCTGAGAGACGTGATGTCGATATAGTGGAATATCCAATCGCAGAGCGCCATACCCAGCCTATCGATGAGGATGTCGCTTCATTCCCCCATTACTGCTCCTGATGATAAAGCCACGAGGGCTGAGGAGTGTATTTATCAGACGACTCCAGATTGTTCGCCGGTGATACAGGCAAAACCTCGCAAACCCTTGAAGTGAGTATGACGCTCTTTAATCATAGTTTTGTGTTACATGTGAAGGGGATTTTCTAATATATGTATTTTCTCTTTCATGCACATGAAATCATTTGCTAAACCTATTTCTAACATTGCCTTGAATATATGTTACAGGGCTATGAGGAGGGATCGGAGGAAGAGAAGAACGAGGCCGATGAGAAAAAGCAGAAGCGCGGAGGATCCTCAACGAGGGTCACATGGTCTTCTTATTCATTGAAGATACCCTGCATTCGCCGGAGGAGCATGGAGGATCGATTACTTGCGCTTAATGACGTCAGCATATACCCCTCCCATACCGAGAACATTGGACTATATTATGACATCCCCTCCCTATCCATAAAGTGTGAAAGTGATAAATCATTTGTGTATATTACAAAACCACACTGGGACATAATATTAAAAAAGCATTCCAATGATTGAAGATTACTTACAACAACGAAAACGTTTGCGTGAGATGAATATTGCGACAAGGTAATTTATGCATACAATATTATTGTATTTCTTGACAATTGAATTTATTTGATAAATACTTGTTTATATGATGATGTGATAGCGTTAGACATTGATGGTGTAGGGAATCTAAACAACTATTGCCCTATATTAAAAGACACTTTAACATTTTAAATGAATTCCACAAGTCAGAAGCATCTAGTTTCTCATGGGGCAAGAGAGGGAAGAAGGAAAATGCTTGAAACATATGCGAAAGTCAATAAAAGGGTGTTTTAGTATATAAATTCAATTTATTAGCCATAAAGTTATCCTATTGCAACCCTTCCAAAAAACCATACACCCATTTCCAAACACACACATAATGATGTAATTGTAGCATCGCGTGAGAAAGAGGTTTGTATGTAAATACTTTGTTGTATAGAATCAGGCAGTACAGTGGCGTCTGGGTTGGGATATTTGCAAATGCTTGAATATCGAGTCTGGTGTTCACAGCTCCATTTATAACCTCCTAGGGTTAGTGAGAGCAGTCTATTAGGAATACACTTCACTGTGTAGAAAATCATTTCTCTTCAATTGCTGATAATTATCACTTTCATAATAGGAACTTTGAAATTTACAGTACATTTCATGTAGTGAAGCAAACTTTGAATTATTTAAGTCCAAATTCAAATCATGGTAGGGATAGCATTCACTGTTGAGGAATAGTCTCAGATTAGTGATGTTGGAGTGATCAAATTCGGAACTCACCCAATCCTACAGTCTGCGCACCCACTATGATGAAGCGAAGTTTCTCGAGCACAGATGCTGTTGCTACATTCCATGTGAAAGATCTTGTCTGGGGTACAGCAGGTGGGTATGAAGATCCATGGAACGAAAGGCGAGGTGTAGAGGTCTATCAGACTTGATCATTTTAAGAATGTGAATCTCTTCAGCATCAGAAAGAGGAATTACAGCATCCTCTGTTCGATTCTAGTTAACTTTACATTAGCTTTCTCTCCATTCGAGTCTGGACATAATTTTTAGAATCTTTGGATCTTATGAGAACCAATTCAAACTTGCTGTTGAATATGAGCTCCTTGTGATCATCAGCAAATCCTAGGGGCATCTACAGTGGACTACAGCATTGAAAGTCCCATTCGCAACATGTACTATATCAACTTCTTCACTAGGATAGGCCCATCCTGCATTCAGCAATCGAGTCGACTCCATAGGGTTGAGAGCCGCATAATTTCCTATAGTTGTAGTAATTCCAGATTATTTGTTCTGTCTATAGTTGTAGCATTCATATCTAGACGAATTTAATCAAACATGAAGGCTATAGCATTATTAGTGAGCTTCGGTGTGGTAGTTGAAGATCCATCTACCTTGGTAACAGCACCTTCGATGTAGAGATAACTCCTGTTAGGTAGCGTATACAAATCTTGATCTTGGCAGTGTATTATAATTTCATCATTTACATCCAGAGCGGAGGTGGTAAAAAACATACTCCTCCTCCTTGGTGATCTTGTCATTAAAGACCGGAACCTCTTTTACGTTTAGGATGTCCATTATAGTAGTTTGTAGCCCTACCTCTCGAGGAACTTGCGGTTAGCACGTGTTAACTCCTCGGTAGCTGGGAGGTAGTATGCTTCAAACGTGCTATAAGTTGTCTATCATAGTATTTGCGATGTCTTTTAAAATCTATTGCCATTGTGCCTTATGTGAAGTCTTGTAGTGATAACCCCGTTCCTGAAGTTAAATTGCCTTGCGGTGTTGATCTACCACTCGAATAGTGACATGATCTATATAGTATGTATCTATGACAGGTAAATATATGGGTTCGAAGGTTCTTGAGATATGTGATAGTGTGGTGGAACAGAAGGGAAAAACTCATAGAGCGAATATCCACTTTTACCGTCAATGAAAGAGCCTGTTGCAATACTGCACTCCTCACGTATGATACTCACTTTAATTATATTCACAAGATCTTCACATTCAAACGCTTCTCCAGCAGGAATTATTTTAGTGTCGATGTATCCTAGAAGCGAGCCAATAGATCTAGCCTTAGAAAAGTCTGTTGTATAAGGACATTTAATTTCAGCCTTCATTGTATTATTAGCCCCTTATGAAGAAGACTGCATCATTTAATATTAGTTTATCCTTTAGAAATGCATTGATATCTGCAATCTGCTAGGTTCCTTGAGGAATGGCAATGGGTTTAGGTATACCATTATGAATATAATGAAATCGATTATTACTTTCATCAAGCTTTGGTATTGAATAGAATGTTTCAAAATTCAAGAGAGCAACCTCATAATGGCCTGGAGGATCTAGCTGTAGAGGAGGGTTTATATACGTCGAAATAACAGTGTCTAAGTTGCTCACTGTAACTGTATAACTCATCTTGACAACGTAGCAGCTTCTAGAATAAAAGAAATTGCAAGTGAAAATGCCCATAGATGACTGAATCGAAATTCTGGTATCTCTGTGTATTATAGAAGATTTGAACACCTTGTAGACATCTCTCAATCTTAGCAGGTGGTTTCAAATTACCAAAACTATCAAAGTAGTATGCGACATCACCTTCTTTCCTTAAGCAACCCAGTGTGTTCCTTCATTATCAGAGGTATCGATTTGGCAATAAGTCTCTCTTTGAAATGAGGCTTTAAAAGTAGTTTGTCAGTCATATATACTCCTCTAAAATAAGGAATGTTTAAACGTTTAGCATAAAATTCGATGTCTACGTTACTCAGGGCTTCCTCCGGTATACGTACAATCCTCTTCCACAGATTTTGGCTTCTTCTTTAAACCCTTGCGTTTAGATACTCTATTTTTCTAGGTCCTAGCGATTTTAGATGCAGCGGCTAAAGACAACTTCAGAGGCATTACAGGTAAAAAACATATTTTATTCCTCTTCTTACACCTTCTCTTTCGGAGTCCCTTTCCTCTGGCCTCCATTGCCTTGTTATACCTCGTAACGTCTGCTAAGTGCCTATCAGCAGCCTTTTTTTATTGACTGCAGAGGCTATCTGAGCAGCGCCGCCAGCTGCAGCGCTAAAGCAGCAATGTTGGGGATAAGTGGTAATAGGCATCCCCTCTCTTCTTTCTGTTTCCGGCTCTCATTGCACCCTCCCTTTCATGATTGCAGTCACTATTCTAGCCGCTAACCTTTCACCCAAAGTTGAATCTGATGACTGCAAAGGCTTCCAGGCCTTCTCTGCAAGAATATTATCCGCTATTTGTCTTGAAGCACTGTCCTTATGCTCAGCGTATGCTATGTCGTGCTGTTTGCAAGCTTCGTCTAATTGGTTAATTCCCGGGTCTCCTCTATTAAGACGTTTTTCCAATTTAGTGCCCGAACCGCAATATTGTAGCGGACCAGGCTGAGCGCCGAGGATTAAATCATATGAGGCAACCGAGCATAAAATGTCGAAACGAGGTTACCTCAACACCACTCGCTAAGGACCGCCGAGTCAGCTCTTCCATACGTATTTATACTACTGGGGTTTGACTCGAGCGAGAGTAATCGATGGTCAGGGATAAATGATCAATTGTTGAATCAGTCATCGAGACCCTTGTCAGAATCATTGCGGGAATCGCCGTAGTAATCAGTTGAAGGGAGAGTTGTAACATCGACGACCTCACGTCCGCTCACCATACACGAATCGCCAACGCAACACCCGGTGAACAGGTAAGAATGTATCGCCTCTAAGTTCTGCTTACTTGCCGGGCTTCACCGCAATCTGAGTGGCCCAACTACGTGCCCGAATGTACTCGCACTAACACAATAATACAATTTATTGGTTCAATGCATCCCCTGTGCATTATTTAAATACCCCCATCCTGGAATGCCACCCTGGCCTACCTACCACACCAGTACCGACGCATTCCTCTACCTCTGAGCTATCACCCCCTAGTGTAATCACCTACTGCGGGGTAATCACCCCCGTAGGGGGTTACAATATCTACCCGTGCAAGTGAGCTTCAAAGAGGATGAATTAATTATTCAATTAATAATTCCAGAGCCGCGCTTATACTGAAACCACCTGCCTCTCTTAGCTCTCATCATATTTTAGTCGAGTAAGTGCATGTACTAGCCCATTTATATTTTCCTTTGATGTCTAACCGAAAATTTACCAGACGCAGCAAAATGAAACCAATCATTTAGCTACTTTGCACTCGATAATATGAATATAAACAGTGTGCATACATTTATAAGTTAGTTGTTAACATGTAGGTTGTTTAAACAGCACTGCTCTCTATCTATCCAGGTATTAGAATTTGAAAGCGACTTTAGATGCGATTGTCATGGCAAGCTATTTCCATCTAATGTCAAAGCTCTTATTTTAGGGAGTTCCAGTGCACAAAAAACAAATGTATTACTCAATATGCTACTCCAAGAGAATGGGCTACGCTTTGAAAACTTGTATATTTCTTCAAAGTATCTCTATCAACCAGAGTATAAACACCTAATTAAGGTAATTGGAAATATCGAGGTATAGTAGTGAACACTTTCAACAAGGGAGATGATGTTTTGCATCTTCTGAAGTGAAAGAATGTTCAATCTTTATATTTGATTATGTCATTACTGAAAAGCAAGAGAAGATAGCATCCTTTTACAATATGGGTAGACATCGAAATGTGGGCTCTGTATATCTAGCGCCTACTATGCTAAAGTTCCGAAACATTTAATTCGCGATAATACAAACATGATTATACTCTTCAGGCAAGATAATTTAACTTGAAGCATTTTTATGAAGATTATCTAAATACCGACATGACCAACAATGAATTTAAAAATCTGTGCTAGTGTGTTTCGTAGAGTGTATAAGAAGGAAGGCCCTTTCTTGTGATAGTTCCTGAATTTCATATGGATTATGGGTGATATAGGAATGGTTTTGACGAATATATTAAGCTCAATAAAAAAGAAAATGATCATTTGTAGTTAATCATGAGCATCGACAGGTTCGGTACACAGAGAACTGCTCCAGGTAGAAGAGTGTTTGATGGTTTTATCATAAATAGAGATGTCAAAGGAAACTATCAATTCAAGAATAAGAGATTGTGCAATGTTCACGATCCTGAAGATAATCATGATGCATCCAAAAAGAATTATGTAGATGTTGTCGAAATTAGGATGCACGATTTCTCTCACTAAGCTGCTAGCAATGTTGAGGTTATGGATAAGACCATGATCGAGGAATTGATTTCAAGATATATTCTCAAGAGGGTAAGGAAAATAACATCGTGATCGACAAAGTTAGATTGAAGGTATTGCTAGATCCAGTTCACGATAATGACGGCGCGAATAAAAATTTCATAACTGGATATGTCAATTCACAGACGCAGTCGACATATGATAATGGTAACATTATATTCCGCAATAAGAGAATCATTCATATAGCAGATCCTCTTGGAGATATGAATGCTGTAAATAAAAGATATGCTAGAGGTATGATCATTAGTAAATCAAACGAGACGCGGCAGCATTTAAACAGGTACTTGTCAAAGGAAATCGGAATGCAAATAGACACGAAACTGCAATGGTTCAGTGCGAATTTGAACAAAATTACGGAGCAATGGATGCTTTAACAATTTCAACAAGAGAAAGGTCAGATTCCCTAATGACTTCTATTAAACAACAGGCAGAGTTACCTGAAAGAGAGAAAACAGCCATCCAAAGTAAATGTAACGAGAAAATAAATAATTTGGAAAAATTAACGATTAGATAAATTTCAATTCTGGACGCAACAATCAAACAGTTAAAGGCTGAGACTTTGAATACTTTAAAAATTGATATATAGCAGTTAAACAAATACATGCAAGGGAAATAGAGACGCAAATAGGTAAGAAGCTGCAAGACATCAAAGCAAATTTGAATAAAACTATGGGTAAGGTGGATACCCTAACTTCCACAAAAGACAGGACGGATACCATAATGGACTCTAATTAAACAAGTTACCGCGGAGCTTGATAGAGAAAAAACAAATCTTCAGAATCTATGTAATCAGAAAATGAGTAATTTAGAAAAGTCAACAATGAGGTGAATTTCATGTCTAGAAGATAGAGTCAAGCAGTTAAAGACAGAGGTTTTGAATACTCTCAAAACTGATTCCCCCAATGATAAACTTAAGAAATTAGACGAAAATGTAAACATGATGATGGATACCTACAATAATCATATGCAGCAAATGATAAATCTAGAAGAATCGGTCAGAAGCCAGTACGCTAATACGACAATCTTTGCTGAGACGTTCAAGACACATATACAGGAACATAATAAAGAAACCGAGCAACTGAGAACTTCGATCGGTATATTAGCTAAGGCTATTGACACATTGAGAACTCAAGTTGGATGCAGGCTATAAATTGAAGGTAATCGTCTATTTTAACATTATTTGTAAGATGGATAGTGAAAGCATAAGACTTATGTTCTGTAGCCAGGTATACCAGGGCTGTAAAAGAAAAACTGAGAGCTCTAAAAGGTCTCAAGTTTGAGACTCAGCATGTCATGTCACATGGTTTGAAGCCTGTAACCAGCCCCTAAAGGATATTTTGGATAATCAACGGGAATTGACTGAGAAGACCATCAAGAATGAAGATGATGAATCTACAAGTATTTCCACTTACCTTCAACAAGTTCGCTCAAAAGACAAGGGTCGTATTGATACATTGTGCGCCATGAGATATCAGGATGGTAGTTTATATGCTTGGAAATGAAGATCTTTATTTTATAAATAATCAAATATTGATAGGCGATGAAACTTAGGAGTCTACCAGTGGTTTGAAGGAGCTCATCTTTAAGCGATTACCCCAGATGTCTGCATACACCAGTGAAAACTTGGAGGCGTACGCTAAGATTCTGAAAAACACTTTTCTTCATAGAAGTGACTACATCATACATGGTCGTTTGAGATCTGGTAAATCGTATAACAACAAGAATATAATACGTCCACCACTCAATACACATTCAGGTCTAGGACTGGTATGGAAGGAGCATAAGTCAGATAAGGAGGTTGACTACGTTTTCTGGAGAAATCCTAACACACTAATGAACAGACTGAGGCTACTTATTGCTTCGAGGGACGCAAGTAATAATAGCCACACTCAAGAGATTGAGGAGGAGATTATCCGAGTGTTGAAAGCATCTAAAATTATAACATGACCGCCAAACAGAATATCAAAAGAGAGCATCACGGATCGGCGAGAAGGGACTATTTACGACGCAAAATTATGAGCAAAGGTCTCAGCGATTTCTTACAAATTGACTTGATTGAAATGATACCCTATGCAAGAGTGAACAAGAATTTCAAATACATTCTGATCGCAATCAAATTTTAATGTAAAATGGCACATGCAAAACCCTTAAACGACAAGGGCGGGGTTAAGGTTGCAAAGGCTATGGAGGATATATTACAAGAAATGGACGCTCACCAAGGAAGATTCAAAGTAATGTTAGTGTTAAAGTATAATATTAACTACTACAGCACCTATACCAATGTGAAGGCTGCAGCTGTAGAGCGTTTAATTCGAACCTTGAAGAATATGATGCACCGAGAGTTTTTAGTCCAAGGTTCATACAAGTGGTTAGACCTTTACCTAGAATCATTGTAAAGTACACTGACACTTTTCATTCGACTATCCGCATGAACCCTAATAAAGTGAAAAACAACGGTCTTCTTCTGACAGTCTATAATTATAACCAAAAACGAACAGAGAAGAAGGTTGCAAGGAAGTTTAGTGTTGGTGATTATGTCAGGGTATTTAAACGTAAAGGGAATTTTGAAAAGGGTTTTGAATCTAACTGAAGTGTTGAAATCTTCAAAGTATTTCGCGTGAATCGAACCAAGCCTACAACATACATACTAAAGGATAGGAATAATGAGCTGATAAAAGGTGCCTTCTATGGACATGAAATAAAAAAGACTATCTATCCTAACACGTATTTAGTAGAAAACGTTTTAACGTGGAAACAAAGGTCTTGTAAACTGGTATGGTTTTGCAAATACTGAATGGATTGATAAAAAGGATTTGGTGTAATTTATGAAGAATTAATAGAAACTAATGCTTTATGACTGTAAAAATCATTAGTATGTTTTTATTTAAAATCCTTCATAATATTTTTAGGGAAAAATGTAGATATTTAAAAAATCCTCACATTGTGAAATAAATATGCAATAGTATAACTATATATACACAACATTAAAAGGACTCAGAGGGAAAAGTAATTCACAAAAAACCCTCACACTCAAATGAATATAAAATATAAAACTATATGCAACATTAAAAAATCAGAGGAAAAAGTAATACACAAAAAACCTTCACAGATTTGAAATGAATATAAAACTATATACAATATTTTAAAAAAATCAGAGGAAAAAAGCATTACACAAAAAACCGCTCACGTATTTGAAATCTGTTTTACACAATATGTACATTCTTTACATTTTTTACAGGTATAGGCACTAGCAATCACAAGGTCTGAGGAAATAATGGCCCCAGGCTAGAGTCCTATAGGTTCCTTCTATCAGCTTCCTCTTGTCGTCTCTCCCCTTCAACGCCAGTTTGTTTCTTTCAATAGTTGTAATTTTGCGTTTTTTACTACGAAAAGTTTTTTGTATTGAAGAAATTTTCAGACTATGATCCCGCAGGCATTCAAAATAATGGTCGAAAACTACTTTCTCCAATCCCGTTCTGGTGATGCCCTTTGCTTTCTTGATAGTTTGATTATTGTATATGTACGCGTACAATTTTGCTCTGATGCCGACATACTCTTATATATTCACGCCGCCCAATTATCTTTGAAGAAGCCAATCTTTTTCTTGTTGGCTTGCTGAATACCATATGCATTATCTTTTTCAAAGTTTGAGGTGTCAAAATATTGGGTGTTCTTCCTGATGAATTCATAGACATCAGAACCCGTTTCAAAAATGAACGAGTCTATATTCATGTAACTCAACAGCAAATATTTCAAATTTGTTTTCATGACATTATAAAAAATCGTACATTATAAATTTAGAAAGGACCGAAACCGCATGCCCGATGTAGATTGGCTTATTTATATGCACCTCCTCTCTGCCCAGATTTTCCTGAACTATGATTGTGCGTAGATATGTACTGTGTGCTGTCAAATTCCTTGCCTGTTCCCATTTACTAACTATTCCAAAACCCGTGTATTTCCATACATTCTCGATGAATTTTCCGTATACGGCATTGTTCACCTTTTTCCAAAGGTTTTGCCCGAATTTGGATTTTTATTGGTTTCCTCTTCTCTGTATTGACATCAATAGAGGTCTTTAGCCAGTTAGACTAGTAGTAGGACGCCACCATATCAATATGTTTCACAGTTAGGCCCTGTTCGATACCCTGCTGCATTACCCTGTAGTCAAGACATATTTGCTTTTATTCTCCAATGTTGCAAGCAGTTTCTTGTATCGCCCGTTTGGCATTGTCGCGCTTTGTAAATGGAAAGGAAGCTCGTTATGGGCGTTGCGGATATGGTCAGGGTATTCAATATATACTTCTAGCACATAGCGTCCCTCCGAAGCTTCTTTGATAACCATGAAGCTTATATTCTCAATTTCTTCCCTGTTGAGCCAGTTTAGGTTTTTATAAGGGAGGGTCGATATCATTGGGCACGGTATAAGTTGTTAATGTCCCAATAGGACTGGTGCTTAATAGATGCATGCTGATCAAAGCTGGACATGTACCTGTGGTTAGATTTGGAGTAGCCCTTCGCCACAGTGCACAGTCCACCTCTAATACCAGACTCGAAAAACTCCAGCATACTCTTGTCGGATATTAAAGAAAGCTTCGCCATTGTCGTCTTCAACATTGCGTCAAAAGCAAGTCCCGGTAATTTATAAAACTATGCTAGGTCAAGTTTATACATTCCCAGGATGAGATCCCGAATCTTTTAAAAAAAATATCTGCCAAGAGCTGTATAACTGTTTTGAGATATAGATCACTGTATTCCCCGATATTCCGGATATTAAAGGTATCCCAGATTTTTACAGCACGCCTGTATTCCTCGTTGGTGATCTGCTTGCCTTGTAGGGTACTGAAGAAGACCTCCTTCGGTGGTAGAGGGGTTTCCTCCAGGTTTTCAAAATTCGATACATAGCCATAGGGGAATATACTCTTGCTCGTTGCCAGCTTAAAATGCTCTTCAACAGAATATTCTGCCTTGGTTATTTTGAAGTCATTCTCTTAGAGCATGTCAGCGAGGCTTGACAGCTTGTCATCAAGAAACGTAAAGGTGTCCAGATGTTCCTGTACCTTTCACCACTTTGAGCTATGCACGATACGGGCTTATTATCATATGCCAGCTGTCTTATCAGGAAGTGACTGTCAAAATTAGATAGGAAATGGAAAACGGTTGGTATGGAATCCGGGAAATCTCTGTTCAAATTGCATCTATTATGAACAGCACCCAGATATTTCCCAGTCACGTGATCGTAATAACTAACGCGCAAATCGTTCATAGTGAAAGTCCCAAGGCATATATGGCATTCAGCGGCATTGTCGAAATTATGTTGCTATTCAGGAGATAGATCCATAGGTTTAGGATTAGAACACACAACGATGACTTCATGAGCAACTTATTTGAATTGCTTGAAGAAGTCATTGATGGCATTCGGGCCTCTGAAGAGAAAGAATTCCGACAATGTCTCGTCAAGTCTACATACCAGCTTTAAGGCAATAGACATTGCTTCATGTTCTTCAATGGCTCGGGTCCAACTCCAGTTGCCTGAAGGCTCGCAAGAGTGGACCTTTGCCAGAACAGATTCAATATCGGCATGTATGACTAAAGGTACAGGAACGCTTTTGGAGAATGCCTTAAATTCAGTGCATTCATCCTGTTGCGGCATTTTAAGTAACTGACATTTTCCACATCTTAATCTATATGCTTCCAGAGCCTTCTCATTGGCACAACTCTTGAGACTTGACCACTTACCAAATTTGACAAGTATTTAATGAGACAGTAGTGTGACTTATCCTCCTGTTCAATGTATAATAATAGATTGACAACGTGCTGCTTCTTTTCAGCTGTTTGGTATGGATTAATAATGTTCGCATTCTCCTCTATACCAAACACTGAAATTTATACTCCATTATTCTGCTATTCAAAGCATTCAATTTGACGTAGAGCTACTGGGAATTCAATTCCCTCGTAAATGAATGCTTTGTAAAGCAGTTCAAAAGGGTATACTGTTGTTCTATTTCCGTGGCGTTTAGCAAGGTATTTAGCTGCTAGCATACACCAGGCGAAGCAGAAGTTGTCTTCGTTCTATATATTTATCACTGCATGTTTTTTCATGATTTTTAGAGGCAATCTAATATAAAATGCTGAATGTAGAAGGTCATAATGTGTAGAGCTCATCACAAGGCCAAGTATGGAAAACAATGATTTCGACGAAGCACCCCCTCAAATTTGAAAATGTTTTCTAAAATGTCCCCCGCAGTTGAAGTGAAGATCTGATTGAGGTCGCTTAATGGAAGTATATCAGGTTTATATATTAAATATGAAAGTTCCAGAGAACAATTCATTTTCAATCCAGACATGCCTTTCTGCAAGACGTTTCCACCTCTTTAATTATAAGACCCTTGCATTCATCTAAAATGACTCTGGTGTCGAGTCTTTCTAATGTATTTTCTATTCTACTGTTAAAGATACTGTTGCTGTAGAATGCCGATTCGATGGTCGTGCCTTTCAGACCCTGACAATTGCTAGCACAAACCTTGGCTTTTTTAACGTCGAGTTGTTCGCTCCCGTCCGGCGCCTGTCTCCTCTTTCCACTCAGCAGTATTGAATCCTTGGATGATCGTTTGCCCGCCATGTTGGGTGATGAAAAGGCTGACGCTGCAGCGGCTACGGCTTCAACAGGTATGTTGGTTGATGAGGAAGCTGACGGACAAATGGCTACGACTTCATCAATCACGTCGTGCGATGCGGAGCTCAGTGTTGCAATATCCATGGACTGACATCCCTCGTTCGCCAGAATATTCTCTGGAATAGTAATAATAGTATAGCAGGTGTAGAGGCTGTTAATATGATTTGTTACATTAATTTATATAAAACACTAAAGAATTCTCCATTCGCTTCTTTCTGCGTGTATGAGACAGGGCCCCATCCGTGATGATTGGACGCCTGAATCCTGTCATTCACACGGTCTTCCAGCAGCTGGCGTCAAGTATCTTGCTGGAGCTTGTTATAAACTTCAGATAGATTACCAACCCGAATGCTGAAAACATAAGTAATTTAAGCATTAGAACTTATTTTCAAAGAAAAGCTAAAGTATTAAGTTAATTTACTTTATTGTGAATAGCTTACATACACGGATATGTCAATGTACTTAACTCGGAAGAAATTTCTATTGCAAATAAAGCACATTTATTTTTCAACACGGTTATGGAAATATCTCCTTTAACGAACGTAATGAAAACAGATTGAAAGTTT
The DNA here is from genome assembly GCA_030765065.1 of Deroplatys truncata. Lineage (NCBI taxonomy): Eukaryota > Metazoa > Arthropoda > Insecta > Mantodea > Mantidae > Deroplatys > Deroplatys truncata. Next base: position 172,732,232 of record CM060990.1, read on the forward strand.
TCACTAAATGAATACATTAGGGAAAATGAAACCTGCCCAAAAAGCTATTAATTGAAGAATATTCAACAGAGATAACGTGCGAGGCTTGCAATCGGGAGGTCCCTGATTCCATACCAGTCGATCGCCCACGGAAGTAATTTTTGTTGCATATAAAGAACATTTATTCAACACGATCAATGAAATATCTCTTTTAACGTAATTTAAAAACTGTGCACTAAATGAAAGCATTAGGGAAAATTAAATTCACTAAAGCAGACTTCTGTAATATTCTAAAAATCCAAAACGTTAAAAAGGCATTCAAATAATTGTATTTTTTCTCTAGAAATGAGTATAATTCACCGCTAAAAAATTCCGTATTTCAACACTTAGAATAATAAGTTTGCTTAAAAATGAATATATAACTTAGCTGTTTGCATTTTGCGAAACATAAATTCACACAGCCGGCTATTAACTGCAGAATGTTCAACTACCTGCATATAAATACCTGACATTCAAAAAACAAGAAGTAACACATTTATAAATTGGCTGCAAAGAGTAATAAGTTAACCTTTATAGTAAATGAAATGTTTTTACAACTTACCAGACATGATGCTTTTGACGAAACTTCACGGAGCGATGTGAAACCAAAACAGAACTTAGCTGAATGAGATCACGCAACAAACTGTAAAAATTTCTGGAGAAGCAGTTTCTTATATCTCTGTTTTGCCGTATATAAATTGTAAGCGGGAGGCGTGACGATATAAAATAGACTGAATTTCAATGGCTACTCCACCCCATCGAGTAGAAGGGGTCATGGAGGGAAGCTAGTCTCGCGCAGGGGGGCATTTCATAAATAAATAAATACGTGTAAAACAGTTTGGGGGAATTTCCAGATTCATGGGGAAATATGGCTGTAGGGAAAATCCCTCCAAGTATAGAACGCTAGGCTTTTATTTTGAATACGCGTATTGTTAAAATTCGCTGTTTATTACTCACTCTAGTGTTATATTTGTAGCATTCACAGGTATATGGAGATGTTATCTCCTCGGAGTGTACTGTTTGGAAATCCCCCCATTAATGTAGTAAAGACCGACGTCTATGAGTATCTTTTAAAAGCAGAATTTCCGAGGTCTGGTTTACCCAACCTCAGGGGGTATAAAATATATTTGGCAGGGCTGTATAAACAACAATATAACTCGTTGGCGCATTTCTCGAAGACCGTTGTTGTGCATTTTTAGAAAACGTTTTTAAAACGAATATCAAATTTATATTTGAAGCCCTCCCATGGTATGACACAGGAGAGTTTTCTGAGTCATGAGGTGATATGGCTGTAGGGAAAATCCCTCCGTGTATAGAACGCTAGGCTATTGTTTTGAATACGTGTATTGCTAAAATTCGCTGTTTATTATTCACTCAAGTGTTATATTTGGAGCATTCACAGGTATATAGAGATATTATCTCCTCAGAGTGTACTGTTTGGAAATCCCTCCATTAAGGACGTAAAGTGCGACCGCCATGTATATCTTTTAAAAGCGGAATTTCCCACGACCTGGTTTACCCAACCTCAGGGAATATAAAATATATTTGGCAGGGCTGTATAAACAACGGTATAACTCGTTGGCGCATTTCTCGAAGACCGCTGGTGTGCGTTTTTAAAAAAAATACAACATACTTGGCAGGGTTGTAAAAACAACAGTATAACTCGCTGGCGCATCCAACATTCTATATAAATGAATGGGTAATTATATTAAGGTAATGGCGTGCTAGCACAAAGGAGAGAGGGAGGGAGAGAGAGAGAGAAAGAGTGTGCGTGTATGCGGGGGTGGGTGAGCGGGGTACTTTATCGACATCAACTCTTTTATACTGCGTCATCACCTGTTTTGAAGCCCCGCCCCATGTTATTTACATCTACACCGAGTTCTGTCTTTCACATCTCGAAGACTGCACGTATGAAGGTCCCCCCATATTTTACCTCGAGTGTCCTCATGTTTTAAAGTGTCCAGATCCATTTACTTACATATTTTGCAACACTTATATATTTTCTCAAATGAGAAATCATTTTTATGTTGGGGACCTCGAAATAAGAGTTTGCGGGGAAAGTCATGCGAATGTAATACATTATATTTTTTCTCCGCAAGTACTCTAAGCTGTAGCTGTAAAACCGTATTGCATGTATTATTTAACTATAAGTTTAGGGTAAATAATGAAAATAAAGTATTGTTTCTCTTTATATAACTTACTTGGAGCAATGTTGGGATTCCATAACTTTTAGACATGCGAAACGCCTTAGCAACGATAGAGTTCAGATGTTCAATGAGTATTAAACATTGCCGATGAGAATCGGTGTTCTCTATGATTTTTATATCTCCCCACAGCAATCACGTTCCTGAAAAAGCGAATTGGGCTGTTTGGAAAATCCAGCTTCTCCAAGGAGGAAGAAAACAGACCTATGATTCTTCTTTGAGAGCGGAATTTCCCGATCGAGGCCTGGTTTACCCAGCCTCAGGGGTTTACACAAACTCAGTGGTTTACAACATATTTGGCAGGGGTGTATAAACAACAGTATAACTCGCTGGCGCATCCAACATACCATATCAATGAATCGGTAATAATATTAACGTAGCGGCGTGCTAGCGCAAAGGAGTGAGGGAGGGAGAGTGTGCGTATGTCCAGAGGTGTGTGAACGGGATGTATGAACAACAGTATAACTCGTTGGCACATTTCTTGAAGACTGCTGGTGTGCGTTTTTGGAAAAATGACTTTAAAAACGGATATCAAATTTATATTTGAAACCCTCACTTGGCTCTATCCCATGCTAGAGTACTCAACACAACTTTTGACAGCGTATGTTTTAAAGTCCCCAGATCCACGTTATTTACATTTTCTGCGATACTTATATATTTTCTAAGATGAAAATATCTGTTTTGAAATTTACTGAATTTTAGCTTGAGAGTCTGCACATTTTAAAGTCCCAATATCCCTGTTATTTATATTTAGTCTAAGGAATGTCGTATTTCATTTTAAGGTTGGCTTTCTTAAAAATAAAGTCTTGTAACCCATGGTTTGAAGGTAGTCAAATGTCCCTGTCTAAACCTGTATACACCTGCTCGATAAGGTATTATAGACAAACATACATCCACTTTTAAATTTCTTTAAAATCAAGTCAAGCGTGAAATGACATGAACCTTCCATCTGCTAGCAATAATACTTTTTATAACAATATCAGAGGTTCGCAGTGTCCCTAAACAATCACGGATCTGTTACAGTTGGCTTTTCATTTTGTTGCGGGAATATAAAAAATTGAGTTTTATTTATGGACGCTCCTTAACTGATGTTAATTAAAAGAACAACAAAGGGAATGGTTTGTTGTCCTGCCAGTTTAGGGAGCTCCATATTTCATTATGTATTTATTTACCTGTTTTGTCAGAGTCCACCTCACGTGTAAACAAGCCTTAGAAATAAAAAATTTAAAGCGGGAGGTTGCTTATCCTACTTTCAAATTATTTACGCTCACCTTATTCATTTTATTCTTTCTTGGAAGGTTAAAGACATGTCATGACGGGCTTGCAGCTTTGTTTATCTCAGACGGGAAGCTGTCAAGCAAGGTGTACAGGCGTAACTCCCTCCGTGGCAGGCACAGAGTATAGGGGTGGGGGTTGGAGAAAGCGGAATTATCATTACAATACGTCCGATAGGAGGAACAGTTTGTTCCGAAATCGCTCCCCTCCCTGGTTGTTATGTTCGGAGTAGGTATAACAGAGACTTGCTGATATGTTCTGTTTCATTCTACGTGAGAACACCAACGAAGCCGGAGGTAAGATCTTCTTCCGAAAAATGTCACTTTTAAAATACGTAAGCGTCCTGCGTATTTTTAGAGGTAGCTATTTACGCTAATTGTCTTTTGATCATGCATTTTAATTCATCTTATAGATTTAATATACTTATAAGCCCGAAACGTTTCACTGAAAGCAGAATTAAATAAGTGTTACTAGTCGTAATAATTACACACTCGTAATGATACCTTCGTTAAGTTTTAGAAGAAAAAAAGATTTGCGTGGTCGCGCGTGTGTGTCCGAGGGGTGTTAAGTGGGGTACTACATAGACACCAACCCTTTATACCGTGTCAATCAAAAATACTAAATTGGAAAATTGTATTAATCGATCGACGGCCTGCGTCCAGCCCTTTAGGGTACGTGATTCCGGGAATCCAAGACGTTATAGCGCAATATAGTTTTGTTAGCAGTATAAATCCTTGATTTCAATAACGTTAGATGATGTTATGCATGGACGAACATTACCTGATTGATAAACACAGATATTTAGAACTTTGGCGCCGGGGGACTTCACCCTCACAATGGAGCGGGAGGAGGGCACTTTCTCTGTCTGGATAATACCACCAAAGTTTGTCAAACCATTTGTAAACTTTATTTGGCGGTGTCTTTGTGGCCTAAACCTCTTCCTTCGATAATAAAATTTGACAGCTACATGTCACATCCATTACCGACAAGAACCATCCTCCATTGTTCTGGTTTTCGGGCGGGCGGCTTTCGGACTAGCACACAGGCTGGCGGACGGGCGGCATAGAACAAAGTGTTATTTGACACATCTTTTTAGGCGGCGGCATCTATTTGTGTGCTACTCCGACACCAACAGATACATGACACGTCCATTAGCGATGAGAATAATAGCCCATTTTTCTGGTTTTCTGACGGGCGGTGTCAGAGTAAGACACAAACGGGCGGAGTGGCCTGCGGTGTGGAAGAAAGGGATATATGATTACAGAGTCAATTGGATTATAGCCTTATCAATCGGCGGCATACTCCTTTGTGGGCTTCAATCGGCATTAGTAAACTACTCCCAGGATATTTCTTAAACTTATTGTTATTGAAAAGATTTGCCTCTCACCGTTTTCTCGTTTACCACCCTATCTTGTTTGAACTATCTCTCAAAATGTTAACTGCATCACATAGAGGTATTCACTGTGTTCATAGCATACAACGATATGCAGTAGTTGAAAATTGAAACCTCCGAATTTTCAACGGTTGCGGCATAATTGCAAATTCACTGTAACTTTATTATTCAAGCTTCAATGGTAAGATTACAATATCAAATCACCAATTGAAATGAGTGCTTAGTAAAGTGATGATATTGGAAAAACCGTCCAAATTTGATGCTCTTTTAAAGTCATCTGAATAGGTACACAATTGCAAGCGAACAAACAGAGAATAAATTACCTCTGGCTGCCAACAGTTTAAAAGAATGTTCCGGGAAAATGAATGAAAATTCCACATAATAAAACTACATTCCTGGAAGAGCAGGTAATGCCGGTTAGTCAAAAGGTAATGCAATATACAGCCGATACTTCGTTATGGAAGTGCTCAATTCTTTTTTTGTGATTCAGCAGCTTACAGATAAGTGATTCCTATGTACTTTCTTTATTCTCAAATCCTTGGTTCTGATAGTAATCACAAATCCGTGCATTTAAAATATACATTTAAAATAAATACCCAGTGATCAAGAAAAGTTACTAAATTTGTGGTTGTATGGAGATTATGTAAAACAAGAGACTTTTTTGTAATGGGTAACACTCAAGAAATTTCAAATACTCGAGCTCCTGAATAAATAGTGCAGATCTCTGTAATAACACATTTAACATCCAAGAATAAATTATTTTAGCCGTGTTTGCGGTAAAAGATTTAGCAGTAGAAAACTGCATGGATACGATTCTCGTTATAATTAAAGCTTTAAGTTAATTTGGATTTAAGATATCAACTTTGGTATCTGAAAATAACAAAATTAATACAAACACTTTTAATAAACTGACACGAATTTTTATAGCACATTTCAAAACATACCCAGCATACTGTATCCCAGACAAAATCTTTCACATGGAATGTAGCAACAACATCTAAGCTCGAGAAACCTCGCTCATCATAGTGGGTGCGCAGACTGCAAGATTTGGTGATTACAGCAAGAACAGTTCCGAGGTTGGTCACACCAACATTACTAATCTGAGACTATTCCTCAACAGTGAATGCTATCCCTACCATGATTTGAACTTGGACTTTAAAAATTCAAAGTTTTCTTCACTGCATGAAATGTACTGTATATTTCAAAGTTCCTAATATGATAGAGATAATTATCCCTTATTGAAGATAAAGGATTTTCTTAACCTGCACTGTTAGTCCTAATAGACTGCTCTCACCAAACCGAGGAGGTTATAAATGTAACTGTGAATATCAGACTCGAGATTCAAGCATCTGCAAGTATCCCAGCTCAGACGTCATTGTACTGCCTGATTGTATATGACAAAGCATTTACCTACAAACCTCTTTCTCACGCTATGCAAACAATTATATAATTATGTGTGTGTTTGGAAATGGGTGTATGATTTTGTGAAGGGTTGTACTAGGATAATTTTATGGCTAATAATTTGAATTCATATACTAAAACACTCTTAGCATACGTTTCAAGCACTTTCCTTCTCCCCCTCCCACTCCCTGAGAAACTAGATGCTCCTGAATTGTACCTTTCATTTAAATGTATAGGGCAATAGCCGTTTTAGATTCCCTGCGCCATCAATATCTCAAACTATTACATCCTCATTTAAACAAGTATTTATGATATGAATGGAATTGTCAAGAAATACAATAATATTGTACGCATTAATTGCATTGTCACAATATTCATCACACACAAACATTTTTTCTTGTAAGTAATTTTAAATCATAGGAATGTCTTGAATATTATGTCCCAATCCGATTTTGTAATATAAACAAATGATTTATCATTTCACACGATATGTAGAGGGAGGGGATGTCATAATACAGCCCGATGTTCACTGTATGGGAGGGCGATATGCTGACGTCATCAAGCGCAAGTAATCGATCCTCCATGCTCCTCCGGTGAATGCAGGGTATCTTCAGTAAATAAGAAGACCATGGGACCCGCATTGAGGATCCTCCGTGCTTCTGCTTTTTCTCGTTGGTCTCGTTCTTCCTCTTCCTCCGCTCCCTCCTCATAGCTCTGTAACATATATTCAAAACAATGTTAGAAATAGGCTTAGCAAATTATTCATGCACATGAAAGAGAAAATACATATATTAGAAAATCCCATTCATATGTAACACAAAAGTATGATTAAAGACCGTCAAACTCACTTCAAGGGTTTGCGAGGTTCTGACTGTATCTCCAGCGAGCAATCTGGAGTCGTCTGATTTATCCACGCCTCAACTCTTGTGGCTTTATCATCAGGAGAAGTAATGACGGGGAATGAAGCGACATCCTCATCGATAGGCTGGGTATGGCGCTCTGCGATTGGATATTCCACTATATCGACATCACGTCTCTCAGGATCCAGCTCCTCTACTGGTACGGGTAGCTTAGGCACGGTCATTTGCCATCTGTAATAATAGAATAGCGTTAGAAGCAGTAAATGAATATGTAATTTACCATTTCTTCTACTTACTCTAGTTTTCTCTTCCTGCGCTGTTAGACCTCGCAGTTGTCGTTACATAGAAAGATGGATGTTATGCGCTCGTGTTGTACCGGGCTGATGCAAAGTACAGAATCTGGTGCAAGACTCTGTATCACATTCAGCCAGGTGTTTTGACACAAAGAAATCAATTTCATCGACATTGCTAATATCTTCCTGATCCTCCTCCATGCGTTTTTCTCTGGAAGAATAAAATAACTTCAAGTTAGATTTCATTTAACATATATGCAAAGTATTACTTAATTATAGAAAAAATATTACTTACATGCTCGCTCTTTGATAAACATGCTCCCTTTCTGTACACACTTCCAATGTAGTCATCTGATAATGATGCGATGGTTGAGTACACAATATTGAATGCAGGTTTCGGTATGAAAGCATACGTAGTGATAATAATCTTCACCGCACTCGCTCCAGTAATCATTTACATCAGCTGCACGATTATCTCGAACCATTTCTATTATCACTAAATGAACACTGAAAACAATAAATGACCGCTATGCCAGCGATCGCTCCTTATATACTGTAGACACTTAATCAGCGACGTCACGCAGCATGTATGGAAGGAGTGGAATGCATGTTCAGACCTGTTATTCATTTCACCAAGCAGAAGCAAGCTGGCGGTTTTCGAATACAAAGGAAAGGCGTTGGTGAGCAGGTTTTAACACGGTTTATTGACGCCTACAGGGTGGAGCCGGGTTAGTTTGTAGGTCGAGACTTGTGAGTGACGTCACGCAGCAGTCGAGACGTTGGTGAGCAGGTTTTAACATGTTTTATCGACGACGACAGAGTGGAGCCGGGTTAGATTGCATGTCGAAACTTGTTAGTGACGTCACGCAGCAGTCGTGAAAGGGGTGAAATGTAGATCGAAACTTGTTATTATCAGACAGAGGTCGGCTGCCGGTTTTTCATTACAAAGGGAAGGGTTGCTGGACATGTTAAGACCAATGAGTGTGATAGCTATACATATGCTAATATGCATATACGATTACAACCAGGTGCGCGAGTCAATTCATATACACTTAATTATATTAATCAAAGAAATATACTCAAGTGAAATAACTGTATTAATCGATCGACTGCCTGCGCCCAATCCTTTAGGGTGCGTGGTCCTGGGAATCCAAGACGTTAGAGTGCAATATAACCTTTGTTAGCGCTTTAAATCCTTGATTTTCAATAACGCTACATAATGTTATGCATGGACGAACATTACCTGATTGATTGACACAGATATTTATAACTTTATCGCCGGGAGAGTTCACCCATCCAATGGAGCGGAGTAGGGCACTTCCTGTGTCGGAAAAATACCGCCAAAAGGTATCAAAACTTTAATTGGCCGTGTCTTTGTGGCCTAAACCTCACCCGTCGATTTAGGAGCGGTGGCAGCACGCGTCTGTGCGTCCCAGAGGGGGGATCAAAAGCTTGAAGCGAGGTTAACTTTACACATGGACGCTTATCAACCCCCGTCAATCAAATTTGACAGCCACATGATGCATCCATTAGCTGTAAGTGATACAAAGGACGGTGAGAAGGCGGGATGTGACAGACTAGCATACAAAGAGCGGCGTCCGGGCGACATAGAACAAAGGCTTATCTGACACATCTCAGCAGCCGGCGGTATCTATTTGTGTACCACTCCGACACCGACAGATACATGACACATCCATTAGCGATGGGAACAATAGTCCATTGTCCTGTTTCTCTACCGGGCGGCTTTCGGACTCGCACACAAAGAGGGCGCGTGGCCTGCGGTGAGGAACAAAGAGTCATTAATCCTATTGTACTGTACGGGAGCAATATCCCATTATCCCAGTACCCGCCACTAATTACTACTCCTGGGTGCTATAAAAGCACTTCCATCATATCGTGTGCAGTAAATTTATTCACACCGAGCGGGATGGCTCAGGCTGTAACGTTTGTGCCCCGCATTCGGGAGGTTGTGCGTTTGATTCCCATGGCCGGCCTTCCTGACCCATGGTTTTTTCGGGGGTTTCCACGGGTCGCCAGGTGAATATCTGAAAGAATCACTACATCCCTGAATTTCCTGTCCCTGCATTTCATCTGCTTTCCCATTTTACTTCATCTTTCATCTGCTTGGTTTCTTTCAGGATTGCAAGTGTCCACGGGAGGTCTCGGTCTGCGCATGGCAGGGGAAAAGGGTGCTTTGAGTAGCCTTCGTCCCCCGGACTGCGAGCGGTTTCCGTGCCCCGGTCGCCCCAGAGATTGTGTAAGCCCACAGGGGGAGGGGAGCCGGCTGCACCAGCCACCACCTGGGAGTTTAAATTTATAAATGGTAGGGATGCCTCCCTCTGCCTGTCGTGCATCCAGGTTCGGCTGCTCTCTGTCTCCACTCACCTCATTCCTCTCTTCCGGGGACTCCCTTTCAGGAGCCTAGGTATAAAAGATTTGCGTAGATCGAGGTGCTAAGTCCCCCTCCGTTTCTAGCCCTATCTTATCCTAAATTTATTCACTGTATGCTAATAAATCAAATAATGCATGCCACAACAAACGTAGTTAATCATTATTCCTGTGAATAGCACGTATCCGCTGCTGTCTCCTGTATATATCCTTTTGAATTGAAAACACATATTTTTCAGCACTTGTTAAATAGTCTGACGTACAAAGAACGCAAAAGAAAATCTCACTGCACCTCGCGTGTACGTCACAATATTTATCGTTGTGCGTGGCCTTGCAAAGCCATGGCCATTTCATGGGCTGCTTTAGGCCACAGTGCAAGGGGGCGCACTCCTTCTGTCAAATAGTTACAACAATAACCATAACAAAGATACCAAAATGGCGTAGAAACGAAATATATGTTAAAGCTCTTGATCGTATTGGCTAAAAGAGAAAGAGGTAGAGTGAGTGCATTCTGTTTGTCATACAGACCTCTTATCGAAATTCGTAGCCCATACCTTATCGGCTAGTGCAGGACACGCCTTTGAAAGGGTTAAACGCTAAGGGGAAAGCTTGATGAGGCCCAGGCTAGCGAAATGTAGAATGTGTACTGTAAGAAGGGTTTCAGGGGGTGCAAATTAAAGCTTGAATGGTATTCATTAAATACATATCAAAGCAGCGCTTTATAACAAAACATTAACAGAGCTGTATTCTCACAGTGATATCAATGCTTGTTGCTGCGTAAAAGCTAAGATAACTAAATAATAAATGAATAAAGCAACATGTTTTCCCTCCAATTCAAACTATAATTTGTTAATATTCCTTTACTAATATATTGCTGATCGTAATAATACAACAGGATTATAGGCAAAAATATAACCCAATTTTATTGCCATAATATATATGTCATATTCAGTAAACTATATATATATTCATTTATCTTTAGTTTTTAAACATGATTAATCAATTATAACGAAAAGTAATTTGCATTTAGTAAACGAATATCATCTGCGGATGTCTTACAGTGAGTGCCCACTTTCTGACGAGCATGCAGAGCATCTTTCCCACTTTCCTGGAATATTTTTATCCAGTAATTTATTATAAAAACGCTTTTATGCACTGCCGTTGCAATTGCTGTAACAGTGCAACGGTCTCCCGCATAACCAGGATACGTCCACAAATAATTTTGCTAGCATACAGCATGACTGGTTCCAAGACAATAAACATGTTTTGGTTTCAATAAAACCAGAAAAAGCAAAGGCATCAACCGTTCATCCTTTTTCCCTTATTGCTGTGTTATTAAGCCACCACGCTCTGCGATAGGTAAGGTAAAAGACACGCCTCAAAAGACCCCAAGAAAACGATAAAAAATCCGCCGAAGATTTTCTTTGGCGCTCTGTGTACATCCCTGCACACAATATTTTTCTGGCATTTTGAACTGCTAACTACACTGTCTTAAGTATTCTTTCGCTCGTTATATAGGTAATTTGGTTATTAATTATTGGTCGGTTTCAGACAGCAACGAACTCATTAGCATTCGAAATACACACTCGTGAAGATGCATCCCTATGATGCAGGTTGTGAACTACCGATAAGTGTAGGCTCCCGATGATGACCTAATTAGCAGCTATCTTGTTTTGCCTCCTGCCCCGTATACATTGAGACCGTCTTGGTGAGGCCCATGAACAAGCGGATGGAGCACCTTGTATGCAGAATGTTTTACGAATCGTCGTTCGCCTTCTGCACAGGTTTTTCGTGTGTAACGATATCCATAATGCATTGATTTATGCAGCCGATGCGAGAAAATTGAAATTGAGTTTTATATATGGACGCACTTTAACTGCTGTGGTCCTTAGCGTCCCATTCTATATTGTGCGTGAAAGACCAGTAATTTTGCTCAGAGGTCTCTTTATCAGGCTTGAGGTTCTTTTACGTGCCGTAAATCTACGACACGGGACCACCGGCTTTGCTTCCCTTCCAAAGGAAGCCATTCTAAGTATTTTTACGCCCGAAAAATCCCCTCGCCTAACCATCCCTCTTCTTTTTTAATGTTACAATATTATACCGATTTAAAGTTCGAATGTGTTTCTGATTTTCACTTGAGTCTTAGGTGATAAACAGCTCACAGTTCGGAATGTTAAATTCAGAACATTGTTTGTTTTACACCATCAAGTTGACTTGTGTTCCAAAAATCCGATATGGAGAAATTTCGGACTTCTATGTAGAATGGTCATACATACTACACAGTAAAACCTCACATACATTATTCCCCGATACTGCTATCATATGTGACTTACAATTTTGAGGCACCAAGCCGAGGTTTACCTGTATAAACAGATGAATTCATTAGCCTTGTTTTTCCTCCAGTGAATCAAATTGTTCATATTGAAAGTATTAACGGCAATTCGTCATAAAATACAAATAATTAATATCGCAATGTAGCACTGAAAATGTGACTGATTAATTAAAATAGTGAAAATAGCAACCAAACAGCAAGGCGATCATGGGGAAAAGAAAGCTAGATTTTCTTAAAAGTTATGAATTTAGTTTTCTTTAGATAGCAAACGAAGTGCTACTACAATCTGGCTCTCCTGTATGTGCACAAAAAGGTTATCCCCTATTCCATTGACTAAGTCACGTGGCACTCGTGTACAGGAATGCTTCCAAGCTAGGTAGCGGAAGGAATGCTACGGTCGAGGAAAAAACGTGCATTTAAAACGAAATGCAGAAGGTGAATATTTACATTTAAGAATATAAATGCATTGAAAATGTAATCATTGTATGAGCTTATAAGTGAAAAGTTTTGGGTAAAGTGTCAATTAGCTACCTCCTACAGCAACCACCTCTAGTATTTGTGAAGCTATACTTACATGACTATGTCCAAGGCCAGGGACCATCGATGTGTTGTTAACTCTCAGCACAACCAAATAAGAGTCTCTCTCAAATGCCACTGTCTTTGCTGCTCTCAATTCTGTGGGGAAAATAGCAATGCGTTAGTGCAAGTCACACAAACATTATAAAAGAGATATAAATGTGCACTATTCAACGAAACTGCTTTCGTACCTTTCTTGTATGCATTATGAACCATTTGTGTTTAATTTGATGTCCTTTGTTGTATAAAATACATATTGTTTTAAAAATATTATCTATATACAGTAGTTTTGCTTGACATAGGCACAGATTAAAACCTTTAGATTCGCTCCCAGAGGTAAATGTGGAATAGCAACCCTGATGACGTTTAATAATCAGGGCAAGAAAGCATCTTCGGTTTCAGAATATCGTGTATTTAAAAAGCAATACAGGAAATGTACCTGCATGTCTCTATTTTATTAAAATATAGGGTTAGTTTATCCTAAGCACTCAGGCTATAAATTTAAATAACGATTTAAAAACTTCGTGTCGTGGTGGGGCCCCCATCAAGGTTCCTCTGCTAAGCCAACAAAAGATAATTGTGTGGCTGTGACTAATTCCTCGCGTGCATCGTCTTGGAAGCAGAAGATCTGTAGTTTAGACTCTACCGTGAAACTTGGAATTTTTCTGATCCGATTCAGGCTTTGAACAGCTGCAGTTATTTTCTTCGTAAAATAACTTTTTCTTCGGTATACTAACTTCCGAAAATTAACATGTCAAAATGGGTCTCTAAAAGATTCGTTTTGGTTTTTTTAGGAAGACAATATACAATGGAGTAATAGCTACTTTATCAGAAATTTGGGTTTTTCATATTTGTTAAAATGCAGTATGGGATTTAATTTATATTCTCCAAATGTTTCGTGTGATTTGGGTGGTTTTAGGTTTTAGTCCTTTTTTGACCATATTTCGTATTTGAAAGTGATACCTAAGTATTAAGACTTTCTACCTCCACTTTTAAATTCCACGAAAATTAACTTCAGTTTCTATCTTCTGCTTTAAACATTTAGCCAAATAGAGCAATTAGTTTACCGGGAGTTAAAAATATGCTGAACTAAGGAATAGATATACTCTAATTTCATCTGGTTTACTTTTGAAACATATTCTTGTTCACCACCTAACAAATTATAATATAACTTCCCTCACTGTAAAATATATATATATATATATATATATATATACCAGCTAAGTCAGTTGCGTCTATTTATTTTTTAATTTATGCAACGTGCTAAGCGGCATATGTGACCTACGCCTTTCTTGAATGCCTTCTAATGGCTGATTTGCATAACACTTTATAGAGGAGAGATACATAACTCAGGGCATACGTGTTTTACGGGACAGAACTCAATCGTAATGTATGTGGATGCAAAAAGCATCCCACCCTGACACTGGGAGCAGTAGTAACACATTTATCCAATTTTACAAACTTTTATTCTTTAGCATACATCCATGCACCCCTTTGAAAACGCACCTAAAAGGAACAACCTATCGCATGCATCGGTTGACAAAACCATTTGAAAACAAAATGTTAGATCTACGCAGTGCGACCAATTGGATTTAAGCTGTTAGTCAATGTACAGCCTTGTCAAAAAATGCTAAGTATTAGGTAGATAATTTCTCTTATTTCATAAACTATGGCGTACTTCAGATCATACAGTAATTTTAATGACTGATGCAGTATATTTGTTTGAATTAAAACAACCAAACCGAGCTCAAAACACTGTATGACGCTGCAAAAAGCATGTAAAGATTCGAGGTGAGGTCTAGTTTTGCGACTACTAATTCGTATAGGAACCTCAGCTTGCAAGGTATCATTGGCCGAAAGCTATTATCATGGTTGCTTTAACACTGTGCCATTTCAATTCGGGTTCAAATCCTTCGGGTTAAGTTCAAAGATTTTATTACCTTTTGTTTTATCTCTTTGGGCATATAATTTGATATTATGATATAAATAACATTTTTAATAACATTATAAGTGAGTACAAAATAGAATATTCGCCATGTTTTCCACTGGCAGGTGGGTAATTTGTACTTCGTAGTAGGTGTTTTATTGTGGTCAGTATTAGCTTGACCCACTCAACCAAGTTTAAAACACTTCCCACATGCAAAGTGGTTTTAGCTATTTGTGCCTGCATCAAAGCTTGGCGTGAATAAACAAGTCTCTCTCCATTGTCTACTCAGTATCTGAAAGCTTTCTACAAGACACGGCTGCTGTCATAATGTATACAAACGACGAGTATGTGGATATGCTGTTAATCAATGGAGAAACAAGGTGTAATGCACTGTCAGTAAAGCGCCTGTGTGAAGAACGGTTTCCAGGAAGGAGGGTACCTACCGCAGACACTTTTCGAATTGAAAAACGCCTTCGTGAAAAATGATCATTTGGAAGAGCACCGCCTGCTCATGATGCTCCAGTAACCACTAGAGCAAATGAAGAAGCTGTGCGAAACGCATTAGAAAGCAATTTACACACCAGTTCATGAGCCATAGCAGAAGATCTGTATATAAGTCAGTCCTCAGTGATGCGCACATTGCATCGTAATAAATATCATCCGTACCATCTACAATTACACAGGCTCTCCACGGACGCGACTTTCAAGCGCGAGTGATATATGCACAATGGCTACAGCAGCGAGCGCAAATGGATGCAGAGTTTTTAGGGAGTGTTCTCTTCATTGATGAAGCCACATTCCACAATAACGGAACTGTTAACCGTTATAATATGCACTACTGGAGTATAGGCAATCCTCACTGGATGAGAGAAGCTGTATTCCAGGTACAGTGGAGCATCAATGTCTGGTGCGGAATATTAGGAGACCAGTTAATTGGACCGTACTTTTTTGAAGGCAACCTCACAAACCACGGTACCCTGCACTCCTGCAAGAAGAAATGTCATTGCTCCTAGAAGATGTACCACTAGTGAACGGACAGGAATGTGGTTCCAGCGGGATGGAGCTCCACCTCACTGGTCACTGATTGTAAGGAATCACTTAGATAAACGTATGCGCAAAAATGGATTGGCCGAGGCGGCCCAATTGCATGGCCACCTAGATCACCTGATCTCATCCCACTGGATTTCTTTCTGTGGGATCATTTAAAGGAACGGGTCTATGCTCAAGAGCTGCAAAGACCAAATCATCTACTGGAAGTCATACGTGAAAAATGCAGCTAGATTACAGCGCGCATATTACAGCATACAAGAAGGTCTCTCCGGCAACGTACACAAATGTGCATTGGTAAAGGGTGTCGTCAATTTTGAACATTTACTTCCTTGATGAAATCCACGCTCTTTAACAATTTATTATTCTGTTTACCCGTGAACTTACGACAACTCCTTTGTCAATAAAAGAAGTGCAACACAGGGTTTAAACATGAAACAAAAACTGTTAGATTTAATATCGTCGATATGCGCCCAAAGGAATGAACGCTAACTACGTAACAAGGTTTACAACACCAGACACGGTACAGATTATTAGGGTAAATATTATACACAATTATCTGATTGTAATTCTTATGTGTTTGGCTCACAGGAGGGCCAGTAACATAAATAAGTAAATTAGTACACTAAAATACAGAAAATATACACAAGGAGAGGGAAAAAATTGATATTTGTATCACATTCGAACCTCCGAAGCTAACCTTTGTTTCACCACACTCCGGCACCTAAACCACTCGGCCAGAACCCACTTAGTTTATGACGCTCTTCGGAAAAACATTTCTCTATCACCTTGCAAGCATTGTATCCATGAAACGCCGTCTTTTTTAAGGCTTTCGCAGCTCTTTGGCTCTCATTCAGGCCTTTAATCATTAACGTTAATTGCGTATAGTACTGAATAGAACGGCAGATCTACAATAACAGTTTGTTTGCTAAAAAGGTCAATGTTTTCACATTAGACTATAAACTGCGGCTTTCATAGATACGAATACCCAGGGGCAGCTGACTCACCTGGTATATATAATACTATATAGCATTTGATTTTTGTTACGGAAACAAACATATATTTGTAATTTTAAACAAATGAACATAAAACGGAAGTAAACTTTAAAAAGTATTTGGAACTTCAGCAAATTAGGATTATATTCTGGCGTTCCAGGGCTTGGAGCAAACGTCAGGTATAGGAGTGAGGCAAAATCCAGGAAAGTCCTCAAATTATAGTACGTTGTGAGTCTAGATTAACAAACGTTGACATATCACAGCGTACGATATTTAAGCTGACCGAATTATGGTCATAGGAGCAGATCATCTAAATCTTAAGACTCACAGGGAACCGAAAATCCACGCCTCCACTAAATGTTTCGATTCGGGAAAGACCGGGTGCTACATGGGTGACGCAACGCAATAGCAAGGCATTCAGCTAGGGGGGCGTGCAGCACTAGGTAAGAGGTGCGATTTCCGATGGCAATGAAAACTCCTGGCAACGTTCCTGAACATATCTTGAGCCCTTTATTCTATCCTGAGGGCCCACGGCCCAGTCTGCAAGTACTTAGGTTTATTACATGCCTGGCTGGTGGTGAAGCTGTTTCTTATTCACAAATTATAACAAGGCTTGTCGAAACCACGAACGACGTACAGGCGTTCCATATCGGTTGTTGAGGTGGTCTGCTTCTGTGATCACAAATCTATTAGTTTAAATATCCTACGATATGAGGCGTGTGTTCTGTTAATTTAAATTCACCACGTACCCTAATTTCAGCACTATCCTGAGTGTTGCTCACACCAATACCTGGGATTCCATGACTGGGACTCTACAATATCTCCAAACACTTAAGGAAACCTTTCACTCGGTCTCCCCTCAATTCCTAAACTATCATATGAAGACCGCATTTTTAGATTGTCTCTTGATAGTAGGGGTTCACTTTTGAGAGCAGCAAATCCATACTTCACTTGCCACAGAGTTTATATGGCCAATCTTCAAAATGTATTCTACTTTATTTGAGCTGGAAAAGGCAAAAAATCAAATCAAAATCGAAAAATATTATTTTCAAGGAATTTAAGTTACGAAGCTAACGCACTCCATATAGGACGAACATCACCCCGAAAAAAATTCGAGGAACGACAGGTTACATAATACAATTTTGTGTTAAAGACTATGTGTTAGTAGCATATTATAGGAGAAGCTGGGCCACATTTTGCGTTTACATGGCAAGGGATAAGGAAAACGAGGGTAAATGCGACGGTGCTAGGAGGAAAATGCGTTTATATGGGGGAGATAGGGGATACGAGGGTCGATGCTAGGCTAGCCAAGGCTGGAGGTGTGGAGTATGCGTTTATATGAAAAAGATAGGAAAAACGTGGGCAGATGATAGGCTAGACAGATGCTTAAGGAGGGGAATATAGGCCTATACGGCAGAGATAGGGAATACGAGGAGAGGTGGTAGACTAGACAGGGCTTGAAGGGTAGAATATGGGTTTTATATGACAGAGCTAGCAAATCGAGGAGCGGTAATAGGCTAGGAGTGTTAGTAGGTTAGACAGAGGTCGAGGAGTACGATATTCGTTTATGCGTGGAAGATATCGAAAACGGAGAAAGATCCTATGCTAGTAGAGAGTTGAAGGAGAGTGAAATGCGCTTTATATGAGAGACGTAGGGAATACAAGGAGGGTGCTAGTCTATACAGGGTTGAGGAGTAGAGTATGCGTTTATATGGGGAATATATGGGAAACGTCGAGAGATGATAAGCTAGACAGATACTGAAGGACTGAGAACGTTGGTTTATACAGGTAAGGTAGGAAATCAAGTAGATATGCTAGGCTAGACAGATGCTGAAGGAGCGAGGGATATGCTTTATACGGAAGAGATAGAGAAAAGGTGGAGAGATGCTAGACTAGACAGGGCTTGAAGGGTAGAATATCACTTTATATGGGAGAGCTAGCAAATCGAGGAGCGGTATTAGGCTATGAGGGTTTGACTAGTAGAGTATGTGTTTATATAAAGAGAAGAGGAAAACGAGGGTAGATGCTAGGTTGAGGGAGGCTTCAAGGATGAAAGTGCGTTTATATGGGAAAGATAGCGAAAACGAGATGAGATCCGAGGTAGAGCAGGTGCTGAAAGAGGGTGAACGTCCTTTATATCATAGAGGCAGGGAATACGAGGAGAGGTAGTATGTTAGCCAGAGGTCGAGGAGTACAGTATTCGTTTATGCGGGGAACATATGGAAAACGGAGAGAGATCCTACGCTAGGTGAGAGTTGTAGAAGGGCAATGCACTTTAGATGAGGGAGGTGGGGAATACGAGGAGAGGAGCTAATCTAGACAGGGGTTGAGGAGTACAGTATGCGTTTATATGGAGAATACATGGGAAACGGAGATGCTAGCTAGACAGCTACTGAAGAAGGGGAATGTGGGTTTATACAGCTGAGGTAGGAAACCAAGGGGACATGCTAGACTGGACAGATGCTGAAGGAGGGAGGGATATGCTTTACACGAAAGAGATAGAGAAAAGGTGGAGAGATGCTAGGATACACAGAGTTAAAGGACGAAGAGGGTTAGACCACAAAGACACCGCCAATTAAAGTTTACAAATATTTTCACACTTTTTGGAGGCATTTACTCGACACTGAGGGCGACGTCCCCTGGCATTAAAGTTCTAAAATATCTGCGTCAATCAATCAGGTAATGTTCGTCCATGCATAACTTCAATTACGCTCATTATACTGCTAACGTCCCAGGTTAATGTAAATAAGTGTATATGTAGGGTAAACCGAGTAGTATCACAAGTGTTCATGGTAATTCAGAGCAGCGCTTCATACCAGAGTTATTTAAGTTAACTGGGCATGATTTGGGTAGAATGTAGGGTATTTAAGTCACTTTAACAGGTAAACCAGGTAGCGTCACAGGTATTCACGGTAATATAGAGAGTAATTAGTTTATAAGCATTTCTCATCCAATACTACAACACTTCTATATACTTTTTTACATCTTACAAACTTTTATATGTTAAACAGTTAGTGTGCGAAACGGAGAGGGATAAACTGTATTTTGGATTACAGTGAAGGTATATAGAAGTATTCTAAACTAACCCCGCACCGAACACCCTAACCTATCCCTACATTTACTTCTCATTGACTATTCAATCCTATCATCGTCTAACCTAACCAACGTAACAAGACGTAACACAACGTAACATAACCGCATGATAAGACGTCACACTACGTAACATAAGCACGTAACCAGTAAATGTAACAACGTAACAGTAAATGTAACAACGTAAACAGTAAATTTAACAACGTAGCCAGTAAATGTAACAACGTAATCAGTAAATGTAACAACGTAATCAGTAAATGTAACGACGTTGCCAGTAAATGTAACAACGTAATCAGGAATGTAACAACGTAGCTAGTAAATGTAACAACGTAACCGGTAAATGTAACAACGTAAACAGTAAATGTAACAACGCAGCCTGTATATGTAACAACCTAATGAGTAAATGCCACAATGTAACCAGTAAATGTATCAACGTAACATGACGTAACACCCTGTGACATAACCACGTACCACCAGGTAACAAGATGTAGTACCGCGTAACATGACCAGTAACCAGACATAACAACACGTAACATAACCATTTACCCACGTAACACCGCGTAACATAACCAAGTAACAAAACGTAAGAACACGTAAGCACGTGACAAACGTAACACCACGTAACGTAAGCACATAACAAAGTAACAAGACGTAACAGTACGTAACACCACGTAACATAAGCGCGTAACCACGTAACAAGGCGTAACATCACGTAACAGGACGTAGTAAAGCGTAACATAGCCACGTAGGAAGACGTCACACTACGTAACATAAGCACGTAACCACGTGACAAGACGTAACACAGCGTAACATGACCACCTAACCAGACGTAACAACACGTAACATAACCATGTCCCCATGTAACACCGCGTAACATAACCAGATAATAAGACGTAAGAACACGTAACCACGTGACAAACGTACCACCGCTTAACATAAGCACGTAACCACGTAACAAGGCATAACACCACGTAACATAACCACGTAACCAGACGTAAGAAAGCGTAACATATCCACGTAAAATGACGTCACACTACGTAACATAAGCACGTAACCACCTGACAAGACGTAACACAGCGTAACATGACCACGCAACAAGACGTCACACTACGTAACATAAGCACGTAACTACGTGACAACACGTAAAACAACGTAACATGACCACGTAACCAGACATAACACGTAACATAACCATGTACCCACGTAACACCGTGTAACATATCCACGTAACAAGACGTAAGCACAACAAGTAACCACGTCACAAACGTAACACCGCGTAACATAAGCACGTAAGAAAGTCACAAGAGTTAACACCACGTAACATAAGCAGTAACCTCGTAACAAGGCGTAACATCACGTAACGTCATGTAACAAATACGTGACAGGATATAACACCACGTAATATAAGCAAGTAACCGCGTGACAAGACGTAACATAACCATGAAACCAACCCAATGCTAAGACAATCTAAGCTAGCCCATCCTTCATAACTTAGACAATCAGTACGTGTGTCTACCCTAATGTACCAAACCCTAACCTATCCTAATCTAACCAATCCCAGACCATGCTTTCATCATCTGTTTTACTCAGTCATCGTCTAACCTAACCTGGTGTCATCCTAACCTGATACCAGGCATTGATTGATTGTGGGTAACGAATGAAATGTGGCTGAGTTCTCCGCTGTGGGGGTCAGGTATGTGCCATGGCTATGGCCCTGACAGGGACCTGTGATCAGTGGTGATTTAACAGGTAATGATGGCTCCGAGCCTGGGCCTGTTAGCTCCGGGCATTCGCTGTATGTCCAGGGAGATCTGGACAGCGTTGGCGTGTGTGGTGGTGCGGTGGTCCTTGGTCGTCTGGAGGCATGATATAGGGCTGGAGAGTCCTAATCACCCTTGTTGCGTGATCTGCGATGTTGTTCCGAAGGTATTCATTTCCCATTCGGATGGCGTTGCGGTGGTATAAATCGACACCCTTGACTGTCTTGATGTGTTCAGTTTCTATGATGTCTGGGATGGAGGCGAACTGCGTGTCAAAGTGGTCTTGAAGTGCGGTGAGACGGCTGGCTAGGTCCAGCAACTCAGCGTGAAGGTCCTGAATCGCTTCGAGGATGCTGCTGTTGCTGGCCGCGTTCTGCTCAACTAGAGCGTTGGTGTTCGCCAACTGGTGCTCTAGTTGAGAGGTGTCGATCTGCGGTGGTGGATTGATGGTCTGCGGTGGTGGAGTGATGGTCTGTGGTGTCCTGAAGATGTTGGTGATCTGTGATGCTCTACATGGGTAGAGAGGGTAAACGGCCTGTCCGGTGAAGTGTCCCTTGCCCCCACAGGAGGAGCAGAAGCGGCGGCGATGAGTTAAATCGTGTGCTCTGCAGTCAGCGGTGAGAGACTCGTTGCCACAATAGTGTCAGCGAGGAGCAACGTCACAGAACGCGTTGGTGTGCCCGTAAAGGAAGCAGTGGCGGCATGGAGTTGGTCGCACACTGCGGCTGGCCTCAAGCAACAGCGTTTGCCCTAATAAGGGCAGTCCTGCTCCCAGGGCCGCCGAGTAGTCGTCCACGTCCATGAAGGTTACTCGGACCAGCGGTGTCGGACCTCTGTTGTTTCGAATTCTAGTCGCCTTGGCCGCAGACGGCCAAAAGCGCTGAGCGGCGGTGAGCAATAACGTGTCAAGGAGCTGACGGTGCACTCCCCGGACAACAGCGGAGTAGCGTGCAGAAAAGCTGTTCAGCGGCGTGTGGCTGGCTGCGCTGGCTGCAGAGATGGTGCTGGGCGCTTCGACTGGCGGCGGCGTTGGAGAGGCTGGAAGCTGTTCTTCGTTTGCGGCTGCGCTGGTGGTGGCTTCCTCACGAGGAGGAAGCTTGGAGGCTGCGGCTCTCTTCTTCCGACCCATCTTAACTTGCTGAGAGCTCGAAGCGAAGTCCCCCGTGCTCTTGCGTCTGCATGCAGGTCATAACGGTTGCCATCCTCCCCACCATACGGTCAGCCAGTTTCCCCCACCTCTTTTCCGCCCTTTAGTGGCCACCAAGAGAAACTGCGCTCTTCAGCCTGCGGGGAACAAGGCGGAAGTCGCCATCTTGGAATTTAACACGTGGATGGCAACCATTATATGCGTTAAACGCGCGCTTGACTTGATTTTAAAGAAATTTAAAAATGAATTGCAAGACATTATCTTTTACAAAGGCGATCTTAAAATGAAATATAGCAATCTTTAGACTAAATGCAAATAGCAGGGATCAGTGACATTAAAATGTGTACACACTTTGAGCTAAAAATACAATAAATTTCCTAATACGATTCTACAAGCTAAAAATCGGAGTAACTCTGGAACAAATTATTTACTCGTCATTGCGGTCAAATGTAGCGGTTTTCTGTGATAAATGGGCATTAAGCGTGGTTTTCTCTGATAAATGGACATTAAGCGTATAAAAATTTATGCTGTGGAGAATGAAGGGGATGAGGGAAAGAAAGTATTGAAAAAGGCTTGATAACACAAAATAATAGGGTATATACATGAATTTAATTAAATAAGGAGAGAAAAACTTCTACGCTATTAGTATTATAATACAAAATATATTAACTTTGGTGTGTAATGGGTTGCGGTGGTAGCTATGGTAGGCATTGAATGGAAGCATCTGTCTTAATGATCAAGTGAGAATACTTCTCTTTTGGTGTGGCAGGTGGAAACGAACGCGCTTCAACATGTCGGGCTGTTCTCAGACAGTCTGTCACCAGGTGTGACGTCATCTGGCGTGGTAGAGCATTGTCGTGAGTGGTATGGGTAAACCTATTTTACGGCTTGGTTCAGGCGATAACGTCTGTGGTTTGCATTCGGAGGTCCTGGGTTCGATTTCCGTAGGGTCGGTCACTCTGACCTTAGGTTTCTCACGGTTTTCGCTAGTCGACAGCCGAATGCTAGTAGTTTCTCATCGATTCCGATTTCCTTTTCCTTTAATTCTATTTCATTTGCATCTTTCACGTGTGCTTCTAGGGTTCAGGAGTTCAATTTCCGTCGGTCGGTCACTCACTCTGACGTAGGATTTTTCATGGTTTTCCGTGGTCTGCAGGCGAATGCCTGAGTGGTGTATGCTAGCGCGTTTCGTTTCATTCTAATTCAATTGCATCTTTCACGTTTGCTTGTAAGATCCCTGTTTCGATTACCATCGGTCACTCATTCTGACCTCGGATTTTTCGTGGTTTTCCCTGGTATCCAGGCGAATGCCTGAGTAGTGTATACTACCACAATTTCCTTTCATTCTATTTCATTTGCATCTTTCAGTGTGCTTCTAGGGTTCAGGAGTTCGATTACCGTCGGTCGCTCACTCCGGTTTTGGATTTTTCGTGGTTTTCCCAGGTCGGTGGTCGAATACGGGGGAGGTTTCTCATCTATCACAATTTCCTTTCATTCTATTTCATTCGCATCTTTCACGTATGCTTCTAGGGTCCCTGGTTTGACTTCCCGTCGGTCGCTCACTCTGGTCTCGGATATTTCGTGGTTTTCACTGTCTGCAGTTGAATGCCTGAGTGGTGTATGCTATCACGATTTCCTTTCATTCTATTTCGTTTGCATCTTTCACGAGTACAATCTGAAGAACCTTGGTTCGATTCCCTTTGGTCTCGCACACTGAACTCGGATTTTACGCGGTTTTCCCTGGCCGGTAGGTGAATACGGGGTGGTTTCTCATCTATTACAATTTCCTTTCATTCTATTTCATCTGCATCTTTCACGTGTGCTTCTAGGACTCCTGGTTCGATTCCCATTGCTCGCTCACTCTGGTATCGGATTTGCTTGTGGTTTTCGCTGTCTGAAGGCGAATGCTTGAGTGGCGTATGCTACCACGATTTCCTTTCATGCTATTTCATTTGTATCTTTCACGTGAGCTTTTAGGGTCCCTGGTTTGATTTCCCATAGGTCGCTCACTCTGGTCTCGGATTTTTCGTGGTTTTCACTATCTGCAGGCGAATGCCTGAGTGGTGTATGCTATCATGATTTCCTTTCATTCTATTTCATTTACATTTTTCATTTTATTCGCATCTTCATGTTTCTAGGTTTCGTTGCGCTTGGTGAATGTTTGCTCAAGGGATACTTGCCCCTTGCTCGGTTGACGGACCATTCATCACCCTCACGAGCCAAGCACCCGAATCTGTACGAACACCTACGAATACAAAGACGCGTTCACTTCAACCAAGCACCCGAACATGCGCGAAGACCTACGGATACACCCGAGCATCAGTGTAACATGTATTGAAATATAAGAGCTTAGACACTTAATCGCCGCTTTTGTATTAAAATTCAGTACATAATTGATCTAAAAAGGTTCGTGCCTCCTCCATAAATAGGGCGATATCGGGAATTGGACTTCATTCTGCTAATTAACTCTGAGTTGTCAACATCGCTGTACTCTCAGAAAATAATCGCCCTTCTAAAGTGTTATCAAGGTGAAGAGGTGTACATTTTCTTGTAGAAAGGTTAATACGTTATTACATCACAGTAAGGATATCATTCCTAGTGCATCAGGATATTCTGTTGGTAAATGTGGAAAGGCATTTCAACGTGGGTATGATTGAAGATGGCATGAGCTAAGCTGTAAAAAGCTCTTCAAAAGTAAATATTGTAATGTAACTTTTAAAGATAGTTATAAGTGTCGACGACACGAAGATGCATGTGAAATAAGCATGCTTGAGAAGAAACGTAGATTGGAACCTACTAAACAAGAGTTATTATCTACAATGGATGACTGTGATATGGAAAAATATGAAACTTTATTCGATGGATGCTTGAAATCGTATTTTATACGATGCGAATCAACTAAGGATCTGAATATGTACCTGCATGAGGCAAACAGAGGATAATCCAGACTGTACATAAAGAGCTTGGTATTTACAAAAGTGTGAGAATTAATCTGCTAGCTGAATGTCGATTTGTTAGCCGTATCAGTGAAACCTGTGACAAAACATTTAAAACCCGGATTCGGTCCGTGTTTCTAAAAACGGATCTGGATACTATGCTGGAAACGGAATACAAGAAATTGGCTACTGAAATGGAGGAGTTACGACTTAATGGTAGCAACTGGGCTCTGCTTGCTGTGGATGGGGTTCGAATTCGTATCAACATGTACAATCCGTTACGAGGAAGTAGCTACATACCAATACCGCCATCTGTCGGACCAAGAAAAGCCTGCATTAACATCCAGAAGTTAACTGATGAGCTATGCTTTATGTATTCTGTATTAGCCAAATTCGTCAGCGTCAAGCCTCAACGCGTGAGCAAATACGAACAGCTTCAAAATAAATATGACTTCAGCTGTGTTACTTATCCAACTTCACTTTCCAAATATCTACATTTAAGAAGCATTGCATAATGGACGTGTTTATACCTGTAAGCGTTGTTTTACACATTTTGATGATCAGTGCGGATGAAGTGGACTTGAAAAAGTGGAGAAACATTAGGAATTGTGTATACCACATGGTGTTACAATGGAGTATGATGGTTAATAAGGATACAAAGTGAAAAGATTGTTGAATTAAACTTATGTTATATGTGTCGACGTTTGAGCATAGTCTCAAAAAGAACTCCAAGAACCATAAGAATAGCTGAAATCAATACAACACTTCTGAATTTTGACATCATCTTGAAGTCGTATTGTTACGTTAGTATAAGTGGATAAGATCAAGTTTACTGTCTATGATGATAAAACTTATTGACGAGGTTTAAATGGCATCATAATCGTATGGATATTACAGCATTACAAGCAATACTTAAGAGAATGTAATTTGGATCTCAAAAGAATGATTTTCTCCACGAGACTACAGTTTTTAAATGAAAGCTTACTCGAGTGCTGCACACATCTGATGAAGAAAGAAGAATAAGAAGATTGAAGGGGAAGGCGTTAACCCTGCCATTAGGAGCAAATCCTAGTGCTAGTCTCAAGCCTAGATAAACAGGAGAGGCGTCTACAGCGAACTAAAATAAAGGTATGTTGACGTAAAACTTTTCAATTAAGACTCATAAAATAATAAAACCGGAATAAAACGTTGCAATATCGCTAAAAAGAAACTTGAGGTTAGCTCCGGTTAGACCCACTTAGAATGTTTCGTGCTAGGTTAGGGTAGACAATTGAGAATAGATGATTAGAGATGACTAGTTTCGAGTTAGAATACCTGGTATCAGGTTAGGATGACACCAGATTAGGTTAGACGATGACTGAGTATAATAGATGAGAGCATGGTCTGGGATTGCTTAGATTAGGGTAAGGTAGGGTATGGTACATTAGGGTAGACTCACGTACTGATTGTCTAAGTTATGAAGGATGGGTTAGCTTAGATTGTCTTAGCAATGGGTTGATTACGCGCTTATGTTATGTCTTGTCACGCGGTTTCGTGCTTATGTTACGTGGTGTTACGTCTTGTCACGTGTTTATGTTACATGATGTTACGTGATGTTACGCATTGTTACGTGGTTACTGCTTATGTTACATGATGTTACGTGAGGTTACGCATTGTTACGTGGTTACTGCTTATGCTACGTAGTGTTACGTCTTGTGACTTTGTTACGTGATTATGTTACGCGGTGTTAAGTTTGTCACGTGGTTACGTAATGTGCTTACGTCTTGAAACTTGGTCACGAGCTTATGTTACGTAGTGTGACGTCATTTAACGTGGCTATGTTACGCTGTGTTACGTCTTGTTACGTGGTTATGTTATGTGGTGTTAAGCCTTGTTTTGTGGTTACGTGCTTGTGTTACGTCTTGTCACTTTGAAACGTGCTTATGTTACGTGGTGTTACGTTTGTCACGTGGATACGTGTTGTTCTTACATCTTGTTACTGGTTATGTTACGCGGTGTTACGTGGGTACATGGTTATGTTACGTGTTGATATGTCTGGTTGCGTGGTCATGTTACGCTGTGCTACTTCTTGTTAAGTTGTTATATCACAGGGTGTTACGTCATGTTACGTTGATAAATTTACTGGTTACGTTGTGGCATTTACTGTTTACGTTGTTAAATTTACTGGCTACGTTGTTACATTTACTGGTTACGTTGTTACATTTACTGGTAACGTTGTTACATTTACTGATTACGCTGTTACATTTAATGGCTACGTTGCTACATTTACTGATTACGTTGTTACATTTACTGTTACGTTGTTACATTTACTGACTACGTTGTTACATTTACTGGCTACGTTGTTACATTTACTGGTTACGTGCTTATGTTACGTAGTGTGACGTCTTGTCATGCGGTTATGTTACGTTGTGTCACGTCTTGTTACGATGGTTAGGTTAGACGATGATAGGATTGAATAGACAATAAGAAGTCAAGGTACGGATAGGTTAGAGTGTTCGGTGCGGGATTAGTTTAGAATACTTCTATATACTTTCACTGTAACCCAATATACAGTTTACCCCTCTCCGTTTCGCACACTAGCTGTTTAATATATAAAAAGTTTGTAATTTGTAGAAAAGTATATAAAAGTGTTGTAGCATTGGATGAGAAATGTTTATAAACTAATTACTCTCTATATTACCGTGAAAACCTGTGACGCTACCTGAATTACCTGTTAAAATGATTTAAATACCCTACATTCTACTCGAATCATGCGCAGTTACCTTAAATAGCTCTGGTACGAATCTTGCTCTGAATTACCATGAACACTTGTGATACTACTCGGTTTACCCTATATATACACTTATTTACATTAATCTGGCACGTTAACAGAATGCATATTGAAGTCAATGAGTCTAAATGATGTTAAGCATGGACGAACATTACCTGACTGATTGTAGCAGATATTTTAGAACTTTAGCGTCGGAGGGACTTCGCCCTCAGTGTCGAGAAAATACCTCCAAAGAGTGTCAAAACATTTGTAAATTTTAATTGGCGGTATCTTTGTGGCCTAAACCTCTTCCTCCTTTAACTCTGTGTATCCTAGCATCTCTCCACCTTTTCTCTATGTCTTCCGTATAAAGCATATCCCTCCCTCCTTCAGCATCTGTTCAGCCTAGCATCTCCCCTTGGTTTCCTACCTCACCTGTATAAACCCACATTCCCCTTCTTCAGTATCTGTCTAGTTAGCATCACTCCCCGTTTCCCATATATTCCCCATATAAACGCATACTGTACTCCTCAACCCCTGTCTAGACTAGCACCTCTCCACGTATTCCCCACCTCCCTCATATAAAGAGCATTGCCCTTCTTCAACTCTCCCAGCATAGGATCTCTCTCCGTTTTCCATATCTTCCCCGCATAAAAGAATACCATACTCCTCGACCTCTGTCTAACCTACTACCTCTCCTCGTATTCCCTACCGCTATCATATAAAGGGCGTTCCCCTCCTTCAGCACCTGCTCTGCCTCGGATCTCCCCTCGTTGTCCCTATCTCTCCCATATAAACGCACTTTCCTCCTTGAAGCCTCTCTCAACCTAGCATCTACCCTCGTTTTCCTCGTCTCTTCATATAAACACATTTACTACTATTAAAACTCTCCTAGCCTAATACCGCTCCTCGGTTTGCTAGCTCTCCCATATAAAGTCATACTCTACCCTTCAAGCCCTGTGTAGTCTAACATCTCTCCGCGTATTTCCTATCTCTTCCGTATAAAGCATATACCTCCCTCCTTCTACATCTGCCTAGCGTAGCATCTCCCCTTGGTTTCCTACCTCACCTGTATAAACCAACATTCCCCTCCTTCAGTATCTGTCTAGCTTATCATCTCTCGACGTTTCCCATATATTCCCCATATAAACGCATACTCTACTCCTCAACCTCTGTCTAGACTAGCACCTCTCCTCGTATTCCCTACGTCTCTCATATAAAGCGCATTTCCCTCTCCTTCAACTCTCTTTTAGCATAGGATCTCTCTGTGTTTTCCATATCTTCCACACATTATCATATACCGTACTCCTCGACCTCTGTCTAAGCTACTACCTCTCCTCGTATTCCTTACCTCTATCATATAAAGGGCGTTCCCCCTCCGTCAGCACCTGCTCTACCTCGGATCTCACCTCGTTTTCCCTATCTCCCCCATATAAATGTATTTTCCTCCTTGAAGTCTCTCTCAACCTAGCATCTACCCTAGTTTTCCTCGTATCTTCAAATAAACGCATACTCTAATATTCAAACCCTCCTAGTCTGATGCCTCTCCTCGATTTACTAGCTCTCGAATATAAAACCCATATTCTACCCTTCAAGCCCTGTCTAGTCTAGCATCTCTTCTCGTATTCCCTATCTCTGCCGTATAAGCCTATATTCCCCTCCTTCAGCATCTGTCTAGCCTATCATCTGCCCACGTTTTTCCTATCTTTCTCATATAAACGCATATTCCGCACCTCCAGCCCTGTTTAGCCTAGCATCGACCCTCGTATTCCCCTATCTCTCCCATATAAACGCATTTTCCTCCTTGCACCGTCACATCTATCCCCGTTTTCCCTATTCTTTCACATATACACGCAAAAACGTGGCCCAGCTTCCCCTATAATATGCTACTTGTGTCGTTTGTTGCGCCGTTGTGGAGCCACTGATTCTGAGATTTAAACCAATAATTTCGTCATTTTATTTTTCAAATGAAAAGACATTTTTCATGCAGCTTAGTAGCTTTTATAAAATGTGTAGTAATTTGCTAGGATCTGTAAGTGCATCACCGTGCTTGTCGGTATAGCTTGTCTACTTTTAAGGAAATAATGGGTGGTATACCGCTTAACGTAGAATGCGTGGATCCGGCATGATGGAGCTCACTCCAGTTCAGAGTTAATGCTCGGGCACACTTAGCCGTCAAGTTCAGGGAACATTGGATAGGAAGTGAGGAATGTGTAATCTGTTCAACCCAATCACCCGATCTAACGCTCCTTGAAGTTTTTCTTAGGGAGCATGTGTACAGTGAGGTGCAAAAAATGTGGTGCACTTCCTTAGATTACAGTCGCTACTATCTAAATGCTTGATAACTAAAGTGGTTATTGAAATTGTCAAACACATTGAAACGATTGTCTCTTTTTTCGGCCAACGGCATTTGGTTCTTTGAGGTATATATCGCAGCTCAGCAAAACTTGCACGCTACACCCCTACTCCATGGTGGCCATAACTTTAAGCTTCCTTTCCATACTACTTCAAAAGGAACGTTTGTCACAACCAGGCATGATAATTCTTAAGGAGTTGGTTTCAAGGCATCTAATAGTACACGTGAATCATTATGTCAGTACAAAGAATGAACAAACAGCGACCATGCGTCACCGACGGGAAGGTAAACGCGGTCTGGTGAGTGCTGTCTGCAAACGCCAACAGACTGTACGAAGGATTGGCGTGGTTTGTAACCTGCGACGTCACTGTGTAAATCCAGTAACAGTTCAACATCATTTCCTTTCGTCCCGACTTTAATGCTTAGAAATTCCTATGCTGGTCATAAGTTGTGCGGTAGTTGTGCATTTTAAAGCTACAGGTAATTCATTTGTCATCCATTCCTTCACTCTAAAGGTGGAGTATCTAATGCTGTCACATTGGCCTAGCCGGTTTGCAGCAATCAGTGTACAATTCGTTTAGAGAGGCAATTTCTAACTCCTCCTTTGTTTCAAACTGAATATAACATCGCTCATTGGTCCATGCTGGTTTCTTTGAATTTTCAAACCAGTGTAGAGAGAAGCGATAAGGGTTAGATGGAACCTAGTGATGGTTAGTAAATTTGGAAACCTTACGGAAGAAAAACACAATTTCTATATGAAGAAATGGGCTACATTTCTTGCTCCAATGTATATTTTATTTGCAAAATAATTTTAAAACGTACCAAAAGGCCGGGATTCATAGCTCCTTAAGGGCATAACGGAGAGCACATGACCCTTTCTATGTGAAGTGTCATTCATCCAAAGTTTTTACTGAGATCTTGTGACAGCCTACAGTTTTTGTATGCCTTCGACAAGGAATGATGCCGTCCGTGAAGAAAGCCAAGTCTGCACTTCTTATTTCACATCATTGTCGTTTAAATGTTTTCCACCAAGGAATTTTTTCAGATGAAGAAACAGATGAAAATCGCTGGTGCCAACTCCGGACTGTAGGGAGGATGGTCGAATTGTTCCCAAACAAATGATCGATCAGATCTTGATTTGTTTGGCTGTATGTGGCCGGGCATTGTCGCTCATTATTGTTTACCCATAAACCTCACACTATTGACGACGAATGTTTGCTGACATAACATTTCTCGTATTCAAAACACGAATCACTTTTCTGATTTCAAAGTTGGTGGGTCGTTCGATTGTTTGGAACATTTCAAAACGCTCCTGTTATTAAACAGGAAAACACAAAGTGACGATCGCTTACAGCTGAGCCTGGCTTCCTAACGAATGTAGAAAGTGATCACGCATGCTCAAAATCGCGACTGTAACGCTGAAGCGGCAAAATATTAAAACGATGTTTAGTTCAAAAACAGTCTTGTAAAATGTGCAAGTTATTATATATGCTAAACCATTTAGGTTGTGGCCTATACATTCTTTCCTTTTTATACATCCACCATACATTCTTTTTGACTAGTTTTAACACTGGACCCATCTGATAGTTTCCTCAGTGAACGGTTTCGTAGGTCGCTAGTAATGTATACTCTGAAATATATATATATATATCTATAGTACATAGTATATAAAATCCGTTAAAAACTGGTACAGCTGTAGTAGAGGTGTCTAATGTTTTTGAAGTGGATTCAGTCCAGAGAACCTAATGTGCCTTGAACCGCTTTTCCACTGAGTGTGAAGTGTTTGTCTAACTAAATCCATAAACGAGCTGTACAGCGAGTGGGCAGGTAGGATCTAACCGACGTGTTCTGCTTAAAGTTTGCATAAGCTAAATAAATAAATAAATAACTCTAGAAAAGGGTGACTCACTTGTACGTGTACAGATACCATAAGTTAGTGGCAGAAACATTTACGCAAACCCTTTAAAACAAAATATTTAGGTAACCTAATACGCCTCTGTTTACAGAAGATCAAGCCAAATTTACTGCCTCAGAATACGAATTTCAAACAATTGTTTGAAGATTTAAAAGAAAATAGCCAGAATATATAAATTAATAGTTATTTAACTTAAGAGAGAGTGTTAGTATTTTAGGGTAATATATCCTTAAAATATCAAATAGAAGTCATTATTAAATTACCGAACAGGTGACCAATTTGAATTAGTAAGTTGTAATGCATTATATTATCAAAATAAAATATCAATATAAAGGTAGCCGAAACTTTGTAAAAATGAGGAGAATTTTATAAATAAAATAAAAAAGATCTGAAAAATGACCCAACTAAAACTTTGTAATGCAGTCGCTGTGCCTTAGTCTGATACAGGTGTGAAAATCGTGCAATGATGCGGAAAGAGGGAAGGAAAATAGAAGCTGCAGAAATTGAACTTTCGCAATAATTAACACAACAGAAATTTCAAGATTTACATATCAATAGTATAAAACAGCGCATACACAATATAAGTAATAACTGGTACGAATATCTAACAAGAATGCCAGTATCCGGGATACCAACGATTCCGCTTTTCTACCTTCTACCTTTTTTATACCGTATATTGGGGCGGAGAAAAATTATTTAAAAAAATTAGCTTAAATGACTTGAATTCCGAATTCAGGAGTCGAGTTCTTGTTGAAGAAAAAATGTATTCCTTTTTTTTAGTTTAGTTTAGTTTAGCATCCTTTGACCGGTTGGGCCATATCGGACGAGGAATGAAATGGATGAAAAGATGCTCAAATGAGCCCGGGCCCATAGAGCTTACAGCTACGCAACATTCGCCTTTTCAGGGAATGGAAAAAGCCTTATACGGGTAACTCATCTTAACCGTGATTTGAACTCAGGATCTCTTGAATGTGAGGCATACACGCTACCTCCACACCACAGAGGCGGGCAAGAAGTGTATTGTCACTTGTGAATAATATAACTGCAAGAGATCTTACTGAGACTTCTATAACATTTGCTATTCGTATTCTTCATTATTTGGAAGAAGAAAACAAATCCTGCAACTCTTTTTAAATTTACTAGCCGGAATACATGCCTGTAAACTGAAGAGAACATTGTTCTACATAATATTTAATTTCAATAAATACGTTACATGTTGTACAGTTGTATTTAATTTCTCACAAAGCAAGGTTTTCGACTTAATGCCTTTTTTCAGCTGCCAACTAACTTAAGGCGGAAGTTATCATCAGTAAATGGAATATTGCGTTAAAGTTTAACATCAGCAAATATTAACATTAATTACGTTATTGGAATAATAATATATTTTCTTTATGCAACACCAAATACAGCACATTTATTACAAGCATTCTAGCGCTCGAACAAAACAGCTCATAAGAAGGGGTAACCTACTCAAATATCCCTCCGCTAATTAACTGTACCATAATGGTTGCTAGGGCGCAAGACGCGGAGAAAGGAACATTAGCAGTTAATGACATATACCACTGTTTTTGACACAAACACATGTGTCATTAGATCATTAAACTTGGTCTTACTTCGAGGGGTAAAATTCATTCTGTTAAGAGCTTCAAGTAAATTAAACGTATCAAGTACATGAAGCAAGTGATAAAGTGTAACGAAAGTCCCTCTTGTCTGTTTTACCGAACATTAGGAATGGCACTGCATTCCACGATTAACTTTTGAGTGCAGACAAATCTGGTAGTGGGTGAATTACCATTGGTTGTTCACCTAAAAGTAGCTTACCCTCTGAGGAAAGAATACTTCCATTGCTATTATATCAACAACAACAACAATAATAATAATAATTAATAATAATATATACATTCCATTTTGTTTCAGGCTTTTATATACAGCTATCAAAATATCTAAACCATTTAGAGCGGGTTTACATCATTATTATGAAAAATTTGATAGCTTACATTCACATGACTTTCTCTAAACTCTGTCGTTTATTAGTATGTATACAAACTATTCTTATGGAAGTTTATTGCTCTATCTACTTCAGAAATACTCCTTTACACATTTCGTTAGGATATAAAGAGAACAGCGATAGTCAGATTTTTAAGAGCTGAACGTTATATGCTGGCCATATAATTCCAAACTCTTTCCATGAAATCGCGAGAAACAACTGACTGTCAACAGAACTTGAAAATAATGACTAATTATTGAACAATTCGAACCATTAGTAACGGATATCTCGAAAATGGCTTATGCCACAAAAGAAGTCATTTGAAATAAATTGTCTATTTTAAAGATATCTACGTTCTATGTGCAGTACGTTATTGTCTATGACTTAACGTTTACCAGTTATACAGAGTATAGAAAATACCTTCCGAATGAAGAGGACTTCACAGGCTATTCCCAGAAAATTCAAGATACATTTTATTTGTCATATTAATATCTTAAACTTATGGTATTTTATTAAAAACCGTAGGAACTATTTTTGAAAAAAATAAATTTTAAAAATATTTCATGTAAAGTGTAGTTAGGGTGCAGGGATTTTCTTGAAAATCTTAGTGTCACATACTTGGAAGATGCTGAACTTAAATGCCAAGTTTGGTTTTTAACCGAATGTTTGTTTTTGAGTTATGGTGTTCACAGACACACAGATACACACACACACACATACACACACATACAGACCTTTTACTTAAAATGCTTGCTGTGTGTTCAGGGGGCCTCAAAACGTATATTTCGGGTGAAATCACGATCGAACTTTTGGGTAGAATACAATGCTTTCCCTACTACCTGTAGAAGTAGTAAGCCATGATGTAGCGTATGTGTGTGTATTGTCACGTCGGACACATTATTGCTGTGTATAATATTGTTGAGCTAATTGTTTTGTTTGTGTGTTAAGTTCTTGTCCGGCGCGGCAATTCCATCTTCCTAGTTGGGGGGGTGAAGGCAAGTCAAGGGAAGTTTCTTTGTTTGGTGGCTTGGCGTCACTTGTAGCCAGAGTCTAATGTATGTCTTTAGAGGAGATGGTTGCGTGTGTGTGATGGGTGTGTGTGCGAGGGGCATCTCCCCCAGTGTTCTTCTGTAACCCTTTGTGTATAATGTAGGGCACCTTGTTAAGTGTAATAAATCAGAGGTAAATGTGAATTTATGTATTTTAATGTTCTAAATATCCCACGCCCGCTTAGTTCTGTGCAGCAGGTTCCTGGTATCTTTCGTTTGCCACTGATGCTACGTCCGCAATATTTATGCCGGGGAAACTAAATTTAATATTTTAGCTGCAAACCTTTCGGCCTCACCGCGGTGTATAATAATATTGTGGTAGAATATGTGAATTATTGCGCTATATGCACCTGCAGAAACGCAGCAGTTAAACAATGCACTGAATGCAAGTCTTTGGATGGCGAATTTTCTTACATGTTTCAAAAACATAAGAAAATATTCAACTTCTGACGCACACGCAACTTTGTTAGCAACTGAATGGACTTGAAAGTGTCGCTACGCATTACTACGAATTGTGTTACTGTGTGGTAATCCATCTTATACCGCAGTTAGGTTAGGTTAGGTTCTACAACGGAGGGGGCACCTCGCGCACTGTGGCCTACATAGATCTGTTGTGGCTATCACCCCCAAGACAAAGGAGTGAAATGAATCAACCACAGGAGACCATAGGCCGCATGCAGACAGGCTACGGAGATGCGCGGATGTCCCTAACAGTTCCGGGCTCAAAGACCCGTCCCACTGCTGGAGCTTAGAGAGAGCAATGAACGACCCGTCGACCAAGCAGCACTCTAGTGTACACGGGAAGTACTCTTTCCTTTCAGCAAGCATCCATGCCATCTGTCCGGCACCGCCATACATCACGAAACCTAGAAGCACAACCAAAGATGAGATGGAACGGAATGGAAAGGAAGTGATGGAATGGAAATCGTGGTAGATGAGAAACGACCCCAGCATTCGTCTAAAACCACGAAAAACACAAGGTCAGAGTGGGCGGTCTACGGGAGTCGAACCCGGGACCTCCCGAATGCGGGCCGCACACGTTACCACGGAAGCATCTCGCTCGGATTATGCCGTAGTTACTCAACCCTTTCTCTGCCAGTATTGGGAAAAATGTAATCGAGTACTAATTACTTGAGTACACAGTGTAATCAGATACCCATTGACGAGTATGGCTACAAAGCAATGTTATTATTGTGATTGCAATTACAGCACCCTGAAATCAAGCCGACCTGAATACAATTTTGATTAGTGTGTTTGAAATATTCTATGTATTTTAACTGTTTACATATCGTATCAACAACAATTGAAGCGTTTACTTTTACAGGGGTCTAAGTGCCAACATCATAATTGGTAGAAAATAAGGAAAAGGAACTGAAAGGCAAATGTGAGACATTTATTTAGGATATTTTATTATGATATTGCTTCTATAAAGTTACAAACAAATCTGAAGATGATCCATATATTACTCAACCCAAAACATTTATATTTGCCAATTCTTAGAATATTGTTAGAAAAGTGACCAGTAAAAGGGTCTATATGCCATCTTAAATCACAATCTGATGTGGCCTTAGAACAGATTACAAACTTTTAAAATAGAAGAAATCAACACTTTTATCCTAAAGAAATAAAATATATGAAAAAGGAAACAATCTTTGGCGTCTAGTCTTATTATGTGTTTAAACACTTGTCTTTAGCATGGGCATGCATTATTAATAATGTGCAAGTAAAAGCCTTTTGCTTCTTCTGGAATGTATGGGAGCATATTTTTGAGGTTCTTCAGTTCTTCAGGATTAATTTCCCCGCTTCTCTGAAGTTCAGGTATAACAATGTTGCAGATATCTGCATATTTAACACCTTTTTTAAAAACACGAACTTCTTGCCAAGGTTTGAGGTCATGTGAGATCTCTTTACTTTTACCAAGTCACGTCTTAGAAATCCATCCCCAACTAGATTTGAGATACATTAATGATCTTCATTTTCATGATATTGAGCACTTGAGTACTCACAGATCGAATTTCCTTGAAATCAGTCCTGTCTATTGTCACAGCCTTGAAAGGTTTTTGATGTCGAACTTCCTCAATCATCTTCTTGACTTTATCTGGCACATAAGTCTTCGTGACTTTCTTCCTTTTCTCCAAGACAGCAAAGTCCTGATCACAAGGAAAATGAGTGACCACTAACTAAAAGGTTTTGCTGGATACTCTGAAATTTGTGAGTTGCTACCAGAAATATCATAGCCATTAGAATCACCTGATTCTTATTTTGACCGATGCAATTGTCACACCAAAGCTTCAAATGAGTGTTCTCCAAGATAGTTGCTCAATGATAATTTTAACAGTACCGAGCCTATTTAATTTCATCCTCTACCACCAGTATTATCAGTCCAAAGACACATGTAACTATTGTCTGTATTACATTCATGGAGGCAAAAGTTATACATGGACAGCTACCTAGAATAAAACATCTGTGAATGCTTCAATGTTGGGAGAAATAAAACTTGCTATAGGTCCATTGCTATAAGTTTGTTATTTCCCGGTTTCTGGCGTAAAGGTATACCGTTTCTCATGTATTGTCGTTCCTGTTCTCCTCTGCGATGTTGAAGTTCCAGTTTTGTTTTAAATATTCCTTTGTCGGAATTTGGAGCGGTTTTTATCTGAGAGCTTAACAGATCACAACGTGAACACGTATCAGTTAATGACCTCCCAAAGCGTAGATGAGAATATTATTTTTTGAATATGCTATAGTAAACACTGTAGGTGATATCAGTACCAGTGTTTTTCTCCTTGTAAGCCAGCAGCATTCTATTTATGTTCAAATCAGGACTCAAACTTCTTACTGGACTTGTTTCGGCTGTAATGATTTTCTTTCAATGGAAATGATTCGATTGCTGTTTAATAGATAACCTTACTTCTGCACTCAGTTTGAAAGGTTTTTTTACGTAGGCCATGTCTCCTTTTTAATTTCGCTCAATGAAAACTTGAATTGCTCTGCAATAAATGTGGAAAGCTTTTCGAAAGTTGCTCTACATACGTTTACGTGCTTACCGTTTCCATCAGGCAAACAATAGTATACAGTGCACTGACGCCTGCTTTGATCGGGAGTTTCATATGTATCATGTCTGCGACGTTGAATAACCCAATCTGAATTACCCCATCAAGTATGATGCTTGCTTTGTTTTATCAACGAGTCCATAGTAGCTATCAAATAGTGTTTTAAGATGCTCAATGCCCAGATCTCGGCAATTGTGTGGGCACAAACGGGTTATCTGCACCACAAAAACAAAGAAGCCAAGGATTAGATCACCGTGTTAAAGCACTTTTGTTGGTAAACAAAGTATTCACGCACTCGGTTCATTTGTTACTTTAAAATACCATTTATAAACTAAAAATTAATCGTAATCTGTAATTTTAACTAACCTGTGTAATACACATTTTCTCTACTCCCGAATTTCTCATTCTCTTTTTTGAGGCATACAAAGTTCCTTCACCTCTCTTCCTCCTTTTCAAAGCATTTTCCTCCATTTCACAACATTCTTTCAGTTTTTGTAGAAATAATACAACGCCACACACAACAAAACTATGTTATGCAACAATCCCGCGGTTGTAGTGAGCATTAAGCGGGAAGAATAAATATGGTGGCAGGCATGTGCGCATTGGCACATAGGCTCACAGAAAGATTTGCCGGAGATAGACCCAGCGCTATCTTTTGGAATTCATTTCAATCATTATGGCTTTTTCTGGCACGACCCTTCTGAAATATATTGGCCTGGGTATATAGATCCATTTAGCATTATCAGCTGAAAATCATGATTTTGGCACCTACACCCTTAAAAAACTAAACGCTTCAATGTATTATCTATTATGAGTATCCCAATCATGTGTTGTGTGATGCTTTTAACTAGGTTCAGGGTGTCTTCCAAATAACAAGACTGAAAAATGTGCGTATGTCTGATAACGTGAGCACTTTTGAAAATCTGCTTATACCCATTCACAAATGTGTGAACTGCAACACATCTTAAGTTCCACTAAAACTGATAAGAATAGATAATAAAGTGATATTAATGTTGATTATTTTAAATAAGTTTTATACTCACTTTCTCACTTAACGCCTCGTTTCGCCTTAATTTAGAATTTGTAAATTCATTCTAACGGATTATAGTGTTTATGCAAAACAAAGATTGTGGCAAAACGAGCACTTATGGAAGAAAATGATAACAACAAATGACGTAGACGAGCATAAACCTACTTTTCCTGCTGAAATGAGCCTTCACTGTTCAAAGACCTAAATGGGTTCATAAGTGTTTATTCGCCAGAGTGCAATTGAATCACTAACCTGGTGGGGGACATCTATCCCCTTCCTGCCTCTTGATACACACACGCGCGCGCGACCGGTGTGTAAATTTAAGAACAAAGGTAAGCAGTGGGACCCGGATTCTGATGGCAATGTTTTAAAAATCACCTATGAAATAACTAACATATTTTAAAAGTGGCATAGGTAAGAATTATAAAAGGTGGCCTAAAGCTGAGATATACTTAGTTTATTAAAATTAGTGTACAAAGGTTATAAGTTAATTTATACACGAATATAACTACTATGTTAGGTATAAGTATAATGACAAGATAATTTTCAAAATGAATTACAAATATATTTGTTCCATGTTCTTGTTTGAAAAATCTGCAAAGAGAATTAAGAACATTGTTTTTGAAGCAAGACTAACAAAGCTGTAGCATTAACTCTTTTGAGTTCTCAGATTATACAGAGATCATAGCGAATGAACACGAGTTCACAGTCTATGAAACACTAAAAGAACAAGTACAACAGCAACCTGACTGTACGCGCTTATTAACGCGAAAAAGGGAAAACTGATCTGTCACATTCCTAGTTTGGGACTATAACCGATAACAATAATGATACATGCTTCCCTGACAATAGTCTACCCTCCACCCACAAGCGACACTTTCCAGAGTAACCATTAAATAGGACTTACTTTTTGTTCAGGAATGCGAATAAAGCATGTACAAAGTTACTCTTACTACACAGTTGAATAGTGACGTTTCTGGTATTTGAAGAGTTACCCTCATATAAAGCACCAATATTTGTTTGCACCAACGCAAATGCGAGAAAATTACTAGATAAAAACGCAAGGGCAATAAAATGGCAAAACAATTACGTAAAACAGAGAAAATGCTCTAAAATAGAAAATGGTATGAAATGACCAAAAAGACCTAATAAATGGTGTGACGTACGAGCATTATTGCGTATGTGACCTGGTTGCCCAGATCGGATATTGCGCAAGAGTGGAGGGGATAAGCCAGTTAACGTAGCGTGGGCACGCCGAGTTGTGCGTGGGTTTAGTCAGTCGAGACGAGTTACTGTTTGAGGCAAGTTGTAGGTGTGTGCGCTGTTCATGCGGAAGCATGGCGTTCCCACCGACAGGCAAGGAAACAAGGAGATAATGTAATTCCTTTACATCATTAAAACCACTAGCCATCCATTTTCATTATGTTTAAATTACTATAGTAGATAGTCCCTTCCCTCATCCACACCATGTAATAATACTTTTACTAGGAATATTCTGATATATTTTCATAATTTCTCTCAGCTGCGTCCCCCGTCTGACCTCGCATAATGTGAAATATTAACTTTAAGATCCATCGGTACCCGCTCTACCCCCATTGAGCTAAAATAACAAAGAGGTCACGACATTTTGGTGAGTCGCCGGGTATTTTGAGATTTTGAAGTGCAAATTTTTTTCTTCTCTAAAATGTAGCGTGTTTGGTCATCCACGTGTTCGTTAGAAAATGTAATTTTTTTTGGTGGCTTAAGGGTAAGGATTTTGGTTCTGTAATTTGTGTTTTTTTCTTCTAAATTCCTCTCGCATTGTTTCTTGAAAGTCCCATGTTTGTATTTTAATTTCAAGCTCACTTTTAAATTTTTTGCATTTCTGTCGGTGGCGTGGCGGTAAAATTTTTGGCTCCATTTTTTCACTTACCATGGCATCACTTCTGCTAAATTCTGTTTCGATGATAAATTGTTTGTATTGTCCCTTCTAAATTACTTATTTTTGTGAATTTTGGAAACTATACTGATATTTTGGAACTTTGATAATATAGTTGCGTGTGTTAGCTGGTGTACGTAACATTGTGTTACTGATTGCGTGATCTTGTAATTTGTTAACGACTCGAATGTGAAGCAAATATTTTAAAGTTCGCGTGTTGCGTGTTTAAAGTTGCGTGTGTATAAAAAGTGAGGTGCATCTGTTTGAAATAATAGAATAATAAAACAAAA
The DNA here is from genome assembly GCA_030765065.1 of Deroplatys truncata. Taxonomy (NCBI): domain Eukaryota; kingdom Metazoa; phylum Arthropoda; class Insecta; order Mantodea; family Mantidae; genus Deroplatys; species Deroplatys truncata. The sequence goes on from CM060990.1 coordinate 172,774,218, forward strand.
AAGGTCAAGAAGTGCATATATATTTAAAAATTCATATTTGTGCATCGTACACTCGTCGTGGTACGCATAGTGGTAGTACTAATAATAATTTTGCTTCACCGTTGCCATGTTTGGTTTGTCTAGTTACGCAATGAATTTCTTTGGGGGAAAGTATTTGAAAATGACTAATTTAAGTAAAAGTTTCAGCTACCACCAGCTGTGCCAGTATCTTCACCTAAATAGGTTTAATGTGCCTCCAATATGGACCAGTAGGACTTGGATGTTAATGGATCAGCTATATGTGTGTTACCAGATATTGGAAAGTTGCACCATTTTGTGGTAAAAAGAAAAAAAAACAAACAAACCTGTAAGTATGTGAACATTGTGTGTGCCAAAGTTTGAACAAATGAAAAAGTTTCACAAATCAGACAGGTATGCTAAATTTTTATTTTTATTTCACTGACTAATGCTTAATTAAGCTTTGCTTTTCAGGAATAATGTGTGCTATGTATGTCTCTGTTAAATTGAAAGTTTATCACCACTTTGTGTAACTAAAATTCTGCTTTGGGCATTGCAAATTATTTGGTTTGTCATGTTATGCTGCAGTGTATGTGTTTGATGTGTACTGTGTGCTTAATTAAGCTTTGATTTTCAGGAATGTTATGTGACAGTATTGTTTTGGTGTTGATGTGCTTTGTTCTGTTGCATTCGTTTGGTTTGATTTTGGGTTTCATTATGATGCTGTGATCTTTTTCTTTGCAGAAAATTGTTGCATGAATAGTGTGTGTGTATATATATATATATATATATATATATATATATATATATATATATATATATATATGTTTGTGAGGTTATGTGAGTAGTATATGTGATATTTGCCTCGGTGGAAGTGCCAAAGAGTAACCCCGATGGTGGTAGTTTGAGAGATGAGATGAGTTAATGTCAGCCTCGGTGGAAGTGCCGAAGAGTAACCCGATGGTTGAAGTATGAATGTTTGAGTTTTCAGGAGGGCTACATGTACCTGGAAATTCGATGCGATGACGAGAGATTTTCGCTCATTGGTGTTGCGGAAACGTGCCCAGTATAGCGTGTGTGATGTATTCACACGAGAGAGTAAATGCACTGAGTTGAATGCAATGAGAATAATTTTTTTTGTGTTTATGCAACAAGTTTAGTACCATCTTATATAGCGAGTTTTAATACCATCTATTTTCCAGCTTAATTTTGAGTCGGTGGATGTAGATGCAACAGTATAATGCTATGTTATTTGTGTCATTCCTGAAATGTTAATGTGATTTCTTTAGTCTATGCCTGTCAGGTATTCTTGATTTTGCAGCAAGTTGAATGAGACACATCAGTGAATATATTTTATTTTCTCAGTAATTACTGTGTATAAGAAAGGTGAAAACTAAAAGATGATGATGATGATGATTGAATGGATGATAATATTGATCATAATAAGATAGTAATGTGAAGGAGAATTTGTGTTAGTGACAGTAAAGCATGAGTTTTGTAGTTGAAAATATGTAATGCGGTGTAGTTTGACGTATGTAATGTGGATTTATTTTTGAAGTCTGTAGCAATGTACATAGTAGTTTTGGTTAGTTATTCCAGTGAGTGTTGTGTATTATTTGGGCCATGGTCATTATGAATGATTCCATTTCATTGTCATGTATGGATGTATTATAAGTGCACTTATTTCTTTTCTTCATTAGTAGTACCAGCTGGTCAAAAATAATATTAGGATACCAAATAAGTTACTATATTTGTGTTGTGTTATTGTATGTAAACAATGAATGTAAGTGATATAATGTTTATGTATTCTGGCCCTTTTATGTCTCTGTATTTGGATTCTAAAGCAGTTTTTGTTAAATTTTGGATGGTAACCCCTTGTTAAATTCAGTTTTTATGTGAATGTGTAGTCATTTTTTTTTCTTTGCCCAACACTAAAAAATTGATTGATTGTAAGCTTTTTGGCATTTTCAAATCTTATTACTGTAAATGACATACTACTTGTTTTTTATGTATGATGATCGTCTGGAGCACAATTTCTATCCTTCTGTGATTTATGTTATAGTGATTTTGCTGATTCCGGAGCTCGGGTGTCCAGAGGAGTAACCCCGCTCTACAGACACGCCAGAGGTTCCAGATACACCAGAGGAGAGCTGTCTTTCGTCCACTACACTGCAGTGGCATAAGGAGCCACTATTTTGGGGGGCAGTCCAAGCTAGCGATTGCTCCCCCCACATCTTCAGCGACTTGCAACACAAGAAACACTATGCAGCTGAAAGTTCGCCGTTGTGGGTGATGTGGAAATTCCACCCACAAACAGTTACGTCGGAACAACCAGGTGCAGTGTAGTGCGTATGTAACAGTGGCAGTACGGTGTAGTGTGCGTGTGCGAGGTACTCATACCTAGGCACTATGTCTTAAACTAAATCGTCGGTGGCACTCGAGACTCCAAAATGTTTGTATCCGCCTCACATATCTGTAACATAGGTTTTACCAAACCTTTAACTTCTCTGAGAGACATTTCTGCTCCACATTACCTTTGTAAATACCCAGATATTGTCAATTTTTTTAAAGTATGTCATATTTTTTTCTGTCTTTCTGTCTTTGTAATTGTCTACACATGACCCACAAAAAATCCTCCTTGTGTCGACGGGGACGTTGATCTGGGTAGCCAGGGGGAGATGTGACGTACGAGCATTATTGCGTATGTGACCTGGTTGCCCAGATCGGGTATTGCACAAAAGTGGAGGGGATAAGCCAGTTAACGTAGCGTGGGCACGCCGAGTTGAGCGTGGGTTTAGTCAGTCGAGGCGAGTTACTGTTTGAGGCAAGTTGTAGTGTGTGTGCGCTGTTCATGCGGAAGCATGGCGTTCCCACCGACAGGCAAGGAAACAAGGAGGTAATGTAATCCCTTTACATCATTAAAACCACTAGCCATCCATTTTCTTTATGTTTAAATTACTATAGTAGATAGTCCCTTCCCTCATCCACACCATGTAATAATACCTTTACTAGGAATATTCTGATATATTTTCATAATTTCTCTCAGCTGCGTCCCCCGTCTGACCTCGCATAATGTGAAATATTAACTTTAAGATCCTTCGGTACCCGCTCTACCCCCCATTGAGCTAAAATAACAAAGAGGTCACGACAATATGTATTTTCATATTCTGGGATCCATGATATGTGTGTGTACACGTTAGTAATGCCTATGACGCAACAATTAAAATAAGATATGTCATCAGAATTCGGACCAGGTAATCAGTAATCATTATTAAGCGCATTTCACCGCTTTACCGCGAAAAAAACGGATCAATACTTTATGTCCTTTTTACATCTGGTACAACAGTTGTGATGTAAGGCAATAGTGAGCTATCAAATGTATATTCGTTGGTTAGCTTCCATATTTACCTATTGAATAGTCTCCATTATTTGTCTGCTTGTCTACTTTCCTCTTCTTCTATCTATCTCTCTCTTTCTTTTGTTTTTTTCGAAATTTTCTTTCAGTTTCTTGAAACTGAAAAGTGATACCATATCCTCTGATATACTGTCTCGGAGACAGAAATCAAAGGCTCTCTGAACGAAAGGCAAATGCGTTATAAATCTCACCAGTCAAGTTTATTTGATTCAGTAAACACATGAACTTGGATAAAATATTGCCACCACCCACACTTACCTTGCTTTTTTGTGGTTCTCCCTGGTCGGTAAGACGAATGTGGGGTGGTTTCTCTTCCACTAATACTTCCTTTCCCTCATTTCACTTTCATTTCATTTCCTTCTCATGTTTCAGATGTGCTTCCAGGTTTCGTAGCGTGAGGCAGTGCTGGACGGATGGCGCGGATGCTTGCTCCCCGTGGGCACTAGAGCGCTGCCGGGTTGTAAAGTTCGCTCAAGCCATCTTTGGGCACCTCTAGTAGTGAACCTGTTTTCGAGGTAGTACATTTCAGGGACTTCTGCGCATCTCTGTGGCCTGTCTAGCAGCAACCTGTAGCCCCCTGTGGTTTCTTCACTTCATTCTTTCTTTCTGGAGGCGTGGTAGCTGCTATAGACGTATGTAGGTCGCGGTGCGCGAGTTGTTCCTCTCCGTTGATTAACCCATACCGAGGTAAAATATTGCAGGATACCGCGAAGTAATGCGTTAGAGAAAATATTCGCATGTTAATCTAAAATGTGTCACAGGGAAGTAGAAAAGCGAGAGGGGTAGACAAGGGTACCTCTTATCAACCCTCCTGTTCAAATATATGAGGAGTGTTTTTAAAGCAAGCACCGTTTTGATATTTTACCGCTGCAGTCGCGATTTTGAACGTACGCGATCACTTTCTCCATTCTTTAGGAAGCCAGGCGCAGCTGTGAGCGTTCGTCAGTTTGTGTCCTCCTATAGTTAGAGCGTCTTGAAATGTTCAAAACAATCGAACGACACGACGAACTGTGAAGTCAGATCAGTGGTTCGTTTTGAACGTGAAAATGTTACGTTAATAAACATTCATCGCCAATTGTGCAGAATGCTTTTGGTTCATGACAATGCCCGGCCACACACAGCCAAATAAACTCAAGATCTGATTGCATCACCTGAATGGGAACAATTCGACCACCCTCCCTACAGCCCGGATTTAACACCAAGTGATTTTCATCTGTTCCTTCATCTGAAGAAATTTCTTGGTGGAAAATATTTAAACGATAATGATGTTTGGAAACAAGTAGTGTAGACTTGGCTTCCATCACAGGCGGTATCATTCGTTGACGCAGGCATACAAAAATTTGTTTCCCGTTACGACAAGTGCCTGAATAGAAAGGCAATGACTACGTGGAGAAGTAGTGTAAGGTGTAGGGTAATGAATGATAATAAAGTATTTGAAAAATAATGTTTTATTATTTTTTAAAAAATTATCGGTACTTACCTTAAAAACATGCCTCCTACTTGAAAAATCAGGTAAACATTTTTTCCACAACAAGGGAGAAGTGTTGATATCAGAAAGAATAAAATACATAAGGTTTGCATACTATATGGCAACAAAAGACGAAGACAAGTGGAAATTCGAGAAAAGGTAGTGCAGGAAATTAATAGTTGAGGATACGTGGAACATAGCAAAAGTAATACCATGGGAGGTTGCAAAGATATCAAAATGCATAGCAATGGATATAAATCTTCTTGAAGAAAAATATGCATTTTCTGCGAGTACTTGAAAAAAGAATTAAAGAATAGATTAGTGAATTGCTTTATGCAGAGTATGACACTACACAGTGCGGAAGTTTTGGCGTTTCGACGAAGTGAGAAAAACTACTGGAATGTGGACGTGGAGAAGAATGGAGCGTATGAAGTGGACGTATACGATAAGTATGAAGCTGTTTTAGAAAGAAGGAAGAACAATACTGAAACTGATCAGGAAGAGGAGAAGAATTTGGCTGGGATGTTTGGTAAAACAACCGGCTTGCCAAGGGCTGCAATGGAAGAAATGGTGACTGGGAAAACCGTTCGGGGCATATGAGGATGCTAGATAATACCGAGTATAAGATAATTTGTTCATAAACGGAAGCGAAGAGGTAATTGAGAAGGAAGCTGGGTTTGCATTGATGAACCTACCCTTGAGCAGAGAACTATGATTATTGGCTGACTAATACATATAATTGAGAACTGAGAAAAACAGCTTTAGCCAATTTTAAACATAAGCTTTTTGCCTTCTCCATTGCGCTATTACAGTAAGCAGAGGAAGTATTGTATTCCGCCCAAAACGTCGATGTCGAGATGCCACCGGAAATACACGTTTTCAGGCCCCATGAACCCAACAATAGCATTTTTGGAAAAAGGTCCTTATGTGGATGTGTGTGTGTGTGTGTGTGTGTGTGCGCGCGCGCGTCTGTGAATAGCATAATTAAAAAACGAAACGTCCTTGAACACCAAACTAATACTTAAATTAAGTATCTTTCAAAGATGCGATATGTACATTTTCAAAAAATATCCCTACCCAAAATTACCCTTTACATGGAACATTTTTCGGAAATTTGATTTTATAGAAAATGGCTCTAACGGTTTTGATTAAAATACCGTATATTTAAGATACGATATATAAGATAATATGCATAATATACCAGGTGAGGCAGCTGTGCCTATTTATTTTTGAATTTATGCAATGTGATAAACGACATATGTGACTTACGCTTTTCTTGAATGCCTTCTAATTGCTGATTTGCGTAACACATTATAGAGGAGGGATACATAACTCCGTGCATAAGTGTTTTACGGGACAGAATGTAATCGCTAAAACATCCCACCCTGACACTGAGAGCTGCAATAGCAATTTTAGCCAATTTTACAAACTTTTCTTCTTTAGCATACATCAATAAACCCCTTTGAAAACGCCCCTGAAGGAACAACCTATCACATGTTTCGGTTGACAAAGGCATTTGAAAACCAAATGGCAGATCTACGCAGTGCAACGAATTAGATTTAAGCCGTCAGTCAACGTTGTACAGCCTCGTCAAAAAACGCTAAGTATTAGGTAGATAATTTCTCTTGTTTCACAAACTATGGCGTATTTCAGATCATACAGTAATTGTAATTACTGATGCAGTTTATTTGTTTAAATTAAAACGACCAAACCGGGCTCAAAACAATGTATGACGCTGCAAAAATTGTGTAAAGATTCGAAGTGGCGTCTAGTTCAGATTACTGATTCGTATAGGAACCTCAGTTCACAAGGTATCATTGGCCGAATGGTATTATCATGGATGCTCTAACACTGTGCCACTTTAATTCGGGTTCAAAACTTTTTTGGTGAATTTCAAACTTTTTATTACCTTTTGTTTTATCTCTTTGGGGCTATAATTTGATATTATTATATAAATAACATTTTTGATAACATTATAAGTGTGTACAAAATAGAATAATTGTCATGTTTCCACCGCAAAACCCAAATCATAATCGGGCACACTCATACGTAAGAATGCAGGCAGATTACACCGCACGTTTCAGCATGCAAGAAGATCTCTACGGCAACGTGCACAAATTTGCATTGATGAAGGGGGCTGTCATTTTGAACATTTACTTCCTTGATTAAATCCACGCTCTTTAACAACGTATTATTCGGTTTACCGTGTATTTAGCACATTTACAATTCCTTTGTGAATAGAAGAAGTGAAACATAGTGTTTAAACATGAAACAAAAAATGCTAGATTTAATATTGTCGATATGCGCTCAAAACAATGAAAGCTAATTATGTGACACTATTTACAACACCAGATAGGGTACAGATTATATGGGTAAACATGATACACAATTATCTGATTTTAATTCTTATATCTTTGGTTCACAGGAGAGCGAGTAACAAAAATAAATAAATTATTACACTAAAATACAGAAAATAAACACAAAGAGAGAGAGAGAGAGAAAAAACACGAACCAAAACAATTTTATGTTGGTATTAGATTCAAGCCTCCGAAACTAACCTTTGCTTCACCACATTCCGGCAGCTAAACCACTCGGCCAGAACCCACGTAATTTATCCCGCTCTTCGGGAAAACGTTCCTCTATCTCCTTGCAAGCATTATATCCATGAAACGCCGCCTTTTTTTTAAGGCTTTCGCAGCTCCTTGGTTCTCATTCATGTCTTTAATCATTAATGGGGATTGCGTATAGTACCAAATAGAAGGGCAGAACTACGATAATAGTTTGTTTGCTAAAAGGGTCAATGTTCTCAAATTAGACTATAAACTGCGGGTTGCATAGATACGAATACCTAGGGGCAGCTGACTCACCTAGTATGTACATATGAGATATATGTTGAAGTAGAATATTTGTTGGTAGTTGGAAGATGCTTCATGTTTATCTGCCCCACGTATGGGAGCCAATTTGTCGCAGTAACTTCGTGTTATCTATATCTGAGCGCCTGTTATTGTTTTACTACTTTGAGTTTTGGGTTCTTTGTCCTCCGGCTAGCTATTATTACTACTCAGTCGAGCATATCTCTTGAACAGGGTGTTAAACGGAAAGGATTTGTTACTGAAAGATAACACTTATAAAAATTTGTTTTTACACTTTTATTACCGTCACAATTAATTAATTTCACATATTCACTCTTGATACACGCCAGACTGAAACTGTTATATTTTCTAATATCACTATAATGACGTATTTGCTGCACATTATTAATTCGCGTACTTCACATTTATAACTAACTTTACGACGCGAGAGACTCTGTAGAATTGCGCGACGTATAACGCGTGAACGATTCTCTTAAACTGTGCGACGTATAACCTTTGTATGATTCTGTTGGACTGAACGACGTATTACCCGCGAATCCTTCTGTTGGACTGAGCGACGTTTTCCTTCTGAATTTTTTTCTGTCAAACTGCGCGTTACCCGTCTCTGGCACGGAATTTATACTCCCTCACCCGATATGCCTAAAGATTATAACCGAGCTACTATTGGTTAATAAAACGCGCCAGCATTAGCGTCTATATTTATATCCAATCAAAATTACGAACACATATGCTCTAGGGAAGAAATTCCCTCCATTTCTAAAGAAATGCGCGCTACTCTGACGTCATTAGCTTGTCTCTTATAATTGATAAACAACTCACCCCCTCGCTCATTGTTACCCGCTCCTATTGTCAGTTTCAGTGAGGCCGTGTAAACTTATTTCCTATCAATGCTTATAATTAACAAACATCTCAAATCAATGTCATACAATAATGGTTATTTACACTACAATCACTCTGGCATTTACATTGTTGTGATATAAAATACTGCCACAATATAAATAATCGTATTTACATGACATATAAATTGTATATCTTGAATTTTCAAGGGAATAGACTGAGAGGTCCTCTTCATTTTGAATGACTTTTGTATAACTGGTAAAACGTAAGGGATCCACAAAATCTTATTGCACAAAAATTTAGATACCGTTAAAGCACACAGCTTATATGAAATAAACATTTTTAAGGGGTTAACCATTTCCGAGATATTCTATGCTATTGGTTTGAATTTTCAAATACTTATACTTTTCTCAAGAGGAAAATCACTTTTTTGTTTGTTTGTTAGTTTATTGTGGTCAGCAATCCAGCAATCGAGAGCAGGTCGCCCAGGTTAATCTGAGCGGTGTGAAAATCACCACACTACCTAGCCGCTTAATGCGGCTTTACCTGTCGATAAAAAAGGTTAAAAGTGTGTTCGCAAGCTTAGTGTTTGTGTGTCAATGGGCGGGGTATAGCTTCCTGCGTTGCCATTCTCCGGCGCTACGGCGAACCACTTGAGCGGTCATCCGTCCAAGTCGTGAGCATGCCCAATGCTACTTAACTTGGCCGTTCATTTGCGTGGCTATCAAGTTAAACAGGACGGCTGCTGGCAGGAAGGTAGGATGGGATTGAGTTTTACAGGGTTGGGGTTAGCCACGTTAACCATGTGGACGTGGCATCGCTGGCCGGTCACTCGTCCAGCAGTGACCAAGCTTAATGCTACTTAACATGGAGGTGTAAGTGACAGCCCATCAGACCAGAGGCCCCAAGGCGTCATTGGGCAGACGGTAGCTCTTCCTCCTTGGTGCCCTGTGGTCGTAGTGACCCAGGGTGTGCACCAGCTGGTTGGTATGGGAGATCAATTTCGCGTACATGGTGTGGGTTCTCTCCCGTGCCATGTCCACATGTATGGGAGACCGGGATACGTATATAGGATGTGTGACGAGAATCTACGCCAGATATCATATTGTTGTGGTCATACAAAGAGAAAGGAATTCAAAGTCATGACATAGTGACACGCTCTTAAAAGATTGGACTATGCTTAAGCACTATGGATTCCCTTAATTCCTTGAACCTGGGGGGAAATATACAATAAAACCATTTATGCAAATTTTTATCTCGATTAGCACGAATTAGATAGAGGAATAAACCTTTGTAATAATGTTTCTTTAAAGAATGGGTAGAGAAAGTTATGTAAACGTAACACATCGGACTATTTTTTCATAAGTAAGACGTAGATTAAGCGGAAGTTATGAAAGTTGTTTTATAACTCGAAAGGAAGGGAAGCTCGGTTGACATTACATGGATAGAGTTTTGTGCGAGGCAGCATGATCTACCCTAGAAAACTTTATTTACATATTTCCCTTCGCTTGAATAGTGGAGCGTGAGAAAACACAATATGCAGCTCTTTACATAGAGCATACCTACTTGCGGTGTATAAAGGATGATGACACACGTTCATAGGAAGTTGAATCCACTAAAAAACTTCATGTCTCTAGCATATCCTTTAGTGTTGATTCTGTTTACTGTGACAAACCATTTCCAGAAACCAGACGAGAAACCACTCAGCAGAAAAGAACGCGAAGTGCGAATGAAAATGCTTTATGGGTAATAGTGTGCCATTCGTGAATATTGACTGCAATTTCTATTTCAGCTTTCTGTAATATAAAAATAAGTTTAATTTTCATCTATTATTATAAGTATCAACCACTAATAACTACAAGCTCTCCGAATGTAAAAGTGTGCAATATTTGAGGTACTTTGCAGCGATGGATTTAAGGATATTAGTAATATCTGGGCATAGGAATTCTCAAGCAGTTGGCTTCAAGTTAGCTACACTCAAACCATCACCAGCACATAGCCATGGCCGAGAACGAAAGGGCTACAATTGAAAATCCTTCAATTTTCAAGAGAAGAGATTAAAGTTTTGGCTGTTATTATTATTTCCTCTCAAGAATATACCATTCACTGATTTTTATGGAAATTGGCGTGTAAGTAGTTGTTGCAATACTAATTATTGCTGTTGATAAAACAATTTTAAAAATCAATTAATTTCCAGGTATTTTTCAGTTTTAACCCTTTCGCTCTAAGATTAAAGGATGAGAACCTTGATATACAAATACTTCCACAAAGACAAATGGCGTTTATTAATGTTTAATATACATTTATGTTACACCTGCAAGCAAATTTTAGGTTTTACAACAGCTGAAGTACTTAAATTAACGATGTGGCATACAATACAATAAAAAGGAACTATATGGGACTCTATAAAAAGGAGAACAGAGGATAGAACAATATTGTTGCACATGAATTTTACTGAACATTTTCTTCTGGTACTTTCAGAGATCTGTAAAATTCATGATGTACACGTTGAAAGACATAGCTTTCACAAAGTTCTAACTAGTTCTTCTTCTTGGCTGTATTTATACCAAGTGGTGAAGAGTATGCTTGCCGAAGCACGCCTACGTCTTATTTTATTTTCTGAAATTCATCCTTGTCGTAACTGCTTATAAAATATGGTATAAAGGGCTCCTTTCTTAACCTCCATTGTTTCCACATTTCACCTTTAATGTTATCACCGTTGCTATTTTGGGAAAAATTGTATCCCAACTGTCCATATAGACTTTTAATATCAGTTATATCAGAAGTGTTAAGTTCAACTACTTTATAAGGATTGATAGTTTTCTTTGCCATTCTCATAACTGGGACCCACTGCATTGGTAAATTTATTGGACCACTTCTAAGAATTTTCTTCTTCTCTCCTTCAATTGTGGCATGCATTGAATCGTTTTAATTTTGTGTGTGGCCTGATGTGAGAAATTTGTGTGTGATTTTGCTTAAGTATGGCAGGTTTTGAACACATACATTAGCAGTGAGGCAAAATACAGTCACGCACAGTTGTCTGAATACAGGGTAATTTCCCGAATCTCTCTGGATAGTAAATTATCAGAACATTAATAAAGGCAAGAACCAATTTCATTTGGCCCTCTCTTAGACAAACCTTCATGCCAGAAAAAACAATAGCCTTGTTTCTGAACAATATAATAGATGGTAAAGTTATAACTGAGTTAAGCTTTAACATAATGTTTTCTCTTATTGTACAGAGGAGCATTGTCCACATGGTGATGGAAGTACGGCCTGGAGGTCAGAACAGCATACAGCTGCTTTATTTGCACTATTTTGAGCTATCTGAATATCTCTTTTCTTTTCAACTCTTGACTTTTTTTCAATGATATGTGAATCATAATTCTTTTGCAATTCCATTTTTTCGTATACATTGCCATTATCATTAGCTCTACACACAGCACTCATCTTTTTTAGACAAATGAAATGATACATTTAGAGAATGAAAAACTGAAGCATAGGTATGTTGTTTTGCTTGGGGGACACACTGTTCTTGGCAGAACTCTTTATATAATCTGTACATTACACTAATATGAGTATTCAGACTCCGTCTAAATACCCTTTTTTGTACATTTTCGGCAATAGTCAGACTCTACACTATCGAAATTCATAATGTGCCCTTTACACTTTCTAGTACATCATCGGCTACCTTTTTGAGTCTATTTTGGCGTTTTCCACGATAATTACCTTCTAAAGTTCCATCTGAACTTTTCTTACTCCAAGCTGTCGTCCCATATTTGTGCCTAATACTGAGCGTTGCAAAAACATATACCTAGATACTCTTGTTTTTGTGTCAATCTCAAAATAAAAAGCTAAGCCTTTAGATATGTTATTAAATTTTGCATACCTGTATTTAGGTTCAATTGCAGTTGTATGTCTCATGATATTATTTCTCTCTGGCTAGTTACCTCTCCTATTTTCCAGAATGACTTGTGAATTATTTTTCTGTTAGCTTCATTCAAATTTTCAGTGCACTTTAACCGGCATGTCTCACGGCATTGTGGATGGAGTTTCCTATCAGGAAATATTTTTCCACATTTATTCACATATTCCTTTCCAGAGTTTCTTCCAGTTACCTTCATTTCCTTTACGTTTAAGGATTAAACCTGCAATTACAGAATACACAAAAATTTGTTTAATATTTATATATGTGCCAACATTTATTAGTTTATAAACTTCATATTCATGTGAATAACTCCGGTTTCCAGCATACTACCATTATGACTCAGTATTTATAGTACTCATCTGAGTATACCTGATTCAGTCAGCACCTATAGCCAGATAACCTGATTATGGTTCCTCTGCGTGTATTCAGAATTATTTCTACTTTCATAAAGTTATAATTAGTGTTTGTACTGTGTCAAGTAGGCAAGTTACGAAAATTTTGAAAAAAAAACTACAGTTCTTATTGAGACAGTTTCCGTGAGGCAAGAGAAAATACGAAGATCGGTACTGATGAAATATAATATTATAATATATTGTAAGAAATCAGTATCACAAAACAAAAATGAATAGAGTAAATTGTGTCAGGTGAAAAAGTAAAGGTATGCATGCTTATTTAGTGACTGTTAGAACAAGTTCATTACGTTACTCTTCTTCTGCTGTTTTGGCTTCATCAGTTACTGTTTCCCTCGGTAGGTCCACCTGTTTATCTTCAGTAAAAGGTGCAGGTGCAGCTGCTGCAATCTCTGTCTCTTCATTTTCAGTTGGAGATACACAGAGCGCCAAAGAAAATCTTCGGCGGATTTTGTATCGTTTTCTGGGGTCTTTTGAGGCGTGTCCTTCACCTTACCTATCGCAGAGCGTGGTGGCTTGATAACACAGCAATAAGAGGGAAAACAGGAAAGATTGATGCCTTTTCTTTTTCTGGTGTTATTGAAACCACAACATGTTTATTGTCACAGAACCAGTCGTTCCGTATACTAGGGAAATTACTTGTGGACGCATCGTGTGTATGTGGGAGGCTGGTCACACTGTTACAGCAGTTGCAACGGCAGTGCATAAAAGTGTTTTATAGTAAATTACTGATAAAAATATTCCAAGAAAGTGGGGAAGACGGTCTACATACTCGTCAGAAAGTGGGCATTCCCCGTAAAACTTCCGTAGATGATGATATTCGTTTATTAAATGCAAATTACTCTTTTGTTATAATTGACTGAACATGTTTTGAAACTAGAGATAAATATATAGGTGTATGGAAATGGCTTACCTGGGGTTATGTTTTTTTTCTATAATCCTGTTGTATTCCTATGTATTTCTATATTAATAAAGGTATATTAACCAATTAAAGTTTAAATTAGAGGGAAAGTATACTGCTTTATTTATTTATTATTTAGTTATGTTGCTTATATGCAGCAAAATGCGTTGATATCACTGTGAGAATGCAGTTCTGTTTATTTTTTTTGTTATAAAGTGCTGCCTTGTTATGCATTTAATGAATACCATTCAAGTTTTAATTTGCACCACCTGAAAATCTTCTCACACTACACATTCTACATTTCGCTAACTGGGCGCTCATCAAGTTTCCCCTTATCTTTATTACCCTTTCAAAGGCATGTCCTGCACTAGCCGATAAGGTATGGGATACCAATCACGTTAAGAGCCCTGTATGACAAATTGGGTGCACTCACTCTACCTCTTTCTCTTTTAGCCAATACGATCGAGAGCGTAAACACACATTTCGTTTCTCCATTTTGTAACCTTTGTTGCTGTTATTGGTGTAACTATTTAGCAGAAAGAGTGGCGCACCCTTGCACCATGACCTATTGCAACCAATGAAATGGCATGACTTCGCAAGGTCACATAAAACGATAAATAATATGACATAGACGCGAGGTGCAGTGAGATTTTCTTTGGCGCCCTTTATACGAGCTCAATTTTAATATTTTCCCACTCCATATACTGTTGCCAAGTACCTCAGACATGGGTTTAGAATTTTCTCTGTATACATCTTGGTGTTGATTTTCACTTACATTAGGTACAGCGTTGGGAAAATAATTGCTTACATATTCTTAACCATCCAGTGCCGGAAATTAAGAGCATTTACTTATTATCTTATAGGGAAGCTGCCAAACAATCATTCATAATATACATTTTCTTCTTATTATTTACTGAAAGTTAAATTAATATTCTCATCTCGAAAGTATCCAGCAAAGCTATCATGGGAATACTTTGTCTGAGTTTTGCGAGGTTAGGTGTGGTTTACTTACTTGTAATGATTCACTTCCTTCTTCCTTCTGATTCATTTATTTTAAAGTTATATTAACTAAAGACATGCCTCTGCTTTCCATATTTATATCACTACAAGCTCGTTCTAATTATGCCACAACCATGCTTACTAAACCAGCAAATGTATCATTCTTGGCGCCCGTGAAAAACTTGCGCAAATTTGCAATAATTGTTAGAAGTTCCCGCCCTTTTTGCAATAATAATTCTGATAAAAATAAACTTATAAATAAACAATGAGGAAATTATGAAAAGAGATTAAAGACTTGCACCATATTAGAGAAAACTAATCAAACTTTCGTTTGTCTTTTGTCGAGACTGTAACTATGCAGCTATTGACTTGCGGTATAAAATTTTCATCATGAAGATGTTTTAAGTTCAATAGATTATATTGTTCGTGTATCTGGGTATTATTTCCACGAGACACAGCACACGACGAAATATATATTTTATAATAATAATTTGCCTAGTTGTTAATAATTATAGTTAACTAGAATAAAAAGTTATTTGTATACCCGAGCCAGAAACAGTTGCAACTCAAAACTCAACAGTTTCGTACTGCAAATAATTCTTGATCATCAAGTGGAAAAAGTATAACTCAAAATGTAATCCTTTGGAATTTGGTAAAGCAACTAATGATGGTACATTGAAAACCGTTAGAGGTGCTTACTGACATGAAATTATTAGATTTTGTGTTGCAACACTTTCGGAGATTATTGAAGTCCAAATAAGCTATACAATGATGGTATAAGCTCAAAAATGATTTTTTTTGAGTTGTAAACCTTTCGTTCTCAGCCAACGCTAGAACGTACACAATAGCGACCATGAGCCACTGTCAGCAGACAAAACTAAGTCTCGTGATTGGTCTGCACGCGCCAAGAGACTGTACGAGGGATGGGGTAGTTTGTTATCTACGACGTCACAGCGTAAAGTTCGGTAACTGTTCAACCTGATTTCCTTTCGTCCTGCCTTTAATTCTTGGAAATTCTCATTCCTGGATATCGTTTTTGTATATTTTGTTAGTTTTGTAACATTTTGAAGAACGTTCCGATTTCACAGCCTTTTCATGTCTCTTATTTACAACATTATTTTATAAGCATTTAGTAAAGATATCCTTTATATGTATGTAACATCTGATATTGTCACCGACATAATGTTTTAAAGTGGGGGATAAAAGGACTATATCAAGAGCTTTTCTGGAATTCGGTTGCCTCTTACCGCGACTTCTTTCAGCTCCTTACCTCTCCTGGCTTCCTATGAATTACACATCCATCCTGAACATCCCTAACTGGAATGCCCGAGGAGTGCGCAGACGAAAGACCGAACTTAAAGACTTTCTCTCGCAACATAATACACACATAGCGGTAATTACCGAAACCCATCTCTGTGGTCGCGACAGATTCAACATAAAAGGCTATACAATACACCGTAATGATAGAAACAGGCGCGGAGGCGGAACCACAATAATAATAAAACAAAACATTGTTCACGATTTAGCACCTCAACCTCAGCTCAGAACACTTGAAGCCACAAGTATATACACCACTATAGATCAAAATCGCGTATTAGTAACGGCGGCGTACGCTCCACCAGGCACATTAGACACAGCAGATATAGATGCACTCATGCAGCTAAACAACAGGGTAATAATTGCAGGCGATCTAAACGCAAAACACCAAATTTGGGATTGCAACGAGACCAACCGCGAAGGGTCCGGCCTCTTAAACCTAGAAAACAGCTCGGACTATATAATTCACACACCAGCCGAACAAACATATATTCCTTACAGCAGGAACCAGCGCTCAGAAATCCTGGAGATAGCAATCACACGCAACTTAACACGTAGAATAAACCTGCAGGTCAAAAACGAGCTATCCTCTGACCACTTACCGGTCATGATAACTCTGGAGGGTTCTATAACTCAAGAACCTCCAGCCCAGCGCCGCAACTACAACTGGGACAAGTTTGCAATGACTGTGAGCGAGCACCTCCCTACAGCAGAACCAAACAATGTTCAAAATTTGAACACAGGAGTTGAACAACTAGAAAAAGCTATCCAAAACGCAACCACAGAAGCGGTACCGTTAACCAAACCGAGAACAAATTACTCACAACTTCCGCAAGACATGCACATGTTAGCGCAAGAAAGAATTCGATCCAGGCGCAAATGGGAGAAATCGAGGCATCTGGTGGACCAAGAATACCTCAGACACCTCAACGCACTGGTTAGGGAACGAACTACAAAGTTCATATCGCAGCAATGGCAAAGCACATTCGATAACCTCAGCTATGAGAGAGACTCGGTGTGGCGAATAGCCCGCTACCTAACACAAGATAAGGTCCACACCCCACCACTACATCACAACGAAAAATCGCGTCAACAGACCGACAAAAAGCGAACACGCTAGCAGATGCGTTACAAAAAACATTAACTCCAAATCCCACTGCATCTTGCCCACTTTTCTCGGCAGTCACGGAAGCGGAAACAGAAAACTACAAAGAACAAGACACACAAAATGGTACGTAAAACATGCCCAAGCGAAATTAAATGGCTAATCAGGCATCTCAAGAAGAGAAAAGCCCCTGGGCCAGACAGCATTCCTACCTCAGTGCTCAGGAATTTCCCGGAAGATGCAATAAAACTACTTTCGAAAGTATTCAACTTCGTGCTAACAAGCGGGCACTTTCCAAACACATGGAAGCTGGCCACTGTGGCCCACTACCCCAAGAAAGGGAAAGACCTGTCCAACCCGCACAACTACAGACCAATTAGTCTACTCAGCACAATAGGAAAACTTCTAGAAAAGATAACACTCAAACGCCTCAGCGTTCAGTTAATTAAACAAAATACATTAATTCCTGAACAGTTTGGATTCCGTGCCAAACATTCAACTACCCTATAATTACTCAGGACAACGGAAAATATCACGTACGGATTCAATACAGGAAAATCCACAAGTGCACTGTTTCTTGACGCACAACGAGCGTTCGATAGAGTATGCCACGCCGGAATATTGAAGAAACTTAAAACACTTAACATCCATGACTCGCTAATCAAATTATAGCAAATTATTTAAACAACAGAAAATTTCAATCGAAAGTCAATAACCATCTTTCCAAAAAGCGACCAATCAGAGCAGGAATCCCACAAGGGAGTTTGCTCGGGCCGACACTATTCAATATATACATTAACGATATTCCAAAAACCGCTAACACAAACCTATACATTTACCGGACGATACAGCAATCATGACGCAATCAGGCAAAACCGAATTTATCCACAGTAGGATCCAAAACTCCCTCACTGGATTGGAGGACTGGTTTGCAAAATGGCGCATTAAAGTAAACGCTCCAAAAACGCAAGCGATAATATTCACAAAACGCAACAACCACAGATTCCCGAAGCACCAACTACCGCCGCTTATCATATTTGGTGAAAACATAAAATGGAAGGACACGGCAACCTGGCTTAGCCTCAAAGTGGATCAAGGCCTAAAGTGGAGGAAACACATCACACAAATACGGGGAAAAGCAAACGCCCAATTAGGCAAGCTCTGCCCGCTCATCAACATGGACACCCAGCTAAATCTCAACATGGGTCTCACGTTATATAAAACACTAATACGACCAATATTTACCTATGCTGCACCTGTCTGGGGGTATACCGCCAAAACATACATAAAAAAACTACAACGCTTTCAAAATAAAACCTTGCGCATGGTAGCTAAGGTACCGTACGTAGCGCAATCTGATTTACTCCACGAGGAACTTAAATGCAGTAGAAGAATTCATTAAAAAGCTAACATACGACATGTATAAAGCTTACGCGTACATCACAATGATTTAGTCAAAGTGTTAGGGAGCTACGATTCCGTTAACTACAAACATAACAGACCACTCTCGCTATTCGATAGAACGCTATCCCAAAACAACACGGAAGAACAAATCCAACAGTTTCTAAATAATCTACTCCAAACGTGACAAGGACACTGACAAAGGACTTCTTATCTCTATATCCCATCACTAATATTTTTCTTATTTTCTACCCTTGTTTCAGTCCACGCCCGTCGCAGAGCTCTCAAGTCCTCAGCAACCGCTGAGGCGGCCCGGGAGAAGGGGCCTCCCACCGTGAACGACGTGGGCAGTGAAAGACGGGCCGCTGCATTATGGAGTCGTTCACACAGACGACATTGGCGACCATCAGGACAACGAGCACAACGAAGGACCTAGAAGGCCGGATCACACGACTGAAGCCTGTGCCCACTTGACGAACAGGAACCCCTGGGAAGAACACCACAGGCCACAATCTCAGCAATTTCTCAATTATTCATAAAATAATACACTACAATACCTATCTATCTTAGCAGTAAGTTAAGGTTAAGTCATATGACACGCAGGCACTCCCTGCAATGAACACACAAATTAGATCTTAAGTTAAATTAAGCATATATTAACAACATAAGAAAATACGCATATAACCCACTGGTATTGTTCAGGTTTCATGGGCTCATTTTCCGTGAAATTTGTTGGCTAAGTAGCCATTCACATACAAACCGGGGTGCTATGCGGGACCCGACTGAAAGCATGCAAGCATGAATGCACGTTATGACACAGCAATATACCATTAACACGTGGTAGGGTTTTTAGTGGGTATTGCGCGCTTTGAGCGGCGAACCCCACATATCCCCTCAGTCATTGCACACTGGCTGGGGGTCGAATGCAGTAATGCATTTTTCCCTCCACGGAAAAAAAATGGAATTCGGAGGGCAAATTGTACCGGACTTATGACATCCATTCAAAAAAGATTAGCCAACAAATTTCACGGAAAATGAGAGTAACAGTCCGCCTCTGGCGAAGGAAGAGATAGGATTCGTTAATTTCCCATTTGACAGCGCCACCATCTCCCTTTGTTTCTTTCAGTACTTCCGCAAATAGGGCTGATCCCCTAGCGCAGTGGTATACAAATTTCCTCCTAGGGGTGATGATGAGATGCGGCTCAAGGGCGCTCAACAGCTATGGTCATCAGCGCCCTTACAAGGGTTAAAATTTAAAGTCCAAATATAAAATATGGGTAAAAAACCGCATAGACAAAAACACTATAAATCAAGCCATCCATGTAATTTAAGATCCAGAAATTAAAATACGGGACACAAACCCGCGTAGTCGAAACAATACAATACATATCAAAGTCTAAAAACAACCACACTAAAAGCTTTGTAAAACAAACAATACAAGAGTAAACTACGTGACAGGATCTGTAGAAGCCAAGGGACCAGAGCGTGATATGACCCCGGGGGAGAATGCCCCCCCATTAAAATGGACAATATAAAACCATAAAACTAAAAGACGCTCAACGCATTAAATGCGTCGAATAAAACCGCTGTCACGATTAAACGTAAAAGACTTTCTACAGTATACGCGTCGACTGCCAAAACGTTGGCTACACCAACAGGCAGAGACACACGAACGCGCAATTGTGCTAAAACCTGACACTCAGTTAAAATGTTACACACCGTTAAGGGTGCCGCACACAGAACACAGAGTGGTGCGGGATCACCACTAAGCAAATGTCTATGACTAAAAACGCAATATCCGATACGAAGGCGTGTTAAAATCACCTCTTCACGACAGAAGCACGAGAAGAGGTGGCCCAGACAAGCGGGAGAGGTTTAACCTCCCGTAACTTGTTCCCCTAAGGGCCGCCCACTCATCGCGCCAACGCGAGAGGATGCGGTGCCGTAAAAGAACATAAGAATCGGAGGAGGGAACAACACAGGTAAAACATATGGGTGATAAGATCGCCAATTTGGCAGCCGCGTTGGCAGACTCGTTACCTGAGATGCCCACATGACTCGGAATCCACACGAAGGAGATGCTGGTGCCAGAAACACCGAGCGAGTGGAAGAGATCATGTATGCGCTGTACAAGTGGGTGGTAATGGTACAGCGCGTTAATACTCTGAAGGGCACTCAGGGTGTCTACGCAAAGAACACAGTGCCGTAAATCATGCCGCTGGATGTATAAAAGTGACTGATAAATACTAAACAGTTCGGCAGTAAAAATCGAACATTGCCCCGGTAAACGAAAGGCAAAACTATGTTGACCTAAAACAAAGGCACGCCCTACTCCATCAGTCTTAGACCCGTCTGTATATAGAAAATGCATGTCCCCGAATTCTGCCTGAAGTTCTAAAAACGCGGATCTAAAGACTGAAGAAGGAATCTCATTCTTCGACATTGACGCTAACCCAAGGTGACAGAGGGCCTCAGCGCGCAACCAAGGAGGAAAACGCGTTTACCCCTGGGAAGGGCCGGCGTTGGCGTAACGTCCGAATGCCGAAGGAGCTGTTGAAATCGAACCCCTGGAGGGAGCAGTGCAGAGGGGCTAACTAAATATTGACTAACAAACGAATCCTCATAAAATAGGTCGAAGGACAGGTGGTCAGGCAAGCTTGAGAGTCGACAGGCATAGCTGCACAAAAGCATCTCACGCCGAAAGGACAGCGGAGGCTCTGCAGCTTCAGCGTACAGACAGGGTACAGGGCTGGTTGGAAAGGCCCCTGTAGCGACTCTTATGCCACGATGGTGAATGGCATTCAAACGCCGTAACACAGATAAACGTGCCGACGAATAGACAATGCATCCGTAATCAAGCTTGGATCGGACCAAAGAGCAATAAAAATGCGGAAGTACGGTCCGATCAGTTCCCCATGATGTGCCACTTAAAACACGTAAAATATTAAGAGAGCGGTCACACTTAGCTTTTAAAAAAGAAATGTGCGAAGTCCAGCTCAGCTTTCTATCAAAGATCAACCCCAAAAATTTTACCTCGTCTGCAAATGGAAGGACCTCCGGCCCAAGATGAAGAGAGGGCGGGGGGAAACACTTTCGGCGCCAGAAATTAATACAGACGGATTTCTCCGCGGAGAAATTAAAGACGTTGGCGTTACTCCAGGCGTAGAGACGGTCAATACAGCTCTGGAGACGGCGTTCGAGCAGACAGGTGCGCCGTGAACTACAATAAATGGCAAAATCGTCAACGAAAAGGGACGATGAAATGCCAGGTGGAATACAATCAACAATGGGGTTGATAGCAATCGCAAAAAGTGTGACACTGAATACAGAGCCCTGCGGTACACCGTTCTCTTGAATAAAACTACCGGATAAAACTGAGCCCACATGTAGACGAAAGACGCGGTCCCTCCAACAAGTGTCATAAGCTTTCTCTAGGTCAAAAAACGCAGGCACTATTTGACACCTTCTCAGAAACCCACTCACAATATGCGTCGACAGAGAGACCAGATGGTCGACGGTAGAGCGGTGGCAACGAAATCCGCACTGAGCGTTCGCTAGAAGTTTCTGAGACTCAAGCCACCATGCCAACCGCCCGTTGATCATGCGCTCCATCACATTGCAAATGCAACTGGTGAGGGAGATAGGGCGGTAGCTGGAAAGTAGTTGGCGATCCTTCCCAGGCTTAAGGATAGGGACAATGGTGGCTTCGCGCCAAACGGAAGTAAAAACGCCATCGTTCCAAATGCGGTTAAAGACCTGTAAGAGAAAGAGTTTACTGTCGGCTGAAAGGTTCTTTAACATCAGGACATGAATGCCGTCCGGCCCAAGAGCAGAGTGCCTAGAGCAATGAAAAGCGTGCTCCAGCTCCCTCATTGTGATAACTTCATTATAACACTCCTTATTAGCAGACCGAAAATTAAAGGTCTCGGAATCCAGT
Source organism: Deroplatys truncata (assembly GCA_030765065.1). Taxonomy (NCBI): domain Eukaryota; kingdom Metazoa; phylum Arthropoda; class Insecta; order Mantodea; family Mantidae; genus Deroplatys; species Deroplatys truncata. Next base: position 172,796,806 of record CM060990.1, read on the forward strand.
CGGCCTTTGAGAGTGCAAAACCCGGCGGAATAATGGCCAGAACTGGAAACTGCCTCAAAGATAGCACCCAGATTGTTAGCAATGGCAGCCGGATCCACTATGGTGTCATTGGAAACCTGAAGGCAAGACACAGTACAATGCGACACTTTACCAGAGAAGCGACGAAGTTTATCCCAAACAACAGAGGAAGGCGTGAAGCGATTAAAAGACTCGACAAAACGATTCCACGACGGCTTCTTGCTATCGTGAATAATGCGACGAGATCTGGCGCGCGATTGTTTAAAAGTAACCAAATTATCAAGTGTAGGGTGTCACCGAAACACCCTCAGTGCAGTTCTACGAGCACGAATGGCGTCCCGACAATCCTCGTTCAACCACGGAACAGGAAGACGCCGAGGGTGAGAGGACGAATGGGGAATGGTGCGTTCGGCGGCAGATAGCAACGTAGACGTAAGGTGCTGCACCATTTGGTTAACGTCGGTGAAGGGCTGGTCGTCAAAATTCACAAGGCTTTTCTGAATATCCAGGTAGGTACTCTGGAATGCTGGACGTGGTGAGACAACAGAGAAACGATGCAGGGGTAATGGTCGCTGGAGTAGGTGTCAGCGACGACGTTCCACGCAGACGACTAGCAAGCTGGATGGAGCAAACGTCAAGGTCTAAGTGAGAGAATGTACCAGAAGAATCAGACAGAAAAGTAGGTTCACCTGTATTGAGGATGGATAGGTTGAACTGATAAAAAATGTCAGAAAGAAGAATTCCCCTCACACAAGTCCTTGGCGCACCCCACAGGGGGCGATGGGCATTAAAATCTCCCAACAGAAGAAACGGTGTTGGGAGAGCGGACAGGAGATCTCGAATGTCCGCGTTAGCTAGGGCAGATGACAGAGGTGTATAGATGGAGCAAACAGAAAAGAAAAAGCCGGGTAAGTGAAGTCTAACGGCAACAGCTTGCAAGTCGGACGTACGCGTGAGAGTCTGAAAATGAACGTCGTTACGCACTAATATCATGACACCTTCATGAGCAGGAGCACCCTCATCTGGTTCAAGGTCGTAGCGAACCGGAGCATACCCTCGGAGCTCAAAAGGGTCGTGAGGGCGTAGCTTGGTCTCTTGCAAACACACGACCATAGGTGAATGGGAACGCAATAAAAGTTGCAATTCCGCCCTTGCAATCGTACACCACGTAAATTCCAGGTCAGGGTAGCCATGAATAAAAGGGATAATCTGTCTACTTAGGAGGGCGGCTCAAAATTACTGTCTGCTTAACCTTTGGGCTCGGGCTTTTGGTATGGAGTTGGTCAGACCCCATAGGCTCCTCGAAGGGAGGGCCCACGCGCTCAGTGCCAGAAACCGATTCAAGCGTCGTGAATCGGTTCTGGGTGGCAATGGGTGAAGGTGACCGCTGAGCGTAGCTTGTCCCAGGAGCGTCCTGGGACTGCGACCTTCGAGGAGGAGAAGGTGAACTTTTCTTACCGCGCGCACGGGGAAGGTCTTTCAAAAAATCTTCCTAGCGTAGTTTCTGCTTGGACTTCTTATCAGTGCCTTGGGACTTCATGACCTTACGATCAGCTTTGGATGGCTTGGTAACTATAGCAGAAATGGACGGCCGGATGGTAGTGGCGGATAATGCAGTCATGGTCCAGGTCTGAGTTTCAGCATCTATTCGTGGTACTGGCGAGGCAACAACAGAACTAAATGTACCAGATCGTAGGAGCGAAGGTTGGCGCACATGGTAACGCCTCCGGGCTTCAGCGAAGGAGAGTTTCTCCTTTACCCGGATCTCGTGGATCGCCTTCTCGTTCAAGTACCGCGGACAGTCGGCAAATGACGCAGAATGAGAGCCTTTGCAATTAATGCAGACGGGCGCAGAGGTACAGGTACCATCGTGTGAGGGCTGACTACAAGAGGCACAGATGGAAACGGCACTCTTGCATGAGACTTGCGTATGCCCAAAACGTTGGCATTAACGCAGAGGTCTAGGTATATAGGGCCTCACCGCAATACGTCCGTACCCTGCTGAAATACTAGCGGGCAGATCGACGCCATCGAACGTGAGAAAGAGAGTACGAGTAGGTACAAATACTCCGTCGCGTTTAGCCTGCACTCGATGAACTGCCGTTACCTTTTGGTCGGAAAGATATTCGACCAGTTCTTCGTCCGACATACCATCGAGGCTATGGGTGGTAACGACTTCTCGACAGGAATTCAAGGTGCGGTGCTTCTCAACACGGATGGGATAACCGTGGAGAAGCGTAGCGCACAACAAGCTCTTACTTTGCTGATTGGACTTTGTACTAATAATGAACCATTTCTAAGGCTAGTGCAGGAATTAACAGGACCAGCAATAGCGTCAATCCCCTTTTGTATAATAAAAGGGTTCAACTTCTCAAACGATTGGCCTTCCTCTGTTCGACTAATTACTAAGTAACAATCAGATGTCGGCGGTGCTACTTCCGTTACATAAAATTTTCGGCGCTTGTGGGTAGTAATGTAGAAAGAGGGCTCCATAGTGAAATAAATCCTCCACCATTGCAACCGTCTCCGACCTCGGGCTCTGACTTCCCGGGCGTTACCCCGGCTTGGGTGAGTGGCCTATCAGTAGCAATAGAATAGCGACTTGAGCCCACAGAGAGATGCCGACAAGCGATAAAGTTCTTTGTTCTACGCCGACAAGCCCCGCCCCCTCCCTTTGTGTGCTCACATGCCGCCAGGTCTCGTGTCGTTAGGCCCCGCCCCCTCTCGCTTTGTGTGCTCACCTAATGCCGGCAGTATCTGTGCTAACAGGTTCTACCCCCTCCCCCATGCGTTCTACTGTGGCGTCATGACTTGATGGAATTGTTTTCTCGAGTCCTGCCGCCCCTCGGCAAATTAATTAGGTAATGTTCGTCAAACATTTTTTTTAAGACTACTAAGGTCTGCACATTGCATCCTCGAGCAATTAAGTTTTTTGATTAATGAATTGTTGACTGGAGCTTGAGTATAAGTAGTCTGCTCACGGTAACAGTCTGTCATGTAATGAAACACTGCAGCCTTCTTGTATCTGGGGAAATCGCTTGTCCATTAGCTGAACATGTTAGACGCTTTCAACACATTAATAGGCTTTTAAGTTTACATTCCGGATCTGTTTACATACATTAGCGATCAACGACATACTTCCGTCTGGAGGTAACGGTGACACACATTAGCTGACCCGTTAGACGCTTTCACTCCATTAGCGAACAAGAGCCCGGCATGTAATGAAAAAACCCGTAACCTACTTCTGTCTGATGGTAACGGTGACCTCTATTAGCTGACATCTTTAGACGCTTTCAACTCATTAGCGAACAATGCCAGTAATTGTTTTCCTAAGTGCTCTGAAAAACCCCCAGACACTCAATGTAAATACCTTTTAGCTCGTAGAATTTCCATCACAAACTGTGGAAAAACCCAAGTCTAGACAATTTTTCCCTGATAATTAATGATTAAGTTTCATAGTTCTTATTTCTTTCAATAAAATATTGCGAATAAAGTATTCATAATTCAGAAGCGTCTCATTGATTGGTGAATACTACATATGTTATTAAAAGTAAAATAAATACGGATAACATTATAGTTAAATATTATAAATGTTATTAAAAAAGGTGATTGTATTTCAAAAAATAGACAGCTGGACTCTGCCTGGAGGGTGAATAACAGGTCTCAACATGCATTCCACCCCTCCACCGCTGCGTGACGTCACCGTCTACAGTATATAAGGAACGTAGGCAGCCGGAGCGATCATTTATTGTTTTTTCAGTGTTCGTTCAGTGATAATCGAAATGGCTGGTGATCATCGTGCATCTGATGTGAATGATTACTGGAGCGAGTGCGGGGAAGATTATTTTCACTACGTATACTTCCATACCGAAACATGCAATGGTTTAATGCATTCAGTGTTGTGTACTCAACCGTCGCATCATGGTCAGATGACTACACTGGAAGTGTGTACAGAGAGCTGTCCTGTTTATCGAGGAGCGAACATGTAAGTAATATACATATTTCTATAACTCGGTAATATATTGTACGCATGTTAAATGAAATCTAACTTGAAATTATTTCATTCTTTCAGTGAAAATCACAGGGGTGTTGATGTGGAGGATCTTAGCGATGTCGATGAAGTTGACAATGTCTTCGTCTCGAAACATCTAGCTAAATGTGATACAGAGTCGTGCACCGGATACATGCATTCTGTACTTTGTACTAACCCGGCCCAGCATGAACGCATGACATCCTTCTTCCTATGTAACGACAACTGCGAGGTCTACCAGCGGAGGAAGAGAAAACTCGAGTAAGTAGAAGAAATGTTAAATTACATATTCATTTACTGCTTCTAATGCTACTCTGTGTCTAACCTAAAAATTAAATTATTACAGACTGCGAATGACTGCGCCTAAGGTACCCGTACCAATAGAGGAGCTGGATCCTGAGAGACGCGATGTCGATATAGTGGAATATCCAATCGCAGAGCGCCATACACAGCCTATGGAGGAGGATGCCGCTCCACTACCCGACATTACTACTACCCCTGATGATAAAGCAACGAGGATGCAGGAGTGGATAAATCAGACGACTCCAGATTGCTCGCCCGAGATACACACAGAATCGTGCAAGACCGTGAAGTGAGTATGACACTCTTTGATAATACTTTTTGTGTGACAAGGGGAGAGGATTTTTCTAATATATGTATTTTCTCTTTCAGACGTATGAAATCATTAACTAAACCTATTTCTAACATTGTTTTGAATATATGTTGCAGGGGTGTGAGGAGGGAGCGGAGGAAGAGGCGGAACGAGAGCGGTGAGAAAAAGCAGAAGAGACGGTGTAAGAGGAGAATCCTCAACGATGCTCCTATGGTCTTCTTATTCATTGAAGATACCCCGGAGGAGCATGGAGAATCGATCACATGCGCTTGATGCCGTCAGCATCTCCCCCTCCCATTCCGTGAATATTGGACTATACTATGACATCCCCTCCCTCTACATAAACTGCGAAAGTGATAAATCATTTGTTTATATTACAAAATCAGACTGGGATATAATATCCAAAAACATTCCAATGATTGAAGATTACCTACGCCAAGAAAAAAAGTTTGCGTGTGATGAATATTGTGACAATGTAATTTATGCATACAATATTATTGTATTTTTTGACCATTCAATTCATTTCATAAATACTTGTTTAAATAATAATGTAATATCTTTAGACATTGAGGGTGTAAGGAACCTAAAACGACTATTGCCTTATATTGAAAGACATTTGAATATTTTAAATGATTTCTGCAAGTCAGGAGCAACTAGTTTTTCAGGGGGTAGGAGGGGGAGAAGGAAAATGCTTGAAATGTACGCTAAAGTCAATAAAAGAGTGTTTTAGTATATGAATTCAATTTATTATTCATAAACTTATCCTAGTACATTCCTTTACAAAACCATTCACCCAAACATATACATAATTATATAAGTGCTTGCATCAAGTGAGAAAGAGGTTTGTAGGTAAATACTTTGTCATGTAGAACCAGACAGTACAGTGACGTCTGGGCTGGTATATTTGCAGATGCTTGAATCTCGATTCTGATGTTCACAGCTCCATTTATAACCTCCTCGGGTTGGTGAGAACAGTCTATTACGAATAATGGTGCACGGTGAAGAAAATCCTTTCTCTTCAAGAGGGGGTAATTATCTCTTTCATAATAGGAACTTTGAAATTTACAGTACATTTCATATAGTGAAGCAAACTTTGAATTTTTAAAGTCCAAGTTCAAATCATGGTAGGGGTAGCATTCGCTGTTGAGGAATAGTCTCATATTAGTAATGTTACAGTGATCAAACTCGGAACTGTTCTTGCTATAATCACCCAATCTTGCAGTCTGAGCACACACTATGATGAAGCGAGGTTTCTCGAGCTTAGATGTTGTTGCTACATTCCAAGTGAAAGATCTTGTCTGGGGTACAGCAGGCTGGGTATGAAGATCCATAGATCGAAAGGCAAGGTGTAGAGGTTTATCAGACTTGACAATTTTTAGAATGTGAACTCTTTCAGCATCAGAAAGACGAATTACAGGCATCCTCCATTCGATTCTAGTTAACTTTACATTAGCTTCCTCTCCATTCGAACTCAGGACACAGTTTCTAGAATCTTTGGATCTTATGAGAATCAATTCAAACTTGCTGTTGAGTATAAGTTCCTTGTGGTCATCAGCAAATCCTAGGAGCATCGAGAGAGGGACTACAGCATTGAAAGCTCCATTCGTCGCGTGTACTATATCAACTTCTTCACCAGGATAGGCCCATCCAGCATTCAGCAGACGATTCGATTCCATAGGGTTGAGAGTCACATAATTTCGTATAGTTGTAGTAATTCCAGGATTCCTTGTTCTGTCTATAGTTGTAGCATTCATATCTAGACGTATCTCATCAAACATGAAGGTTATAGCATTATTAGTGAGCTTCGATGTAGTAGTAGGGGATCCATCTACCTTGGTGAGAGCACCTTCGATGTAGAGATAACTCTTGTTAGGTAGCGTATACAAATCTTCAGCTTGACATGGTATTCTAATTTCATCGTTTACATCCAGAGCGGAGGTGTTGTATGGAAGAAAAATATGCTCCTCCTCCTTGGTGATCTTGTCGTCAAAGGCTGGAACTTCTGTCACGTTTAAGATGTCCATTATAGCGTCCTGTAACCTAACTCTTCGAGGAACTTGCGGTTAGCACGTGTTAACTCCTCGGAAGTTGGAGAGGTAGTATGCTTCGATCGCTGTGTACGTCGTCTATTATAGTATTTGAGGTGTCTTTTAAAATGTATTGCCATTACGTCTTATGTGGAGTCTTGTAGTGATAACTTCGTTCCTGAAGTTGATAGCCTTACCGTGTTGATCTACCACTCGAATAGTGATCTGGTCTATATAGTTTGTATCTATGACAGGTAAATATATGGGGTTCGAAGGTTCTTGAGAGATATGATAGCCTGGCGGAACAGAAGGGAAAAACTCGTAGAGCGAATGTCCGCTTTTACCGTCAATGAAAGAGCCTGTTGCAATACTGCACTCCACACGTATGATACTCACTTTAAATATATTCACAAGATCGTCAGATTCGATCGCTTCTCCAGCAGGAATTATTTTAGTGTCTGTGAATCCTAGAAGCGAACCAATAGATCTTTCCTTAGAAAAGTCTATTGTATAAGGACATTTAATTTCAGTTTTCATTGTATTATTGTTAGGCCTTATGAAGAAGACTTCATCATTCAATTCTAGTTTATCCTTTAGAAATGTATTGATATCGGCAATCTCATAGGTTCCATGAGGGATGACAATGGCTTCAGGTTTACCATTATGAATATAATGAAATCTATTATTACTTCCATCGACATTTGGTATTGAATAGAATGTCTCAAAATTCAAGAGAGCAATCTCATAATGACCTGGAGGATCTAGCTGTAGAGGAGGGTTTAGATACGTTGAAATAACAGTGTCTGACCCACTCACTGTAACTGTATAACTCATCTTGACGATGAAGCAGCTTCTAGGATAAAAGAAATTGCAAGCACAAGTGTCCGCAGATGACTGAATCGAAATTCTGGTATCTCTGTGTATTATAGTAGATTTTAACGCCTTGTAGATATTTCTCAATCTCAGGAGGCGGCTTCAAATTACCGAAACTATCAAAGTAGTATGCGACATCACCTTCTTTCCTTATAGCAACCCAGTGTGTTCCTTCATTATCCGATGTATCGAGATTGGTAATAAGTCTCTCTTTGCAGTGCGGTTTTAAAGGAAGTTTGTCAATCATATAAACCCCTCTAAAATAAGGAATTTTTAAACGTTTAGCGTAATATTCGAGGGCTACGTTACTTAGGGCTTCCTCCGGTATATGTACAATCCTCTTCCTCCGTTTTTTGCCTTCTTCTTTAAACCCTCGCCTTTAGATCCTCTTTTTTTCAAAGACCTTGCTATTTTAGATGCAGCGGCTAAAGACGACATCAGCGGCATTGCAGGTAAGAAACCTCCTTTATTCCTCTTCTTACACCTACCCTTCCTGAGCCCCTTTCCTCGGGTCTCCATCGCCTTGTTATGCCTCGCAACTTCTGCCAAGTGTCTATCAGCAGCCTTTTTTTTTATTGACTGCAGAGGCTATCTGAGCAGCGCCACCTGCTGCAGCGCCTAAAGCAGCAATGATGGGAATCAATGGTAAAAACCCTCCTCTCTTCTTCTTCCTCTTTCCGGCTCCCACTGCAACCTTTCCCTTCATGATTGCAGTTACTAGCCTTGCAGCTAACCTTTCACCAAAAGTTGAATCTGATGACTGCACACGTTTCCAAGCCTTCTCTGCAAGAATCTTATCCGCTATTTGTCTTGAAGCGGTGTCCTTATTCTCAGCGTACGCGAGGTCGTGCTGTTTGCAAGCTGTGTCTAATTGGTTAATTCCGGGGTCTCCTCTTTTTAGACGTTTTTCCAATTTAGTACCAGGCCCGCAATATCTATATCCAGGTAAGTGAGCTTCAAAGGGGAGCGAATTAATTATAGAATTAATAATTCCAGAGCCGCGCTTATACTGCAACGACCTCCCTCTCTTAGCTCTCATGATAGACTAAACGAGTAATTGAATGCATTAGCCCTTTTATATCATTGCAGTCAATCATTAACTACTTTTACAAACGGTAATATATATAAACAATGCACATACATGTTATAAGTTAGTTGTTAACATGGAGCTTGTTAAGCAGCACTGCTCTCTACCTATTCAGGTATTAGACTTTGAAAGTGACTTTAGAAGTGATCGTCATGGCAAGTTATTTCCATCTAATGTCAGAGCTCTTATTTTAGGGAGCTCCAGTGCAGGGAAAACAAACGTATTACTCAATATGCTACTCCATGAGAATGGACTACGTTTTGAAAATTTATATATTTATTCAAAGTCTCTCTATCAACCAAAGTACCAATATCTAATTAAAGTGCTTGGAAACATCGAAGGTATAGAAGTGAACACCTTCGACAACGGTGATGATGTTTTGCATCCTTCTGAAGTCGAAGAAAATTCAATCTTTATATTTGATGACGTCATCACTGAAAAGCAGGAAAAGATAGCATCCTTTTACAGTATGGGTAGACATCGAAATGTCGACTCTGTATATCTAGCACAGTCCTATGCTAAAGTTCCAAAACATTTAATTCGCGATAATACAAACATGATAATACTCTTCAGGCAAGACAATTTAAACTTAAAGCACATTTACGAAGATTATGTAAATACCGACATGACCTACAACGAATTTAAAGATCTATGTAAGAACGTTTGGGAGAGCTCTACAGAAGGAAGACCCTTTGTTGTGATAGTTCCTGAATTTCACATGAATGAGGGACGATATAGGAATGGTTTTGATGTATATATTAAGCTCGACAAAAAAGAAAATGATCATTCGTAGTTAACCATGAGCATCGATAGGTTCGGTTCTCAGAGAACTGGTCCAGTTAGAAGAGTGTTTGATCGTTTTATCATAAATAGAGATGTCAAAGGAAATTATCAATTCAAGAATAAGAGATTGTGTAACGTTCACGATCCTGAAGATAATCATGATGCTTCCAATAAGAATTATGTGGATGCTCTCGAAATTAGAATGCAAGATTTCTCTCAGCAAACTGCTAACAATGTTGAGGTTATGGCTAAGACCCTGTTCGATGAATTGATTTCAAGATATATCCTCAAGAGAGATAAGGAAAATAACATTGTGATTGATAAAGTTAGATTGAAGGTATTGCTAGATCCTGTTCACGATAACGATATTGTGAATAAAAAGTTCATCGCTGGATATGTCAATTCACGCACGCAGACGAGAGATGGTAATGGTAACATTATATTCGACAATAAGAGAATCACTGATATAGCAGATCCTCTCGGAGATACAGATGCTGTAAATAAAAGATATGCTAGAGCTATGATCATTAGGAAATCGAACGAGACGCGACAGCAGTTAAATAGGTACTTACCAAAGGAAATCGAGATGCAAATAGGTAAAAAGCTGCTAGACATCACAGCAAATCTGAATAAAACTACGAGTAAAGTGGATACTCTAACAACCTCTACAAAAGACAGAGTGGATTCTGTAATGGACTCCATTAAACAAGTTACCGCAGAGCTTGATAGAGAAAAAACAAATCTTCAGAATCTTTGCAATCAGAAAATTAGCAATTTAGAAAAGTTAGCGATGAAGCGAGTTTCAGATTTAGAGGCTACAGTCGGACAGTTAAAGACAGAGGTTTTGAATACTCTCAAAACTGATTCATGCAATGATAAACTTAAGAAAGTGGAGGAAAATGTAAATATGATGATGGACGCTTACAAAACTAATGTGCAGCAAATGACGAGTCTAGAAGAATCAACCAGAAGCCTGTACGCTAATACGGCAATCTTTGCTGAAGCGTTCAAGACACATACGCAGGAACATAAGAAAGAAACCGAGCAACTGAGAACTTCGATAGAGATGTTAGCTAAGGCTATCGATACGATGAGAACTCAAAGTGGACGCAGACTATAAATTGAATGTAATCGTCTATTTTCACGTCATTTGTAAGATGGATAGTGAAAGCATAAGACTTAAAGAGTCTGTAGCCGAGCATACCAGGGCTGTAAAAGAAAAACTGAGAGCTCTAAAAGGTCTCAGGTTTGAGACTCAGCATATCATGTCCGAAGCTTTGAAGCCTGTAACCGCTCCCCTCAAGGATATTTTGGACAGTCAACGAGGGTTGGCTGTGGAGACAGTCAAGAATGAAGATGATGATTCTACAAGTATTTCTACTTTCCTTCAACACGTTCGCTCAAAAGACAAGGACCGGATTGATACATTGTACGGGGTGAGATATCAGGATGGAAGTTATATGCTTGGAAATAAAGATATTCATTTTATAAATAATCAAATATTGATAGGTGATGAAACGTATGAGTCTACAGACGGTTTGACGGAGCTCATCTTTAAGCGAACGCCTCAGATTTCTGCATACACCAGTGAAGACTTGGAGACGTACGCTAAGATTATGAAAAGTACTTTTCTTCATAGATCTGGTTACACCAGACACGGTCGTTTGAAATCTGGTAAATCGTATAAATACAAGAATATAATACGCCCCTTGCTCAATACACATTCAGGTCTAGGACTGACATGGAAGGAGCATAAGTCTGATAAGGAGGTTGATTACGTTTTCTGGAGAAACCCTAACACATTAGTAAATAGGCTGAGGTTACTAATTGCATCGAGGGGTGCTGGTAATAATAGTCACACTCAAGAGATTGAGGAAATTATCAGGGAGTTGAAAGCATCTAAAGTTATAGCATGACAGCCAAACAGAATATCGCCAGAGAGCTTCACGGGTCGGCGAGGAGGAACTATTTACGACGCAAAATTATCAGCAAAGGTATGAACGATTTATTACAAATTGATTTGATTGAAATGATACCATATGCAAGAGTGAACAAAAATTTCAAATACATTCTGATCGCAATCAACTTTTACTCTAAAATGGCATATGCAAAACCCTTAAAGGATAAGAGCGGAGTTAATGTTGCAAAGGCAATGGAGGATATATTACAAGAAATGGATGTCCCTCCCCGGAATATTCAAAGTGACAACGGGAAAGAATTTTATAACACATTCTTTAAACGGCTAATGTTTAAGTATAATATTAACCACTACAGCACCTATACCAATGTGAAGGCTGCGGCTGTTGAACGTTTAATTCGAACCTTGAAGAATATGATGTACCGAGAGTTTTTAGTCCAAGGCTCATACAAGTGGCTAGATCTTTTACCTAGAATCCTTGTAAAGTACAATGATACTTTTCATTCAACTATCCGCATGAAACCTAATGAAGTGAAAAACAACGATCTTCTTCTGACTGTGTATAATTATAATCAAGAACGAAGAGAGAAGAAGGCTTCAAGGAAGTTTAGTGTTGGTGATTATGTCAGGATATCTAAACATAAAGGACATTTTGAAAAGGGTTATGAATCTAACTGGAGCGTTGAAATCTTCAAAGTATTTCGTGTGAACCGTACCAAGCCTACAACATACATACTAAAGGATAGGAATGGTGAAATCATAAAAGGTGGCTTTTATGGACATGAACTAAAAAAGACTAACTATCCTAATACATATTTAATAGAAAAGGTTATACGTAAACGTGGAAACAAAGTTCTTGTAAAGTGGTATGGTTTTCCAGATACTCAATGGATTGATATAAAGGACTTGGTGTAATATGTGAAGAATTAATAAAGACTAAAGTTTTATGATTGTAAAACCATGAGTATTTTTATTTTAAAAGCATTCATATTTTTCTTTCTTTTTTGAGGGAAAAGTGTTACACAAAAAACCCTCACACATTTGATATCTATTTTACACAATATATACATTATTTAAAAGTTTAGACACTAGCAATCACCGGGTCTAAGGGAATAATGGCCCCACGCTACAGTCTTATAGCTTCCTTCCATCAACTTCCTCTTATCGTCACCCCCCTTCAAAGCCAATTTGTTTGTTTCAATTGTTGTAATTTTGTGGTGTTTACTCCGAAATGTTTTTTGTATCGAATAAATTTTTAGGCTATGGTCTTTTAAACATTCAAAATAATGGTCGAAATCTATTTTATTCATGCCTGCCCTGGTGATGCCCTTAGCTTTCTTAATTGTCTGCCCTCCGTATCTGTATGCGTATAACTTTGCTCTTATACCGACATACTCCTCCATAACTAAGCCGCCCAACTCATCCTTGAACGACCCAATCTTTTTCCTATTGGCTTGCTTAATGCCATATGCATTATCCTTTTCGAAGTTTGAAGTGTCGAAATATTGGGGGTTCTCCCTGATGAAATCATAGATATCAGAACTCGTTTCAAAAATGAATGAGTCTGTATCCATGTAATTAAGCAGCAAGTCTTTTAAATTTGGTTTCATGATATTGTAAAAGAAGTCATACATGATAAATTTTGAAATGTCCAAAATTGCGTGTCCTATGTAGATTGGCTTGTTCATATGCACTTCCTCTCTACCCAGCTCGATTCCTACAAGATTTTCTTCAAAAATTATGGTGCGTAGGTATGTGCCGCGTGCTATCAACTTCTTTGCCTGTTTCCAGCTTCCAACTATTTTGAAATCAGTGTATTTCCTGACATTTTCTATAAATTTTCCATATACGGCGTTATTCATCTTTTTCCAAAGGTTTTGCCCGAATTTTGACTTTTCCTGAATTCTTTTCTCAGTGTTCACGTCGATATATGTCTTCAACCAGTTAGACTGGTCGTAGGATACCACTCTGTGAATATGTCTCACAGTTAGCCCCTGTTCAATACACTGCTGCATCACCCTGTAGTGCAAGACATATTTGCTTTTCTGTTCTAATGTCGCAAGCAGTTTCTTGTATTGGCCATTCGGTGGTATCGCACTCTGTGGACAGAAAGGAAGCTCGTTGTGGGCGTCGTGGATATGGTCGGGGTATTCGATATCAACCTCTAGCACATAGCCAGTCTCAGAGTCTTCTTTGATTTCAGCGAAGTTTATGCTATCAATTTCTTCTCTGGTGAGCCATTTCAGATTCTTGTACGGGAGGGCAGACCCCATAGAAGCTCCATATAAGTTGTTTATGTCCCAATAGGACAGGTGTTTAACAGGAGCATGCTGATCAAAGTTGGACATGTACCTGTGGTTAGCTTTGGTATAGCCCTTCACCACTGTGCACAGTCCGCCTCTAATTCCCGACTCGAAAAATTCCAGCATGCTCTTGTCAGATATTAAGGAAAGTTTCGCCTTTGTTATCTTCAACATAGCGTCAAATGCGAGTCCTGGTAATGTATAAAACCATGCTGGGTCAAGTTTATACATCCCCAGGATGAGATCTCGAAACTTTTCGAAAATATCCGCCAAGAGCAGTATATCTGTTTTCAGGTATAGATCGCTGTATTCTCCGAGATTCTGGATATTAAAGGTATCCCAGACTTTTTCAGCATGCCTGTATTCCTCGTCTGTGATGTGACTGTCAGTAAGAGTGCTGTAGAAGGCATCCTTCGGTGGTAGAGAAGTTTCTTTGAGTATGTCTAGGCTTGAAACATAATCATAGGGGAATATTCCCTTGCTCTTCGCCAGCTTAAAATGCTCCTCAACAGGATATTCTGCCCTTGTTATTTTAAAGTCACTCTCCTCCAGCATGTCAGCCAGGCTGGACAGCTTGTCGTCAAGAAACTTAAAGCTGTCCAGAAACCTGAAGCTGATGTTCCTGTACCGTTTGCTAAACGCTATATACCTTTCACCACTTTGAGCGATGCACGATATGGGCTTATTATCATACGCCAGGCGTCTTATCAAGAAGTGGCTGTCATAATTAGATAGGCAATGAAAAAAGATCGGTATGAAATCAGGGACCTTTCTATTCAAATTACATCTATTATGAGCAGCACCCAGATATTCCCCTGTCACATGATCGTGATCCCTCACACGCAAATCGCTCACAGTGAAAGCAGCAAGGCATATATGACACTCAGAAGCATTGTCAAAATTCTGTTGCTCTTCAAGGGTTAAATCCATGGGTTTAGGATTGGAATACACATCGATGACTTCATCAGCAATTGATTTTAATTGTTTGATAAAGTCATCGATGGCATTTGGACCTCTAAAGAGAAAGAATTTTGACAAGGCCTCGTCATGCCTACATACCACCTTCAAGGCAATAGACATTGCTTCATGCTCTTGAATGGCTCGGGTCCAACTCGAGCTGCTTGAGGGCTCGCAAGAGTGAACCTTCGCCAGAACAGATTCAATGTCTGCGTATATAACAAAAGGTACAGGAACGCTTTTAGAGAATGCTTTAAATTCAAGGTATTCATCCTGTTGGGGCATTTTAAGCAGTTGGCATTTCCCGCATCTTAACCTATGTGCTTCCAGAGCTTTTTCATTGGTGCATCTCTTGAGACATGCCTCACATGTCCATATTCTATGCTGGTACTTAGTAACTTGACTCCTTACTAGTCTGGATAGGTCTTTAATGAGGCAATAGTGCGACTTATCATCCTCTTCAATGTATAGCATGTTTACATGGTGCTGCTTCTTTTCAGCTGTTTAGTATAGGGGAATAATGTTGTCATTCTCCTCTATACCAAACAGTGAAATGGATACTCCATTATTCTGCTTTTCAAAGCATTCAATTTGATGTAAGGGTACCGGAAATTCGATACCTTCATAATTGAATGCTTTGAAAAGCAGTTCAAAGGGATATACTGTGGTTCTATATCCATGACGTTTAACAGGGTATTTAGAAGCAAGCATGCACCATGCGAAGCAGAAGTTGTCTTCATTCTTTATGTTTATAACAGCATACTTATGCCTAATTTTCTGAGGTAGTTCAATGTATGAACCTGCGTGTAAAGGATCGTACTGTGTAAAGCCCATCACCAGGCTGAGTATCTTTGACAAGGACTTTGACGATGCTCCCCCCTCAAATTTAGAAATGTTTTCCAAAATATCCCCCGCAATTGAAGAGAAGATCTGATTGAGGTCGCTTGATGGAAGAATCAGTACAGGCTTAGAATTAAAGCCAGTGGAAAGACACTTCTCTTCATCAGGTTTGTGGATTAAATATTCAAGTTCCATGGAACAATGCATCTTTAATCCACTCCTGCTTTTCTGCAAAACGTTTTCCACTTCTTTAATAATAAGCTCCTTGCACTCATCTAAAAAGACTCTGGGCTCGAGTATTTCTAATGTATTTTCTATTCTACTATTAAAAATACGTCCCTTGAATGCCGATTGTATGGTATTGCACTCCAGACCCTGGCAATTGCTAGCACTAACCTTGGCTTTTTTTATTGTAGGCTGTTCCCTCCCATCCGATGTCGGTCCTCTCTTTCTATTAACTGGTTCTACATCATTGGATGATGATGAGGAGGTTGACGGTGCAGCGGCTTCATCGCTTGCGTCTGAGGAGGTCGATGGTGCAGAGGTTTCATTGCCTGCGACTGAGGAGGTCGATGGTTCACCTTGTATAACTTCCTCCAGAGTGTCGAGCGATGAGGAGGCGGACCGTGCAGTGGTCGAGTCTTCACCAATCTCTGGCGATGCTGATCCCTGTGTTGCCAGGTCCATAGGCTGGCTTCCAGCGTCACCCAGATCATTTCCTGGAATAATAATAATAATAATAATAATAATAATATACAATGTGTAAAAGAACTTCGTAAAATGTTGAAGGATTCTTACCATTCGACTGTTGCTGCACACTAATGTCAGACCCCCATCCCTGCTGATTTTGTATAGGGAAGGCTGATGGTACAGCGCTCGCATGTTGAGCGATACCGCGCCCGAAATAAAGTCCACTTCCTGGAAATAATAATATTAATAATAATAATGATAACAGTATAGAATGTGTAAAAGAAGTTCATAAAATGTTGAAGGGTTCTTACCATTCAGTGGTTGTTGCATGTACGGGGCAGGACCCCACCCCTGCTGATTTGATGCATGGAAAGCTTGTGGTGCAGAGTGTGCGTGAGGAACAAACCCGTCTCCGAAATAAAGACCACTTCCTGGAAATAATAATAACAATATTAATAATAATATAAAATGTGTAAAAGAACTTCATAAAATTTTGAAACATGTTCTTACCTGTCGGTGGTTGCTGCATGTATGGGACAGGGACCCAACCCTGCTGATTTGACTCCATGAAAGCTTGGAAGCCAGACGGTGCCTGTGCAGCGGACAATGGCTGACTCATCCCAAAATAAAGTCCACTTCCTGAAAAAATAATAATAATGATAATATTAATAATAATATATAATGTGTAAAAGAAGTTCATAAAATATTGAAAAACTCTTACCATTCGATGCTTGCTGCATGTAAGGGGCAGAGCCCCACCCCTGCTGATTTGGTACCAGGAAGGTCTGGAAGCCTGGGGGTGGTGGTGCAGCGGTCGCGAAGCCTACTGGTGCAACGGTCGCAAAGCCTGGAGGTGCCGGTGCAACGGTCGCCTGTTGAGCGATGCCGCCCCCGAAATAAAGTCCATTTCCTGGAAAAAATAAATAATAATAATAGTATAGCATGTTTAAGTATAGAGTTCTAAAGAATCTATACGCTATACGTGAAAAATAGATGTTTTGAACACAGGCGTGAAAATACACGGTATTCTAGGATACCGGTAGAGTTATGTGACTGCATATGTGGTGAGAAACTCTCCTTAAATATATCCTTTTCTGCTTATACAATCCAGAACTCTATGCTGTCGTAGGTAGGTCTTTGTATGCTAGAATCGCCCTTGTATACCTGCTATTAAATAATTTTTAGTTACAATTGCTCAAACACAGGTCTGTAAATTCTTACCATTCGAGTGTTGCTGCATGTATGGGCCAGAGCCCCATCCATGATGATTTGGCACCAGGAAGGTTTGGAAGCCTGGAGGTGCCTGTGCAGCGATCGATGGATGACAGACCTCAAAATAAAGTCCGCATCCTGGAAATAATAATAATATAACAATAAAGAATATGAACAAGAAGTTAATATGAATTGTTACATTAATTTTTTTAAACTCTGAAGAATGCTTACCATTTGATTGTTCTGGTGTCTGAATCATGGCTGTATTTGAGGAACGATCCTGCTGGAGCTGGATGTATGCCTCAGCTACGTTAGTAGAACTGAATGCTGAAAACGTAATTAATTTACACGTTAGATTTTTATTTATTTATTTATTTATTTACTTTTTTAAGAAAAGTTATATTATTAAGTTAATTTACTTTATTGCGTATTGCTTATACAGGGAAATGTCGATGTATTTTTAAACACCTGAGAAATTTCTATGACAAAATAAAGCATTTGTATTATTCGACACACTCATGGAAGATATCTCTTTTTTAACGTGATGGAAACAGGCTGGATGTTTTTACTAAATAAAATGCACTAGAGGAATGAAACATTAACTGATGAATGTTCGATCAATGCATGCAAACATGAAGTCCCCGGATCGAATACCGCCGCTTACCCTCGGAAGAATATTTATACAGAACATTCTTTATTCGAATCGTAGGGTAAACAAGTAATTGTATTTTGTCTAGAAAGGAATATAATTCACTCTGTGAAATCCTGTATTTAAATACCTGGAATAATAATTACTCAACAAGATGAACACTTAACTAAATTGTTCACATTTTTTTGAGAATTCGCGCAGTTAGCTATTCAATGTAGAATAAGCTTGCCTAAAATGAAAACTTAACTAAACTCATTAACTGATGAATGTTCGATCAATGCATGCAAACATGAAGTCCCCGGATCGAATACCGCCGCTTACCCTCGGAAGAATATTTATACAGAACATTCTTTATTCGAATCGTAGGGTAAACAAGTAATTGTATTTTGTCTAGAAAGGAATATAATTCACTCTGTGAAACCCTGTATTTAAATATCTGGAATAATAATTTCTCAAGAAGACGAATACTTAACTAAATTATTCACATTTTTTGAGAATTCGCGCAGTTAGCTATTAAATGTAGAATAAGCTTGTCTAAAATGAATACTTAACTAAACTGTTCACATTTCAGAAAAAATTCAACTGTCTAGCTATTAACTTTTAGAATACTCAGCTATTTACAAATAAAGGGCCGTCATTAAAAACAAGAACGCAAATATAAGTTAAATGTACTAAGTAATAAGTTAACTTTTTAATGAAGATGAATTGGTGATACAACTTACCAGACATGATGTTCGATGTAATTTTCACGTTGAAAGAATAAAGCTTGCAGAGTGCTTAGATCGCAGTGTTCTTACGATACTGTGAAAATCATTGGAGAAACTGCTGCTTTTATATAATTCCCCCCACTAAAGCTGAAGTAGTGAGAGATTGTAGAGCACTTAGGAAAACAATTACTGGCATTGTTCGCTAATGAGTTGAAAGCGTCTAAAGATGTCAGCTAATAGAGGTCACCGTTACCATCAGACAGAAGTAGGTTACGGGTTTTTTCATTACATGCCGGGCTCTTGTTCGCTAATGGAGTGAAAGCGTCTAACGGGTCAGCTAATGTGTGTCACCGTTACCTCCAGACGGAAGTATGTCGTTGATCGCTAATGTATGTAAACAGATCCGGAATGTAAACTTAAAAGCCTATTAATGTGTTGAAAGCGTCTAACATGTTCAGCTAATGGACAAGCGATTTCCCCAGATACAAGAAGGCTGCAGTGTTTCATTACATGACAGACTGTTACCGTGAGCAGACTACTTATACTCAAGCTCCAGTCAACAATTCATTAATCAAAAAACTTAATTGCTCGAGGATGCAATGTGCAGACCTTAGTAGTCTTAAAAAAAATGTTTGACGAACATTACCTAATTAATTTGCCGAGGGGCGGCAGGACTCGAGAAAACAATTCCATCAAGTCATGACGCCACAGTAGAACGCATGGGGGAGGGGGTAGAACCTGTTAGCACAGATACTGCCGGCATTAGGTGAGCACACAAAGCGAGAGGGGGCGGGGCCTAACGACACGAGACCTGGCGGCATGTGAGCACACAAAGGGAGGGGGCGGGGCTTGTCGGCGTAGAACAAAGAACTTTATCGCTTGTCGGTATCTCTCTGTGGGCTCAAGTCGCTATTCTATTGCTACTCCTATCTATACCAAACTCACCCCAGGGTCACACCTCCCGGAACATAGACAGAGGGACCCAATCACCGTCAGAAGTTAGCAGCTCATGCAATGGTCCCCCCGCGGGACTGCAGTTGAACAGCGGATATGAACACATTCTCTACATGACGACCCCGGGTGGTGGGGATGACACCATTACCCACTCACCCAGCTGCGCACCCAGTGCGCGGATATCCGTCAGGCTGTGTCCACGGAGGATTAAAATAAAAGGGTAAAAGAAACTAAAATTGTGTGGGCGTTTCGCACGCAAGGTAGGCCGGCGAACAAGGAAAATAGATGTATAAATGAATGGACGTGGGGCGAAATGTGCGTAAAGAGAAGAGAAGTAAGAAACGATGGCGAGGGGCGTCATGTAATGAAGTGCACAGAACGCACGAGAGCCTACCTTGAGTCCCCCGGTCACGAGGACGAACCCACCTCGACCGGACGAGGGTGGAAGGATGATGATGATGATGGTGATGATGAAAGGCTCGGGAACCCCCGGGTACGCCAAACCCGTACTCCATAAGGTGAGCCCCTGGGGGGCCTCCTAGGGGGTTTGGGAGATTAAAGTTTGATTCGAAGAAGGCGTTTAGTTTCCTACTCACCCACACTTCTCGTAGTATTTCACGAATTTTTCTAAGCATAAGTCACCGAAAGTTATGACATTTGAGAATAAAGCTAGATCTATGCTAAGTAATAGCAGGTATGATGTGAATGGAAGACAGTTGATGACTGATTATTTACTAATTTGCGCGCATAATTGTCGCCTTGTTGAACCACCGGTCAGCAAAGTTGATTTTATTAATCAGATTATTCAACATTATCCGCCTCAGATCACCAACCATCTCATTTTAGCCAGACCTAAAGATATAGCTGAGTTAACTGGCTTAGTTTTGGCTTTTGATAACAGTATTTGGGGGAGAGAATTTTATCACAGAGAACGGGGCATCACAAAACTTATTGCGGAATGAGGCACTCAAACGAGCGCCGCGGCCTCGAAAATGAATAAGAAATAGGACCCGACGAGGCTCGGAAGGAGGCAGAGAGACAGAACGGGGTGAGCATCAGATTAACTTGATAAGAGCTGAGCGTGACTCTTACACCAGACCATATAATTACAGGGGGACACCGAAACAGACATAACCAAAGGAATCGCAGAGGTAATAACGACTCCGAAGATGAATATCAGCGCCGAGAGGAAAACCAGCCCAATAGTGTTGGAAATAGTCCAAGTGGGAATAACTGGTATTTTCGCGGAAGGGAAGGTCCTGCCAATCGAGAAGACCACGAGATATTAGTGCCACCTGTACGAAATGGAGTTGCTCAGGTGGGAGAGGTAGACCGGGAAAACTAACCAGCAATCTTTTAGTGGACCTGGAAAAGTTTGCACAAAATTCTAGGGTAGTATACTGCACATGGTTAAGGTCGGTCCGAACTGAACTTTGAACATAACGAAGAACAATTGGTGATGCTCAAAGATTATTCTAATGAAAATGTGAAGGAATCTCCTACAATAGAACTCAAACTCGCAGGTAAATTTGTAAAGTTTACAGTGGATTCCGGCGCCAATGAGCGTCTGCAGTATGAATTTCTTTCAGGACTTATTAAGCAAAAATGTTAAGTTGTCTCCTTCCAACTTAATACGTAAGGTAGCTGTTGGTAAAATGGTGTAGGAATTAGTTTTCAAAGTATGTTGGTATTGGAGATAGGGGAAGAAATATTACAGTACATTTTCTTGGTTATCAACAATTTAATTTGTGATGCCATAATCGGCTGTGATATGCTGTATGACTTGAAGGCAATAATAAATTTTGCAAATAAAAATGTCACGATAAATAAAGACGAAAATAAATCTTCGTACCATTCGCATGCTCTGTTAGGAAGAACAAAGTATTTGAACTCCGGGAGAGTTGGCTATAGAGGAAGAAGAAGAAGAAGAAGAAGAAGAAGAAGAAGGCTGTTTGACGTTGGGCAAGGATTACTGATCTTAAAGATCGCTACAGCTTATATGAATAAGGAAGTAAATACAGCTGGCAGATATGACATGGGGAGAGAAAGAGAAAGAGAGAAAATATTTGACCCACATTCCGGGATGAGAACCGGTCGGTTGAAATAACGACAAAGACAGAAAATGCCTATTCGCTAACAGACAAATAGAGGTGCCGCTTAAAGGAAGTGTTACTCATGAACGCCAATACTTCTAGTAATTTACCGGGAAATACACTGCGTACCAACATACTTTTGTCGTGAAGGATGTGAAACCTTATAATCGCAGATATAGAGAGTTACCGTTAGCCTTACAAGAGAAGGCAAGTGAAGTTATCAAGCAAATGCTAGAACAAGGAACAATTCGGAATTCTCATTCGGATTTCGTGAATCCGTCTGCTGGGTGTCCAAAAAGGGGGGAGGGCTCTGCGTAAGGCTCTGGATGGGCGCATTATCAATAAAAGTACCCTCCGAGATTCTTTAAGAAGTGAATCTATAGAGCAATTAGTGACTAAGACGTATAGAGACCGATACATATTTTCTATAGATTTAACCGCAACGTACTGGCAGATTGAATTGAAAGAAGAAGTGAGAAAATACACATCGTTCGTCTTTGAGGGAGTTCAGTATGATTATTCTCGCGTATTTGGTATGCGTAATTCTGGAAATGGGTTGCTGTGGGCAATCAATGAAATCTTAGGAGATGCCAGGAGAACGTATTCACTTCATTATGTCGATAACCTTCTCATCCTTGATAAGTGTTTCGAGGAAGACATGGAACACGCAAATCACGTTTTAACGAGATTTAGGGAAAACGAAATGACAGTGAACCTCGAGAAATCCCGATTTTGCGCCAAGGTTTTGGAAGAATATTAGGCCAAAGGCCATCTCCAGACCAATTCCATGTTATCAGTACTGCGTCGTGAAGGTTAAGCAATGTAGAAACAAATGCTGCAGTCACTGAGAATGAAATCTGTGCAATGTATTTCGTGATCCAGCGGTTCCGGACTTATATTTACCAAAGAAAGCTAAAATTATTCCAGGACACCTCAGATTATCTCCGCGCCATGTGTCCGGCACCGCCATACCTACGAAACTTAGAAGCACCCTGAAAGGTGAGAAGGAAATGGAATGAAAGGGAAATGATGGAAAGGAAATTGTGGTAAATGAGAAACCGCCCCAGCATTCGCCTACCGACCAGGGAAAACCACGAAAAACCCAAGGTCAGAGTGGGCGGCCGGCGGGAATCGAACCAGGGACCTCCCGAATGCGACCCTCACACTTTACCGCGAAGCCATCTTGCTCGCTCAGATTATTGTTAAGAAATGCTCTTACATGCCGGTGCCACTGTGATGATGCTCCATCCTGTTGTAAAATGAAGTATTCGGCATGTCTTCATAATTGCGAAGAAAGCTAGTTCTCCAGCATATCCAGGTATTGATTGTGTGATCGTACTTTCCGCAAAAAGGAACGGACTATAAACTTTTTCTCGGGAAACGGCACAAAACGCATTGAGCTTTCAAGAGGTTCCCTTAATACTGGACTATGGTATGTGGCCGCTCTGTTCCCCGTACACTCTTGTCCACTTAAATGGAATGTAGCCTCATCACTGAACACTAAACTGAAAGGAAAGTGTCATTTTCCATCTTCACGCCCAGAATGAATTCACTAAACTCCACACGCTGTTGTTTATCACCCTCACAGAGGTTCGCAGCAATTTAATCCTAACGGTTTAAAACGCAAAGGCAACGCAAATCCCGCGCTATAGTCACATGAGGAATGACTATTCTAGGCTGGCACGATGAATAGACTTTTGCGGACAATGTACGAGACTGCTGAATATACTCTACGTGTCGTTTTGGGAGACCTGTGGATTTTCCACTTCATAAACAGTCTTTTAAAACTGCTAGTGCCAACGTCGAATGCTCTCAGTTGTAAGAGTGGAGTGTTGTAATCTCGAGGAAACCTACACTGCACATTTATAACTGATTTGCGCCTGTTGAAACATATAACACAAAATGCTTTTCGTTGCTATGTTGTCATCTCGACTCGAAGCATATTAGGTACTGAATGAGCGAGCAAGCTAGGTGTACCAGGAAGACACCTACCGGGAATCAAGTGAACCGGCAACTTTCTGCTGGCGCCAGGGACCACTCGTAATTTTGATTTGTATTTTAAAATTTTCCGTGAGGCTCTATCTGCATACATGTGGCAGATCGAGTCTTATGAAATCCGATGAGTCTTTTTGAAACATCCTGTATAAGTACAGTAAAGATGTGGACGTAATTAGTATTAACTGCAGCTGTTTGGCGACACAGGCGTTATTTTTCAGCTAAACAAAATGTTGAGTTTAAAGCAAATAATTCTTGCTTGTGTGGACGTCGTGTATTCTACGTGTAGGTTTATTTGAAATTGCTTTAGTGCTTACATAATTGCTCCACACTCCCTAATTGCTTTTATAATACAATTTTGGATTAAATACAATACAATACAATACAATACAATACGATGTGATATTTAGCATTGGGAATCTCTTCCATTGTGCTGGTGTCCAAATATCCTAAGTCCAGGTTACAGGTTACAGTCCAAAATAACTACTGGCAACAAACAATTTAGGCCAGTTCATACGCTATTCATATCTCTAGCTTTTTTGTTCATGGCAAATGATGCGTTGATCCCTTTTTTCAGTGGAGAAATGGACTACAGGCTTTTTGTAAATCAAGTAAGTATATTTATTCATTTGTGCCAAACTACAAAACTAGTTTACGGTATGGAACCAACACTTGTTCTTCACCAAATCATAACTACAGAACAATAATAAATACGACGTATAGTTCTTACAATCTATCAGTATTTATCAATTGGACATGTCCATTTATTTTAGCTTTGTACAAATGTCCCCTTACTGAGTGAATTTGAGATCTCTCTTCAAAAATATTCCTACATATTGTTTATTTATTGATTTTCATCACAATAATTACACGTAAGCGTGGAGCTATAATTCATTGATAAATTCAGATATAAAATAGTCTTCCTTTAAACGAGATACATCTGGTAAACGCGTTATATTGTAAATCCTTTTTATGTACCTTTAACTTTTATACATTTTATGAACCCTTATGTTATACAGTTTAATTTACACCGCCCTTAAAATGGGCTAGGTATATGGAAATGTATGTCATATTTCCATAGGATTTCCTGACTGGGTTGAGACTAGTAATTCCCTTTGTAAGATTGGCAGTACTTCAAATAAGCGTAATGTCGGCCATTTTGATTTCTTGAGAACTATTATTAAATAGTTTCCCCTATCTTTTTATCTGTATCTCGGGTTATGGTGTATGCAAAATAAACTCAGTCGTTTTCTATCCTATTTACTATACTTTCCTGGAATTCTTCTTCTAGTAGGGGTGGGTGACCATATTCCTTTGTTACACAGCTGGTTTCCTTACGGTCGCTCTGTTCTGGGTTGGAAACATGTAGGTCGTTGTCCTTTTTACCTGCATTCACAATTGATATGAAGTTTTCTCTTTCTTCTGCTCTCTGCGTCTGTACGATTTGTACAAAGAATTCTTCATTGTATACGTCTTCTTCTTGAGCCATTCGTTGCATTTTAATCTTACTTTCCCTAAGGAATGGTACCTTAATTTCCTTATTCGCTATCTGTAGCCGTACCTCATCATTTTCAAAATCCATAATGGCAGCATATTCTTGAAGCATATCACATCCGAAAATCACATCACATATTAAATTTGGGACGACTAGGAACATTATTTCTATTTCTTCTTCTCCAATCCGAACGGTTAATAATGCTTGCATGTTTATGGTTTGTGCCTTCTCCCCGATAGCTACACGACAAATTAAATTGCATACCGGTGCAGACATAATTTTTGTTCCTTCCATGATCAGCTGATTATAAAAGCTTTTAGAACATATGGAGGATGTTGACCCTGAATCCAAAGCTACATTTATTTCTTTACCTGCTACTATCACTTTAATATATGGCGAATCGTATATCTCATCTAAATTATCGTCATATTTAATAATCCTGTTGCAGTTATCGACTGTAGGTATATAATTAATTTTGCCTACTATTGCAGACGGGTAACCTGTTTCACAAGCACCTACATCGAGTGAAACAATATTTAGTTTTCCGGAGCGTTATTTTCTGTATACACGGGACTACCATTTCGCATTGCAGTGACTGTAATCTCGTGTTCATTCTCGTAATGTTGGGTGCCACGCCCCCTAGATCTGTTTCCACAACTACGATTATTCATTCCACTTCTTACGAAATTATTGGTACCTTCATTGTCAGAATTTTCTGGTGACCTATAACTTCTACCTGTTCTTGGATTTCCTCTTCCTTGGTATATGCGACCTCCATGTGTATTTTGTCTTCTATTATGTTGCCTTTCAGTCCTAACATAGTTAATGTTCTCTTGTCGTACCCGTGGCCTAGCATTGTTGGCATTTGGCACATAATTTGGATATCTATTTCGTACCTGGTAGTGGTTGTTAGCTCTGTAGTCAGGTGTCATTCGTGAATTATATGGTCTATCATCGCGTCTATTTCGGTGTACATATCTATCTCTATGACTTGGGTTCCTGCTTCTAGAATTGTCGGATTCTTGTTGTTCTAAGGCAGATAGTAGTTCAGTCATTTCCAAAATAGATCTTGGACGTGCTATGAGGAGGTAGTTCTGAATATGCAAGGGATAATGTCGCGTTATTAGTGTGATAAAATCCTCCTCTTGCATGGCTGGGGTAAGGTATCTTACGTAACCTGCTTGTTTTATGAGGTAGTCTGACATAGACAATCCTTCATTGCTCTCGTAATTACCATGACTTAAATTTGCTCTTATACGGTGCTGGACCGTGGAATTCCAAAATTTATTAAGGAATAGTACTCTGAAAGTTTCGAAATTTAACTCGCCGTCCGCCATCATGTTTAGCCATTGCAAAGTTTTGTTGTCAAGGCATTTTCTGACCACGATCATCTTAAGTGATTCCGGAACGCTTTTCAATTGAAAGTATTCAGTTATTTCATTAATGAATTGGACCGGACTGGTGGTAGCACTGAATTTAGGTAAAGGTAATTCGTTAAGTACCATGTGATATCCTGCTAAGTTATTAGATAAATTAGTATGGGATTCTAAATTTGCATGTTGGCTACGAGATAGTGCAGCTGCTATAGGAGAAGCTGAAGCACCTCGTGAACTACTGAAACCAGAGGATATTGTACCCCTTTCAGTTACATTATTTTCATGCATATTTACATGGTTCACAGCATCAGTATTTGTACTATTGTCTACCCTACTTCTACCATTAATGATTAAATTCAATCTATATTCTAGTTTCTCATATTTCTTATTGCTATCCTGCACTACAGATTCAAAGTTTTCCTGCATTATTTTACCTTCCTTTTGAATTTCTGTAATTTCCCCCCTTATGTCTATTTGAATTTGCACTAAGTCTGCATTTGTATGGTCTATAATTTCCCTTAGTTCAGTTGTCTGACTATCCAACTTAGTACTCATTTCTTGACTATTTATGCTAATCTGACTAGCAATTTTACCTTCAAGCCTTTTACACTGGTTATTAATCTGTTCTTCCATTTCAGCATGCATTGCTCTACTAGTATCGTTTAATTTCCTTTCTATTCTCTTAATTTCAGGCCTGTTTTCCTTTAAGTTATTTGCAATCTGTCTACCTATTTCTTGGCTTTGCTGATCTAGCTTTTTATCTAGTGCTATATTACTTTGCCCCAGTATCTCAAATTTTCTCTCAATTTCCTTGATATTTTGATCTAATTTATTGTCCATGTCAGTTTTAAGGTCTGATATAGCCCTAAGAATTGTCATCAGATTAAGCTGATCGTTACTACCTAACTCGGGTATTTCCCTTTGAGTTGTATTGTCTTTCTGAGGGACTGCATTATCATGTAAGCCTGTATGTTTGTTGTTCATTCTCGTTTCTGTTGCGTGACCCTGTTCTGTACTTAACGGTATTTCTGCCCTTACACACTGTTGAACTTGCATATTATCTGTTTCTGTTACTCTATTTTGAATGTTATCATTAAAATTAGTTACATCGGATATATCTCTATCCAACGAAATTAAAATGCTTTCATTTGAATTTTCCCCTTCCATTTCTTTAGCGTGTATATTTATTTGGATATTACTACTTGACTTTCTCCTATTAATCCTACCACTTCTAAGTATCATTTGCAATTGCATTAAATTATAACATGCACAATACACATTTATAAAGAAATTTTATCAGCATTAATGTATAAAGTTTTTGTCTGACCTTTTTACTGTGATCTTACGGTGACCAAACGTAGAGCTGAGGTGTAGTCTTGCTGTTCGCAGTTCGTGCCCCTCTCTCATGAATAAAGTACTTGTAGACCTTAGATGCTGTGGATGTGTTGGTTGTTTCTTGACGTTCTGCGTTGTTTGATGTCCTGTTGGCAGTCTGAAGATTTTCTTGTACCCGTAGTTTTTTTTCTTACTTTGCACCTTGATGGTTTCTCTGCTGGGCTCTTCGTTGGGTTTCTCTGCTGGGCTCTGCGATGTGTTTCTCTGCTGGGCTCTTCGCTGTGTTTCTCTTCTGGGTTCTTCGATGGATCGTCGTTGTTCCTTCCCTACGTTCGCGTAGCTTTTATTTTTTTACAAGTCATACGATGTTGGCCTCCAAACTTGCTACATTTGTCTTCAACATTCGGGCTCCACACATGCTACGTAGGGCCGTTCCGGCGTCAAACTTGCTACTTTAGCCCCACGTTGGGCGCCAAACTTGCGGTATACTCGTGGAGGGGGAGCGTAACTCGCAGTATGTCCGATATATTAATATATGAATTAATATATGAACTATGGGAATGTTGTTAAATATCTGATGTTTTAGTTGTTACTCTTATTGTTTATTTTTATTTCTTGCCACGGCTGCTGTTATTTAGGTTTTTGGTAAAGCATGTATAACTTTGCAGGGTGTGATACGGGAAGGAAGGTAATAAGTAACAACTCTAACAATAGATTAAGTTATTGAAGAACACTATGCTTTAATGGCACACGCATTGACTGTCTTATTAATAATCTACACAGTTCTTAAGTTAGTTGGAGCTGTAGAACGGTCGAGCCCTACCCTGTTCGTATGCCAAACTTGCGGTCGCTGAGCAATCAAGTATTTTATACCTGCTCTAGAAATAATTGTAGTATTTATCACACGTTCCTATAGACCTTTAAATCGATAACCTTTCACCGTTCCTACTACATTATAAGAAGTAAATAATATCGCCTGCTTCTGAGAGCTTACATGTATCTTATTCACATCGCAGCACTTTATACTCAACCGCTCTGGCTGATGGAGACGTTAGAACTAACCTTTCTTCCCTTGAAGATTTTAAACATACTCTTCCTTAAAATTTCATTGTCTGTCTTCGTTCAGCTTGGAACCTTCCCGAAGACTTACCCGGCTATTGTTCTACGTTTGCAAGCATGTGGCCTCTCTACAAACATATGTTATTTTCGCTTGTCGCCTTTTTCTGTTTCACAAAGGCTCAAGGTCTGGCTTTTATGACCTTCCCGTAAAGTCCTTTTTGCCTGGGCCCTAATTTTAACACAAAGATATGTTTGTCGGCTTTTAACAAGAATTCCACAGCTCCAGCTACACTTGCACATACATAAAACTTATGCCTTAACTCCTATTTATACAACAAGTATTTTTCTTATTAATACAATTTCACATTATAATTCACATTATTATATATATGGCATATATAACCATAGTTACTGTCTCAAATGATGTTGCAAATCAGTTAAGGAAAGAAAATTTTGTCTACTTATTCCCCTCAATTTAAAACATTGGGATCTGCTACCAAAGTCCTTACGCTACCGGGAAAAAAGATCAATGGTGAAATAGTTACCTATTAAGTACCTTTTGTGGTTTCTAGACCAAATATAATTAGTACATTTCACATTTTATACTGTGCCATATAAATGCTAATCTTCATGCTGCCATATATAACGTGCTTTCCCACTGGCTAATACTTTTGGCATCTCATGAAAAGAAATTCTTTTCTCTGGCAAAACTTCTCTTCTGACCTATATCACTCGCCCCACTCACTATTTATCCTAACATCTGTGCTCTTCGGCAATTGCTTAGCCTACCCCTTGTGTTGGGCTTTCCCCAGCTACCTGTATGATCCGGCTACTGATCAGCTTTCTCTGTTCGCCAGCGTTTCTACAAATTTTACCCTTTACAATATTCAGCCCTGCCTGCATATGTCGCAGGTTTTTGCTAAAATCCGCCATTTCGCGAAGATCCTAGGCGGATCATGTAACTTCATTCTATGCAGCGTCTGCATTGACCTCTAAAAGCCAGCAGATAGCAGAATGTTGGATTAGATTAGGTTTGGTTAATTTAGTTAGGTTAGACTCACATTATATGCTTAGCAAGCTCCGTTATTTCATGAAGAACCGCGACAGAACGTGCACTTTTCGCATTTTTTCAGCAGTCGCTGGCTTTTCATGATCTGCCTAGGATCTTCGCGAAATTATGGGTTTCTAAAAAACCCTGCCACACATACATAATACTCTTATATTACGCTTATTTACCTTCGTATCTGTTTTCTCATATTCTATTTTCTAACTAGTTTCTCGTTTAGTTTGTCATTATTTGCTACTTTGACATGCTTCTTCCTAAAGTTATTTTTATTTCCTCTAATATTTTTCTTATATATAATTTATTTGTATTTAATGTGAGGTAGATGTTACTCATACATTTAAACCTCCATTTCAAACAGTTCTTAAATTTGTGTGTGGCCTATAACTACAGAAATGAAATAAACGTCTTTACAGCAAAATAATTATTCAAATCACCGGTTTGGTTTGCGAGGTTAAGAACGCGGACGCGCACGCGCACACACTAATTTCCTCCCTATGCCCTGACCGCTAGCTATGCACTGCTTTCGTTGGGCCTGAGCTAGATCATTTACACGGGGAATTTTCGCAGAAGGTTTCTCTCTGATGAAAGACAGAGAAAACCAAAAACCGATGTATGGCTTAACGACAAGGAAGCCTTAAGAAAGAATAACAATAGGCGATTCTTAGAAATACTGAAAGCAGCTGTTAGGGCATAATTACAAGGTAAAGCAGATAAAACTAATTCTAGGAAACGATCGATACTGTTTCATGAAAGCCTAAACGTTAAACAGAAAAGCAATTTATAGTTGTATGAGGCTATTAATCTTTGACTTAGTTTCAAACAACAGATATTCCTGATTTTTAGCTTCACTATACAGCGGTAGGTTCGAAATTTCAATCCTTTCACAATTTATAATCGTTTTTTTAAGGCAATGTGTCCATGAAATTTGGCAAAAAATAAACATTTTCATTTTGTTTTGTATTTTTATCATATTTATATCTTGTAATTTCATGCCACACTTTGGGGTTTTTATATAAACAATTTTAAAACCTCAAAGAGATATTTAGTTGATCTTGTACCATTTAGGTAAAGCACCATTTTGAACTTTAAAGTTCATTTCTGCTCAGTTGCCCTTTATTAGCATTTTTCATTATTCAAAATGCTCTTTGGATCAGTTTATAACTGATAATTTAAAACTTTCTGGAGAGCTTCAAGAATTGTGGATTTAAAAAATTCTGCGTACTAGTTTACAATATTAAATAGTCGAGCTGAAATTAATTATTTTCCATAATTCACACTGAAAAAATTGAAAAATTAAATAATGTCATGTACACGCAAAACCGTTATATAATCGTTTAACTAATCAGAAGTAATAAATACCTCTACAAGAATTTCTTTGTGTTTGTATATTACTCTACGCTCAAATTAAAAATTTGGGAGCTATACGATAAGCCGTAGGATCCAAGAAACATTTCATATTACATATAGAAAAGTGATTAATTATGAACAGAAAATTATCTTAACAACAGTTTGACATAGTTTGTTCAAATGTTGTGTTCACTATATGTTTTATGTAATGTGTATATAGTATAAAAGCCAAAGAAATCAGAAGAAAACTCTGGATTTTTTTATTTTCATAGATGCTTTGTCTTAACGTCCTTTTACCAGGCAGGTTATATCGGACGGTGAATAAAGTTATGAAATAAATGAGTTTAACCGCCAATTATGAGTTTCTTTATGGCAAAAGATTACAGTAAAATAACAATTATTATTAATTACATTTCAAATATGCAATTTCTACCAGTTTATGAAACCCATCTCTATATCCTATGTTTAGGGACATGCACTTACTTTTGGCAACCCTGACGAGAGCATCTACTAACAGAGCCATGCAAATGTAGTATAGTTTAAATAAGAGCAGTGAAGTGTTTGCTGAGGCTGATGCAAATGTTTTAAATACCAACGGGAAAACCTGTCTTCCAAGTTTTGTGCAACTGAACTGGTTAGAAGTTTGAGGAGAATACACATGGGGTCAGTATGGTAAATAGGTGAAATAAATGACAAAAACATATGGAAAAGTCTCAAAAGAAGACTAGAGAATCCATTTTGTGGTTTGGATTAAGGCTGGGTACATATTTTGACAGAATCCGCATAATGGGAGAACCAACGAATAATTAATCTCAAAGAAAAATTCTTAAGTCCTACTAGAAGAAGATTGGCATTTTGAAATCTACTTGCTGATCAGAGGAACTGGCAAAATATGGAAAATTCCCTAGCTAAAGTCGTGAAGCCAGATTAAATTTGTTCAGTTAGTGAGAGGAAATTTATCGTTATTTTTTCTTTCTTTTTCTTTTGTTTATTTCTGTCAACTTTAATTTGCATCCTAATGTCCATTTACACTCAGTCAATTTAAAACTCGCCGGCGTCTGAGAGACGGAGCTCGAATCGGGTACTTGCGTGAGCGCTCTGGACAGCCAGGCTTGGTTCACAAGACTGGGTATATTATTGTAGTAGTTATGATGGGAAACTCAACTACAATCACAAAAGTGTTCCGAGAAAATAATTAATACACGAGATTTCAAACAGAGAGATGTTTCAAAGTGTTTCAACACTGAATACACTTTATTGAGTTGTGGTTCTAAAGTGGAATAGGACTAAGCTCGTTACAATGCAACGGTTGCTGCAGTACTCTTAGCTCAGTATTAGAGAGTTAGCTTAATGTTACTGGGGTTGCAAATTCAATTGCCAGTGGAGCTACTCGACTTCTTTCCCCTTTTATTTTAAATACACGAGTAAAATATAACCGGCTTTCTTATTTTATATGCCAGGTGAGTCAGCTGCACCTATTTATTTTTTAATTTATGCAATGTGCTAAGCGCCATATGTGACTTACGCATTTCTTTAATGCCTTATAAGGCTGATTTGCATAACAATTTATAGAGGAGGGATACATAACTCAGTGCATAAGTGTTTACGGGACAAAATGCAACCGTTATGTATGCCGATGCAAAAAAACATCCCACCCTGACACTCGGAGCTAGAGTAGCACTTTTAGCCAATTTTACAAACTTTTATTCTGTAGCATACATCCATGCACCCCTTTGAAAACGCCCCTGAAGGAACAACCTATCACATGCATCGGTTGACAAAACCATTTGAAAACAAAATGGCAGATCTACGCAGTGCGACCAATTGGATTTAATCTGTTAGTCAATGTGCAGCCTTGTCAAAAAATGCTAAGTATTAGGTAGATAATTGCTCTTAATTCACAATCTATGGCGTATTTCAGATCATACAGTAATTGTAATGACTGATGCAGTTTACTTGTTTGAATTAAAACTGCCAAACCGAGCTCAAAACACTGTATGACGCTGCAAAAAACCGTGTAAAGTTTCGAGGTGGGGTCTAGTTCTGCGATTGCTAATTCGTATAGGAAGTTCAGCTCGGCATTGGCCGAATAGTATTATCATGGTTGCTGTAACACTATGCCACCTTAATTCGGGCTGAAATCCTTCGGCTTAAGTTCAATTTTTTATTACCTTTTGTTTTATCTCATTGGGCCTATAATTTGATATTATGATGTAAATAACTTTTTGATAACATTATAAGTGTGTACAAAATAGAATAATCGTCATATTTTCCACCGCAAAGAAGAAGAACCGCAAAGCTCAAATCATCTACGGGCAATCATACGTGAAGAATGCAGGCAGATTACACCGCGCATGTTACAGCATGCAAGAAGGCCTCTCCGGCAACGTACACAAATGTGCATTTACTTCTTGATGAAATCCATGCTCTTTAACAATTTATTATTCTGCTTACCCGTGTACTTAGCACATTTACAAGTCCTTTGTGAATAGAAGAAGTGAAACATAGGGTTTAAACATGAAACAAAAGGTGTTAGATTTAATATCGTCAATATGTGTCCAAAAGAATGAAAGCTAACTAAGTAACCCGATTTAAAACACCAGATACGCTAGAGATTATTAGGGTAAACATGATCACAATTATCTGATAAATTTTTAGCATCTAAATAGCACATTTTATTATTAATGCAGAAATTATTTGTTTCACCCCAAAACAGGACTATGTTGTTTTATAACCAGTTTTCAGAACATACGGTAAAAGTTTGACTTCTTAATATGAAAATTGTTGTATCCAACACCATGGACAAATGTAATAAAATGACTTTTAAGAATCGGTTATCTGTAGGCATTTAAATGTGACGCAATTAAGGGTACTTTCAGGTGTGGCGTGAGGGAAAAGTTTGCCCAGCATATACATTTTTGATTAAAAATTATTACACCATAAAATATACGAAAATGAAATATTTTATACTGGCTGAAACTTAACTCATGTAGCCCTCAGAGAGACCACGATGTTAATTTTTTTTCAATCAGCTCTTCTAGAGTAAAGGTTTCCAAAAACATGGAGGTATTTTCGTGCATTTATTTAAACGAAATGGACGAAAACCCTCACAAGTTTGTTATGCAGAATATTTGATACCTATTGCGATAGTTTGTTGCGGTTAATTCCAACTAGGGCCATAGAGGTTGAGGAAAATGTAAAAAAGAGCGAAAAAAGGGGAGTGATTTCAAACGTTGACGATTTATTAAAATGAAATGGAAATGATTTAAAATTTTAATGTTAGTATCGACATATATTTCTATACTGAAACTTTTACTAAGTCCGCTATGATGTGCATTTCACTGTAACTTTATATCACACTATACTTGAGTATGTGAAAGTTCTCTTCTACAGTTAACTTCCAATGCATCAATAATACATCTGAATTCGTTAACCGCTTAACGGTAATGCCAGAGTACGAAAACTATTGTAATGCTCTGCAATTTGGTATTTTTCGCGTTGATTAACCATTAAGCTACTCAGTCACTAGTGAGGATTAACCCTGATATATACAGGATGTCAAAGAGTTCCATTATACTCTTCCAGAGATGTCGTAAAAACCATCTATTTTATGTGATCAAACTTTGGCAGATGCTCTAATTTTCCATTAGGTGGCTTATGTATGGAGTTATCAGTGTTAATTTATAACGCTTCAGGGAATGATAGCGGCGGTAAAAGAGCATCTGTTTTTCTGCATGTGACCAAATATTCTCATACTTGTCATTTAGACTCTGTGTACATCAGTGTTGTTACGGACTGGTTTTCGGACTCCCTTTACTTAAAAGCTTGCGGGAAGTGAACAAACGTTGTTTAGAAATGTTATTCAAACTGTCTTCCATTTAACCGAATGCACATTTGATTACTGTGTATTACTGACTGATATTATAAGCATGCCAGGTGTTTGCTGAAGAGGAAAATATTCCATAACAAGGTGTATTTCAAATTTGAGTGTTGTTACATCCGCATCCAAAGTTGATGGAAACCTACCGAGCAAGGGCCAGGGTGTCGAGAACCCAACAATTATTATGCGTTTTCTTACTACCACTGAGGTGTCTTAACAGTAGTGATTGTGATGACAATACCAAAGCAAGATTTCGTATCCAATCTACATTATGCACACAATTATTTTCCTGCTGGCAAGTCCGGAGAAGCAGACTGGCATGTTGGGATCTACTGGCTGATCAGAGGAATTGGCAAAACATGGACAATTTTGTGGTTTAGTGCACGAAGCCAAGCTAAATTTGTTGAGTTAGTCAGGGGCAATTTATGTCTTTTTTCTTTCTCTTTCCTATGTATTTGGTTCCTTTTGTCACCTTTAACTTGTATCTTAAATGTGCATGTACGGTCAATGACCCTTGCACTAAGTGTATGTCTAGTAACTTCAATAATTTGACACTAATAAAGATACCTTATTTAATCTAATCTATCTAGTTATTTTCATGTACAGAAGAAACAAACATTGGCTTGTTGCTCATTACTCAATTAAATGAATTTCAAGATTATAACGTTATTATGTAACTAACTCATTACTTTCCGTAACAGCAGAGCGGGTCAACGCCTACCTCACGGTCGCTATGTCGTTCGCCACCGTTTACACAGGTCGTCATGGGCAGAATGAAAGTTCGTATGTGATCAATAGGAATAGAAATTCTTAAGCAGTTGGCTTCAACTTATCTACTCTCAAACCATTATGTCAGTACAAAGAATGTAAACAACACCGGGCACGAGTCACTGACGGGCAGGTAATCAGTCTGGTGAGTGTTGCCGCAAACGCCAACAGCCTGTACGAGGGATGGGGTGGTTTGTAACCTGCCTCACTGCGTGAAGTTCAATGACAGTTCAACTTAATTTCCTATCATCATGGCTTTAATGCTTAGAAATTCCTACGTCTGGTGATCAACATGTCGCCTCCTCCGCTGGTATGAGAGACTTTTGCATCGGTTGTCCCCAGCACTTCACGAGGCTGAGTGCACCCTGTAGCAGAGCGCCCAGTAGGAGAAAAATTTGCATGCTGGACCAGAAATCGAACCCAAGTTCGCCTGCAACGTTACAGCAAATATGAAGTTGTTTTTCAATTTAGGTAATACTCAAGAAGTTTAACATTGCTTTTAACTATGGAATATAAATGTTAAATTTAGTAATGTGCTGTTGCAAGGAGCATATCGCTTTAATGGTTTAAAGATTGCTCTTGTGGCTGCCACTATCGGTTTTGTAATAGGACAGACGGTATCAAAAGACTGTCTCGGGGATGGAAGGTAATAAACTTAGGTTTCCTTGTGACACGATCTTATATAAATAACAGATCGATAGAAGTCAATTTGGACACTAACAAATCACAGGCGGTAACTTCAATGAGCCAACTAAAGTATTCTTTCTGAAACCAGGATGAGAACCAGTGCCAAGAGAGCACAGAAGTAATTTAACGAATTATACAGGTTGAATCAACCATCCCCAGTTATGGTATCTACGCAAGCAGCAAATTACCGTCTCGCCCTCTGTGCCAAACATAAGTTTCTGTACAGCTAATCTTGTAACTTGTATATTCCTTCTTGTGCCTAACAAATATTAAAACAAATATCTGATTGTTACATTCGCATGACTTTCATATCCATTATCGTTTACTTTTACGCAGCGTCTACGAACCATTATTGCAAGCTTACTTTTCTACATCATGTTAATCGAGGTAAACTTTTTCAAAAATAGTTTCATTACACATTTCGTTGTAGATACATACAAGAGTGATACGGGAGAGCGAAGCGATAGTCAAATGTTCAAATGGCAGTTGCTATGTCCTGGCCTCCAAATTCCATACTCTTTCCATGGCATCGCGAGAAACAAGGGAATAATGGCAGCAGTTGAAAAATATTATTGAAAAACTCTAACAAATAACGACGGATATCGCGGAAATGGCTGATGCCACAGAAACAGTTATTTGAACTTAATTGTGATTTTAAATATATCCACATATTTTGTGAAATAAGCTTGTGTGTATTCTTATAATTTGCCAGTCACGCAAATTATATAAAATTCCTTCCGATTGAAGAGAACTTCACAGGCTGTTCCCAGAAATTTCAAGATATAATACATTTGATTTGACATGTAAATACCTTAAATATAGGGCACTTTAATCAAAACACATAGAGCCAGTTTGGAGAAAATAAAAAAATAATGCGTGCGCGCACACACATATTTTTCAAATTGCTTCTTATGGATCCAGAGTCCCTCAAAAGATGTATTTCCGGTGAAATCTCGACATGTAATTTGAGTGGATTACTATACTCCCTCTGCTTACTTTAGGGAAACAGTGGAGAAAGTAAAATGCTTTTGCTTTTTAAGCGACTCAAAGCATGTGTTTCTGCTGAAATTTTCGCATCGGATTTTTGGATGGAATATAATACTTCCTTTGCCTAGAAGGAACGTGGTAAAGAAAGTAACAATTAATACAACTTAATAAATGTTCACCCGTGTAAAGAAGCTCTGGAAACAATATGACGTTTAGTTTGGATTAGATCTGAACATGGAAAGGTAGAGAATATCTTATTGTAGAGAAGTTTAGTAATGACTCCTTCTAATCAAGTGACTTATGACCAAAAAATGCTGATGTGAATAATAATATATGGTTCAAAACTAATTTAGTGTGATTTTATTTTAATTTTTCTGTTTATTGAGTTTTATTCCTTATAATTAAAGAACCATTAAAGGACCAAAGACTTCTAGGGTCTTGTTATTACTGTGGATCTTGTGGAGCAGTTTGTGGGAGCTTTGGACAAACATTAACCTAGCTCTTAATACATGTGTGATAAAGTTTCCTTCGCACAGTTGTGAGGAAGTCAAGTGTGAAATTTTAGAAAGCTCTCAGAGAAATTGTAGACAATTATTTTTAATCACATATGCCAGACCCTGAAGGTAAATGCTTGGGATGGCTTCAAATCATTGAAAACAGTTTCCTGTGTAACTATACAGGTTTCAACTAGGTACAAAGAAATGGTTGAAACAATGTTCGAAGACTTCAGAATCCCAGGCTGCAAAATGAGTGTTCAAGTTCATATTGTGCATTCTCATTTAGATGATTTTCCAAGAGAAATTACTTGCCATTAATGAGAAAGCCGAGAAACGTTTCAGCAGGGCAACAATAGAAAATAGATACCAGGGAAGATGGAGTCAGAGTGTGACGGCTGATTATTGTTGAATACTCTTCAGAGACCATCTGAAGAAGGTTAAGAGATCAGAAATTCCAAGCAAAGTGAAATACATATGTGGTCAAGATAAGTTACATTAGAGCAAATATTCATTTACTAGGTTCAGAAATTAATATTAGTTTAATCGAAAGCTCCGATTTACTTGTACTTAACAAATATAAACCCGATTTACCCATCTGGAGGAATTGTTTTGTGTACTTTTTTGTGATTTGCTAATAGTTCTGACGCGATATGGACATTTGCATATCAGCTTCGATTTCAACATAAAATGTGACAAAACTTGACTGTCAGTTTAAAAATAGCATTATTCGCTTGTGTCCTCTAAAACGTTAAAATTTTCTACCTGTCTCACATTGAATTTATTCATTGTTTTCTATGCTTCAGAAGTAGTTTCTGAAACATGCAAGATTCCTTACTTCTAGTGGGTACTATCTGGGAACAATAAGTTTATTTAGGTTTGTTTAGATTTGGTTAAATTGGTAGATTCGCCTTTCAGAGAAGTATGAGAATGTGAGGTGGATGCGTGGATATTATTATTGTTTTGGCAGGAGTCCGGACTGCAACGGCCGGTGCGCGAGTCGTGTGGTGGCCGCACTGTGGAAGAAAATTACTATTTAACATTGATCTGTGTATCTAGAATATCGGCCCGGAATTTTCTGTTTTATGTTTTTCTTTACACTAGGCGTTACTATTCAGATACACATCTTTTCACCAGAAATACATATTTTGAGGCATCCTGAATCCAAAAAGTCATTTTTAAAACATAGTGAGCGCGCGCGTGTGTCTGTAAACAGCATAATGCAAAAACGAAATGTCCGGTAGATACCAAGCTTGGTATCTGGGTTCAGCTTCTTCCAAACATGCCACATGAAGATTTTCAAGAAAGTCCTCCCATTCGAAACTACCCTTTACATTGAAGATTTTTTGAAATTTTAAATTTTCTGAAAAATGGCTCCGACAAATTTTATTAAAATACATATTGTGACGCAGCACTTAAAGTCCAAGGTTATAGGGAGGTCAGCCCCGAACGTTCCGAGTAAACAAGACAACCGCCGCTTGCCAGCGTAAACACCGGGCGCACTATTGGGAGATGACTAGAACTTTCTGGAAGCTTTATCTCCCCCTCCTCCATAAAGTGTGTCGAAATATCTCTAGAACGTTCCAGAACCTTCTGTGGAAGATTCCACTGCCTATAAGCGAGCGCTCTCGCGGGCAGTCAGTCAGTGCGAGGTAAGGTCTGGCGACAGTAGAATGAGTCGTGTTGGTCAGTCAGTTGCGAATCGAGTGCGAGAGAGTTGTTGAGCCAGTGTGCGGGCGAGTTAGCGGCTGCGATTTTGGTGCGACATCAAGAGCAATTCTCCGAGCGAGTTGGTGACGACAGTTGTGACGTGCAGCGTGTGCTACTGCGAGGCGACAGGTTGTGGAGATCTGGTGTTCGAGTAAAGTGAACCGCCCGGTGTGACGAGACTACGTCACGAAGGAAGTGAAGTGGCAGACTTGAACTAGTTCACTTTAGTAAAGTGACATTAGTGAGGTGAACTCCCAGTGAAGGTAAACAGCATAAAAACGAAACAATGACAGATATAATTGAAACAGTGACAGTGAGAACTGAGAAAAGGGACAGTTTGAAAGCCGGACAAAGCTACATTGATGTCAGGATTGGGATTTAAAAAATCCAGATGGGGGAAATGCTTAAACAATTATTGGCCAAGATGGAGATAAAAATGGAATCCGGAATGTACAAGATGAGAAGAGAAATGAAGACTGGACTGGAGAAAATGAGATCCGAACTCGGCCTTATCTTTGACACTGTAAAATCTGAGATAAAGGCAACGGTGAAAGGTCTGAAGGGCGACATTGTAAAGGAGTTAAAAGATACTCAATCTGACATGAAAGATGACATCAATGGGGTGGAGCAGAGTCTAGATCAGCAGATGACGGAGAGTGCTGCAGCCCTAGGCCCAGTCACGGTGCAACCTGCAGTTGGTTGGGACGAGGAGACCTTGAGGAGGGAGCAGCTGGAGGATCGAGACATATGACCGATCCTAAGGGATAAAGAATCTGGTGTGCGCCCCCCGTGGGCGGATGTTTCTCCCAGAGGCCTGAATTGTTGGGCACGGTGAGACTCTCTGGCGATCAGGAGTGGTGTACCGAAGAAAGTGTGGGAGTTCGCAGCCAGAAGGATTAGGATGGAACAGCTGGTGCTCCCGAAAATAAAATGTGAGAGAAGCCCACGAGGAAGCCCATGCCAGAATTACCGGTAGGCTTCTAGATGCGAACTAGACTCGAAGAAGCTCCGTTGCCGATACAATTGGTTGTATCTTCGAAGCGACATGGAAAGGTGGTGCCCGCCATGCGATATCTATGCCACAGGTCCTAGGCTCCCTTCCGCATTCGGTGACGGCCCCGAGGGGGTACCGATGGTAATTTATTGTGATCGCCCTGCTACAGATCGTGGAGCTTTTCGGGACGACCCGTCCTTGGGGAGGGAGTTGTGTGACGCAGCTTTTATGGCCCAAGGTTATCGGGAGGTCGGCACCGAGCGGTCCGAGTAAGCAAGATAACCGCCGCTTGCCAGTGTAAACACCGGGCGCACTATCGGGAGATAACTAGAACTTTTTGGAAGCTTTATCTCCCCCCCGCCCCCAGAAAGTGTGTCGAAATAGTTCTAGAACGTTCGAGAATATTCTGTGAAAGATTCCACTGCTTATATAAGCGAGCGCTCTCTGGGCAGTCAGTCAGTGCGAGGTGTGGTATGTCGACAGTAGAGTGAGTCGCGTCGATCAGTCAGTTGTAAGTCGAGCGCGAGGGAGTTGTTGAGTCAGTGTGCGAGCGAGTTAGCGGCTGAATTTTTGGTGTGGCATCAAGAGCGATTCTCCGAGCGAGCTGGTGATATTAGTGAAGTGAACTCCCACTGAAGGTGAAAAGTATAAAAACGAAATAGTGACAAATAAAAACGAAACTGTGACAGTGAGAACTGAGAAAAGGGAAAGTTGAAAAACTGAACAAAGACACAATATGTTTAAGATGTTTACATGACAAATAAAATTTATAGCCTGAATTTTCTGGGATAAGAATTTTGTGTTCTCTCCATTCGGAAACAATTTTGCATAATTTTGTATAACTGGTAAACGTTAAGAGTTACGCAGAAACGTACTGGAGAATAAATATAGATCTGTTTAAAATACGCAATTTATTTA
The DNA here is from genome assembly GCA_030765065.1 of Deroplatys truncata. Lineage (NCBI taxonomy): Eukaryota > Metazoa > Arthropoda > Insecta > Mantodea > Mantidae > Deroplatys > Deroplatys truncata. The sequence goes on from CM060990.1 coordinate 172,838,671, forward strand.
AAGTAATTTTTTCGTAACATCAGCCATTTCCGAGATATTCGTTATTATATGCTGTAATTTTTCAATCCTGTTGTCCGTTTTAAAAAGTGCCGTTGCAGTCCAGTTGCTTCTCGATATAGGGTATGGAACTTCAGGGAATTTCAAGACAAACATAATGAACAGTTTTTTAATCTACTTGACTATCCCGTCTCCTGTATCCTCTTGTGCCTATAACGAAATGTGTAATGAAACCATTTGTGCAAGCATTTGTCTCGATTAATATAACGTAGACAAAAATAAAACTTTTGTAACAATAGATTGCAGGTGTATAAAATTAAACGACAGTGGTTGGAACAAAGCATGTGAATGTAACACATCGGTCCTTTTTTATTTGTGTTATGTTACATGAAACAAGCCTTTAAAAATAAAACTTCATTTTCTGACTCAATTTGTGCCGATTTTGATATATAATCGGCAGTGATCGACATGCAATTTGTATATATTAGCTTAGTTTTAAAATTGTGGATCTACTGAGGAAAAATAAGTGTGTTAAGCCGATACAGGAATGATGTGTAGACCTATATTAACAAAACATCAGAACCAGTATTGATCTAAACACTTAACTTCTATTTGAGTTAAGATTGTAAGTGCTGCTTATTATATAAGTGTTTAATTACAGGAAAATATTGGCGTCGTGTTATACGTTGTAAGTGTATCCCTTCTGTTCAAAAATATGTATGCAAACATGATATCTAATCCCTTATTATTAATCCTTGAAATGAATCCCTTTCTCCATAAGATAGTCATGCTATGTGCTATAGAGTAGCAAATAAAAGCATCAATTTTTCATGTATTTATAGTTAGTGAAAATGCGAATTAACAAAAAAATATGAAATGAAGGAAAAAAGAAAGATAGAAAATTAATAAGGAAAGAAATGGAAGAAGGGTGGAACAGATAAAACGTGTACTACATTATCAGCAGGTACGGGCTTTCGAACGCCAACACCAGGTAATGTCAGGTAGCTGCTTTATCGACGCGTGCGGGTCTACGAATGCTGTCATGCTGGGTCAAAGCAGCTCTCGATGCCTTTCGTCGTCTTCTTCTTTCTTTCTGGTTAGGTATGGTGCTGTAAAATTAATGATGGGACGATACCACTATTTCTCGATACTCGATTCTCCATACCGAAGCTGATTTTTGAATTCTGGATACTCGCTTTATAAAAATGTAATGGCGGTCGTTTGTTCACTGAATTATGTTCTTATCAATAGTTTTCTGTGTATAAACGCATGTAACCAATTTTGTATTGTATGCCCAATCCGAAATTGTTTCTGTTTGACATTCTCCAATTGGCAGCATTTTTTTTATCTTGGTAATGTCACAGGTTATATACCCCAACTGTTAGTCAAGGATTATTATTATTATTATTATTATTATTATTATTATTATTATTATTATTGTTTTCCGGAAAATATATTTGGTGCAGAAAACATTCTTTTAAATATTTTCTATCTATTGAAAAACAAATACTAGCAATTCTTCTTTATTCTGTAATCCTGAATATATAAGTTAATATATTTTTATATGAAAATCAACTAAAAATAATATGTGTTACACCATTCTACCACTATTCACAACTACCACTTAACATATGTACTTTTTTCATCTGTTAATATGTAATTAGCCATATAACACATGTCTGACTTGCATAAACACAAACTAACAGATGGAAGGAAAGGACAAATACGTATTTCCATGCGCTGTATTATCTCACGTCTTACGTTCTGATTTGTTTCTGCTGGACTGTAGATTTTGGTTTCTGGAGTAGGTAAATGTAATGGCTGAGGGTGAGTCACCAAGTCAGGCTATTGCAGAAACCTGAGTTATTGTGTTAGCTAAATCAGTTTCATTCACAACTCATTTGGCACTGCATTTACATGAGTGCCTCTACTTCTTCACCCATTGTTTTACATGTTTTCATTTAGTCTATGGAATGTTGCATTGATTCACTCACAGGAAACGCGTCAATGTCTATCAAGAACTATATAGTCCAGCAACTCTTGGGTACACGTGCGAGGCAATAACGTGAAGTCTCGACTCCTTTTGTTCCTTATCTAGCATACAAAGTTAAACGCAATAACTTTCAATAATGCAAAACTTAAAAAATTTAAAGTATTGAAAAATTATCGAAGGTTTATTTCAAAGTATTAGACATACTTCGATAACTACAAGTATCGGGAGTATCCAGATATCGATGGTATAGAGATCACATCCCTATGTAAAATACTTCAAAACTTGCCCATATGTATCTAATTATAGTTTGCCTTATTTCGCACTCTAAAGTTCTAATATAGTATTTATAACATTAAAAATAATCCCTAAAGCATTGACTATTACTGCAGTGTTAAAAAGGATTTCATTAGAGTAATTTATTTCAATAGTTTCCTTGCGTGCCCTGTGAAATTCTTTCGGTATCGAAACATAGTTTGGCTTTGTCTAATTTTTAATCGTCACCACTAAGCTCTCACTGTCACTTAATAACATAATCTAGTTGAACTTTTCGCTGTCACTTCATTTTCTTCGTGATGTAGTGGCGTAATGAGGTACACACAACTCAGCCTCTTCTTCCGGACGGTTCACACGCTGGGGGTCGAACACAAGACTTGTCCAATATGTCGCGGAAGCAGAATTCATTCCACGTTACAGCAGTCGTCACGAAGTCGCTCACAGAACATCACCTTTTGCCGCACCAGAAACGCACTCGCTAAATCGCTCACTTACTCAACGACCCACTTCCTCACTAACTCCCCTACTTACTCACTGACTTGCGAGAACGCTAGCTTATATAGCAGCTGGTTGAGGTTCCGCAACGTTCTAGAAGGGGAAACTTCCAGAAGATTCTGGTTATCTGACGATAGCGCTTCGGATGTTTACAATGGGCGAGAGCGCTGCTTATCTTTATTTATCTCTCCGATTGTCCAGCGCCGAACTCCCGAAGCATGAGCCACAGCCGCTGCATCACAGTACGTTGTACTAATGTTATCAGCGAATAATGGTAAAGTTGAAGGTGTATAATACTCAAACCAAAACGGAGCCTGCAAATTAGCTGTTTATGATATGCTATGAATATATCGCTGCGACCCGCCAGTAACTAAATTGATCGTTAATATTGTACGCTTTACTCATTCACCGATAGAAGTTTTAGATTTGTACGTAAAAATGGGCACTTCTGAGAGGTGGAGTTATAATGAAACTATACACGGTGTAAGGACAGATACAGTGCACAGTCTGAAAGGCTGTAGCAGGGAGTGTCTTTTGTACTATACTACAGTGAAATGGAAATAACCTCGACAGAGAAGAGTAGGTGGATGTGTCCGTGTGTATAAAACTAGTGAGTCAGTCGATCTTCATAGTAATACATTTGCAGATACCTTCCAAATAGCTAGTCTGTGAACCTATCTGTACTAAGAAATGTTTGCTTCTATCATACAGTGCTTTCAAAAGTTTCTTAGCGTCTTCAAGTGCTATATATATAGTTACTTCCCCTATAGAGGTATTAGAATCATTTTCCTATGGGCTACTTCAGGAGTATTAAAGTTTACGTCATTAAAAATCTGTTGTGGCTTGTGTAGCAAGGGCTATCTCACAGATGTAACGGGTGGCTCGCAGGTAAAGATGGTTGTCCAATTTTGAACCAAAATGTGCACTTGAGCGTAAAGAAGTTGTCTTTATTGTTGTTGTTATTGTTGTTATTATTATTATTATTATTATTATTATTATTATTACGTATTCCCTATATGTGAGACACTTTTGATGCGTCTCCAAAAACTCCGCCGTTGATGAATCTGCTGCCCGCTGCTACATGGTGAGCTATGAGATCTTTCTTTGAGGCTACGCGTGGATGGGTGCGTCAATAGACAACACCAGTTAAGTTGACTGATCAAGTTAATGGAAGCTAATGCATGAACTATCTGAAACGAGTTGCCGACAGTTTGAGGATGAAGAATTAAACTGTTTCTGAATCTTAGCGCGAGAAACCGTAGCTACTGAAGTATTATATTCGTTAATTACTAAAGCATCAAGAAATTTATGGTTTAAAATAACCGTTTCCGTAATAACAACGGGAAGCGTAAGCTGCCGTGAATCGCTGAAATGCTAGACGGCGGCGAATGCCCTTGAGGCTACCGCCAAGTATGTCAGAACACGAGCGCGGCCTTTAGAGGCTAGAGGCTACGGACTGCCGATAATCGATCACAGTAAAACAGATCTGTAAAGTTTAAAAGACTGTAAGATACCAATTTTAGAAATACATACTCTTTTATCAGCTTAAGTTCTGTCTTCTTCATGATTACCTCGCCAAAGTTCCTAAGTTATACGTTGCCAAATCTTATGCTTTTTATTTGCATCTGAAACACAACTTTTACACTTTGACTTGCTAAGTTCTAAGAATTCTTTCCCTTTCTAATTTTCAGAACTGGTATACGTGCATTTTTATGCAACCCTCTGATTTCTGAACATACCAAATTCCAATTACCTGAACCTTAGCAAATGGGTTTCTTGTCGACTGAGTTCGCCGGAACACCTAATTGCATTAGCTTTTCCAACTTCTGGCTTCTAACTAATTACTTTGCCTCGACATGTAACTTGTCTGGTAATGACTACTTATCCACTGGTATAATTGTAACTCGTTTCTCTTATTGATTTGAATATATGGAAATCATTTATTGTAGCATTTATCTCCCTATTATGTCTTTATAAAATTATAAATCGTACAAATCAATAATTCCAGATATTATTATTATTATTATTATTATTATTATTATTATTATTATTATTATTATTATTATTATTATTATTATTATTTCGGTGATATAAAAATGGAGCAAACTAATTATTCAGATTGACAGAGACATCAAAATAACGCCCGCTTGATCATATTTCCCTTAACGGGAGTGGTTTTTCGAGACATATCACACAATTCAGCAGCGCCTATATCACCATACCCTTATACGATAGCGGCAATAATTTTAGATTTCCTTCCAGTTTACTTCAGAAGAAACGTTTGTTGCTGTTATGCACTTTAACTCTACAAGTAACTCATTTCTCAATACCCCTTCCTGACAAGGTCAAGTCTCTAATCGTAACACATTGGGGTAGCCCCCTCTGTTTACACGAATCAGAGAAAAATTACAGAGGCTATTTCTGATCCCCCCTTTGTTTCACACCTAACATAACATCGCGCACTGGTTCAATTTTTTTTCTTGAAATACGTTTCAAACCAGTCACTGGAAAAAGTGATAATACCAGGGTTGAGTCGAGTTTTAGTTAGATAAATGTGAAAGCCATAGGAAAGAAATAAAAGCAAATTGCTATGATCCAGATAAATGGGCCATATTTTTGCACCGGAGTGTACGTAGTAGTATGACCTTGCGATACAAAAACTGCACGCCATAGTATCATCTTCGTGCTACGATCAAAAGTATGTTAGCGTCCACAACACGGGGCATTTACTCTCTTTTGTAAAATACCACAGGACCTCTCTAGTTATTGTTATCATATCTAATAGCCTTAGGGTGTGCTGTCCATTTGTATACTGTTCTAAGTAATTTTTGTACTTACTACATTTCAAAGAAGTTCCAAGCTGTCTCATGTTCCTGCTTTCTCCAATAATGCAATCAGATCGGAGTAAATTGAGCGGATCTTGAAGAATGGACCAGTTGTAGTGATTTGTCTTCAAACCGTCACTATCAATCAGGGTTACTGAGGCGATTACTTCGTCCTACAACAAAAAATAAACTCTTAAGGGGTCAAAAATATTACCGCCGCATAATGAGAGACATTCATAATGTGGCTGAACAATGAAACACAACTATGATAAAATAAATATCTATACTAGTCTAATGCATTATGCCATTACAAAGATTATTAATGTAATGTTATTTATAGAAAACTGTACAACAACTGCATTTACCAAATATTTTTATTTCTTATAACTATTTTTACTCAACGAAAATTATTAATTAAATTCTATACTAAACTGCTATACATTATCCACAGAAAAACTCGAAACTGCTACAGCAAAAAATAGATATAGGTCATTATACCAAGTTGAAAGAAGTATACAATCTTTAAAATGAGGCAGTTGATGACACATATCCCAGCCTGGAAGTTTACTCTGGAGCCGTATATGGAAGAATTTCCATAGTCACGATGTACCCGATAGCTGGACAGCAATAACCTATGGAAATACAGCGAGGCAGTTGAAGTGACGTAATATAATTGTGTTCCCGCTTGTACGCTATACTGTGTAGTCAACTGAGCTTGCCTTGCTAGCAAAGAGGTAGATTATTAAGAAAACTCAAGAATAACAAAAGATATTCTTCCAAAGTAAGATATGTAGTTAGTCCCAAGAAAAACGGTACAGCAATAGAGCTACAGTAACATGACATTCAGCCTTGAAAACTGGTATCGTGTCTGATTGGGAGTGCAAAGACAATTACACGGTGTTTTATTCTCAACATCTTTCGCATTGATTTACTTCCCATGTCTCTTTTTAATCCTCATCTTTTGAGGGTGTAACCACACACACATACTTCACACGCACTGCAGTCTGGTATAGGAAATATTGCTTTACAATCATTTAAAAACCACTAATGCTTCCATTGGCTTTCGTTACATTGGAGGATAACAGTCAAAGTCTACTATTTATGGAAGGATAACAGGCGACTAAGTACAATTTACCTCAACCCACAGAACTCAAACCAAGGAATACTGAAAAAAGGAAGTCTTTATTCTGAAAGTAGCCCCTGAAATTCTTTAATAGTGGCTTTTTACGTAGGTTACGTATATAGCTGGAAGCCATACAACACCGTGTAATAGCAGGCTCGCCAGGGAAGTAACCATTAAAAATCGCACCTCTACCGCCGAACCGCAACACACCGAACGCCGTCGCCTGATCCTTCAACCCTGAAGCAGATGATAGGAAATGAGGGGAAAGGAAATTAGTTGTAGTAGAGGAACCACCTCAGCATTCGCCTACCGACCACGGGAAACTACGAAAAAAAACAAGTCCATATTGGCCGATCCGAAGGGAATCGAACCTAGGACCTCCCGAATGCGAGCCTCATGCGTTACTTTGAGGCCATCTCCCTTGGTAATTAGGAGAGACAGAGAGGTAATAGAGGGAGAGAAACTGGGAGGAGGAGAGAAATCATAGTTGGAGGAAGAGAGTAAGCGAGAGAGAGAGAGAGAGAGAGAGAGAGAAGAGACAAAAAGAGGGCGGCAAAGGTGGTGAGAAAGGTAGAAAACCGAGAAGAATCTTTGAATTTAACCGGACAGCGCTGCGGATTCCGATAGTTAATAATAGGTAGTAGTAGTAATAATAATAATAATAATAATAATAATAATAATAATAATAAAATTGCTATATTTTTTCATCACAACAGCTACAGTACACCATATTTCGAAACTTAGACCATCCAGGTTAATTAAAATAACTATTTGGGTAAGATTGTTACATTATACAGAGAAGAGAAGTTATGCTTTACAAATCAAAGGCAACTATGAAGCATTATGTTTATATTTTGGACGTATACAACTACATTCCTCTGCAGTGAGTAGCTGGAAGTGTCTTAGCTTCCACTCCAGTAATGATAATATCTACACATTCAAATCTGCAGATTTTGCTTGGGTTTTCGAAGCCCATCTAGGGGGTCATAGCATGTGTTGGCAATCCTAACCAAAATCACGAGTCATTTCGTGATGATAGTCCAGCTCAGGAGCTGACATGTATCTTTCAAAATAACAGGGACATTTAAATCAGAAGCTTATTTAAACTTGTTTCCACAATTGGACGAAAGTCACCCTATGTTACGGTACCTCAAAGCAATGTTATAGGTATTATTCGCTGTCTTCAGCTGCAAAACTCAATAGTTTGAGAGGCAGTAATACTAATTAAAACAAAGAGAAATGGTTAAGTAAATACACGATGTTCCGAATCCCCATCCACTTCTTGAAGTTATACATCTTAACTCTGCACGGCACCGGTAATGTTGGTTGTATGTTGCAGGAGTTTCAGGTGGTACACTCTCTTCCATTTATGCCGTCACCGCAGCTTTGGGAAGCATTCTACTGGCCTTCACAGGTGGAGTGTGTATCTATAGCAAGGAGGGGGTGTATGCATCTGTTCACCTTTCCGCGCATGCAGTGGCGTCCTGTTTTACGTGCACAATTCTAGATTATTCACATATGAACATATAACTTTAAGCAATAGCTTTACCCTTATCACTTATGATAACGATGTTTAAACATATAACTATCTACATAAATTCCTGTTTTGTACAATATCTCCTCAAGTGTTAATTCTAGTGATCACAAAAGAAACAGTTAACTATCAGCGATATTGGCAATTAAGATCAAATCCCCATGATTTTAGTACCAGAAACATATAATTAATACCGTTGAAAAGCCCAGAGAAAATTACCAAATTGTTATAAGTTTAGTGAATATTAATTAATAAACGACGCCACAATCACGGAGTGTTTCTTGCTAGATTTCACTACAAAATAAAGCGTAGGCGAAAGTTTAATTCTTTTGCCATATTTGAAAGCGACGGTGTGAAGGATACGTGGTGTCACTGTATTCTACAGCTACTTCACCAAGTTTCAGGAGCCAAATAGCGTCTATCCAACGTTCTTAGAAGCCACCGAGAGCTTCGAAGATTTAATCGTCGCCAGTAAGTGATCGCCGAACATTAACAGAAGGGGATTTAGCCAATAGAATGATAATAAAACTTGACTTTGTGTAGAAAATCACGAAGGTTACCATCATGTGATATAAGGGTACTCTTGGGTAGAATCGACAGTCTGCAGTTTACGTTTCGTTCTTCAAGCGCTAAATACTTACTCCGACATGTGACAAGATAAAGAAAAGTGAATTACCGAAAAAAGTACGGGAATCAGTCATTAATTAAAAAAAGCAAAGTGTTAATTGCGCATTGAATATTGTGCAATAAATACAGCAAAGTAAATTTCCAGTAAATCGCCGCGCAGGAAAAAAGATGTTATACATACGCGAACAGAGAAGTGCGGACAAAGCAACAGTGGCGTGGCAAACGGTAAACGAAGTAATAGTGGCGAGCGGAATCTTGCGGGTGGCATAGTAACTATACGGCGTGATCAAAAGTGAAATTGGAATATTTTTTTAGTGCACCTAAAAACCTTTTCCCGTATCCTGGTTTTCGCCACTCATTTACAGCATAAATCCACGCTGAGGAGAATAGGATCGACCTGAGATAAACCCTGGATCCTAAGACAACGCAGAGGTCGGAAGACATCTCTAAACAGGGCAGCATCAATAACATCGTCTCTTCAATCCAAGACTTCCCAGGTGTTAAGGGCTGAAAACACCACACTCCACGAATAATATTTTTAATGGCAACATAATGTAAAACTGATATACATTATACTTTTTACTCACAAAGAGGAAACATTTACTAAACATTATTTTAATAATCTGTCCAATTTCCATTATTGTCCAATATCTGATTTGGCTGCCTAGGCACTGAATTACTCGTCGCCCTCTGGGAACACCATCATGAAATGTGAGAACATTTACGTTTAGAGTCGGAGTTCCTCCAGTACGTAAGTCCAATACCTGATTTAGCCTTGTTCATGGAGAAATTGCTCAAAACAGTGTTTTATTTAGTTGGATGTTTAGACTGGAAAGATGATTCCAATAATGTCCAGTAAATGTGTCCTCTTTGAGATTGAAAAGTATAATGTATTTCAGATTTACATTATGTAGCCATTAAGAATATTTGTTCCTATAGATGTTGTGCAAAACAGAGTTTATTTAGTCATATATTTAAGCATGGTTATTATAAGTGATGAGCAAAGCTAGTGGTTAAAATTATATATTCATATGTGGATGATCTAGAATTGTGCACGTAAAACAAGACTGCCCAGCATGCGCGAAAAAGTAAATACATACACACATCCCCTCCTTGCTATACACTCCATCTGTGAAGGCCAGCAGAACACCTCCCAAAGCTGCAGTGACGGCATAAATGAAGCGAGTGAACACATTTTAATCAACTACCAGTAGTCGTTCTGCACATACATGTATATGTAAGGTACAATATGTATTACAGATACAGAACTCTGCAGTTGGAAGCGAATTCGTACCCTAGGCCTATTCGTTAGAAACCCGTCGTTCTAACCACTTGCAAACGAAACACAGCTGTGGATATGTAGGTCAAAGCAGCTATCTGACAGTTAATCCTCAGATGTCTGATTCATGACGGATGGTACTTTATTATTATTATTATTATTATTATTATTATTATTATTATTATATATTTATTACGGAATATTACACTAGTATTCATACTATAAATTTCGTAATAGTAGGTATACGAAGTATACAGTTAACAATGCACAAACAGTATGTTAGATGCAACAATCAAAGCTGAATGTTAGTACACCAAATACACTTGCCTCGCACCCAGGGAGATGTCTCCCCGGTGACGTGTGAGGCTCGCATTCGGGAGAACCTGGGTTTGATTCTCGTCGACCGCCCACTCTGACCTTGGGGTTTTTGTGGTTTTCCCTGGTCGGTAGGCGATTGCTGGGGTGTTTTCTCACCTACCATGATTTCCTTTCCATCACTTACCTTTCATTCCGTTTCTTTCTGAACTTTCAGATGTGCTTCTAGGTTTCGTGGTGTATGGCGGTGTCGGACTGATGGCGCGGATGCTTTCTCAAAGCAAAGAGTACTCCCTGTGGACGCTAGAGGACTGCTTGGTCGACGGGTCGTTCATCGGCCTCTCTAGGCAGCTCCAGCAGTGGAACGGATCTTAGAGCCTGGAACCGTTAGGGACTTTCACACGTCTCTGTGGCCTGTCTGCCTGCAGAGTAGCCTCCTGTGGTTCCTTCATTTCATCCCTTCCTCCTGGGGGGTGTTAGTCGCAAGAGATGTCCCCCTCCGTTGTATAACCTATAGCTACACTTGCCTCGCACGCGGTGACAGTGTCAGCAATACTAGAATGCTTTTACATGAAACAACTGAAACAAAAGCCAGTAAGTCCTACGTAGTGTAATGACAAAGCGCTAGAGATATTTTACCATCCTTGATGTAATTTGTGTTGCTATTGGAACAAAATGGACGGCGATTCGGGAAGAGTATGAATCAAGTATGAGTCCCAAAATTACCATCTTTCGAGTTACGAGAACTTTGAAATCAGTAGTCTTAGCAGCAGTAAATCTTCCGCTTTCAGCTGTTTTGATTCGTTCTTTTATATAGCTTTGTAACTTTGCGTTTAAAAATATGCGTCAAGTTGTATAGGTACTCGATTATTTGTCTTCACTTTTTATTGTTCATTTATACCCAGTTATACCCTGCCTTTAACTGCAATAGTCATATCGGCGGCCTTCTTTTTTTTTTTTTTTTTTTTTTTACCTTTGGAACATATTGCTTATTGGCGATGGTGTTAACTCGTATACAGTTGTCATTGGATTTCTGGTTTTTCTTTGGGGTTATACTTTAGATCATACACACACATTCACAGTTTCAGACTCTGGAGAGGACAGGGAATAATCTTGGCTAAAGAAAAATTCCCAGCCCCTGCCGTAATCGACCCCAGGACACCTCGCACAGTAGGCAGGTGCTCTCCGACTGAACTGCGGAGCCAGCCCTGTCTTCATTTTTGATTGACCATGTTACAGATAGTTACATATTTAGTTGTGTTAGGTGTGCAAACAAATTCTTAGATGGTAAACTATCCTATACCTGTAAGCGTTTTGCTTGTGCGGTGCAAAAATGATACGTCTGGAACTGAACGGACAATCGGATCAATTCGGGAGATAAGAAGTTATTACAATATGAATTTCAAAGTACTAATACCAGGGCAGTTATCTTAGAACCAATCCGAACATTTGATTCTTTCACGTTTTAATTTATATAATATTTAAACCAACGCTGCATTAACACCCGGCACATATATGCAATACTCACTTTGACTTTACTAATATCTGCCATTCCTTCCCAATAAATGTGTTCCTTTGATAACCCCTGGTTGGATGGTTTTGTTTCTACTGAGAGGAGCGTTCACTCAAAATCGATGTTTAACATTAATTTCCATTGATGTTAGACGGAAATTTATGGCTGTTTCCTGCTGCGTGGGTTATAGTCCTTGAAAGTACACTTCTACTAGAATGTTACATTGACAGTTTATAACCTTGTCTGTGCCTAAAAATTAAGACAAACAATGTAACAACCGTCGGCGGGATTTCAAAGTTACCTACATATCGGCTATTTTGTTCAATTTAATATTTTCTCAGTGTACCTACAAATCCCGTATTTCAAACAGTATCACATTAAGTTGAAGCCAAATGTGTGGTATTATGTTGTAAATTCAAGCCATGTTAACCACTGGCGCGCAAGAGTAACGTACGAGTAATAGGAGACTTTAGAAAGATCGACAAGCTAGCACATTGGCAAATGGCTTACGCGCCGTGACAAAACCGACGTTCGAAACTCCAACGGTCGAAAATGGCCCGAAATGTCACTTTGGACCAAAACCATTTCAATTTCTGAACACCACCTCAGCCAGCTTATCCTACAAACCAAACGAAATCCCAGTTTCCAGTTTCATTGCCAATTCCCTCTACAAATCCTAGAAACTTTGATGAATTTCTCTAAACACCTTATATAATTTGGATACTAAATACAGTGTTTGCAAATGCTTTTGTTGCGTTAATACTTACGTTTATACCTGCAATAACGAGTTTACTTTTTCTTCTACCGTATATTACTTTATCTACTCATTATATGGATTCTATGCACAAACTCGATATCCAAATTTCACTGGAACTACAGGGTCTCGTGAATAAAAAAAGCAATTTTTGAGAAGGGTTCTACTGCGTATGTATGTGTGTGTGCGCGAGCGTGTGTGTTAGTGTAAATAGCTTAACTCGAAAATTTTGAAAGATATGAAATTTCGTAGTGATACCAGGCTGCTTTTAATGCTCAAGGGGAAGATCTTAATGGAATTCTCACCAAATCAAGCAACCCATAATATGGAATATTTTCTATATCCTTTTTCCTATATTTGAAAAATTGATATGACATAAAATGCATTATCTTACACTAATAAAAAATCTCGGAAATCCGGGAATGTTCCAGTTTTTTCCCTAAATTCTGATGTTCCCGAAAAAGGCTTTCAAGGCGTTTTAATCCCGGGATCTGTACATGTTGCCATCATACACATATTCAAGACTCAACAATAACCTATGCTTCAACGGAACAGGATTAGAACACTACAACATGGAATTTAAACCACTACTGCCTTTCTGTCTGTCTGTCTCCATATATATATATATATATATATATATATATATGTCTTTCTCACTAACCTCGGGTTATTGCATTAATGCAAACCCCATTCCCTCTTTAAAAGGCATTGCATCAGTTGCCATAAATAAAACTTGTCCTTATGCCTAATCTATTACAATTGCATTATTGGCAAGAAAAAAACAGTTATTTTCATAACTATATAGGAGAGTGAGCTTTTTTTTTTTACTTTTCAGGATGAGTAACGAGTAGGATGTTTACGAAACGAATCCTGAAAAACACTATCCTGCAGTTACGTACAATATTTCGTTTCCTACTTGTCGAAATACTATATATATATATATATATATATATATATATATCGGTTAAATATTGTACTGCATATTATGTTGGACATAGACGCAGCCATATGTTTCATATGCCCATTGCAGGGCCAATGTATTCATATGTTACTGTTGGAGTACGGAAAGTAACTGAACGGAAAAGTTCAATTTGACCTACTGGTCTGAAGACGGCAAAATATGAAATTCCAAGTAGTATGAAACAAATATAAATGATTAACATGGGTGCTTATTTCCTTTTCTTCAGTCGTCAGATAGTCTTATAGCATTGCTGTCATACATATTGCACAATGTTAATTAACCAGACCGATGACTTATTTTGAGTGTAGCGAATGTGTCCTGGATTTTGTTTTTCTGAATTTGGTCAACCTATTACATCTTGAATTCTCTATAAATAGCCTTTGAAGTCCTCTTCATTCATACTGACGTTTTTATAACCTTTAAACATTAAAGATAAACGAAAGCCTAGTTGAGCAACATGCAGAGCTTATTAAGTAATACAATTTGACGTAATTTTTTTCTGGCATTAGTCGATTCCGAAATATTCTTTGTTGTATTTTCCAGGCTTCTTCCTGGCTGCATTTTGTTATGAAGCTATGGGTTTCTTCTTTTCATATCATAAGCTCATTACTAACAAAGATCGACTTATGGTGTAAACAGCCAGGGTGGTTTATACATATTACATGCAACTAAGTACATACTGCAGACAAACATTGAGGTGAATAGCAGAATCAATTTTATGTTATTTATTTAACGTATAAAGGATAGCTCTGAGACGCTAATAGGACAAGCCGTGTGACTGTTATATATTACATTTGTTCAGTTAGTAAAAGCCATTAGATAGTATCAAGAATGTTTCAAGTTCCAAACCCATCAGAAGAAGCACTGGATGTCGTTCTGCAGATGAGACTGACCATGCGTGTTGGAGAACTTTTAAAATTTAGATCTCAACTTCTGCCGAGCTATACTCCTGAGCTCCGTCTCCGTTTATATATGCTGTATAGTTTTCATCTCTTGCACATTAGTTTTCCCGAGTTGATCTATTCTTCTAGTGTTCGACACAGTATTGTTGTTACCAATTAGGCGGCGTTAAACGCTAAAATTAGATGTACTCTTAGAACTTAAATATTCCTGGTGTTTTAAGGACTGCTGGCGGATGCCCTATCAACACCTGGCGTTTTTCCTAACGTTACATGCAGTGGGCGCGGCTAATGTCCAGCTTCCGGGGTAATTAGCGTTTTTAGTCTTCGTGCTACCCTTCCCTCGTAACAACCCCTCGTGCTTGCCAGACTCACTGCAGCCTCGAAATCTGGTGTTCGAGAAGAGGACTGTTCACACCAACATCTAGTGGACAGTCGCTTTTATGTTCTTCACTAACGTAGAAACATATATGCATTCTAGCTTGAAAATGTGCATGCAAATGTGGACAAATGGCAACACGTACACTTTAATAATGAAACATGCTGATAAACATTCATTCATACTTGCCTTAAAATAGGATATAATGAAAAAAATTTTATGTATTACATTCACATGAGTTACTTTACCCTCTATCGCTTATTAGTGGGTATACAAATTATTGTTATGAAAGTTTATTTTCCATTCTACTTCATTTTAAATGGGATAAACCCTTCCGGAAATAGTTTCATTGCACATTTCATCATAGGTACAAAGTGAATAGCAATAGTCGAATGTTTAAGAACCGAGCGCTATGCGCTGGCCTTAAATGTCCATACTCTTTTCATGACATCGCGAGAAACAACTGAAAATCGGCAGGACTTCAAAAGAATGGCTAAATGTTGAACAATTTGAGCCATTAATAACGGTTATTTCGGAAATGGCTGATACCACAAAAAGGTTATTTGAAATAAATTTGTGTTTTAAAGAGGTCTACATTTTTGTGTAGTACGTTTTCATCTATCGCTAGGTAGCAGTACCTTCCAAACATGCAACACGAAGAATTTCAATAAAATCCCCCATCCCTAAACTACCCTTTAAATGGACGGGTTTTAGAAATTTTTGATTTTTCAAAAAATGGCTCTAACGATTTCGATTAAAATACCATATATTAAATATATTTACATGACAAATAAAATGCATATCTTTAATTTTCTGGGAATAGCCTGTGAATTGCTGTCCATTTGGAAGGAATATTGTATAATCTTGTTTAACTGTTAACCGTTAAGCGATAGACGAAAACGTACTTCACAAAAAATGTAGATCTCTTTGAAACACACAATTTACTACAAATAACTTTTTTTGTGGCATAAGTCATTTCTGAGATATCCGTTATTAATGGTTCAAATTGTTCAATACTTGTGTCATCCTTTCAAGTCCTGTCGATTTTCACTTGCTCCTTACGATTGTATTGAAACAGTATGAAATTTTAAGGCCAACATATAGGGTCCACCTCTTAAAAATCTGACTATCGCTGTTCCCATTGTATCTGTAATGAAACGTGCAATGTAGCTATTTTTGCAAATATTTATTTCGATTATAATAAAGTAGATAGTAAAATAAGCTTTCATAAGAATAATTTGCATACGCACTAACAAACGATAGGGTTAGAGAAAATCATGTAAATGTAAACATCAGATATTTTTATCTTATTAATATTTTTATTATCTTAATAGTTTCTGAGAAAACGAGTTATTTCTTTCAGAGCAAGCCATTCACAGAGAAAGGTGTTCAAAGTAAAACACTTGCATATATTTCAACGGAAAGAAAACACATGGCTTAGACACAGGGATGCTGCCATATATAGCACCAATTTGTAAAGCAAAACTTCCGTTAAAGATGATTTAAAATGTAACGCGCTACTGCAAAGAATATCGTAGTTATTATTTTTTCTGTGAAGTGGTGTATAATTCTGACTACAAAATGGCAAATGCAGTACCATTTTAAAAATATATTTAAAATACAAGTATTATGCCTACAACAATAAACTGCATATAAAAAGACGATATTATCTTTTATAGGACTACACGAAAAGATTAAACATATAATTGTTGGCAATTTTAGCCATTTAAGCTCCCCCAAAACCGATTGAGGTGGCGCTGATTCTAATGTGTGCGACTCGCATTCGGGAGGTCCCGGTGCCGACCAACATGACTGAAGGCTTTTTCGCGGTTTTCCTCGGTCGCTAAGCGAACACTGGGTTGGATAATTTGATCCACGAATTTTCCTATCATCCCTTTCGTCACTACATTTCATTTCCTCCATCTTCACTGCCATACCCGGCACTGGGCCGATCACCCATTCTGGATATGCTATGATCTAGAGTTTGCTTGTTCCTCGACAGGCTACTGACCCAAGGCATTGACTTGTAAGTCCTTGTGCGTGCTAAGTCCTACAAAGAGAAGGGTAATCCGTTTAAGAAGAAGAATAATCTCTCCATAAACACAAAAATTTGTCGCAGATTTGGTCGGACAACGTGCTAGGCTAGTGAGATTGGATCACGGTATGGGGCTGAATGGTGTAAGGTCAAGGGCTCTTCTTTATTTAATACATACAAAACACCTTTGCCAATAAAGGTGTTAGAAGCCTTTACAGCTGAATATAGGAAGAATGAAATAGTGTACGAGAGGTACAAGCATTATATCTGTTCGTTTTATTCCAGCCAAGCCTACAGCTAAATGCTTGTGTTAAAACAAAGCTCGTCTTAATAGCTTGTTGCTTGCTTAATTAAGCCTTTCACTGCTAACCGTAGACATATCCATCTTATAGCGGTATGCTGGCTAGAAGTTAGCTGCCGATTTTTGTTATTACTGCTGCCCTGAATTGCCCATGTTGAATAAAGTCACGTGTTTCTTGCCTGTCTGGATTTATTCTAGTTAAATAAACGACAGTAATGAAGCTGCTAGACACATTCTTATGATACTTGTACGGTCGACTTTGCGATTCCCGGAATTACATATTATATTGAAGTAGGTTAATTTTAGGAGGAGTTGTATTGTATTGCTGCAGTTGGAGAGCCAAACTTGATGTAATAACTGCCCCACGTTTAGGTACAAAGTTTCTGGTGGCCTTCGCCCCAAGTTTACTTTCCGGTGGCCTTCGCCCCAAGTTTTTGGAATCAACTTTGTATTTTTATGTTTCTTTAAATATTATATATATATATGTTTGCCTCGGCTGCGTAAGTATTAATTTGTAGAAACATGTATTTCTTAACAGGGTGTGATGCGGCTAAAGAATGTAGGTTTACACAGATTATAGTTTTTACTTCACTCCTTTTATTAATCCTTCACACGATTAAATAACACTTCACCGATAGAGAGAGCTGTGAGATTATTTACTAATTGCACTTTTAAACATGTAAACTTTATAATATTCTCGCCGTAATGAATTTTCGTCTCACACTGGATACGTATTAAACTTCTCGAGGACGCGTCTCGCGTCCAGTTAGGAACGCTGTCTACTAGCAACTGACTTCTACTGCCTGAATTTGTAAATTTTTGTTATTTCAAGTCTCTGATTGGCTAAGTTTACTCCAATAGAATACTTTTATTTAACTTTCAGGTTTTCTGGTTGTTGATTGGCTATTTATAAACTGTCTCAAAATTACATTATTGTTGCCTCAAGAATTACTACTAGCATTATTAAACTTTCCAATTCATTATTGCCTCAAGGTTACCTCATTGTTAGTAACTTTCGGCCTCTATTATCACAGCTCCTATATAATTAAATTACGTAATACATTCACATAACATTATTAAACATGTACATAATAATATAAACATAATACAATGACTGTTACATATATTTTATATGTTATTTAAACACAAATTGCTTTAAGGCGGGCTGTTGTTGAATTTTGTATTATATAATTAGATTGAAATCACCTAAGTGTTAAAAATACTGCCTCAAGTTGCCCCCGTTAGAAATATTTAAAAATTATGTTCTTTTGGTTTTGTCTTTTTTTTTAAATTTTTATATATTTTCTGAAAGTCTCCTGAAAGAAAGAAACATATCCTTTTTATTATAACACTTGCTATTTTTCATTGTCACTTTTATTTAACACTCACTGGTTTTTCACGACACTCGTGTAACGAATAATTTATCTTTCTGCCACATGTTCGACACTTTAAGGTCAACGACCTGGTGTAAGGTCAAGGATGTGGTGTTCAATGACCTGAGTAGTTTGTTCATTCACTAACACAGCCACTATTAAGAATTTTATTTGTTAGACATTTAACACTTAATTAGGCATTTTAACACTTGTTACCCTTTCTTTAATTTATCTTAAATATTTTTTTTTATATTTCTTACAATTGCTAACAATTTATACCTTATACAATACAAATGCAGTTGCTATTTAGATTCATTATGTTTTTCGTACTAACAATGCATTTTATTCTATTACATATTTTTATCTAAACTCTCCCTTGTTATATTGACAATTTGTTACATTTAGTAAAGATATTATTATACTACTTTACATTATTTAAATTACATTGCTTTCCCCTTTTATGTTCCAGATACTTCATTTTCTTTTTCTTTTTCTCCTTGTGCCACACATAACCAGCATACTTTATTTTCTTTTTCTTCTTATGTCACAGACTTTTTAGACTTGCCCTAATCTTATGTTGCACAGTTGTATTCCAAAACTTATTCATAAATAAAACTCTAAATGTTTCAAAATTCATTTCACTGTCTGCTAGCATATTAACCATTCTAAGGTTTTGTTATCCAAGCATTTTCTAACAAGTATAATTTTTAATGCTTCAGGCACATTCTTCAATTTAAAATATTCTAATAGATCATGTATAAATTGTACTGGACTTGAGGAAGCATTAAAATAAGGTAAAGGTAATTCATTTAGCACAGAATAATAGTTTGACATCTGATTTGGTACATGCACATGTGTGTCATCATTATAGTTTTGTGTTTGAGTGGCTGATGCAATTGAAAAAGCAGATTATGACAAACAGATTGAAAGAAAGTGTCTCATGTCAGGACCTCCTTGACTGGACACATGAGAACCGATTGGTGAAAATTGGTCAAAATGGTACAAAGTTGCTTATTTGGCTTTTCAACTTATTATTAAGTCCGATTCTTTAGGAATTTCTCGTGTAAAAATATTGCTACCCAAGTGAGCTTGAGCGAGTTATATGATGGTTCGAACAACTCTTACTAGAGATCATTGCAGCGCATTTGCAGTTTTTCTGAGATTTCTCGCACTAAAAAGAAGGTATATTCAGAAGTACTGTTGCAAAGCTTAGGGCATATGTTTTAATACATTTCTAAGTTATCCAGTTTAACTGAAAACGTATACTATTTTATGAAAAATACATAAGAAGAATTTCAGGTCAGTTAATATGTGCGGATTTTCAAATAATCATTATGATGCAATTTTGAAGTTTAGGGAGAGAAATTTTGGAAACACTTTCCCACATAACTTGTTATGTAGTTATTACTGCAAGGAGCATGTTATATCATCAAGCTCATCATTGTCACATAAGCAAATGTTTGGTAAAATTACAATCTGATTAGCTTTAAAACCATATTTCTTACCAAACTTATTTTATATCTCAATAAGTAACGTATCTACGAAATTTTGTTCAAACATCGTAAGAAGTATTTTTTATAAAACAGCTTAAAATTGCGTTTAAAATCCATAGTTCAGAAACGGCTCAAAATTAATGTAACAACCTTGCAAAAACACTCCTTTATACACACTTACGAAATGATATAAATGTAAAAGAGCCTTGTATAGTGCTTTAGGTTTTGGAAAATTCACATACTGGTCTCCTTAAGATTAAATGGGTATGAAGAGAATACCAGAAGGGGAATCCATGAAAAAGAAACTCTGGTAGTCTTCCGCTCACTCAAACAGAACAACAGAATCGAACATGATGCTTTTGAGGTGCACCGATGAAAGACAAAATATGGATTACGTAATAGCATTGACTAGACTTAGAAAAAATACATAGAAATAAACAAGTAAGGAACAAAAGGTTCTTAATGGAATAGATGGCACCGTTGAGACATCTTGATGGCAGTAATTTACTCCGGAGATGACAGCCTAGCTGTCACCTAGGAAATATGCTTTGTGACATTCTTTATAAGACAGCTGCACATTTACAATTGTAGGGTAGGCGACACCTTTTTGAAGGATATGTTTCTGAACATTCCATTAGCGTTTGGATTGAAGGGTAACTTTCTTTAGGAGTATGAACTTTCTTGAAAGAAGACTCGTTACTTTCTCGAGTATTTACCTGTAGTAGGTAATGGAAGATATTATAGGAAGGCCACATTTATACGTCCACCAAACCCAAAAAGAAGTATTTTATATTAGGGCCAGGGTTTTTGCATGTATCTACATATCTGTGAATAGCACAGCCCAGAAAAAGAATTCCGATAAATACCAAATTTGATATTTGAGTGACAGTGTTTAAGCATGGTGAAAAATAAATAACATTTCTCCTCGCCGAATTACCCTTTAGATGGAAAACAGTTCGTTATTTATAATTGCCTAAAAATTACTTAACTTTGATTACACGTACTTAAGATTTTTGCATGTCTTGAATTTTCTGTGAATAGATTGTGAAGTCATCTTTATTTGGAATGCATTTTGCGTAAGTTTGTATAACTGGTAAGCCATCAGAGATATACAGAAATGTACCAAAAAATGTAGATCCGGGAAATAGTAGATAATTTATGTAAATTAATTTATTTGTAGATTCAACTGTTTTCGAAATAATCGTTGTTACATGTTTAAGTTTTTCCAGGCATCTATAGCATATCTTGCAGTTTCTTCTGTTTTCCCCATACAAGTGTTCATTAGTAACTAAGCCTGACTTACTATATGCGTTTTGTTTACCCTATTGTGCGTGCAACCAAGACTCTATTGCTTAACTTGAGATTATTTCTAATAGCAAACTTATATTGATTAAGGTAATGTGAATAGAAGAATCGCTTATTAGAAATACTTTGTATAATATTAAATATATAAAGGGATTGTGTGCAGCTGTAATGGGTAGAGAAAGTCGTTTGAATTCAGTACATCAGATATCTTTTCTTCAGCTGCATCATGAGATGGAAATGATCATCAACTTGCTATAGTCACGGATATCAAGTGCTGCTTTATGTTGCTCCTATTCCGCTCTTAATTTAAGTGCATACATGAGTACATTGGGTTAGTAAATATAAACATGAAATTATTTCTAAACTATATATGTTAGGTAGGTATCCAAAAGCGAATTTAATGGAGTGTAGTTTGCATTGGTCAAGAATTTCCGTTCCTGCTATCCTTTTAAAAGAGTAGATGTTTTACTAAAGTAGTGTTTTGAAACAAAATGTGTTATTAAACTCTTTTGGTCAAAGATTCACTTATAAGGAAATTTTGTAGTTTTAAGGGAGATGTCTATTTAATTCGTTTAGAAAAAATAAAATCTAATTACACTTATTTGCGATTCATTTAAAATCGGCCCTAGGGCCTAAAATATTATAAAAGGCTGACTAAAGGCAATTGTTGCCTAAACTAACAATGCCTTGCGCGGTACACGTCTGCTTTTTCTACCAAGTGTTCACAGTAAGCCAAGAGAAGTCTATTAGCAGTGTTTGTGAACCTATTTTCAGCCGTAGAGGAGACATACAGTAAAACTATAACCGAAAATTGTCTGGTATTTTTCGATGCTGGAGAAATGTCTGATACTAACGTGTGCCATGGGCTATTATGGGATATAAAATATAGCATTTTAAAACTCTGTGTATGTGTGACCTTTTCAATCAAGATTGACTTAACTGACCGTTTTGAAATTTGGCACATGATATGCCTTGAACTTCACTTAGAAAATTGACTTTGTAGTTTCTTAATTGCTTTCTCCAACCGGGGGGGGGGTTGTAATGGAGCGCAAAATAAAAACAGATCGGTATGTTTCACTTATTCATTTTTTAAAGTAAAGTTCTGTAACGAAAGTTTACAAGCATAATGTTTCTGACAAGCTTTGTTATTTACAACATTTTGATAGGGTGACTATTTAAAAAGTTAAAACAACCTTTTGTTACTACCATTCGTGTGTATAAACGGTAACAGTGTATATAAAACTGGCACAATATTGTGCATTGCTAATCCTCATACTTGCGCTTTAATTTTTATCTGACAAAGCAGTTTTATTACTGGTTTTTAAAACATCACACATTGCATATAGGTTATATAGAGAGGAGTAAAGAGTGGATGAGAAGATGGAAGTGGAGAGAGTCAGAAATTGGGAGACAGAGTGGAAAGGAAGAGTGAGAGAGAAAAGAGTGTGATGAATGGAAAGAAGAATCTCCCCATTTAACGCAATATTGCGAGTAGATCTACAGGTTCTGCTTGTAGTTGTACTAAAATTATATAACCACGGTCCTTTTTCTGTGTTTATGGCGAAATCTAAACCCGTAACTGCATCCAAAATGAAAGCTAAATATATAGCCAAAGTCATAACAACTTATTATTTTTATAATTAAAAACAGTATATTCTAGAGCACATGGTTGACAGGAGAGAAGAAGAAGCCAAACAGGTCTTCAGAAGAAGACCGCTAAAGTAGACAGTGTTCCAATACTATACATATTTTCATTAGAAGAGAAAATGTTAAAACCTTTCCTGTTTATGAAGGACATCTGTGTAGTTAAAGACGTACTTAAGCAGGCAAAGTGCTTTCTGTGAATAATTGGGTAGTAAACAACCAGGTTGGTTCAGCCATATGGGCGATATAGACAGCAACTAAAACAGAACATGAGTAAACTAAACAAAATATTTGCGCATTTTGTATATATAAGTTATCATATTACAAATCATCATGGCGGAAAACTATATATATTTATTCATTCACTGTTTAACCTCATCTTACAGGCGGGTGGCCCGTCGAGGAGCAGACACACTCATGGAGCAGACAGAAGAGCCAGGATGGGTGATCAGCCCGATGCCTGGAATGGGATGAAGGAAGTAGATGAAACGAAATGACGGCGAAAGGGATGAAAGGAAAGGTGATGATGGAGCAGTTGGTGGAATGAATGGCGGAGGAAACCGGAGAACCCGAAGAAAACCCGCCCAGACACCGCTTTGTCCACCACAAATCCCATATGCGGGTCCCTGGGATTAAACTCGGGCCGCCTCGGTGAGAGGCGAGCGGTCTAACCACTTGGCCACGGCGCCGCCATATATATTTATATGTAATATATATATATATATATATATATATATATATATATATATATATATATATATATATTGTATGTATTATATACGTACATACATATATATATATCGTACAGTTGCTGGTCATCCTAAATATTTTGACGGAATTTGCCAACTACGTCATCGCCACCACTTTTTACGGGTAGGCTATGACTTGTTTCTGTCTTAAATGAACTTATCAGATAACTTCTTACTAATTGCTAGGTAAATAATTTATCATAATAAGAAACAGAAATGGTCTCAGAATGGATCCCTGTGGAACGCCGTACTTAATGGATATTTCTAATCTAATTTTACCATTTACGTACACTACAAGACTATGTCCAGCTAGGTAAGATACAAAGAAGTTATAGTCAGTGTTTATTATTCCGTAGTAATTCAATTTTTTTGAGAAGTAAGGTATGAGATATAGAATTGAAGGCTTTACTTAGATCAAATAATAAAGTTAAGGCACGATATTTATCTTCATGGGCCTTATAAATTACCTTTAAGAGATCATTAATTGCGTCCATAGTACTTTTCCCGGGGGGAAATCCAAACTGACACCGTTTAAGAATGTTATTACTTACAAGACATTTTCGTAGTTGTGAATACGATAATGTTTTCAAAAACCTTACCGAGTATAGGTGCACTGGGAAGCAATAAAAAGACGTGGCGCTGTCGTCGGTGCTTGGATCCGCCAATGCTTTATCACAACGCCATGTGACGGTAGAAATATAAACTAGCTCAACCTGTTAGCAGGCCCAAAGACGTTGAGCAGCGAAAATGCCACAGAGGCCTGAGGTTATATTATTACGTTCTCTCGTGTTACTTTCTAATAAAATCAATATTAGGTAATGGACAATTATATCATGTGCAAAATGAAAGAACACAAGCACTGGGATATTACATTGGCTGCATTTTCGTGCAGGAAATTACGTAAAAATAAAGGTGGTTTCATGAGCATCACATTGATGTACGGGGTCAAGCTGTTGGTTTTCCTACTACGGACTGCAGTTTGATTCCCGCTACAGTTAAATGGCAGATTAAAGTTTTTATTAATGTTTTTTATCCCTTTTAGCATATATGTATACCCAGATTGTCATAAAAATTAAGTAGGAGACAATTCGGGGAACGTATCAATTTTCCTTTAGTCACCTGATACACACGCGATAGGAAAGTTTAACTAACAGAAGTTACATTTACTGTTAATTTAACTGTAGTATTAAAACTAGAGTATTACACTGAGGTCCCGCTTTACAGTTGATATAACACCAGCAAGTGCAAAATATTTTCATGCTAAATTGTGTGCATAAAACAGCAGCCTAATTGAGGTTACATCCGATTAAAAGAATAAGGCAGGCGAGTATTGTAAAGGGCATTTAACTCAGTCAGCAGATAAGGGAAACGGCAGGCCTTGTTTGCGTTGTCTATGCAGCAACTAGCAAATTTAACTAGTAACCCACAGTAGAGTTAAAAAGGTTTGGCAAATAAAAACATTTCCACTTCGAGGATTATTTCTATAAAAATCAGTCACAGCATTGCAGATGGCAAACAACTACAATAAGATTTTTATTTGAACAAGAAATGCAGCGTTTGCAATGAAAAGTTTAATGGAACACACGTTCTCATGGATACGTGGGGCATTGCATTGCATCACACAAATCTGCGCAGAGTTCTTCATGTTACATATGTAAGCTTACTGTGCTCCGTTCTACATAGATATTACTTCAATCGTTATAGCTCCCTTTTACGAAAATGCAATCTGCGACACTTTTACCGTTATGAATTCTTCCTTTTATCTACTTATCAGAGCTATATTTGAAATAAACAAATAATATTTCCATTAACTATGATGCTTTAGATTATGTAAGTTACGAATTCCTACATATCGCGACATTTTTGTTTATATTACTGCACATTTATTGATTGCATATGAGCTTCACTAAGAGCTCCTTTCAGACGTTGCACTTGTTCTCATATTTAAACACATTCTTTTATAAGAAATACCATACCCTGATATACCAGGTGAGTCAGCTGCCCCTAGGTATTCGTATCTATGCAACCCGCAGTTTATAATCTAATTCGAAAACATTGACCCTTTTAGCAAACAAACTGTTATTGTAGCTCTGACCTTCTATTTGGGGACTTTCTGCTTTTAGTTGGTGTTCAACAACGATGGAAGTTATATCTTATATGTCCTACAGATGTCACTATGTCATCCTCTAGCTCCAACGCAATGCTGGCAACATATGAATAACTAATACCGCCAAAGCCAGATACTCAGCCTCAAGGCGTAGCCCAGGGATTGAGGGCCCTCAGCCTCAAAGCGTAACCGAGGGATGTTTTTTAGGGTAATAGTGCATTGCGCCGACGGTCGCTTCTCCCCGATCTCTTTTCCAGGAATCCCATTCGGTGTATTTGTATTGCGCCGATGGCCACTTTCCATTAGCGACCCGGCTAATGAGGTCATTATGAAGGAGCTATCAATCAATGCGGTTTAAGGAAAAATTACCCGGTTAGACAACTAAGGGCACTAAGGAAGAAAAGGATTAACAAATCTTCACAAAACATTAGTATAATTGTATATTTGTGCAAAGTAATAATTTTATGCGTTATATACGTACATGCATACCAAAGTATAAAAGTACATGCAAGGAGAAATTGGGGAAAATAGTAAGTAAAAGATTTAATTTGATTTAGTTAATATTAATACTTATTATTTAGGCACAGTTTTGTGTAAAACAATTTACCTCGATGAATTTGAAATAACAATATCAAACATCTGTATGTAACGTATGTTACATGTAACGTATGTTTCCCCACAGTGGCGGATGATTCTCAGGCATAACAATCTCAAAAGTAGTATTTTCTCAACACATGTACCGCATGGCAACGATACACTGACGGTTTACCCGGAAACGGACTACAGCGCCTGCGCAGAGCCTCAAACCCTCTGCTATAGCTGTTCCGTTAAAGGTGAATCTGAACGAACACATTTTGTTTCATAATTGGAACTGCTACAATAATGTGTTTTTTAAATTTCTCCGCACAAGAATAACCACAAAATGTTACGAGCTGAACCTGTTTTACGTAGAGGAAGAGAAGACATGTTAAGTGGGAAAAATTGTACTTTCACCCACCAGCTAATGGGGCGCTCCCTTGTTACATTGTCTTGTTTACAACTCCTTTGAACTTAAAATGAAACCATTTGTAGTTCATTGCTCATTAGAGAAGAACAGGAGCCTTATTCACCTGTTCACTTCTTTCACGTATCCTTTATATCTTTTCCAAATTTTGCAAGAAGTGTATTCTATTGGCGTTTCATTTTCAACTGAATTTCCCTTACTGGACACCACCTTTATTAACGTACACAAACTGGCTCTGAAGGTCACTTCTCCTTGGCCGTGATTCCCAAGATTGGAAATCTTGAATTATGATACACGAAATTTTAAACTTTTAAATGTTTAATACCCTTGTCTGTTATCGAAATCGCGTCCCGCATAATACAATAGTTGATGTTGATCCAAACGTTCCTTCTACCAGTGCTTAGGTGGCATTAGAGGGGGTGCCGGTATGCAACCTATATGAGTAATTACAGAGTGGTGGCGACAATTTTAAGAGAAATAATAATCGGTTAGTGAAAGCTTATGCCATAATGAAATAAAACGTATATAGTAGGCTATGTAAAGAAAAAGCATTCAAGTACAATAATTTAACCTGTTATCGTGCCACGTTTTACTAATTACATGAACAGAAAATTATTTATACCTTATAAGTTTATGTAAAGCCCAAGACACTTACAATTAACGTTGTTATCTGCAACTCACAAGGGGGACTACAGCTTCCTACGATATATGAACTTTATTCCTTTCTTTCGATTCTTGGACACGTTGTTCAGTCCACGCTGCGTCTCCCCTATAGCAACCATGACTTGGCATAAGGTTCAGGTTTAAACATAGCGACAGGCGGTCCAATTAAAGACAGAAACGTTAGACTGGAAACGGTAGTAATTTTAAGCGAGTTTCGAAGATCAGACATTATTACGTTCATTTTAATAGAACCACGTTCACAGTCGGCACTACTTATTGGTATGCTGTGTATAGCGGCGAAACACTTCCTTAATTTCTCAGTCGCAACCCCCTTTCTGTTGGCTTGTACTGAACAAAATCTCTTAAAATATCTTGGGAATTGAATCCAAATCTAGAATCCAGTTTTTGTACCTCTCTTTCACCTTGCCTAATATCATATACTCTATTAAATGAGTCAGTTTGTTGAATTAACTACCGATTTGTATCGTCTTCATTCAGCATTCTCATTTTCATATTGTATACAATGCTCTGTATAAACTGACCTCTGTCAACAGCTGGAAGGCTACCCTCGATACATTTAATAACTTCTGACTCACAGTTACCTGGTAAAGATTTCAAATTTTCGATTCTATTTAAATGGAGTTTTATATTTTCATATGCATGTTTTATGGTGCAATGACGCATTTGCAACACTTCTGACCTGTTTAAATTCAAGCAGAACATCATGTAATAAGTCCTAGAAGTTTGATAAAATTATGACAAATCACTTTGTTTGTCAGTTCTCAAACTGATTCCGCTCTTTATTGTTGCGGAAAATGCTTTTAGATTCAGCATTACAGCATGCATATAACGCAGAATAGAAACATCACACAGATTCGGCACAACGAAAAGAAGAACAGCCCACTTCACGTCTATAATATGATAATTTTTTTAAGTTGGCTTTTTAGAGCCTGTGCACACTTTTCAAATTGATTCCAGTTTTTGGAGAGACGCTGTGTAAGTTATGCAATTTGCTGACAAATATACAGAAATGAATCACACCTCCATCAACAGTTTGCACACGGCAAGTTCCAGTCGTTGACTAAGACAGTGCCAAAATACGATTTAAGTAAAATGTTCTTGAAATTGTGGTCCTACTCCAGGTTTCTTCCCACATAAAGCACTTGAACCGTCGCTTGTGAAACTAACTATATAATTTCGAAGATAATTTTCATCAAACCCATTTATTCTGAGACATTGAATATGGCGTCTGCTCTTTGATCTGCAAGTTCCAGTATCTAAAAATAATGAATAGATGTCATTGTCATCACTGCCTTCATAGGTTTTGTTACCATCATCATTTACATTAATTGGAATGCGTGCACGTATATAAATATTGAAAACGCATTTGTTATTTATCGCAGTTGACTCATCGATTATAATACCCACAATTGATCTATCACTAATAATCGTCCCTGTTATTCTGTTTCATTTCTTCACTAATATGCGTTATAATGTCAGAACACACAACATTGCTATGCAATATTTGTCTCATATCAAGTTCGTTGGTAACTTGAAGATCTATTTAATGTGTGTGGTCCACAAATGCTTTATCTCGTTTCGCAATATAATATGGTGTACGAAAAATGCAGCACTGTGTCAAAATTAAACCCATTTTCATTGCCAAAAAATTTCCAGTTGGTTTTTCAACCTCCAAAAATATTTTTTTTCTGCTGTACAATGAATATGACTTTTCTTGTGTTCGAATATTTTCTTTCGTGAGTATACTGCTGGTTTCCTGCAATAGACCCGCAAGGTTTTGTAGCACCCGAAATACACTGTTGTGACAAAGACACGTGGAACTTTAATGAAGTTTCAAGTCTTTTTACTTGATAACAAGTTAAACAGCCATAATTATTAGAAACGGCTGACCACTCGTATTTTTCTTTAAACACAATAGCTCTTGATTCCAACAGGATGAGAAACTATTTAACTCTATCATTTCATTATCACTTGTTAATGTAGGCCTACCGTCCACGGCATCACTCGAACTCGAAGTTGTAAGTACATACCAATAAGTCTGTCAGAGCAACACCTGCATTCTTTTTTCTTTTTTTTTTTTTTTGTATCACTGGACATATTAAAATAAGTTTCTATTGGCTGCTGACCATGCTTCATTAAAGGAACGATATATATTACCACAATATTGTTATACAGACTGGTGAAACATACGCCTCTCATGAAACCATTTTAATAAACGATTTCAACTGGCCAGAGGCCCGTTTAAACTACATACAGCAGATATCATGGTTACATTTGCCATTGTTACGTATACGTTTTCAAATAAAGTGAATAAAAGTAAGTAGTCAGCAGATGAAACATTCTGTTGAGCTATGAACGTTAAATGCATGATTCAAATACCTTAATTTTATCAAATTACTAATCATTAATTTCAAATATATTATTCTTATTCTAAACATTATTATTGCGTTAGTAGATAAGTTATCAGGTTTCGGTTAAACAAGGACAGAATGACAAGTGCTCCGTTTTGGGAGGCGGGTGTGGGGAGGGAGGTAGCGTCTTGTTACACGTGGAACAAACGAACAGCGCTACTATAGTTATAAAATAGTATCCATTGTTGAAAAAACAAACAAGCAGCAACTTTTACTCTTAAAGCTTAAACTAAATCCTGTAATGACAATCTGGATGACCAGTAAAGGAATAAGGCAAATAAAATAGTAATAAGTTCTATAAACGGTATGCCATACCGGCTCGTTTCCTAAACTGTATTCACTCTTAGGTTGATCCGCGTCAAAACAAAAGCCAGGTGACCAGTGCACCGTTATGACGTATCCTTCCGCCATTCGCGCCAGAAATACGGTCATACTTTCACGACCATGTAACAGTACAGGCGGCACATAATGCAAAAAGAACAGGTTCCGACAACTTAAACCGTGACTAGCATATTCTGTTAGGGTTGAAGGTGATAAAATTGATAGTTGCAAGAAAATAAACGTTTGCGCATGTAATAATAGTTAATTCTAAAAGAAACAAGCGAAGAGGAAAGTAATAGGGGTACGATATCTTACATTTATTCGCTCTCTGGAAGCGGCACTTTATCAACTGCTGGCGGCTTATTTTTAAAAAAGAAATTGTGTATTGTTACGTGAATTGCATTCTTGTCACATTCTTGCATCGCGTATTTCACACGCTTTCTGTTTTTCCCGGTGTAACCACTTTCCCGTTTCAGATTTTTCTTTACGAGCACTGTTTATACTTGTTCTCGAAACACCGGTGAACCCAGAAGTTATTCACCACTTCTTTCACGGGAAGTGTTGGATATTTCTCACATAACTTACAATAAAATTCCAACCCTATGGTTTTTTCAGCACTAGTCAATGGTTTGCCCGCTTGTGCTTTACGTAAGTCGACGAAAACGCAAGAGCAAATCACCGTCCGCCATGATACTAAACAGAAACTGCTGGTTTCTGGCTACAAATAATATTCTGCGCATACCCGGATGTCAGGTACTTATATGAATTGTATGTTGGGACTTGTAGCTCTGTTTAACGGTATAAATTAGCGTTAATTAAACTCTTGAGTATTTGTATAGAATATTATACCATTTAAGGATAAGTTCATTCTAAAATTTACATTTTTAGCATGGTACTACTTTCCTACACGCATTGCTACAGTGTTGTACCACGGTGCACTAGTCACGTGCATTTGTTTTGGTGCGGATCAACGTAAGAGTGAATGCAGTATAGTTTTCGGATGCGTACCCGGTTCCTACCGACCCACTTTAAGCACTACCTTCTGCCATCCTTGTATCATATTTGTCTTTCTTCAGCAACATGTTGGTGTGTCAGAAAAGCGTTATTTTGGACAGAGAAACATTTATCAAACAGTAAATAGACAACACACAACTTTTGGTACGCCTGTTTCTCAGCATTCTGTGTGACTTTCTGATCTACATGAAATAATACCCATGCTTTACCATTGATTGTATGCCTTACTCTTCATTCGTTTCCCATTTTTATTGTCATTAACTCATTTTATTAAATCCCTTCATTCCAATAATTATTTATCAACGGTTTATTCTTTATGGATTGAAATAGTCACATATATTGAGAAAATTAATCAAATTAATGTATTACTGGCTCTAAAGGCACCTTACAAAGGGGTAATGTGGTTTAAGTACATTCCTTTTCTTCGCTCTAGGAAATTTGCTTACTGAAACGGTTTGAGAGAAGGGTTGTTTGTTACCCTTCGCCAGGAATGTGCCTTTTCAACCCAAATTTTCCTGGAAAACTCGACGTTATATTCTGAAGCGGTGCAAATATTAAGGGAAGAGCATACATCAAAATTAATATTAAAATTATTTAAAAATCATACTTTTGCATAAAATTAAAATTTAAGGTGTGTACAATCAAATGTTAAACGCTTATGACCAAGATCGTGAGATTGACCCTATCAAATAACGTCCTTTTTAAATGCTCGTGGAGCGAGGAGGTGTAATTCGAGCTGTTATGCCTACTCAGACGAACATTTTCTATTGTGTATTTGAAATTAGCGCCTTGTTTCGCATTTCCTACTTCGTAATAGTTTTAGGTAATACGTTATAAATGGCACACCAGATGAGAGACTCTTGGTGCTTCGGACAGTCTCAGATGGCACTCTTGAGAAATACTTCTGTTTTCATGAGATTGTCATTATATTACAACTAAAAGTAAACATATACTATTCTCAGAAGTAGTTTTTTCAATGCAAGCATTCAGTAATGCTGATATATCTCTAAAACTACCTCATATAATTCACTGAATTTTTTAGTGTGTTCATTAACTTTTAAAACTTCTCCAAAAAGGAAATTGACTTACAGATAATTTAGCCGCTCCCAAAAATATTGAATTAATAAGTACATTAGGAAATTTTGATTTCATTCTAAAATATGTTTTCCTGAACTACTGTAAAACAGTTACAATTTCCTTCTTTGAAAAGGAAGCTAATTTAGTTGGCACATTTTAGTGGAAAAATGGAGGAAATTAATTTCAAAATGGCTGAGATGTATAAACTTGTTTGAAATCATATTTTGGGGGAGCCAGGTGCCTCTGGAATTGTGGCCCTAATTTTTTTTTCAAATTTAAGTTCAGAAATTAGCTTTTTGTCGTCCTCCGTGGTCTAGGGGTACATACTAACTTCTGGCTCCCGAGGTCGCGGGTTCAAACCCGGTGGAGAACGATGTATTTTTTCGGGCGTAAACATCCATAGCATGGCTTCCTTCGGAAGGGCGGTAAAGCCGTTGATCCCATGCTGTAGATTTACGGCACGTAAGAGATCCTCAAGCCTGATAAGGGGGCCCTGAGCAAAATTTCTGGTCTTTCACGCCCAGTATAGAATGGGACGCTAAAGAACATAATAGTTAAAGATTATCCATATGTAAAACTCAATTTCATTTCAGAAATTAGTTTTCCCAATAGTCTTTTACAAATCCAGGTATTTCGAAAATATTTGTATAAAAATTAAAAAAAGAGAAAATTCTGAGTAATCTCTTCCGTTAAATCCTAAGAGCATGATTGCATGCAGATGAAAATAGTAGTCTATATTTAGCCCCTTTTTAGGTTTTGGCCAAAATTACTGATTTGAATGTAAAACACACATATAGCTAAAATTGGGATTTTCGCTAATACTAGTGCCATAACTACAAATAAAAACTAATTTCACACTCACCTATGCTTTGTCGCTTATTGTCGCTACAGCAAAAGTCTATGACCTCTAATTATTCCATCCCGCACAGAGGATAAACTTCCGGTTCTTCTCAGTGAAGTTTTTGTAAGAAGTGAATATGGTATTTACGAAGTAAAGTTTGATACCATAATTCTTGACAGGAAGATATAAATAATTAAGTAAAGAAGTGACAATAAGATACAGAAATAGTTGCAATAAATAATTTCTATATATTTAGTCTACGTATAATGTAATAAGCCTGAGTTGAAAGATTTGTCCGAAAAGAAAAAGGCAATTAGCAAGTCATCTTAAGCAAAGTCATTAGTAACAGCCGACTAGCGAGCGCGTTAATATAAAGTTCCTGGAATGCAGTTAGAGATTGGATTCAGTTCTTATGCAAAGTCACGTAGGCAAGAATTCTATAAGGTAGTTAGGGGAATGGAATTCTGAGATTTGGAGATATTCCGCAAAGAAACAGTATCAGATACGTATACTTAAGATTGGACTGTGCGAGAAGAGACGTTGATGGGGGTAGCGCTAGATAGGCGGAGCTTAAGTTAGAAAAAGGACGTGCATTCTAAATCAAATTCTGTGACTTACTCGTTTAATGACCTTGTGAATGCGCGTTTCATTTCAAGTAGTGTAGTGCCTAACGACGCACTTGAGTGAGTAAGATTTAGCGGCTATTGCGAGGGATCTTTCCAAGCAACATTTCTGCGACTTACGGCAACTGACGCTTCGCTTAATTATTGTTATAGAAGTAATTGATTCGTAAATTTAACAGTCTGCGACTCTTTAAAATTTATCAGCTAACTAAGCTGATGTTGTCCTTTCAAAAACACTTATACATACCTTGAGATAAGGAACTTATAGCTATACCACTAGAGCAGCTGGCGCACGAGACAACGCAGAACGATCTGCGAGATGGCATCATAAAGCTCATCAACAGAGCAGGTAACATTAAACGTTATCTAATTGATGTAAGTTGAGATAGCCGCATCAAATTTTGAAGCAACGGTTACGGCTTCAAAAGTTTCGCACCACGAATGGCTTCAAGTTACATTGGGTCTTCACTAACCATTTCATCGTCTGCTTCTTCATCTCAAATATGAACCATCAAAACGTGGATTCAGAGTCTAATGCTCGGGTTCATGGGATGGCCCTTGGTTTGGTGTACGTTTGAGCTTTGGCGATATATTAGTGCTTCCAGCTAAATTGGGGTTAGAGATTACCCAGTTGCACAGCACTCTGCTCAGAGTAATAAATCTGCCACTGCCAGGGAAGAGAGGCCTTCTGAGAACAAAAGCTTACCTTGCACAGCGTAACTCTAAAGGAAACACGTGTTACGAAATGTTACTCTTATCATGATATATCAAATGTTTGTATAAACTTCTAAGTGTAGTGGGAAGTGTGAGCATTGTGTGGATATGCACCTAACCCAAAAAACGTGGATAGCTCTAGCTATAATTGACATATCAATGTAAAATATTCATTATTGTGACCGTGTATATGCCCAATTGTATCTTTAAATTTTCACAATTATATACTTGGTAGTTTTACAGAAAAAAATTATAGACTTTAAAAAAATCCAGTTGAACCAGCGGGCTGACAAGTTTACTAAAAAGAAGAAATTGCATTAATTTCTTAGTTCACTTAATTTCACCGAACTAAGAAAATTAAGCTACCAAAAGTATTTCAGGTTCTAATTTTTTTCTGTGAAGAAAATGAATCAAAATTTACATTTAAAAATTTTAAACAAAATCCCCAAATTCTAAAAATGTATTAAACTTAACTATATTGCTCTAGTTCAGTGCATGAAATAGATTATTTCACAGAAGTGTGCAAAACTTCAGCCTTGGAAATATTATAGTTCATGAGAAAAAGGAATATATATATATATATATATATATATATATATATATATATATAGTTTTGAGTTAATCGCAGTTGTAATTTAAGGTCTAAGGTGTGACTACCAGGGTACACTCAAGGGGATTAGTCATAATTAACAGTATTCTGTGTTGCTTCCTGATTTGCAAGTCTGTGCCTTTCGCCTTGGAACTCCTTAGATGAAGTCTGATGATGATGAGATGGAGTTTAAGGGCGCTAAACATCTAAGGTCATCAGCGCCCTTACAAAGTATAATATTTAAAATCCAAAAACTAAAATACGGGACATAAACTCGCTTAGTCGAAAACACTAAAAACAAAACAGCAAATTCAAAAACCACCACACTAAAAGTATGGTCAATAAAAGAGTAAAACGACGTGTCAAGAACTGTAGAACGCAAGGGACAAGAGCGCCATATGTCCGCAGGGGAGAAGAGCCCCCATTAAAACAGACAATATAAAATAAAAAAACTAAAAGACGCTCAGCGCATCATATGCGCCGATTAAAACCACTGTCACTGATAAAACGTAAAAGACATTCTACAGCATGCGCATCGTCTGCCAAAACATTGACTGTGCTAACAGGCAGAGACACACGAACGCGCAATGGAGCTAAAACTTGACACTCTGTTAAAATGTGACGCACCGTTAAGGGCTCATCACACTACTCACGGAGTGGTGCGTGGTCACCACTGAGCAGGTGTCTATGACCAAAAAGGCAATGACCGATACGTAAACGAGCTAAAATTACCTCTTCCCGACGAGAAAAACGAGAAGAGGTACCCTAGACTAACGGGAGAGGTTTAACCTCCCGCAACTTGTTCCCACGAAGGACCATCCACTCATCGCGCCAAAGCGAGAGGATGCGTGACGTAAAATAACAGACAAATCTGTGCAGGGAACAACAGAGGTAAAACATCTGGGTGTTAAAAGTGTCGATTTGGCAACGCCGTCGGCAGACTGGGATGCCCACATGACTAGGAATCCACACGAAACGCTGATGTCAGACGCACCAAGCGAGTGGAGCAGGTCATGAATGCGCTGTACGAGCGGACGGTAAGTGTACAGCGCGCGAATGCTTTGAAGAGCACTCAGAGAGCCTGAACAAACAACACAGTGCCGTCAGTCGTGCCGCTGGATGTATAAAAGAGATTGGTAAATACTAAAACGTTCGGCGGTAAATATCAAACATTGCCCCGGTAAACGAAAGAAAAAACTACTTTGACCATCGATAAAGGTACACCCTACTCCAACATCAATCTTAGACCCATCAGTATAGATAAAATGAAAGTCCCCGAATTTCGCCTGAAGTTCTAAAAACGCCAATCTAAGGACTGAAGAAGGGGTCTCATACTTCGGCATCGACGTTAACCCAAGGTGAAAGTGGGCCTCAGCGCGCAACCAAGGACGAAAACGCGTTTCCCCCCTGGGAAGGGTCGGCGCTGGCGTAACGTCCAAATGTCGAAGAAGCTGGCGAAATCGAACACCTGGAGGAAGCAATGCAGAGGAGCTAACTAAATATTGCCGATCAAGCGAATCCTCAAGAAATAACTCGAAGGGCGGGTGGTCAGGCAAGCTTGAGAGTCGACAGGCATATCTGCACAAAAGCATCTCACGCCTGAAGGACAGAGGAGGCTCTGCAGCTTCAGCGTACAGACTGGATACAGGGCTAGTTGGAAAGGCCCCTAAAGCGACTCTTATGCCACGATGGTGAATGGCATTCAAGCGACATAACACAAATGGACACGCCGATGAATAGAAAATGCACCCGTAATCAAGCTTGGATCGGACCAATGAGCGATAAAGACGCAGGACGGTCCGATCAGGTCCCCAGGATGTGCCACTTAAAGCACGTAAAAATTAAGAGAACGGTCACACTTTGCTCTTAAAAACGAAATGTGCGCATTCCAGCTCAACTTCCGATCTATGATCAACCCCGAAAATTTCACCTCGTCTGCAAACGGAAGACAAACCGGCCCAATATGGAGAGAGGGCGAAGGGAAAGTCTTCCGGCGCCAGAAATTAACACTGACGGATTTCTCGGCGGAGAAATTAAAGCCGTTGGCGTTACTCCAGTTGTAGAGACGGTCGATACAGCTCTGGAGACGGCGTTCGAGCAGACAAGTCCGCCGTGAACTGCAATAAATGGTAAAATCGTCAACGAAAAGGGACGATGAAATGCCAGGGCGAATACACTCAACAATGAGGTTGATAGCAATCACAAAAGTGTGACACTGAGTACAAAGACTTGCGGTACACCGTTCTCTTGAATAAAACTTTCGTGTACGTGTGCAGGCCACACGTACACGAAAGACGCAATCTGTCATAAACTCCCGAAGAAATATGGGAAGACGACCGCGTAAATTCCATGCGTGGAGTGCACCTAAAATGCCGCCCCTCCAACAAGTGTCATAAGCTTTCTCCAGGTCAAGAAACACAGCCATTGTTTGACACTTTCTCAGAAACTCATTCATAATATGTGTCGACAGAGACACTAGATGGTCGACGGCAGAGCGATGGTGACGAAATCCACACTGAGCGTTCGCTAGAAGTTCTTGAGACTCAAGCCACCATGTCAAACGCCCGTTGATCATGCGCTCCATCACGTTGCAAATGCAACTGGTGAGGGAGATAGGGCGGTAGCTGGAAGGTAGTTGGCGATCCTTCAGGCTTAAGTATACGGACGATGGTGGCTTCGCGCCAAAATGAAGGAAAAACGCCGTCTTGCCAAATACGGTTATAGACCTGTAAGAAAAAGATTTTACTGTCGGCTGAAAGGTGCTTTAACATCAGGACATGGATGCCGTCCGGTCTAGGAGCGGAGTGCCTAGATAAAAGGAGGGCGTACTCCAGCTCCCTCATTGTGAAAAGTTCATTATAATACTCCTGATTAGGAGACCGAAAACTATAGGTCACGGAATCTAGCCGGTCTTTGAGAGTGCTAAAGCCGGCGGATTAATGGTCAGAACTGGAAACCGCCTCAAAGGCAGCGCCCAGAGTGTTAGCAATGGCAGCCGATCCACTATGTTGGCATCCGAAACCTGAAGGCCAGACACAGTACAATGCGATACTTTACCGGAGAAGCGACGAAGTTTATCCCGAACAACAGAGGAAGGCGTGAAGGGAATAAAAGACTCAACAAAACGAGTCCAGAACGCTTTCTTGCTATCCTGAATAATGCGACGAGAGCTGGAGCGCGATTGTTTAAAAGTAACCGAATTATCAAGTGTAGGGTGTCGCCGAAACAACTTAAGCGCAGTTCTACGGGTACGAACGGCGTCCCGACAGTCTTCAGTCCACCACGGAACAGGAACACGCCGAGGGTGGGAGGACCAACGGGGAGTTGTGCAGGTGGCAGATAGAATCGTAGAGATAAAGTGCTGCACCATTTGGTTAACATCAGTGTGAGGGCTGGTCCTCAAAACGCACGAGGCTGGAATACAGTCTCCAGTCGGCTTTATGGAATTGCCAGGTAGGTGCTCTGGAATGCTGGACGTGGTGAGACAAAAGAGAAACGATGCAAGGGTAATGATCGCTGGAGTGGGTGTCAGCGACGACGTTTCACTTCAGACGACAAGCAAGCTGAATGGAGCAAACGGCAAGGTCAGTGAGAGAATGTACCAGAAGAATCAGAAAGAAAAGTAGGCTCACCTGTATTGAGGATGGAGAGTTTGAACTGAGCAAAAATGTCGGAAAATAGCGTTCCCCTCGCACAAGCCCTTGGCCAACCCCACAGGTGGTGACGGGCATTAAAATCTCCCAACAGAAGAAATGTGTTGGAGAGCGGACAGGAGATCTCGAATGTCCACGTTAGCGAGGGGAGACGATGGAGGTGAATAGACGGAGCAAAGAGAAAAAGGCGGGTAATTGAAGTCTAACGGCAACAGCTTGCAAGTCGTACGTAAGTGTGAGGGTCTGAAAATGAACGTCGTTACGCACTAATTGCATGACACCTCCATGAGCAGGAGTACCCTCATCCGGTGCAAGATTGTAGGGAACTGGAGTATACCCTCGGAGTTCAAAAGCATCGTGAGGGCGAAGCTTGGTCTCCTGCAAACACACGACCATAGGTGAATGGGAACGCAATAAAAGTTGCAGTTCCGCCCTATGCGATCGTACACCACGTAAATTCCAGGTCAGGATAGCCATGAATAAAGGGGATCTACTGTCTACTTAGAAGGGCAGCTCAAAATAACCTTTTACTTAACCTTGGGGCTCGGGCTTTTGGTATGGAGTTGGTCAGACTCCATAGCCTCCTCAAAGGGAGGGCCCACGCGCACAGTGCCAGAAACCGATTCAAGCGCCGAGAATCGGTTCTGGGTGGCAATGGGTGACGGGTGACCGGTGCCGCTGAGCGCGACTTGTTTTAGGAGTATCCTGGGACTGCGACCTCCAAGGAGAAGGTGAACTTTTCTTACCGCGCGCACGCGGAAGGTTTTTAAGAAAATCTTCCTTACGAAGTTTCTACTTGGGTTTCTTCTCAGTGCCTTGAGACTTTAGTACCTTAGGGCCAGTGTTAGATGGATTGATAACTGTGCCAGAGATGGACGGCCGGATGGTAGTTGCGGTCAAGGCAGTCATGATCCAGATCCGTATTTCGGCATCCTTCCAGGGTACTGACGAGGCAACAACAGAGCTGAATGTACCCGATCGCAGGAGCGCAGGTTGGTGCGTATGGTAACGCCTTCGGGCTTCAGCGAAGGAGAGTTTTTCCTTTACCCGGATCTCCTGCATCGCCTTCTCGTCCAAGTATCGCGGACAGTCGGCAAATGCCGCTGAATGAGACCGCTTGCAATTAATGCAGACGGGGCTGATGAACATGTACCAGCGTGTGAGTGCTCAATACAAGAGGCACAGATGGAAACGGCACTCTTACAAGGGACTTGCGTAAGCCCAAAACGTTGGCATTTAAAACTACGCAGAGGTCTAGGAATATAGGGCTTCACCGCAATTCGTTCGTACCCTGCTGAAATACTCGTGAGCAGATCGATGCCATCGAAAGTGATAAACAGGGTACGAGTGGGTATCAACACCCTTTCGCTTTTAGCCTGCACTCGATGAAAGGCTATCACCTTTTTTTTCAGAAAGACAGTCGACAAATTCATCGTCCGACATACCATCGAGGCGATGGGTGGTAACGACGCCTCGACAGGAATTCAATGTGCGGTGCTTCTCAACACGGATGGGATAACCGTGGAGAGGCGTGGCGCGCAACAAGGACTGACTTTGTTGTTCGCACTTGGTTTGAACCAACAATGAACCATTCCGAAGACGAGTGCAGGACTGAACCGCACCAGCAATAGCGTCAATGCCCTTCTGAATAATAAAAGGGTTCACTTCTCAAACGATTGTCCTTCCTCTGTGCGAGTAAAGATCAAGTAACAACTAGATAGTGGTGGTGCTACTTCTGTTACAATAACCTTTCTGCGCTTGTTGTTTGTAATGGAGAAAGAGGGCTCCATAGCGA
The DNA here is from genome assembly GCA_030765065.1 of Deroplatys truncata. NCBI lineage: Eukaryota > Metazoa > Arthropoda > Insecta > Mantodea > Mantidae > Deroplatys > Deroplatys truncata. The sequence goes on from CM060990.1 coordinate 172,879,370, forward strand.
AAGAAATCCTGCACCATTGCAACCGTCTCCGACCTCGGGCTCCGACTTCCGAGCGTTACCCCAGCTTGGGTGAGTGACCTATCCATATTCGTCTCACCCCAGGGTCACACCTCCCAGAACATAGACAGAGGGACCCAATAGCCGTGGGGAGTCAGCAGCTCATGCAATGGCCCCCCGCGGGACTGCAGTTGAACAGGGATACGAACACACCACCTTACATGACGACCCCGAGTGGTGGGGATGACGCCATTACCCACTAACCCAGCTGCGCACCCAGTGCGCGGGTATCCGTCAGGTTGTGTCCACGGAGAATTAAAATAAGGAAAATCGGAAACTAAACCAAAAGTGTGTGGTTGTTTCGCACGCAAGGTAGGCCGGTGTGGAAGGAAAAGAGATGTGTGAATGGTTGTGGTGCGAAATGTTCGTAAATAGACTAGACAAGAAAGAAACGATGGCGAGGGGCGGCATGGAACGAAATGCAAAGACCGCACGAGAGTCTACCTTGTGTCCCCCGGTCACGAGGACGAACCCACCTCGACCGGACTAGGGTGGAGGAATGACGCTGGAGATGAGGGGCTCGGGATCCCGTGCGCCAAACCCGTACTCACACGAAGTGAGCCCATGGGGGGAGATGAAGTCTGTGATGCCCTTTCAGCAGATATTGAAAGTTGAGTTAATTCAATGTTTTAGCAAAAAGGACGCAGAACTCCTAAGTTTAAAGCAACGTAGAGTCTATTTAAGTGTGTTTTAAAGGGTTAAGTGTTTTAAATAACCAATAAAACATATATAATCTGAATCACAGATAGAATCGCATATATGTTTTCCCACTAAAACCAGAAATTGCCAAATTTTGAAGTGTTATGCTTCCTAGCCCCTTAAGTGAAACAGTAAATGGTTTAGAGCTTGACTGATAATGTCACATGTATGTAAAGAGCGGAGTTAATACCTGTGATATCGTGACAGATGCGAGATGTGACAGTTGCGGAACCGAAACTCTAATTAATATTTAGTCGATTCTATTTTACAAAGCTTGTGACGTTTGTAGAAAAAATGCTGGTCAGGTAAATGTGATAATATCTGCAGAAAAAAGACCTGTGAATTATACTTTCATATTGAGCTGTGTGTATACTAAGTTTGGAAGGTTGAATGTTATTCGAAAAATTCACTGTCATAACCAGGACTCGAACCAAGTATCCTCGGCTGAGGTGTGATATCTCGCAGTAACTGAGATTGCCTTGGAGGAGGTTTAGGGCTGGTTCACAATAACTCGTGAACGGAAACGAGAACGGGAAGCAAAACTGTATAAAGATTTTGGTTCACTACACCCCGCTAACGAGAACGGGAATGCATATCGACAGCAAAGTGGAAAATCGATTTTTGAGAACTGAGATGTCATTTGTTTGTAACTGACAAGTTATATTTTTTCACCTGCTTCCAATTCAGGCAATACAATGCAGGTTACCAACGTCATAATCGGTAAAGTAAACCTTTTCTGAATGCAGATCCATTACCATTTCGATTCCTCTAGTCGCACCAAGCTTTATTCCTTTATTAACGACATACGTAAAAAGTTCTTTGTTATACTTTGTTAATTACTACCGGTTTTTGCAAATATTTTTGAGGCAATGGCCAGCTTTGAGTTGCATATAAAAAACTACGGCTGGCGTTTTCGCTAGAAGAAGCAACGCCAATTGGATCTGAGGGAGCCAGGACGCACATTTGCTAGAATTTCTTCCAGGTTTATTTTCCCAGATTGCGACTACAGACTTCTATAGTGAGGAGTCTAATATTCACAATAAAGATCTTATAAGCCATGCCTGGGAACGAGAACGAGAAATTTAGCACTTGACAGTCTTCTTTCCCGTTAATTGCGAACGCTCACATTATAATACATGCATTTTAACGTTGTCGTTCCCGTTCCGGTTACCTTTCTCAGTTTTTGTGAGCCAGCCGTTACTTAGAGTATATGAATGAATCCGATGAGAGAAGTTCAGTGCGCAGTTGGGCAACTAGCCACGCTAACATAGTGGCTGCGAGTTGGCGTAGATATTCAAAATCCGTGGTTCAGTCTCGGCCGTGGCACTGAACATTTTTAATCTGTTTCAGTTTCCAAACAGTAGAAAATGTGGTACAATATCCTCCCATCTATGCACCCAGATGGGCTGAAAGCCGTTCTAATTGACAGAGTGAGGATGCTATTGAAGCAGAAGGGAAAATGAATGACATTATGAAAATTCAAGTATGGCGTCAATGCAGAAATATCTAAAGGATAATGATAGCAAACAACGAACTATTGAAACCTATACAAGTTGGAAGTTGTATGGATGTCACCATATTAGGAGGTGACTATGTACAAAGACGAATGATAGACTTTAATAGGATGTTAGTCTATGAACGTTTATTTCAGTAGCAAAGTAGTAATTTATTAAACAAGTGGATAAACTTAATGATCATGGCACTAGTTAGTATTAGAATTATCTACGAGTTAGATACAACATTTCATGAAAGCTTAGCATTATAAATTGTAGGTAATAAATCTTGAAGTAATTCGACATCCATAGCTGATATAAGTAAGAGCGTCTTCATATATTATGAGGAATAAGCTTCTCTCACTGCATTTCATTTGTTACTACGATTACTTGGCGTGTTGAACCGATAAGCATCTTTCATGCATTCCTTTCCTAGGAGAGAAATGAGCAGCTGTTACTGGCTGTGCTGTAGCCTATTATCAATACAGCATGGTAAGCAATTATAAATCAGATGTTAATTATTCTGTATTTAATAATTCGCAGAGGTTCTTACATCTTCGTTGCTCAGAGAAAAGTATATCAGAAAACGGTCTCATTTTCTTTTAATAAGCCATGGCAACTTACAATGCCGGTATTACGTACGTAATTACTGTAGAAAATGCGTCACTGCTATTATTGACACGCGTGATATAATGAGCCAATTATGCACGACTTTGAATACAGTAACATCCTGATTATAACAGTAGAATTGCATATATAAAATTACTGCACTCCTCGTCGCATTATAATTCACATTGGGAACAATTAAGGGAAGCCTTACTGAAGTATATGACAATGTCAACAAATCTAGCTTCTTTTGTTAGTCCCAATGTCTTCTTTGAGGACCTCGTTTCGCCGCAATTTAGCATATTTTTGTACAAATTGTAATATGCGCTGAAATTACTACGTCGCAAAACTAGCTGGGTACCTATCACACGCACGCCTCACAAGAATGTGATCTCTTTTTGTTTCCCTTTATTGATATTTAAATGCTATAGTTGTTAGTCTAGTTCACTTAACGTTTATATAAAATCACAGTTCATTGAATTCTTTAAATTCTTAAATAAATATACACATTTACCCTTTCTTAGTTTTCAAAGAATACTTAAAAGTATTGTTTTGTACGTAATAGTTATTAAGCATGGTAGGTATATTCTTTTTACATTAAGTGCATGATAAATAAAGTTTAAATTAAATACTTATTTTCCTTTATTGTTCATTCTAACTTAAGCAAGAGTTCGCTTTTTGTTGCTTCCATTAAACACTAAGGTGAAAATATACGAGAGGCGTACCTTAGCGATTAAACTCCACCAATATAATTAACATGCTTAGTGTCATGTGGTAACAGCAACTGCACAGGGGCATCGGAGAAAGAGCCTGCATTCTGCTCTCCGCGGAATGGATATTACCTGTAAAGTGTGATTTTCCCAACCACCTGAAGGAAAAGCGCGCTTTTGCCAAATGTTCCGACTTTCAAAGCGTTTTCCTACAAATGTATCAAAAGAAAAAAAGAAATGTTTATAAACTTGTTCTATCCACTAATCTATCTCTGGTTTAAAGGGTGATATCCATACTCCTTCTACCCGGTACTGCTGAGAATGTTCAGTGTGAAATATGTCCCAAGAAAACTGAGAGAAGACTAACGGGAAGTGTGAGAAATGCCAAGGATTCATTTGCAAATCTCACTTTAAGAAATAGCACAGCGAATTTATTTTTCACTTTTAGAAATACTGAACACAAATTTGTGAACTGACAAACAATGTAAATAGAAGCCGCAAATACTATTGTGTGTCAGAAATTACCAGTGGTAGAAATGTTTATATGAGATCAAGTAAGGCAAATAGATAAAATAATGATTAAAATAAGAATTAAGATTATTGTTATTGTATTGTTGTTTTAAAATCACTCGCGTTGTAAGTAGTATACGTAATAATGGAAATGTTGTTTCAATTGTAGCCTGGGGTCGCCTGGAACCAATGTAGTGGTTCAATGAGGCTCAAAAGCATAGCAATTGAAAGCTCGTACAAAATACGTCAGACTATAAACGGTATAATCAGCTTAATCTCGATATTAGGAAATAGTCGGGGTAGTCATTCCAGCGATTTATCTGGATGTTTTCTCTTCAGGAAGCTCAGGTTAGGAATAGCACCACAACGAAACAAGAGATCTACCCCAATGGCTGCAAGTTTAATATAAAGACGCGATGCTGGACAAAGCGTTTTCATTAGAGCCTTGTTGGCGCCTGTGGAAGACTAAACACACAACCGAAGCGGAAATAAAATCTATAATGACATCCCGACAAACAAGGGGAGGGTTCAGTATTTCACGACCTCATCGTGCTATGGGTTAGAGGACTACCTTCACGCGTGGCGCTGTTATCCGAAAGTATTGCGCTGAGGATGGGTCTGTTAACATAGAAACCGGTATAGAAACTGATCTTGGGTTAATAATAAACATGGTCAGGTTAGTTTCATAAGTTATATTTCCAAAAGTTCCAAAACATATGTGCCACTTTAGAAATTAGCACAGTTATACCTGATTGTGGCACTTCTTTAGATAATTTGCACTTAAAAGGTTTCTTTTGATATCATCAATTTAAAGGAACAATGTAGAGAAGTTTGGAAATTTTGAACTCTTACACATAGATATTTTAGAGGTTGCGCTTATATTGCTGAGGCCTTTAGATTACGTGTACAACATTTCGGTTTAATTGCTCAATTTTTCACTATTCTCTTACATTCACTGTTCATTTATGACAATTTAGGATTTAGATGACTCGTGTAAACAGATCGGCCAGTCTTGACATATTAAAATAACTTCATCAACTAATAATAAGTGATAAGATATATAACTTTCATATAGACAAGAATAACGGTTGAAATTATCAACGCGTTATTTATTTGATTAAAAGACATTATATGCATTTTCTTTTAAATTTCCCCCAGACAGCTTTTCATATAATGCGGCTTTTTTCAATTGCCAATTTAATATTAACAGAGATTACTGAAAATTACTCCATTAAAACCAATAAATTGTAAGGTGTATCCTTTCAGTTCATATTATATGTTGATGGTTTTTAATTACGTAATGTACCGAATTACATGTTTTTGCACTTTTTGCAAAGCATAATTCATTATACAAATTACAACGCTTAGGAGTGATTAAAACCTTACACTATAGTTTTTATTCTCTCTCTCTCTCTCTCTTCTCCATTAAAGGTTAGCGACTGTAGAGCGAAACGGAGCTAAAAGTAATACTCCTAATTCGGACTCAATCTGGAGTGTTTAATAAATTCCATAGGATTATCATAGAGACTTTAGCTCCTTCGCTCTCACTCCTTCTCTATTTCTATCTCTCGCTCTCTTTCTTTCTGTCCATTTGCACTCTTCCTTGTTTCCTGTAACGGAATAAAGAGCGATTCAAATAGGGTGTTTATATTTTTCTGCCTTTTTACTTTCTCTACCACCTAGACTAACACGCATAAAAAGTGGACCATTCCCCTAGATGACAATAATGTTTGGCACTCCGTAACGTTCCTACCTTCAGGTAACCAACCTTTGATTCTACCCGTGGGTATAAGTTCTCTATGCGACTGGCCTGGAAAAAAACAATACAGAACCTCAAAAACGAACCAATGAGCGATGTTATAATCGATGTGAAATGAAGGGGTGTTTCGAATACAGCCTCTAAGAAAGAGTTTCGCTGCTATTGGCACAAATGGAAACTAGACTAATACGAGATAATTCGACCTTTAGTGGAAGAAGTGAAGAATCATTTGCGTGTGTTGTTAAACTGAAAGATAACTACGCCATTTATAGGAGACCTTTAATCAGCGACGTGTAAACGAAGACAAAAAGGTGTTCGGGTTTATCTCTACGTTTTTATTATATTATATTTTATTTTTGCGCCTAAACTCAACGAAGAATTTGCCTTAACAGTACTTCGTCAGTAAGAACATGTAGCATCTAAAGTTACCCTTGGGCAGCTCGGCCATATTTTGGGGAGTTCCTTGCAATCCAGCGGCTAGAAATTATGCTCGAGGAACAAAGAAGCTCACGCTTCCAAAGGGCGGGGCTACACTTATTTTTACCAACAGAATCAGCTGCGTTCCATTATGGGCCACTTTTTTGAGGTAGAGGATGTATTGCATTCCACCCAAAAATTCCATGTCTGTGTGTCTGAGAACAGTACAACTCAAAAACGAAAACTCGGTTAAATACCAAATCTGGTATTTAAGTTCAACATGTTCCAAGGAAGCGAAACAAAGATTTTCAAGAAAATCCCCCACTCCAAAGTGCTTTAATTGAATAATTTTTCGAAAGCTTGATTTTTTCTAAAATGGATTTAACGATTTTTATCAAAATATGATGCGGTTTATGAACTTAATTATTATCCCCAGGAGGAATAATTAAATTAATTGATAGTGTTAATATGTATATTTATGTTATTCGTTTAGAAAGATTTATATTATGCTGCATGTATGTTTACATAGTTTGCAATGTTTGCTTGATGCGTTTTATAATTATGCATTTATTGCTCTTTGTTCGTGTTTTATTACAAAATAGCATGGATAAATTGGAGTTGCGTATAAATAACAGTTGAATATAACTGTTAAATAACTGCAAGTAACAGCCGAGTTTTGTTGGTAAAATAAGAGAAGGAACACTTATCTACCGAGTATGGAAAACCTATAAGCATTATTAGTAAGATAGAATCTGAGCCATTTTGTCTTGTGGAAACGAATTTTGGTTACTTAAAACTTAGGCTCAGTATTGGTGCCTATTTTTAGAATTTAAGAGCATTTTAGGTGCCTAAAATTGATTTTTAAGGACCTAAAATCTGTCTAGCTAGTTTACTTACATACCTGTAGCTATTTTATGACCTCCATTGTTTTAAGGCTCAATGGTAAATCATCTCAACCTTACTGAAATCGCTACCGAGTCTGCACTTTTAATGGTTGGGGTATGTTCCTATATCGTTTGTATAGGTCTGGAATAATTGGGTTAATGTCGTAAAATAAATGTTTTCCATTGTACTTGCTGTCATATTACTAAGGTTTTTCTCGAGAGCATTACCGTATTTTAATTGAAGATCGGACCAAACCTGTTAAATGGTTTTAATCAACAATGGCATGGTGGCAGCACCGAAACCACCTTTTCTTGCACATATGTTTCAAAGTTAAGTGACTTACTAAGATTTTTTCTTTGTTTCGTTATTTTCTTTGCATAAGCACAGCTAGTAACATCTATTTCCGTACACGAACCTCAGAACACTGCTGAGTACAAACGTAATCCCTCCGTTATCAAGTAAGAAAGAAAGTGTTCGATAAAGAATGGTGCTGAGGATATTGGGGGCATGAATGTACAAGTTAAGGAGATACTCAGAATTTTTTCAAAATCTTTTTCCTATTTCACCATATATGATGAAATTTCTTAAGAAATATTCAGACATACCTAATATTTGACACCTAAAGTTTCAGAGCTACATAATGAATTTTTATGGATAATTTTTTTCTTTCCTTTTTATTTTTAGAATGGGGTCCAAGTTTTATTACACACTTAAAATTGTGTAATTCGGTCTCTAATTAGTTTTTTTAACCGCGTTACTTGCAGTTATTCAGAGAAGTGAGTGAAATACACTGTGAAAATTTAAGACAGATTGAATAATATTTACTATAAAATTAAAGTAAATTTAAATTGATATTATATTTATGGACGCTCTTTAACTGCTGTGGTCCTTAGCGTCCCATTCTATATTGGGCGTGAAAGACTGGTAATTTTGCTCAGAGGCCTCTTTATCAGACTGAGGTTCTTTTACGTGCCGTAAATCTACGACACGGGACCACCGGCTTTACTTCCCTTTCGAAGGAAGCCATGCTAAGGATTTTTATGCCCGAAAAAAAATCAATCGCCCTCCGCCGGGTTCGAACCCGCGACCTTCGGAACTAGAGGCTAGCAATAAAATTAAAGGGATACAACTTCAGAAAAGATAAAGCTTAGGGAATTAGCATTCACTTGGGACACACCCTAATCCTGAGTTTATGCAGTCTCTTAAATATCCTAAGCTTTGTTACATTTAGTAGCAGAATTCAGTCAAATCCTTTGGCGCATCAATTAAAGACATACCGAGGTAACCAAATCTAAAAAAACTTTTTTGACAAAAATCTTTAAAAAATCAGATATTTTAAACTCCTGAGTATCCCCTTAATTGAAAAGTTCTCTGCAATAAGCATATATAAACACTCAAGCTTAAACGACGGTAAAACTAATATGTTTTAGGACAGTTTCAGAAATGCAAAAAAGGTAGCGGGAGCAATTCCGACTCCATTACAACAATTATTACTAGGCCCGTAATTTTTGGAGTGGGTTTCAGTGCTTTCAGGTTAACCCTAGGAGTGCGCTTCTATAGACCAGTAGACAGGAGTGAAGTGACGTTTGTACGGCTACTGTAAAGCCAACTTGTGTTATCGGTCCCCAAGGTTACAAGCCTAGTAAGGACATTATAGCAGAGACACACTTTGGTGCCGCATGCTACTGCCAACAGTAGCCAATCTTGGCTCCGATACCCTAAATCAAGGGTGGCGAAAACGGCTTCCTTCCGCGAGTCACCAAATATGCAACACGCACTGCATCACTCAGCAGCATGTGAAAAACAAACGGACGGTTGCAGAGAGGGAACGGTGCCTGCGAGTCTAAATAACTCGCGAGTCACGTTTTCGCCACCTCTGCCCTAAACTATTGGCCACCGCTGACTAACCAGAAAAGTAATTACATGGAAATAGAAAACAGGCCAGAGATATAAGGTGTTAATAGCTGAGTAAGAAATCCCTAACAGTATCATAAGAAGAAACTGCTTAGGTAGAAAACGGAATAAAGCAAAAACAGCAAATTATCATTAAAGGTAAAGAATGCAGTTTGTACATTCTACAGAGAGTGCATTCCATACACATACCCCAAAACGGGCTACCTCATTCCATTCTTACAGAATGCAAGGGAAGTAGAGGTCATCACCTTATCTCGCGACTATGTACAGAGAATAATGAATGATGATAATTTGTCTTTGATCACTTCATTCAACAATATTTGCGAATTTTCGCGATATCCTGTGTGAAATACGGAAAAATTAAGGAAAATTTATTTATGTATACAGGGTGAATCTCCTAAAACTTACACCGCAAATATTTTGGAAATGGAAAGAGCTATTGATGTGCATTTTTCACAGCATTGATTGGTAGTTAGTGGCTCGTACATTTAGCCTATAAACAGATTTTAATAACACTGAGAAAGTGTGTTTTTTTTAGCAAACATACAATTTTTTTAAATGGAACAGTGCCTAGTTACATCGACAGAATAATGGTAGGATAAATTAGAATGTCAGTGGCGTTTGTAGCAAGATTCTAGTGCAAGTGGTTTACGAGAAATCTTATTTTGAAACTTTTACGCACCGACACTTGTACAACCTGTGGTAGCAAAAACTAAAGAAAATCAAACGGGAATTACAATACTTCTGTGGGTTCTTACAACTAAAGAGAACATAGCCCTTCAAAGGCTGTGTTCAAAATGACCACCGCCAGCTTCAACACACGCCTCCAGTCTGCTATAGAAAGACTGCTGCACACGTTCTAGCATTTTAGCGGAAATTTCAGAGCAGGCAACAGTAATACGTCGTTTCATATCGTCTGGTGTAGTTGGTACATCCTTGTGGACAGTGTCTTTCAGCCTTCCCACAGAAAAAAAGTCTAAAGGGGTCAGATACGGCGAATGGGCCGGCCAAGGTACAGGTCCTCTTCGTCCAATCCAACGATTTGGAAACTATCCGTTAAGACAAACTGTAGTACTTCGTGCATTATGGGCTGGGCAGCCATCATGTTGGTACCACAGGTTCCTCCTATCTGCAAAGGAACGTCTTCTAGCATCTGTGGCAAATGTCTGTCAGGAGGCTGCGATACTTGTGCGAGTTCATTGTTTCTTCTATGAACAAAGGGCCTATGAGCTGATGGTTCACTATCCCACACCACACGTTTAAACTCCATAGACACTGACGTTTGACCTGACGAAGCCAACGGGGATTGTCAACAGACCAATAGTGCATATTTCTGCGGTTTACTTGGCCATGATTAGTAAATGTTGCCTCATCACTAAACAAGATACATGATGAATCTGGAGTATCATGTCTTAATGCCCATGTACAAAAGTTAACACGATTCTCAATATCATTTCCATGCAGCTCTTGATGGAGAGAGATGTGATAGGGATTGAATCTATGTGGATGGAGAATGTGCAGTACACTTGACTGACTTATGGCACTTCCACGTGTGATTGTGCGGGAAATAATTTGCGGATCTACTGCAACAGCAGCTAAACTTTAATTTTTGCCTCTTCTCCAGTCACTTGTTTGTTTCTGTTACGTTTTCTAGGTGTTACAGTACCAATTTCACGTAATTGGTTGAAGAAGATGATAAATAGTTGCCGAGATGGTTCATGTCTATTGTGATACGATTCCGCATACACCATACAGGAACGAACTGCATTCTTCCTACACTTCTTATACATCATGAGCATGTCGGCTTTTTCTGCATTAGTAAATCCCATCTTCCACACACGACTTACTGCTTGAACTGTCACAAACTAACTGACCAGAAAGTCGCAATGCAATCAATGAAGAGAAAACATAATGCAAACAAACATAACAACATCGTACCTAGCAACTAAGCAGGTTGAATGGGAGAAACAATTGTCGGGGTGGAAACTTTTCAAAATACGATTTCTCGTAAACCACTTGCACTAGAATCCTGCAACAAAGGCCATTGACATTCTAATTTCCCTACCTTTATTCTGTTGATGCAACTAGGCATTGTTCCATTTAAAAAACTTTGTTTTCTAAAAAAGTACACTTTCTCAGTATTATTAAAATCTGATTATAGGCTAAATGTACAAGCCCCTGACTACCAATCAATGCTGTGAAAACTGCACATCAATAGCACTTTCCATTTCCGAAATATTTGCGGTGCAAGTTTTAGGTGATTCATCCTGTATACAAACATATATACATATACGACAGACCAGCTGCTGATCTGTAAGCCGAACCTAGTATTTCGGCTTCAGTTGCTTTCATGAAATAATTAAAATTTCGAGGCAAATACAGAAAGAAATTACTGCCTTGGGAATTAAGTACCACTAGTAAAAGTTAATCTCTTTTCCGTAACGCAGTAGCGGCCGCCTTCGAAAACTCACCGCTAATTCTGTTGGCCAGTCATATCTTTCAAGTGTGACTTCTTTCACCCACCTGCAGGGGAAAACTCGCGGTTGCTAAACCTCTTCTCCTTCCAAAGCGTTTTTATGCAAATCTGTGAGAGAAGAAAATTGTTCACGAGCTTGTTTTAGTATAATCATCGAGGTCTCACTGGTTTAAGGGTATCTCTGTCGTATAACACATAGACGTGCACAAAAATAATAGTATGTGCTTCCACACATCAGCTGACTTGATTCTCATTTGGCCAACATTTCAAAGCAAGTTAAGCACACATCTTCTAAGTTTGCCTTATACGATTTAGTATAATGTTGCTGTTCATTGTCAACCATATTGTTTATCTGCCTTTGGTGGATTCTTCGGAAAGCTGTGCCGTGTTCTATGCCTCGGATACCATGGTTAATAATTTATTAGCTTATTGCTTGCTCCCCTCAAAATCCTATAATCGCAAATACCATTTTAGTTAGGTGACTCTTGTGGAACATATTTTTCCCATTATAGCGGAATTTGAGACACTTCAAAATCAAGTTCCTCCTTATAAAATCGTAATTTACTGTATTCAGCATAAATTTGAATCCGTGGGTCCAGTAGAAAAAACAATTAAAATAATGCAAAGTTTTGACGCAGGTAAAACTAAGCAAAATAAACAATTCTTCCCAACCAAATCCCATCCGATTAATACTGGAAGCAGAGGTTTTGTGCTCTGTGTTAATAAATAAAAACGTAAACACAAAATCTCAAACCGTATAAGCTTAAAAGAGCTTCCTGTTTATAACCACTAGTTTCCGACGTCGTGGGTTCAAACTCGGCGGAGGGCTATGGAATTTTTTTCTGGTGTAAAGCTCCTTAGATGGCTTCCTTCGGAAGGGAAGTAAAGCCGGTGGTCCCGTGTCGTAAATTTACGCACATAAAAGAATCTCAAGCCTGATAGAGGCCTCTGAGCAAATTTTGCTGTCTTTCACGCCCAATATAGAATGGGAAGCTGAGGGCCATGGTAGTTACAGAGCGTCCATAAATAAAAATCAATTTATTTTTTTGTTTACAACCAGACGATCCAAATGCACGGGTACGTTGTTTTCTTTCCTGGCCAATGAGGATTTAATTGACCAACAGCATCGGACGAGTTGGGGTATTAACTTGATGCTCCTGTAAATACTCATGAACCTTGGTACTCGTGTTTGAAAACAGAGGGATTGGTGCTCAAGTATAGATCTCGGTTTCCAGATATAACAACTCGTGATTTTGTGCAATAGTGTAAAGGTCAGATGTAGAAAGATAAATGCTCACACAGAAGAAGGAGTAAAGCACGTCATCGTGTTTCCTGGAATGTGGTTTTTCGATACAATACCGTTCTGTGGAAAAGAACAGTTCCGGCATAGAGCTTAGACAGCAGAGCTGAAACACAGGAGCTACCGTGTGGCACGATTACAAGCCGATAGCGCTGTCTGTAATTTACTTCCTGCATAAAAATAACAAAATGCACTGGTCAAATAAAATTATATAAAACACAAATTTGGTAAAACATAGGCGCTATACAGAATCACAATCCATTTCTTCAAATTAAACTCTCCTTTTCCCGCACAATTACACTTCTAATGTTGGATGTATTTATCAAGGTTGTATCTGTACCAAGTAACTAACTATATTAACACTTAAACAATCAAGGTCACTAAACTGCCAGCTTTATCCATCTCATAAGAGTGTAAATTCATTACCTGACCAGAATAAATGGAGGGTAATTTTGGAACATCGTGTGCATTAAGCTACATTATTGGTGCCCTTTTTCCAAGTTTGCCATTCTTTCTATGAACAGAATTTGGAGCAAGGTGTATTTTCTCTTGCAGGTGAGCGACCAATTCGCGTTTGAGGGGTAAGATGCTTCCAGTAGGAGAGGGGTTTCGAATCCTTCGTCTGCCGTGGTGCGAGCGCTGCGTACGCCTAGTACGCCTAGAAGTCGTGGTTACGTCAGGCCAAACATCCTAGCTGCTCTCGAAGGGTTGGTCTCGACGGGGCAGTAGTTCCGGATAGTCGTGGGAGATTGGGTACGTCTGGGCGGTAATATCAAGGCGGGGTTGTGAGATGTATTAATATCCTCCGGTATCAACCTGGAGAACTGGGAGATGACAAGTTAGGACGTCGTCGGCCCTCCCGAGGATTTTCGATAATTTTACCTTCCGAAATGACTGGCCTAAATGGCGTATCCACTTCCGTCCCTCGTAAGCAGGGGCTTTTTAAGCAATCAGGTACTGGTCTAAAGGAAAATCGAGAGGAGAGCCAATCGGTTGGCGCCATTCCTTGGTCACGAGAGAGAGGGGGTAAGATGACGGCTGCCACAAAGCAGAATGTGTGACAAATTTCGGAATGTTCTCCCGACTGCATTATGGACATATTAGCTTTTACTAAGACTTCCGTCAGTTCTTTCGAGGATTTGCAAGGAAGGGGTTAATGAAAGCAACTAAAATCGAAGCACTTTCTTCCCACTTAGAGTGAAAGAAATTAAATATATTGAGGAGAAAAATTACTTTTTTCGGCGTTCGGCGATAGTGCTTTTATCCACTTTACGCTCATGCTTCCATGCATGGGAAGTTGGAATTTCTGCACTCCTACGCTTTCCATTTTTACCGCAGCTGTTAATAAAATGTATTTAATCCTCCAACTATTTATATGTATATTTATCATTGCAGACATGCAATATAATCATATTTGATAGTTGAATTTTACCATTTAAGTCTTACAAACTTTACTTCCCTTTGTTTGTTAACATTTACTTACGTTTAATTCAATCAGTATTTAAATATAACTCTTTCGCTGCAAGCAGCCATCTCACCTTCAGTTATTGACTGGCTTGGTCAACGCTGCAAGGCATGACTAATCGATCACCAGTTCACGGAAGCTAGCGCTGTCGACCTTGATGCTACTTTTGAACCGGACAATGATTAATTTTGTTTTCGTGTAAGCAGTTCTATTATTCACTGTCGTCGAAAAAAATCATACGAAGTACACATGCGTTAAGTTCCTTGCGGAATCTCGGAAGTGAAAATACTCAACTTTGTCTTATATTTTCAAACTTCTTCCTCGTTCTGCAAAGATGTACTTATCGCAATTGTTTCGCAATATAATATTGCGCACTTTAAGTAAAATACAATAGAGATACTGGTTTTATCTACCATATAAAACAAAAACAAACGGATCACATGTTTACCTAAGCATTTAAGGAGAAGAAATAAAATAAAACACATACCTTATTTAGAAATTTATTGAAACGTAGCAAATTAATATATTACATAATTTAAAGGTTTAATAAAATACGCTAAGAACTTAGATATTCTATTTTATTTAAACTTTTACAAAATAAATTAAAAACTACGCAACGTGAGGCATTAGTAACTCCCACGGCAGTATGCCACAAGTCTATACCTGACGTATCCGATAATGGCAACACGTATGCATTGCCTTTGTGTAACCTCTTAACTCCTGCAGAAACTACAGCAAGAAAGTGAAGATAAATCCAACAGTTATTATTCTGTCTTTACTTAAATAAGAGTTGTCTTAAACCCCAGAATTCGAATTCAGTTGCGATAAAATCTTTGGAAAACTTATTTTTTCTACAGAAAAAATTGCTCAAGGACTGATTAGTGTTATAATTTTTAAGCTGTCTCTATGCATATAGTATCCTTTCCTTCTAAGTGGTTGATATCTGTATGCGTTTCAACCAGAATCGTAATGGCTTGTAAAGTCGAGTGCACGAAAGTGTTCCGATGCTTTGGTTTCCTATAGCATTTTTCTTTATTTAATGTTGGCAGAATCTCTTTACCATCTATGTTCCAAACCAGCCTCGGGGAGCCAATGCCTTATTGGTTTGAATTCAAGTCCGACATACACACAATAGCTTATGGACAAACGTCAGGCCCAGGTGACCGGCGAAATGGGAGGAGTACGGAAACATTTCACCGGAGTGGTTGGAAAACATGCTTTGCAATGACGGTCCCCTGGATGAGTCCATGCCATATTAGTCTGATATCGAAAGTCTGGCACTCAATATTAGCCTATGAACACAGGTCGATTTCAGCTCAGGGGGGAGGAAAAGGGGGAAGTAGGACAAATATTAAGTAGAGTGCTAGAACCACATACGGATGAGTGGCTGGGGTGGCAGAGGTGGTTTACTATTTCTGTACCAACATAAACCACAGCGTATTATATGGCATGACTGTACTTACTTATTACATCAAATGTTTCTTTCCAGTACAACTGTTAAAACAGTATTTAGCCAAGGAGTCTGCTAGTGCATTTACAGTGTTCAGACAATCCCATGACACTTATAACCTCATTCACTAAAAACGAAATTTTATGTGAACTTTTAACCCTTATGACCTTTGATAGCTGAAACACTGTTCTACTATGTTCACCAACAACGAATGCCATTGTGTACATTCCGTTTCCCTTACGACCTTTACCAGGAAAAACAATCCCTTGCTTTATATTTCTAATGTTCATTAGCAAATTGAACCTTTGGTGTGGAAACCATCAGAAACCTAATCATCTAGCTTTGTCAATAGAGTTATAGCAAAGTTGCGTAATATTCAAGTAATATGGCTATTACTGGTTGTAATCTATTAACTGTATAAAACAGAGGCCAAAATTTGACAGTGCCCAAAATGGAAACATTCTGTACATCGTGCCAACATATTTCCGATTTTAATCCCAAAGAAGAATGCAATTCTATAAGTCATATCGGGACAACTATCTGCGCTTTCCTGAAATGGTCAGTGGCTTCGGAACTAAGCAATTGGACTTAAGGTGATGTATTTGTTTCACTAGATAGCTGACTTGATCTTTTCCTGCATAGGAAGTCAAAGGATGGTTAGTTTAGAAAACCAGTTAAATAACACGATCTACACTGAAATTCGTTCGGAATTCAGTGGGAATTAAAACAAGATGATTTTTATGGGCTCTTTGTAACATACAATACGCTTTATTTGAGGCGGGAGTAAAACATAAAATTAATTTGGCATCTAGTTCCTTGCGCAGTTATCTCTTAGTTGATCAATTGACAATTTTTTTTTTTTTTTTTTTTTTTTTTTACAAATTCTGTATAGAAGCTTTACATCTGAGATTAATGCTGTTCTTTTCTTCCACTTGTGGTGATCTGTTGGCTGTTATTATTGCTCTAAGTTTTTGGTGTAGAAAACTGAGTGTACTGCCCCTCCAATTTGTAAACGATTTACTAATAAAGCAAACATATTTCAGTCATATCAAACTGCTGGGGAGGGCAGAGATCTCTCTCATTTCCAATTTGGTAGACTGATTTCTCTCCGAGACGCCTTTTTAGGATGTACATTTTGGCTTCAAATGGAAGAACATGTTGGAGTATAAGTGAATTCACAGGTTCAAAAACCAGGAATGAATGGGTCATTACAGTGGCAGTTATTGTGCCGTTAACCTTTTTCTCAGTCTTCCTATCATGTCAAATGGATGAAAAATATCCACTTACTTGTATTGGAATTTGACTGTTAATCTGTCCTTTTAAAATACCATGTACATCCCAGGCATAGGAATTTCTAAGCATTAAAGCCAAGAGGAAAGGGAATCAATTGAACTGTTGCTGGGTTTTATGAGAGTGACGTGACAGCTTACAAACCACCATCACCACCATCGCCATGTAGTCTGCTGGCGATTGCAGACAGCACTCACCACACCGTGTTTACGTGCCCGTCAGTTACCTTTTGTCGCTGTTGTATACTTTGCATTGATAATGGTTTGTGTGTAGACAACTTGAAGCTAACTACTTAAGAATCCCTTTACCTGGTCATAACCATATAATCCTTCCGTACATACCCTGGTTTCTACCTAACTTGAGTGAAGCAACTCCCACTACATGACTTCCCCTACTACCGGCTGATTTTCTCGCGCAGATAGGCATTTTGTTTGTTATACCTAATAGTGCTGTGATCAACGTGAACTGACTTTGATCCTCTCAGCGACCGTAAGCTGGATTTTGCGCACATGGATGGTTAGGATAGGTTTTCTACAGTTACTCAAATTTTCCCGCCGCTTCATCTGCTAACTGTTTAATTTTCGCCTCATCTTCATTACCACCCCAATCATTTAACAGAACTTACAAGAGAAGCGTGCAAATCGCCAAACCTGCTTAAATGTTGTACACAGGTTAAATGAGCCAGGTGCTGCAGAAAGACTAAAATTCTTTTGGAGAGAACCTGTAACTGATGGGGTCTTCAGATGTTAAAATTTACATATTTAAATCCGTGGCTAGCTCCGCTTAGTCACTCGCAACCTGGAGGTCCCAGGAATAGACGAGATATTCTCAGGAACAAAGGAGGCCTCCAGTAGTTCCTGCAAACACCAGGGAGGAACTTTGCACAGCGCAAATTCCACCGTCTTGTAGCGGCTCACCAATCGTCGTACCCTGGTCTTACAACCCTAAAACAGATTAAAGGAAATTATGGAGACAGGAAATGATGGGCAGGAAATTCGTGGTAGAAGGGGAACCACCCCAGCATTCGCCTATCGCCCCGGAGAAACCATGAAAAAAAAACCGATGGTCAGAGTAGTCGATCAGACGGAAATCGAACCCGGGGCCTCCCGAATGCCAGTCTTACACGTTACCACAGAGTCATCTCGTTCGGTTAACGCCGGCGTACACTTATAGTTGTATAAGAACAGATTACAGTGTATAAAGGTAACCAAAACAGGCAATCTTAGTTCCAGTTCGAAAAGTATATAAGGCGTATATATAAACCTTTGGCTGCTACGTACTTGTTGTATCCATCAGCCATGTGTTGCTAACCCAACCGCGCCAACCTCTTTCCCTCTCTGCTTCCAAGGTATTTGAAGCCTCCAGCTTGTATTATTTGTCTCATTTACGTTTGCCGATAAGTATACTAGCTCTACTGAATGCACACAAAATTCCCATTTGATTTCTATCAATGCAAATCTTGAAAATCTCACTTGTTCTGTCCTGAATTCACAGAAAGCCAATAGGAATTATGTGTCAACACTGAGCAGAGCTGACATGCTTATCGGTAAACATAAACGGCACAGGTATTATTTGTGTAAATTGCATTTAAACACGGACAGGTTAGTGTAAACATATTAAAACCCAAAATCATATTTTTATCCAGAATAGAGGACAAGAAATGGGGCTAAATTACAAATATAGGTATATCATTCAGGCGACAGACAGTAAATCCCAGAGCACACACTTGTCTCAAGAGGGGATAAGGAACCAAATTTAATCAGAGATGACGACCATGACACAAGATAGCGCTCAGACGAATACATAATATGTTGTTAGCTGTGAAAGGTTGTAGATAAAATACAAAAGGTATCTAATGAAATTCAAAGCGATATTAGAGTTCAATAAGGAAGCAGTTTGTCGTCCACGTTGTTTAATTTATATCCTGTTTACTTGCTGAGGCAGAAGGAAAATTAATCATAAACCGAATGAAATGTTCGAACTTCACTAAATGTATTGTTATATGCACATGACGAAAAACATGTTTAAGAAATGGACAATAGCTACTAATAGCATTCAGAGCCCAAATCATCATGCAAGTTGTTATAATATGAATATTTTTACAAATACAATAAGAAGAATGGCATTGAGGGTTAAAAGGCCTGATGATAATATATTAAAGAATATTACAAAACCATTCCGTTATCATTATTTACTATATGATAATAGATTTAACGTTTACAAACACAATAAAATAAAGTGGATAAGTGAAATAACCTCATCAAAAATGGTAAGGAAGTAAATATATAGTTTCACAAAGGAGTAGCTGTTTCTACAGCTCTGTATTGTACAGAAACTTGGGTCACGGCAAAGACAGCGCCACTTACAATCAAGCTAAAATTGAGATTACGTGAAGGGATGTATCAAAGTATTCCGCTTAAGAAACGAAACAACATGATTATGTCTGAAAGGGTTAGAGGATATTAAAGGAAAACAGAAACATTACGCAGCCAAAGTGTCCAAAGATACACTTCCAAGAATATCCAACTTATATGGAGATACATGGGAAGAACCGTTAAAAAATGTTTCGAATCAAGGAAACCGAACAAAATAAAATATCTTATGGTTAAGAGGAAGATGAAAAACAATATATAACATGCTAAAGAATAGAAACTTCTTGGTGTTGACTGTGAATCATCCTTTTTGTGGGCGATCAGCCAAGTAATACCACTGGAAACTTCCAACTTTTCAGCCACAAGACTCTACATGTTTAGTAGTCCCAAAACTAAAATAAATAAGAACAACTTAGAAATTTCTGCGACGGAGGGAGAGAGTAAGTATTTACCTGGGTGTGTATTTTTTGAGAACAGGATAACTCCAAAACGTACATTTTAAGGATGCAAGGGGAGGATTTTCCAGAAATTCTCTCGCCCTAAACAGCCGTTTATATAGAAACATGTTTGTCATTTTATATTTTCGAATTTGCTTATTGGATTTAAGTTTACGCTATGTGGCGGGCCTCACTTTCCCAGTTTCCCATTGATGTGGAGTGAGTGCGGATAGAAGCAGTGCAGTCCACTACTCCTAATAACGCTGCCATCAGCACAAACTAGCTAACTTGTTGTTTCCAATACTCCCCATATGGTCAATGACCTTCGTGGGAACCTCGTTCCACTGAGCGATGACTGGAGGCATCCAGCGGAGGTCCCCGTTACCTCCGATGGTACGATGATGATGAGGATGGTGATGTATTGGCGGGAGCTACATATTTAACCTGGACTCCGAACCACGCTGGATTTGGGAATAATTCACATTAGCTAAACAGAAGTGATGGTCTGGATAGGGGCGACTTAAACTCAGCATCACATTGACCACGGACTCTCAACGAAACCACTGAGCTAAACCTGCGATTGTCCCTTTGAAAATCTTTTATTTTCTTAGGACTTCGCGCGCCTAATTAGATTTAATGATCGCAGTTGCATTTTACATATGCACCAGAACTCACCGTTTGGGATTGGTGCACAGCTGCCTTACAAGAAGATAATTTTGTTTTTGGTACCACATTATAATACGCTGATTACATATGACGTAACTGAACTGTTATGACATCCAAAATACTTCAGCGACTCGTGATCTTACTCGGCGGCGCGGGCGGCTCTCCTATCGCCCATACCTTTTAAAACCTACAAAGCAGCAGTCAGGTGCAATTCAAATAAAATAAATTGCGTTCATTATAATTTTAATATTATAAGAAATTGAGTTCACTTCCTTTGCTTCAATATGTGTCGCTTTCACGTTACCTGCAAAAATAATAAATACGTTGTGGACTCAACAGTGCTGCCACCTGTTGCACTACTCGCAAACACGCTGAAGGCCCTGCCATCAGGGCCGCCATCCGAACAGCAATTAATTACACACAATTAACAAGGTAGGATCTTTCTGTAAAAACTCAAAGTTTTGAAATAATGTTGTGGTTGCCCAAAATCAGTCGTATGCAACTTCATTATAATGATAATTAAGAACTCGTATGAAAATTATGAAACTCGCTACCGCTGGCCTCATAAACACAATCGCGTCTTATTTACTACCATTATAGTCCAGTTGCATAATATACCATTAACTATTCAATAGCAGGTCATTATCACTGAGAAGGTTTTGTCGCCTTGAATTCAAGTGTTACGCTGTTCGGTAGGTAGAAACTGTAGAAATAGCCACTGAAGGTAGCAGTCAGCTTTGTAACGGGTTAATTTCCGTTATCTCTGTTGCTTAGTTCTCAACTCTTTCTGTTCTTTCCTTCTTTACTTTATTTCCTTCCTGTTATATAGGCATTTTGCTGGCCCACTCGAATTGGCTTCCTTCCAAGATCGTCCCTTTTGTGCTTATGAGTTGAAATGTAACTAATGCGCTATCTCACTGCCTCCTACAAGTTTAATTAAGTTAAACTGGTCACATCACAAGCAGACAGTGGGTGTAGGACGTTAATGTTATGGGAAAGGTCAGTGTACTTTTCAAACTGAAGACTGGATTGATCTACCATACCAAGTAAATTAGCGAGGAAGAGTCACTGTTCCAAGTCAAGGTGCTAGGCAAGGTGAATTGAAGGCGAAATATTATACTTGTCGCTGATGAAATTATGGTCACCCGTGTTACTGTTTAATTTATTTTCCTAATGCCTAGTAATAATATCATCTCTATTTTTAAGCAGTTTGTGAGAAACGGGTAATCGTGAACAAAAATTGCAAAATTGCTACAATTTTTAGAAACTAACGTTTTTATATTCCGCAAAATAGCACCCATAGTCAGCACAGAAAGTACTCGCACACCACCTAAACGTAGAAACATCATATGTTGTTCCAACATAATTATTCATGAAACTTAGATGACTTATAAGCTTATAGCTTATATGGTTCATGAATTTGCTTACTCATTTCGCCTACAATTGCTGGAAATTTTCTAAAATCAATAGCTTTCCACGGTATTGCTGGATGATACCTTAATTTGGCACAAGTATTCGTACACCAAAGGCAAATAGGTTAAAAAAGTGTGGTCACATCACTGCATTCGTCTGTCTCACAGCAAGTGGTCTGCACGCACAAAACTAACATCCAACACAATAAGTTGCGGAGATAAAGTAAAATGTGCCGAAGAAGGAAAGAAACTATTACCGAAGAGGGAAAAATAGTAATTAGACTAAACAATGATCTCAAAACTATCTCCAAGATATGTCAGATAGTGCTGAAACCACGGTCAACCATTCAATCCATCATTGACAGGACTGGCGCGAGAATATCTGTCCTAAATACGCCCAGAAGTGGCCGAGCTAAAATCCTCACGGTTAAACCTGAGAACAGTATTCTTCGCTGTAATAAAAAGGATCCACGAATAACTGCTCCCCAGATTGTTGCTGATTTGCAGAGGACAGGAATTAATGTTTCGGCAAGTACCGTGAGAGCTATTGACAATAACAAAGAGTACAACGGAAAAGTACCATGGAAGTTCTTTGTCAGCCCACAGAACAAGAAAAAAACGCCTGGAATTCACTCGAAGTACCTTGATAAGGTGTTGACTTTTGGTAAAAGGTAACATGGACAGATGAGAGCCTATTCAAAGTGTTTGTTTCGGACCGCAGTCGCAAAGTATGGAGGAAAAACACTATGGAACTGGAGCCAAAAACACGCAATTTCCACAGTGAATCACGGCGGAGGATCCGTCTTTTTCTGGGTTGCATGAACGCGTCAGGTGTCGGTAATCTCCGTATTATCGAGTGGATAATGGATCATAGGAAGTACATGGACATTCTTGGGCAAGAGCCGCGCACCAGTGTGGAGAAAATGGCCTCCAAGAAGACTGCATGTTAATGCAGAATA
Organism: Deroplatys truncata; assembly: GCA_030765065.1. Taxonomy (NCBI): domain Eukaryota; kingdom Metazoa; phylum Arthropoda; class Insecta; order Mantodea; family Mantidae; genus Deroplatys; species Deroplatys truncata. Next base: position 172,902,247 of record CM060990.1, read on the forward strand.
ATGATCCAAAACATACTGTGCTTAATATGCTACTGTATATATTATATAATGTTCCAAAGCAGTTTTATACCCCTCTCCAGTCTCAGGTATTAACCCTATTGAACAGGTTTGGAACATCCTGGGGAAACGCAGAAGAAAAAGAGCAATTTCCAACAAAGGAGTGCTGAAAACTTCTCTTGTGGAAGAATGAAACCAAATACCAAACGTGGAGGTTAAAAAGCTTGTTCATTCCCTACCAAGTAGACTAGAAGCTATAATTAATGCTAAAGGGTACTCTTCGAAGTAGTGAAAACCAAAATTTTTGTAATACTATGCATTACTTTGTGAGTGTACGATTATGTTTTGTGGCTGAGAAATTTGCAAATTAAGTTTATTTTTATGGAAGTGACCTTCTGTTTGTAAACTTTTGCTGTTTTCGTATAAAATATAAATTCTTGCTGAAGATACCAAATTTTAATTCAATGAATTTCAAATTATCATTTAAATAGTCTTCAGAATATAAATTTTCGTTAAACTTTTGATGGTGTAGGAATACTTTCTGTGCTGACTGTATGAATATTACTGTGTTAAGTATATGTGAAAATAAGTCACAGGCTCATGCCTTCAGTCTTTAACATGTACCGTTACTTAATTAATTGCTAGCTTCAAAGGATATTTTTGCTTGTTGCGAGTATCTTCCTCAGACTGATGACTTATTACTTTATTTCGAAGTAAAACAGCGATATAATTCATACGGCCACCAAGCGGAGTAATTCATTAGGAGGATAGGCACAACAAGAATGTTTCTTCATCGAATCATTGCACTGTGAGAGTACTTGTATAATGCTTAAACGGCAGCCATCGCTCTCTTCCTTTTCGTTTTCTTGCATATGCTCTTATCGCTTGAGCTATCATGGCACCGTAATTCGAGTACCGGTTTTGACATTGGGTTTTTCAAGTGCAATTCAACTTTTTAACTTTATTTAAGCAAAGACGACAATTTATCTCTTTTTTGCTTCACTACCTATAGTCAATCCATGCCTTAAGTATTATTTCTTGATTTATAAAATTTCGTTTATTAAATAGACGACTTTCAGAAGCCACGGTAGATGATTAGCTTCAGAATTACGAAGAAGAGACGGTATCCAGGTACCTATAAATGTAGATTTTTTTCTTTTTTGCTGTGGGCAACCTACATCAAATATGTAAACGTATAGTTGGTATACAAATACTTACTATTTTTTAATATTCCAGACAATGGATTAGTTTGTTGCTTCAAATTCGGAAATCAAGTCCTTCATTGTGCAGATGAGTCCGTCTTTTTCAACGTCCTCATAATTACTAATTTACGTGATATTTATACACTATTGAGCATAATGCAACACACATTACAATTTTAAATAGCGCTTTTCTCAAAACATTTTCTCGGAACTTTTTATTTTTTAAAATGTACGAAACTATGTTAGTACAACTGACTTGTAATTTTCATTAAAGCTTAGGGATGAATACTAAAGCGATTCACATGCATGTTTTTAAAATTTTTCTTTTTACTTTAATTTTATTAAAGATTTTTAAATTTCAAAATTTAAAAATTGAAAAAAAGAGTTTATAAATGAAAAGCTTATTTCTTTTATCGCATAGTTTCATTACAATTTAAAAACCTCCAAAGTGGTTTTGATTTTGGAGGTCTGTTTAAGCCAAAATAAAATTATGTGTCGTATGTAACAAACCGATCGATATGGAGGCATTTTAGTTACAATATAAAAACTAATTAAAACGGGAAGAAAATATCTTTGAAAGAAATGCACATCGTTTTTCAGTTTCAGTTCTTTATATTGCTTTATATTTCATTACTATCCTACGATAAATATGCCAAGTCATTTAAAGGAAAACCGTGGGTTCAAGGTTTCTTCACAAGTGTATTGCCTTAATTTATATCAGACAAATCAACCGCCGTTAGTTAGTTTTTAATTTTTACCATATGCTAATCGGCAGCTGTGCCTTAGTTCGATCTGTGTGGCACCCTAACCGCTTATTTGTGTGTAGACAGAGGAAGGCTCAAAACTCCGTGAAAATGTGACTTAAGCGACATTAATGCCTTATGCTTTCAAAAACATATAGGATTTTTAGGTCAGTTGAAGCGAATTAAATCTAATATTATTTTGTAGTGTTCCCATTGAAAAAGATAAACATTAAATAAATCATCTTGATGTCAAATAGATGCTTTGTAAATCTTACAACTATTATTACTCAGCAAGATGGCTCCGCGGTAGCGTGTGAGGCTCGTATTCGGGAGGTCCCAGATCCAATTTCCTCGATCGTTCACTCTGACTTTGAAATTTTCGTAGTTTTACCTGACCGGTAAGGCGAATGCTGGGGTGGTTTCTTTTCTATCACGATTTCTTATCCCTCATTTCCTTTTCATTCCGCTTCCTTCTCAAGTTTCAGGTGTGCTTCCAGGTTTCGCGGCCTGAGGTGGTGACGGACAGATGGCGTGGATGCTTGCTCCAAGGAAAATGTATTCTCCGTGGACACCAGAGGGCTGCTTGGTTAAAAGGGTCGTTATCGCCCTTTGCGGGCAGCTCCAGTAGTGGGTGAGGTAGTGTTTTTAACACTTAAATGATTTCAGTCAAATTATATAATATGTATATTCAATAACAGCCCGCCTTGAAGCAATATGTGTATGTAATAATTTGTAAAATGTATGTAACAGTCATTGCATATGCTTATATTATTGTAAACATGTTCAATAATGTTATGTGAATGCAATACGTAATTTAATAATGTAGGAGCTGTGAGAATAAGTTAAAAGTTGCTAACAATGAGGTAACAATGAGGTAACCTTGAGTCAATAATGAGTAAGAAAGTTTAACAGTACTACTTGTGATTCTTGGAGTAAAAATAATGTAATTTTAGTGACAGTTTATAAAAATCGCCAAACAACAAACAGAAAAAGCTTTAGTTAAATGAAGGTATTCTATTACAGTAGGATTAGCCAATCAGAGACTTGAAATACAGAAACTTACAAGTTTAGACGGTTGAAAACAGTTCAGTTGCCTGCGGACAGTGTTTGTAACTGGATGCGTGATGCGTCCTCGAGAAATATAATACGTATTCGTGTGAGAGGAAAATAGTATGCGCATTAAAACGTGCAAATATTAAATAAAAGAATCTCACAGCTCTCGATAACAGTGAAGTGCTATTTAATTTGTGTCAAGGATTAATAAAGAGGAGTGAATTAAAACTTAAAAAATCTGTGTAAGCCTACATTCTTGTCGCATCACCCCTTGCCAAGATATCCATGTCTCTAAAATAATACTGACTCAGCCGAGGCAAACATAAATATATAATATTTAAAGAAACAGTTAAATTACAAAGCTATTATTTTTTTAAACTTGGGGCAAACACCACCTGAAGGTACCTTTGGGGCGAAGGCTACCGGAAACTGTTTACTATACGTGCGGTTGCAACGAATTTTAAATTCGGCTCCCCAACAGTTGAATTATAATACAACTCCTACTTCAAATCGGCTTTTCATACGTAGCAGCAACTAACTACTTCAAATTGACGCCCAAAGCGTGGTGCAAATAACGTAACAAACCACCTACTTCAAATTGACGTCCATACGTGGAGCTAAATAAATAACTCTAACGTAAAGACAATAACACCTTCAAATTGGCCCTCAACGTGGGGCAAACTCCTACAACAAATTATTTTCTTCATGGGTCGGGTCTTCGAGCCGGGAAATGTTAGGGACTTCTGCGGGTCTCTGTGACCTTATGCCTGTAGTTTCATCACTTCATCCATTCCTTCCTGGGAGGGGGATGGTAACCAACAGTGACTCTATGTTGGTCGGAGTGCGCAAGGTGTTCCCCTCTGTTGTATAATACCTATACCTATACAAATTACTGGTTTAAGTTTTTTCTTGCATCAAATAATAACACGTGCAAAAACATCGAACACCCAAGTGGTAAAACACGGGGAGTAAAACATCATACCACAGAGCAAGATTTGAAACCGTGCGGCTATTTTGTAAAACTGAGGGAACGCTTGTGATGCCACTCAGGTATTTTAACTTTGAATTTTGGAATTTTTAAAATCAAATATAACTTTACTGGAGGAACTGGAACGTCATCTCATAACTTTGTTTGCATATGGTAGTTTTTAGTATGGCTTTAAGCCTCTACTAAGCGTTTCGGCTTATTAATCAAATAACACAGTTTATTATGTGTATAAATTCTATGAACCGCACTGTTGCTAGTATCGAAATACGACTTTCAACATCCACTATGTGAGGCGACCGTGCAAAACTAAATTTGGGTATAGACGTTTCTTTAATTGGTCGTAGCCCATCACTTCTCTAGCTGTACAGATCCGCCGTTTCATTACTTTCTCGACCACGCAGAGAAAGTAGGGAATTATTGTATTGCACCCAAAAATTTGATGTGAAATTTCACCGGAAATATATATTTTGAGGCCCCTGAACCCCCCAAAAAGCATTTTTATAAAGAGGTTCGTCTGTGTGTCTGTGAATAGTATAACAAAACGAAAAGTCGTTTAAATAACAAACTTGGTATTTAAGTTCTCTATTTTACAAGAATGCGACTAAGATTTTCAAGCACATCCCCACCCTAAACTACCCTTTGCATGGAAAATGTTCCGAAAATTTCTATTTTCACAAAAATCCCATAACGATTTTGGTTCAAATTCAATATGTTTAAAACTTTTTCATGATAAATGAAGTGTATATCTTGAATTTACTGGGAATAGCCTTTGAAACCCTTTTCATTCTCGATGACTTTTACATAAATGCTAAACCGTAAGAGAAAGACAAAGTCTTATTACACAAAATACGTAGATCTCGTTAAAGCATACAATTTATGCCAAATACATTTTTTGTAGAGTTAACAATTTCCAGAATGTTCCTTGTTATTGATTTTTCCCTGTCTTGCAAAGAGAACTGAATTTCAAAGTAATCACATAACGACCAGCGCTTGAAAGATTTGACTATCGCCTAAGCCTACTTATTCCAGTATTTCCATTGTTCCTGAAAGGAAATGTATGTAATAAAATCATTTCCACAAATGTTTATCTCGATTAACATGAAGTAGGTAGATGAATATGCTTTTGTAAGAATAGTTTGTTGAAGAATGGGTAGAGAAAGTCACGTGAATGTGACACATAAGGAGTTTTTTGGTCTCATATTGACATTGGAGCCATGTGGTATGCAGTTCGTTCAGTGCAAGGATTTGGAAGCGGGTTACAATATAGATTGAGTAAATATTTATAAAATCGATAATAATACTAGTGCAGCTAATTACTAATTACAGCTCGTGTAATACGTCGTGACACTCCATATGAGTAAGAGAGGAGAAATGAGAAGTGGTGAGAGTGGTGGGGGAGCAAGAGACTACAAGTGATATCAGAACTCGTAGGCAGTCGCATGCACATACACATATACAACGCATTGGAAACAACTGAGTAAGCTCACCTGCAATTGAACTCGGCATTAATCACCCTCATCCAAGCGCAATGGGGACACTCCAGAAATATCCAAGAATGTTTCCGTGTGTTGCACGGCTTCATCTTTGTATTCAGACTCGTCACCGTCACCGGATTTTTCACTTTCCCTTTCCTCACTATCACTATCGTTACCCAAATGAATAATTATTTATTATCCTTCATCCAGGGGTCCCTCATTTTCCATATATTTCTGTTCAATATATCTTACATGCCTGCAACGGTCTTGCCATTCTTCTGCAGTGATTGATGCGAATTTTTCAACGGTCAGTCCCACAACATCATCCATTTTGAATGTTACGTTTTTGTCCGCAACTCAATTCTTTACGGTAGCCCAGATAAGCTCAATTGGATTGAGCTCTGGATGGTATGGGGGAAGTCTTAATACACTGTGGTTGCACTCTTCCAACAGACTATCTATCTTATATCTACGATGCTTGGGTTTAAGAGGTTTTATGAGATTGTATATTTCAGGTTTGCGGAGGTAAGGGAAATCTGTGTTTAGGAATTCTTCTTCTAGAAGGTGAGCCTGTAGCCGGGAAATCATAGTGTCTCTTTTTGAAATAGATGAAGCAGCCTTATTTAATTGCACGTTATGGTAGGGAGCATTATCGATTACCAGAACTGAATTTAGAGGTAGATTGGGCATTAATCTCTCTTTTAGCATTTCTCATAGTTAATGAAGTTCATTTCACTATGATAGTCTCCCGTTCTTTGGTGGGACTTAAAACGGACATAAGCGTTAGGGATAAAACCCTGCTCTCTACCAGCATGGATTATTATTAGCTTTTGACCCCTTGAGACTGGACAAAATAAACCTTCTAAGGAATCATCGCTCCAGGAATGTGGGGTGGTATGTGAGAAATGAATGTAGGTTTCATCCATATATACAATAGGTGGCCCTCACTGCGAAATTTAGTGATCTGCCTTAGATAGTTTATACGCATGTCTCGTATGTCATGACACTCGATCAAGATTTTGCGCTTGTTTTTTTACACCACCGAAATCCTAGTTTTAGGATTTTGCGCAATATTGACATGGATCCTTTGAAATCGATTGCATTTCGCAACTTTGCATGCACTTTTTTTTTTAAAGAAGGCCTCTCCTTTTCTGTTACATAAAAGTCGTTTACGGTTCTGCGGACTACCGCCTCATTAAGACTGTCCAAAGCTGATATCGGTGATTTTCTTGGCCTTTCTTTATGAGGGGTGGAAAATGAGGTGGACACGCCGGAATCATTTTTTCTTTTCCCTAACAATTCGCCACACACTACCTTCTGAAACACCAGTAGCTTCTGCTACTAGCTGCACTACATTATTGCCTGGTAGAGCATTAGCATTACTTTGGCGTGTATTTTTAAAATATGTGTACACATTACTTACGATTGGGTATGTAGCACTTTGCCACTAAGTTTACTCTGAATGGGCAACATGTCTTACGCAATACAAGGAAAGAAAGGATATTCGCTAACAAACAGCGATCGGAATTGCTCTGGAAGTAATTATCACACTCACAGCAGGTGGAACACTGACCCCCACCTCTCTTATGCAAGTGGGCTGGTCAGTGCTATTGCACAGCTTTGTCTCAGGAGTGGGGGACTGTCACGACGTATTACACGAGCTGTAATTACTAATACTAATACAGAAATATATTAATATTTTTAAGATGAATTGAAATCCATTTCAATTCGCCAAGTATAAAGTCATCTACCTAAATAAACTGTTATTGGGCGACAAAGACGGATCCGAGGCATTCTATCGCTTAGCAAGTTGTATAAATTCGGGAAACCTAAGAGCAGAATTTTGTCCTGGTATAGTGTGTTATGATGCTTTAAAATTCACTTTAAATGCATGAATATTTCAAAATTCTTGGCGTTTAAAAATAATTTTTACAGGAGTATCAAAACTTCACCAATAAGATTATAAAACAATCAACTTGATTGCATATTTAGATGCAAAAAACTCACTTTATTACGAAAATCAGAGAAACTATTGCATTTCAGGATCACATGATATGTAAGGAGGTATAAACCAATATCGCAAAACATACTTTGGAAAAGTTTGGATTAAGAAAATGTATTTGGCCTTAAGAAAATGTAATTTCGTAATGTCATTTCAACATGACAAAATACTGTCATGTTGAAAGGAATACCAATTTAAAACTTTTTTGTTTTGTCTATATGTTAATAGAGTTTTTTTTAAACTGCTTTGGCAGATAAGATTTTCCACATAAAATATCATATTTGTGAGTACTGATATTCTAACTGAAACGTCGTCACTGTTAGGGTACGTTGCAGACCATCACTGTGATTCCGAATTGGAAGGTCCTAATTCGATATTAGATTGGATTGCACTGGAGAAAAGTTTTCCTAACTTTCTTAAAGAGGCAAGAGTAGCGTTTATCTGGCTCGTGGTGGTGGCAAGAGGGAACAAGCACAGAGAGAGAGAGAGAGAGAGAGAGAGAGAGAGAGGGAGAAGGAAGCACATAATAATGCATCTACAGTACGTAAGGTTTAAGTTGAAACATGACCGTTTTGACGCTACCTGACTGGTCTGGAAGGCGGGGGTGCGCTAATGACGATCCGAGTGCTGAGAAACCCTTCCACAGTCACCCTTCACTGCCTAGTCTCTCAGTATCAGCTGTAGTGTTGTTGCCAGTTGCACTTTTGGCAGTGAAACATGGAAAATATCCTGATATCTTCGTCCGTCCTTGCTTCCCTGGCTTTTGTGTTGTTACAAGAGGTTGTTAGTTGCTCTCTTCGAAATTCCCCGTTTCAACCTAACCAGATTTTAAATAGTAAGTTTCAACAGTAAAGGTTTTGAGATTAAGCAGTTAAGAATTACCAACTGTCGTGTGGAATATATTGCTATCTCTTTCTACTTTCCATGTTTCATCTTAAAGCAAATGCACTGTAACGGGTGCAGTTTTACAAGCGTCGTTTTATGAACACTAGTTTGTGTTATAGCTTCCAATTTTACTATAGTTTCGTTCTTTGGAATGCGATGGTTTAAGAGAGAGAGAGAAAGAGAGGAGAATGAGTTAACAAAAGGAAAAATAAACATTTCAGGTCTTATATGTCTTACATTCACACTCATTGCACATTTCGTAAAGGTTTGATCGACAGTCAAATGTTTAAAAACTGGTCGCTACACACTGGCCTTGAAATTTCATACTCTTTCTATGATATCGCGAGAAACCACGGATTAGCGACTGCACTTTCTAAGTGATAGAGTATTAAAAAACTAAATGCCAAGTTTGATAATTATCCGGCGTTTTCGTCTTTGAATCGTGCCTTTTACAGACACACACACACCCTTTCTCTAAAAACATGTTGTTTTTTTTATTCAGGAGACTTCAAAACGTATATTTGTATTGATATCTCCATGCTGAATTTTTAGGTGGAATGCAGTACTTCCTCTACTTAGTATAGATAAGCAGCAGAAGAAGTAAAACATGAGAGGTTGTATCGTGCTACATACGCCGAAACACGAGAAACCAGGTTTAAGTGTACTGCGGAAGTTTGTTTTTATTATGCAAGCCTATGAATGTACTGCTACTCGCCAGATAAACGCTCTGTTTGGCGGGAATTACTCTCCAGAGAAAGCGGTGAGGTTGGGTCTCAGAAATCTGAAATGATACCTGCTGGGAATTACTTGAAAAGTATTTGAGAGGCTTTTTTAAACGTAACAATTAGTTACAGGATTCAAAACAAATAGTGGGTGTTCAGTTTTGTCTGCAAGGTCTTTCTAATTTTGAATGTAACGTGTAAATGCATACAGAAATATTATATATATCTATACGGTGTGGGCGAAAATTACGTAATATATTTGAATATGGGTGAGGCCACTTGAATAACGCGGCTGTTTTAATAAGTATACCTGAATGTTACACAATGTTCTAGCTTCTCTCCAAGCTTAAGTGCAGAACTATGGCTAACTTTGTATTAAAATGCACGACTTATTAGCGATTTCATTTAAGCGCATTAGTTTGTATCTCTTTCTTAAATTAAAATAGTAAACAAAGGTTTTAATAGCCTTTCTGTGAACTTTGTGAATCCTAATAGTGCGGAAATACATGTGTGGCGACGAAGGCAGTAGAATATATCTGAAGCACTTGAAACACGAATATGGGGAAGAATGCAGGTTGTGAAATGAAGAGAATAAATTGCTAATGAAGCTATGCTGAAGCTGATATATGGATATAGGAACAAATGGCTAGCACACTGGATGAGAAGAAACAATGCTGAATGGCAAATAGATTCGGGTCAGAAGATGCCAGACACGAAGAGGAAAGTATTCAGAAGGCTGGGTTTGCAGTGCAGAATATACCCTATGGAGGGATATGATGGGTTCATTGAAATAATATTGTTCTACAAGTCGTTAAACGCTTTGTTTGTTAATTCGCAATTATTATCGAAAAAACCAATTGTAACCTCCATAGTCGTTTTAGCAGGATAGTCGTTTAAGCTCTTGGTATATTGGCCATGTTCTGTGCACAGTAGGATACCCTATTTTTTACATACAATTTTAATAAAATAAACCGTAAGTACAACTGGCAAACGTTGTATTTACGTCAATACAATCACTGCTGAGTTAATACAATACGTCTTATTCTCCACATAAAGCAGCGCAATTTTTAAAACTCAAACCGACAAATTTACAATACTGTTATTTTACAATTAATCGATCCAAAAACGCGGACGCATTATTGTCAATGTTTTCTATCATAGTTGACGTGACGGAGCGGATGGTTACTGGGATGAGACCTAGAAGGCTAACCGTCCATCACATATCGTTCTAAGCGTTATCCACAACAGATCCGTCGCGATATGACCGAGGAGTTATTGCGACGTAAAATAAAACAGAATAAAACAATAAATAATTTGTTTCAGCAGTAATGAGTAATAATTTTAACCGTATAGTGATGTGAAAATTTAAAACATTCCTTATTATGAAGTCAGGGACATTGGTGCTGGTATCTGGCCCCTCGGTTCTCAGACCTAACAGCTTGCGATGTTTAAATGTGGGGTAGGCAAACGTGAAATGTGGAAAAAGTAAATCCACAGGCATTGAAAAAGCTAAAGCAAATACTGGAAACGAAATCAAAACATAAGCTTCATTGAACTTAATAAGGGGAACCAGTATATATTTTGACAAAACAATGCCTGTTTGGTGAAAGGAGGAGAATTATTCTTGCATTTACTATAAGCTAGGATGTTAGACAGGACAGCTGAAGCACAGGCGCAGCTCAGGCCTAAAACGTTGCCTAGGAGTTTGGAGTAGTCAGAAGGAGGGGTCTCCAGTAACTTTAGCATAGCACCACACGTAGGCCACCGTGAGCCCTTTAGGCTTCCAACGTGGCCCCGAGGAGGAAGGAATGAAGGGGACGCCCGAAGGGCGACTAGATCCGAACGACATTGTGCGCTAGCAAGGACGGGTCCCTAACGGTTCCAACATGACACCAATCCTGACGCTAGCTCTGCCTTAGCTATCCGATACCTGGGTGTCCCGGGAATAGACGTGACCCTCTCATGAAAGAAGGGGGTCCCAGCAGTCTCGCCAAGGACCAGGGAGAAATCTTTCCAGAGCGCAAACCTCACCTTCCTGCCGTAACACTACAACTGCTGTCGCCTAGTCCTACACCCTTAGATGAAATGAAAGGAAATAATGGACAGGAAATTTGTGATAGAATAGGAACCACCCCAGCATTCGACTACCGTCCTGGGGAACCCACAAAAGAACCCCATGGTCCGAGTATCCGGCACGACGGAAATCGAATTCGTAACCTCCCGAAAGCGAACCTCAGACATTACCACGGAGCCATGTCGCTCGGTAGCATGTTGCCTAATCATGATAAAGCATTTGTGCCCATTATGGCAAAATACAGTTAAAACCTCCATTGTTTAGTAGAAGATCCAAAAACTGAAGTATTAGAGAGGAAGTACAAAACAGGAATTGGGATAGTAATTTCAAGGCAAATTATGGCTTTAACTGTTTTTGGAAAGGGTAGGAACGTGCTTGTGCGATAAAACAATCTGGTAACCTCGTAGATGAACTGAGAGAAATAAATGTGAAAGAAACTGATTAGAATAAAGTAATAATTGAGTGACACATATGGTGATTAAAGTTGTAATAAAATAATGGAATTATTTAATTATATATACATATAGAGGGAGAGAGAGAGAGAGAGTAAGAGAGAGAGAAGCATGGAATAACTTGGAGGTATGTAATGTAAAGTATGATCCCAAGTAATGTTCCAAAGAAGGGTTGAATCATTTGTGCAGAAACAACACGTATGCTAAACGTACAGGATCCTGTAATGTCAAAGCGGTTCCGAGTGCTGGAGCGCATCAGATGATTCAGTCGCCCTTAGTTTTCTATATCCATTTAACCAGCAGATAATCTTCCGGGAAATCATCACCGCTTTGGCCAGACAAATACCTTCTTCTGCCTACAATTTTTGTAAGATCTATTTCTTCTTTATTAACCGGCATTAACTATTGATTGTCGTGAGAATACAAAGAAGATGGAGAAAAGTTAAGGCAACAGTTACGATAGATCTGAAAGCAGGTGACAAGGGAAACCTTACGTTGGAGATGGTCGAGGGATCAACGTTTGTCGTGGTGGATTCGAAGAGTGCTTGTTCCAGCTTGTTCCGTAAAAAGAAAGTCAAGTTTTTGCAAGGAATTTTTAAGTTTTTAATACCAATTATTTCTCATATGTGCACCCAGAGACCACCACAAACATTAGTTTTAATTCTTGCTTACTTCAAAATAATGTATGATCAATGTAACTATTTGCAACTTCCATACTACACTTTCTGCCGCAATAGCTTACCCAAATTACAAAGCAATAAATAATCGGTGGGGAAAAAATAGCGCTTTTACTATGTACGTGTAAATATGAGTACTTTGCTACAAGTTAATATAAGGACATTAGACCAATGAGCTATTTGGTACCATAAAGCTCAGTGCGTTTTAAGGCATTTGAACTTTATGCTATGCGAACTCCTGTTTCCAATTCCAAACTTTGCTTTCATTTTATGGCCTTTAAAAGGCAACCTTAAGCCTATATTAGACGTTTTCAACTTCATTAATGAAATTAAAGAAGCTATTGTGTATGGTAAATGAAATAAAGGGGTATGATTCACTCCAGAACTGAAATATTAATTTTTAATTCTTCTGCGTGGCATTACTATACAACATTCATTTTGGATGTAGACGTATATCTTAGTTGGTTGTAAATTATTATTTCTCTAGCTGTTTACATTCCTCATTTTGTTTTTGGCTGATATTGATACTGAATCCACGTGATAGGTGGTTCATTTATTATATGTTTGTTTTTGGAAATGGGTAGCACAGTACACTGTGTGATAAAACTTGATAAAATCAGTAATAAAATTATGCTACTTTAGTAGAAAGGACTATGTTTTTGAGGCGAATCTCACCCAAGAGCAGTGTTCCTTAAGGTACCCTTAATTTATACCGTTATACAGGATGTAACAAAAATGTACGGCACAAATTGCCAGACACATTCCTCATACGTAGACGAAGAAATTATGTTATATGAACATGGGTCTGGAAACGCTTTGTTTCCATGTTACAACTCATTTTCTCCAACCCATTAATCATGGGAAACACGCACGAACAGAACGTTAGAATCATGGGGAACATGCACTCTTGGTTACGTCTGGTTACGTTGTCATTATCATTGGTGCACCGCCAGTGTTTTGTTTTACATGTCCCTGTTGCCATGCGACTCACGTAATTGCTTGTTTACAGGTAACAACAACTGTTCCAGCGAGCAGTATGACCTTGGCAAGTATGCGGATTACTACGTACTAGTAGAGTTGATCACAGACTTGGCTCGTGCAATGGCAGTGTACATAAATTCAGAGATGGCAGATGCCCCATTTGATGTATGGATTAGCAGACGGCAATGTTGCTTGCGCTCAACGTTTGTACCGGGAGAAATTTCTAGGACGAAAGTGCCCCGACAGGAAAACGTTTGAAGCCATTGATCGTCGTCTTAGGGAACATGGGATATTTCAGCCTGATACTCGCAACCGGGGGAGGCCTAGAAGAACGAGGACACCGCAACGGGAGGCGGCAATTCTTTAGGCAGTTGACGATGACCCTAGTGTTAGTACAAGACAAGTAGCTGCAACAATGAATGTTGATCACATGACTGTCTGGCGAGTGTTACACTAGGTCCGGCTGTATCCATACCATTTACAGCGTGTGCAGGCACTATCAGCAGCTGATTTTCCTGCACGGGTACGCTTCTGCGAATGGTTTATGCAACAAAGTGTCAACCCTGATTTTAGTGCAACGGTGCTATTCACATATGAGGCGTCGTTTCAACGAGATCTGATTGTAAATTATCACAATCGGCATGTATGGGCTGACGTCAATCCTCACGCAACTGTTGAAGCAAGTCATCAACAAAGATTTTCTGTCACTGTTTGGGCCGGCATTGTTGGTGACTGTTTGGTAGGGCCTCACCTTGTTCCACTCAGGCTCAACGGACAAAGTTACCATAATTTCGTAGAGAATGTTCTACCTGACCTGTTAGCAGATGTGCCTTTAGCTGTGCGACGAAACATGTACTTCATGCAAGATGGAGCACCTCCTCATTTTAGTGTTAAATGTCCATCGGCTTCTAAATAATAGATTCGGTTATAGATGGATAAAAAGGAGTGGATCAATTGCCTGGACTCCACGCTCTCCGGACCTAGACCCACTGGACTTTTATTTGTGGGGTCATTTGAAAACTCTTGTGTATCGAACCCCAGTACCAGATGTCATAATTTGACCAGAAATCACGTTTGTGACTCCCTGAACCCAATGAATTTATTTTTAGAAAAAGGTCCAAGTGTGTGTGTGTGTGTGTGTGTATGTGTGTATCCACGAACAGCATAGCTCAAAACCAAAACTTGGCTAAAACCCGAACTTATTGTTTAAGTTCAACATCTTCCAAGAATGCGACACTGAGATTTTAAAGAAAATCCCCGCTCAAAACTACCCTTTACATTGAACATTTTTCGAAATTGTTTCCTCTTTCAAAATGGCTCTAAGGATTTTAATTAAAATACATACGTTTCAGCTATTTTCATTATAAATAGAATGTATATTTTTAATTTTCTAGGAATAGTCGTAAATTAGTCTTTACTGTGAATGATTTTTGATAATTAGTAAATCGTAAGGAGAGACAAAATTTTACTGCACAACAAGTGTAGATCTTGTTAAAACACAAAGTTTATATCAAAAACATTTTTATTTTATGTCAAATAACCTTTATATTTTACCTATTCTAAAATATTCTTTGTTATTAGTTTGAATTTTCAAATAGTTTATACTTTTCTCAACTGCAAATAGCTATTGTCCTTCCTGCCTCCCTTCCTCCCTCCCTCCCTCCCACCCACCCTTCCTTCTTACCTTCCTTTCGTTCTTTCTTTCTTTCTTTCTTTCTTTCTCGTGTTCATACAAAGAGAACAGAATTTCAAAGCTATCACGTCTGTGACTCGCATTCGGGAGGGAGGTCGTGGGTTCGATTCCTCTGGCCGACCTTCCTGACCCATGGATTTTTTCGGGGTTTCTCTCGGGTTGCCAGGCGAATGCTGGTAAGGATTCTCACATCCCCGAATTTCCAGAACCTCCATTTCATCTCCATTTTCATGTCTCTTCATCTTACATCCGTTGGTCTCTTTCAGGGTTGGAAGTGTCGGCGATGGTGTTTCGGTGCATTGTGGTAGGGGAAAAGGATGCTTTTTGTGACTCTCCGTATCTCGACTTTCGGTTGGCTGTCGGGAGTCTCCTAACTTCCTTGAGGGGCTTTGGACCCCCTCTGTGCTGGATCGGGTAACCGGTCTGCCTGTCCGTCTGACGGGGAATCTCTATCTGAAAACTTAGGAAGCCTGCCATTCCTGTGCCGTCACTCCTGGTTCCGGGCGCCCGGTGTCTCCTCTCGCCTCATCCATCCTCATGCAGACGCCCCCTTGTGGGGCGTAAGCACAATATCCGCTATGTGGATCAGTGCCGAGTCCCCTCCGTAGCCAACCAATCCAAAGTTATCACATAGTGATCAGCTTTGAGGGATTTGGCTATCGCTTTAGCTTTATATGTTCTGATTATACCTACAAAGAATTATGTAAATAAGTGATGAAGGTTTATCGGTATTAACATACATAGATGCAAAATAAACTTTGTAAGAATAGTTTGTAGAAGAGTGAGTAGAGAAAGTCATGTGAATGCAACACATCATATTTTACAGCGAAAGCTCCATATGCCTGTGCGTCTGTGAACAACATAAATCCAAAGCGAAATTTAATATTTAATATTTAAATTCAGCATCTTTCAAAGATGTGACAAGGATTTTTAAGAAAATCTCCCCCATCCTGAACAACTCTACATGGAAAAATTTTCGAAATTTGTTATTTTCTCAAAAATGGCTCTAATGATTTTGATTAAAATACTCTCTGTTTAAAACATTTTCATGACAAACAAAATATATATTTTGAACTTGCTGAGAAAAGCCTCTCTAGTCATCTTTATTCTGAATGACTTTTGTATAATTGGTAAACTCTAAAAATTTGACAAAGTTTTGCTACACAAGAAATGCAGACCCGTTAAAGCATGCAGTTTGTTATACATATATTTTATGAGCTTAACTATTTCTCAGATATTTTTGTCATTGGTTTGAATACTTTTTGTAACTGAGAAGTCGCTATTCGTTTTGTTTTTGTCGCGGTCATACAAACAGAATGAAGTTTCAAAGCATCACGTAGTGACATGCTTTTTGAAAATGTGACTATCGCTTTACCTACGAATATTACAAGGAAATGTCTAAATGTGAACTTCTTCTTTTGGTATTTAATTAAAGTCCTTTAATCGGGCAGGCCATTACGGACGGTGAATGAACGAAATGGTTAAAATGATGCTCAAATGGGCCCGAGGTCCCTAGAAATTAGATTCTGACATTTATCTTCTCAGAATAAGAGGAAACCCTGGAAAAAAAACTTTATCGGGGTAATTCACTCCAACCGGGATTCGAACTCGGGACCTCTTGAATATGAGGCAGACCCCCACACCACAGAGATGGGCTAAATGTGATCTGCAAGTTTATCTGGATTATAAGAAGTAGACAGAAGAATGAGATTTAGAAAAAAGAATTTGTAGAATGGTGAGAAGAGAAAGTTATGTGAATGTAACACGTTAGATTGTTCTCGTGGTAATGCAAAGAGCGTGGAGTTTCAAAGACACCACATAAAAATCTGACTATCGTTTGAGCTACTACATTCTTCTTATACTTACAACGAAGTTTGAAATGGCAGTTCATCTGAATTAACAAGAACACTCTTCCACTCAAGCCGTGTGTGAGACAAGGTTGGAAAGATGGAAGATGGAATCAGATTGAAAAATACAATGTCATAGCAGAGATTTGAACCACGGATCTTCCAGTTTACGTCCAGGTGGCGCCGCGGTAACGCGTGCAACTCGCATTCGGGAGATCCCTAGTTCGCTTCCCGGCGACCGCCCAATCTGACCCACGGGTTTTTTTCGGGAATTTTCCCGGGTCGTCAGGCGAATACTGATATGATTTCTCTCAGCCCCCCGAATATCGTTCCATTCCTCATTTCAGTCGTCCTTAACCCCGTTAGGTCTGTTTCAGGGTTGGAAGTGTCGGCGATGATGTTCCTGTGCGGCGTGGCAGAGAAAACGGATTCTCTCTGTGGAACCTTATCCGTCTCTCGGTCTTAGGCTGGTTGCGCCTCTTGGGGGGCGCTGGACCTTCTGTGCGAGGTGAGGTCCCCGGTTTGCCTGTGCGACTGTCAGGGCGTCTCAATCTGGAAACTTAGGAACCTTGTCATTGCTGTACCGTCATTCCTGGTTCCGGCCACACCTCACCTCGTCCCTCCCTCCCGGGAGCGCCCCCTCGAGGGACACAAACACAATATCCTCATTCACCGGATCGGAATCGAGTCCCCTCCGTTACATGTCCCATTCCATTCCAGACTAGTGAAGAGAAGCATTTTAAGAATTCAGAACGTGAGTCGTAATACAAAGCACCTAAGTCCTTTTTTGCCAGATTTGTAACTTGACAGCCATTTAATTTTCAGAATAGAGTGCTTTCAAATGAACCAATTGCAACAAAAGCACATCAACCTGCATTATCACTTTCGGGTCACTATTTTGAAAATTTAGCTTATATGCTATCCTAACCGAATAAAATAACTATATAGAAACTGCATGTTTTGCGCTAAACGTTGTTTCCTCCTATCTATTAACATTATCTGCTCTTAGATACAATACCTAAGTAGGTGTTTTTACTCTACGTCCACTATACGACTGGCACGGTTTTTCTTCCTTTCTCTTGTGAGTGTGTGTAAGGGGAAATGTGTTTCAAGCAAAACAATCTTTATTCGTTTTTCAGTAACAAACGCAAAATATATCTCATTTTGAAAAAAATGAAATGGTGCACTTAAATGTGCCCAAACTGCTTCAACAGTTTGACAATGTTACTTTTGCTTCCATATTTTTAAACCATTACTTGAATATTATCAGTAATGAATGTGCCAACTGTATGGAACTACACACTTAGCGCTAAACGTTGTGATCAATATCTATAAAAATTAAAAAGCAAAACGAACTTATATTCAAGGTAATAAATACCCTCTGTTTCGGAGTATACGTAGAACGTTCTATTGGTGAAAATTATGAAACTGTTATTATTATTATTATTATTATTTATTACTAGGAACAAACGTTAAAACCAAGATATACATTATGCGAACCTTGTTTCTCAAGAAAATTACTGAATCTTAAACTTGTGTAGCACCCGCATAAAGAGTGCAATATTTGATTTTTAAACAACATATTATGTAAAGAAAATGTTAATTTATTTCGCTTGAACAGATCTAGTAAAGAGAAAAGTATTTAGTTTCGTCTTCTTCGCTCTTAGAGTCAGGTCACTGAATTATACGAGCATTAACAGAAGTAAATGTGACCTTTGAGACGATACCGGCACTTAATGTTGGCTATAGCCAGGCAGACTAGTCGAGAAGACATTTCTTCCCTGTCTTCCTCTACACCTCTTGGTCCATCGGAAAACATTTGGAACCTTCTGTACAAAGAGTGCGGAGTTTCATACCAGCACTTAGAGCGCTGTTTTTTAAAGATTTGACTATCCCTTCAAGCCTCCTGTATCCCCCTTGCATCTACAAAGAAATGTGTGATGAAAACATTTCTGCAAAAATCTATTTCAGTTAATATGAAACAGAAAAATAAGGTTTTATAAGAATAGTTTGTCGAAGAGATATAAAATAAATAATAGTGTGTGGGGAAATTCATATATATGCAATGAGTTTTCTGTATACGTTGGGAGTATGGTTATAGAGATGCTGGTGGTGGTGCCATTAGGTTGATACCTGAACAAATGTTTCGTAGTCAATTATTACGAGGAGCACAAGAGTCTGCGACTGTTCTGAGCCAGAAATAAGTAAAGAAAATTAAACGGATTTACAGCTTTTATGAGCAGTATTGCGTTGCGTTTAGTTTGATGATAAAGGCATTCATTTCATTATTTTAAATAAGATCTCTATGCACTTGAATTAAACAAATATATTACTGCAAAGGAATGTTTACCGCTGCATCTGCTCCTGCCCAATTTGATCGGTTGTAAACGAATAATTGCTTTCTGTTCTCTGGTTCCCATGCTGTTTTTACGGTGTACCTTACACTGTCCCAGTTTTTTCACAGCATTTCTGTTTAAGGAAAGCAATTGAAGGCTCACAGATATCGTATCTGTAACTACTTATAATTTAAATATGTTTGCCATTCCAAGCTCGTATATGAAATTGCAATTTAAAAGAACTTTTCTCGAAACGCCATATTTTATTTAATTTGTGGTATCGTTATTTCAAGGCTTTATTACGAAGCTGTCGGACAGTTCGGTTGTCAT
This sequence comes from Deroplatys truncata, assembly GCA_030765065.1. Classification (NCBI taxonomy): domain Eukaryota; kingdom Metazoa; phylum Arthropoda; class Insecta; order Mantodea; family Mantidae; genus Deroplatys; species Deroplatys truncata. Next base: position 172,921,704 of record CM060990.1, read on the forward strand.
TGGAATTGTAAACATATTTCCATGTTCACCTAAAAGAGTATCAATCGTGCAGCCGATAGATGGCGTTGTCTCATGTGACATTCACCTATAGGTAATATCCGTTTTATTCTGCCGATATGCGCACAAATTCGTGTCAAATTTCCACGAATGACACATTTGTTTCAATAAAAAGCGTAACACCGATTAAGCGAAATGCGCTCTGCAACATAAATTTCGTTTTATTTTTACCAGCGTTTCTACACGTGTGGGCGACGCATCAGAAATACGGGCCCCGCAGAAAATATTAATTCCAAACTTTCAATAACTGCTCAAGATCTCATTTAGATGAATCCATTACGCGTTATTCGTTTCCACTACATTTACTCACATCTATGAGTAGCTCGGGAGTCCAGTAAGATTCCTTGCGTCCTCGAAAGTTTCAGTTGACCGAGTTTAAATAAGGTCATGAAAGTGTGCTCAAAATGTCCTTATAAGGCTATGTAACTTTAGTTGTACAATTAATGGCATACAAGGTTAAATCTAAAAATATGCAGACTGTAGGAATGGGACTATACCAATATTTCTTGAACTTGATTTCGATACTGATTTAACGTCAGAAACAGCTACACGTTTACAAAATGGACTGGAGGCAAAGACTATGGCAAGGTTCTGAAAAAGCTTATGCTACGCTATGACTTATGCTAGGGGTTTTAGGTCTTGTTAGTCTTCATTTCACAAATGTACTCCTCATCAACGACCATCATAAAACACACAGAATATATTTTACCAAGCTGTTTGTTTGTATTTGTTAAGAACGGAGTAGATACCTAAAGGAATATTCAAATAATTGTCTGGCGTGAAAGGTTTCCCATAATTACTATCTGTTTTTCTTATATTAGCAAGATTTATTTAAAGGCACATATTACACAAGAGTTTACCCTATAAAAAACTACTCACAAGAAGACATACGGATAATAGATTTCACTGTTTCCCTTGCTTCTCTTTTTGTTTTTATTTTAATTTTAGTTTTTGTTTATTCTTTTTTTTTGCGTTGCGGTAGATAACTACATACATGCCCAAATTTTCTGGCATGAACAATGTCCTATTATCACGTACGTATTTTTATGTTGAAGAACATGTTCCCTCCACAGAACATAACGTTGTTTGAGCATAGGCCATAGATGCTAATGCTGCAGGTTCTAGGGATAATTTCCCTGTATATTTTTCTCCCTGCGGCGCTGAACAAATCAGCTTCTTGTCTTCAAAGCCAGGATTCGGTGTGATAAATTTTCTGCAGCTTCGAAGAACATACAAGTCTCATTATACCGTGTACTTTCTTTTGAGGCAGTATTTTATATCACAACACTGTGAATGTCAGAGTGATTGTAGTGTAAATTAACATTATTGTATGACAATGATTTTAGATGTTTCTTAGCCATAAGCATTGTTAGGAAATAAGTTTACACGGCCTCACTGAAACTGACAATGGAAGTGGATAATAATAATGAACCGAGGGGGTGAGTTGTTTATCACTAAGAGGAGACAAACAAATGACGTCAGGGTAGCGTACCTTTCTTTAGAAATGGAGGGAATATCTTCCCTAGAGCATATGTGTTAGTAATTATGATTGGCTGACAAAACAGACGCTAATGTTGGCGCGATTTAGTAAACAATAGCAGCTCTATTATAATGTTTAGGCATATCGGGGCGAGGGAGTATAAATTCTTGCGCCAAAAGCAAGTATCGCGCAGTTCTAATGAATCACTCGCGAGCTACACATCACGCAGTGCTAATGAATCATTCGCGAGTTACACATCGCGCAGTTCTACAGAATCATTCACGAAGTACACATCGCGCAGTTCTACAGAATCTCTCGCGAGGTACACATTACGCAGTTCTACAGAATCTCTCGCGAGGTACACATTACGCAGTTCTACAGAATCTCTCGCGAGGTACACATTACGCAGTTCTACAGAATCTCTCGCGAGGTACACATTACGCAGTTCTACAGAATCTCTCGCGTCGTAAAGTTAGTTACAAAATGTGAAGTATGCGTACGGCAGTAATTAGATTCGGAAATATAACAGTTTCAGTCAGGCGTGTATAAAGATTACAAATGTGAACTATTAATTAAGTGTGTCTGCAATAACAGTGTAAAATCAAATTCTTTTATCAGTGTTATCTTTTAGCAACAACTCCTTTCCCTTTACACGCCCTGCTTAGAGATATTTGCTCGACTGAGTAATAACAGCTAGCCGGAGGACAAAGAACCCAAAATTCAAAATAGTAAAACAATAACAGGCGCCAAGCAAATAAGATAACACGAACAGATTACCGCGACACTTTTCAGAAAACATTGCCAATGATAACCAAAGCCTCTGAGTGGCAGGACCGCGTTTTTCAAGCAGAGAATAGCATTCTGATGTATATTTATAATGCGTCTTGATATATGCCAGGGAAGTAACAATAGCGGGAGCCACAGGTAAATACGTATTTATCATCTGAAGAACTGTAAACAGCAATTTAGAACATTTTAGATCGCTACCCCTCATCTAGGTAGTCTTAAATCCTACGAAATTTATATATTTATGCCAGGAAGTGTAAATATTAATATCCTGAAAATGTTTAATTAAATGGCAAGTAAAAATAGGTTAAACACTAAGAATCCGGGCCATAGCTTTGACAAATGTTTGACCACATCCTCTGCACAACTTATTGTTTTCGAAAATACTAACTGTACAAAATGGGTCTAAATTTGTTTATAAACTCACGGAATCAAAGTTATGAGTAATTTACAATAAATGTTGGTCTCCCATTAGTCAAGTGGTATGTCTGACTGATTAAACAAACGTTAGTATTTGTGTCTACTTCGGCCGTTGTCGCGTAAGGAGCGGGGCGAGTTACACGTGGACTCGTGTCAAGCATTGCTATTTGATCAGTGCATTAGTACTCAGCACTATTCAGCCACACATGCAGACTAAGCAAGGGGTATACTCCTGTACTTTTGCTTTCCCATAGTCTGTATTGCAGGATTTCATTACAGATACAAAAAGATCTGGAGCAAATTTCAAGTTAATGGATTCAACCTTCTGTCATAATAATATTTAAAGACTGCAAAATGTTGAAAATCTTAACCGTGAGAATACAGAGACTAAAGTAAATCGTGACCCTTACTAGACTATATATCGTAAAACTTCTAAACAGCATTTGTGCCTTTAAGGAATAGCTTAAAATTTAAAATGCAGAATTAATCTTGTAAGCAAAACTTTGAAAGTCAAATTTGACATAACTGCCTTTTTTTCAGCGCTCCCTCACCTTAAGTAAAGCTATATTTGTATGGCACACTAAGTAAAGCTTTCTCCTTAGCTCATAATACCTTTGTTTTAAATTTGCAAGTTTTCAAAACAGATATTTAATAATTAATAGTTTAATTTGTATGTTATGTTAGAAAAGAAACAGTGGTGTTAATTTTCTGAAATACGATTTTAACAGACACGATGCAAAAAGGAAAAGAGAACGAAAATAAGAGAACACGAGTAGATAAGGTGATAATGGAAGCATATCTACGAGTTTTAGTAATTGGTAACTATTTCCACTTTCTCTCTGTCCTTAGCATCGGGCAACTTCAGCGTTCGAGCTTCCATTTCCCCTGTCCTTTTAATTCCTTTTATTCACGTTTCACTCATTTCACCTGTGCGGTTAAAACGCAAGCTTGAAAAAAGAAAGGCACTGCAAATAACAAATGCATTATCCCCCACCTAAAAAATGTCACAGTTACAAACTATTACTCTATGACCTTTGAAATGAGCGCACTGAAAATATATTCTGCTGTATTTATAATCGAAAACAACAAGATTTCTTTCAGTGCGTGGTTGGCCTGGAATTATATGAAGATGATCAGGGAATTTCCGGGGAAAGTCTGAGAGCCAGACTTCCGACAGAATGGGGACAAGACTGTCACTTTGAAGAATAGCATACTGAGCAGAGGAGGAAATGTCAAGTCGCAGGAAAGGATTACAATAATGACGCATTTATGTAATCCCAGAGTAATGATTAAGGTGAGCGTCTACTGTGGTGGTACCTCCTTAGCTTGCGATGCGCATGCGTCTTAGCTAAGATAAGGGTAATCTGTACACCATAATGCTACACTGAGCGCGGGTATAGTGCCATTAGCATAGGTGAATAAAATCGTGGTTATTACTCGTTTTCGTTTTACGTGATTGCTTTCATGATAACTGGCCTGCAACTGACGGTACCCGAGTTCGTTCCCCAGCCTGCCATGTGCCTGGGCTACCAATACCCACGCTGTGTTAACATATACCCTACACTGGGCACTACATTTTATTGAATGATTCCTTTTCGTCCTTTTCCGTCATTAATTTAAACTTATTTTACATAAAAACATTATATATTTAGCGTTTAATAACGTTGTTTTATATTGGGAATATTAGTCTCAACAACATCAATGCAAGTGTATAAATAAATTTAATAATAATAATAATAATAATAAGCCCTTTGTACCTTTTGTCCTGGGCATTAATCAAAGCTGATGGTCCGAATAAAATGGACCACGTCCTTGATCCTGTACTTCTTATATCCTCAGGTTTCAAGAAAAAGGAGCCTAGGAATCATATCTATGCATAGCGAATCCTTCGCATTCGCAAAGTGGTTATATGTTGGGAGGTTTCAAGTTCCCTACATTTCCTGCATAAAGCACCCTGAGTAAGTCCCTTTAGGTATAAATGTCTATGCGATGTGTTGAGACCTTATTAACATTCTTAACTGTCTAAAACCTTCAGGGGCGACACAGTATGATTGTGGTGTCTGCTTGTAAAACACATCCAAAACAAGTACCTATAGTATATTATGCATGGAATTATAACAATTTAAGCGTTTTACTGTAACAATTAACGAAGGAATGAATAAATAAATCAAACAAATGTTAGCTACTGACGCTACATTTAACAATTCTCTAAAGCCTCGGCACTATTTAACTAGGAGAATTAATTCAAATTGTTTAAAAATCAAACATTTAATTTAATAGCCCAGCTCTGTGATAAAATAATGATAGAGTCTAGCTGGTAATTAGGAGCGTTCGAGTTAGATCCTAGGTTGAAGTGAAATGCTTGGCTATGGTTTTTCTTTATCCTGGAAAGAGAAGTTTGCGGATAACCGAATTTCTTAAACCCAGGATTCATTTTCTACTCGTTCATTATTATCTTTTCCTTCATTATTTCTGTAAACATAAGATACCCGCCTTCTAACAAAGACAATCCTATTTCGAATCTTGGTTGGGGCGAGTTGCCTAATAAACGTCATAAATAACTGGCATATAACTCTCCATTCATGGACCACCAGTTCATTTAAGCATCATTCCGTCCATTTCAGTGACCAACTTTGCAATAGAAGTTGTTAAAAGAGTCTTTAAAGACCAGAAAAAGGAAATGAGGTGCTATGGGTGAAGTTATAGTAACACGAAACATTCCCAAACAATCTTTTCCATACATGGTTTATTCCCTTTGCTTTTATAATAAAATGAAACGTTTATAAGTAAGATATCGAGTGGGAGGGTTACAGATGTCATCCTGTAAATCAGAGAAAGACCTAGATGATTATACACTGAAAATGTTTATGAGTACTTTACATCTATGTCTCACAGTTTTGGGAAAATGCTTTGGAAAGAGCAAGGGTTTGCCAACCGTGCTTCACCTTGCAGATGAGTGAGAGATCGCGCTTTTTGGGGCGAGTATTGCGTGGGTTGGGAAGGAAGTTCGGGATGTGAGTGGGGTTCCGCCTGAGCACACCCGTTATCGGCGCGCCCAAGCAAAGCATACGAGTAGTTACTGCTGCTCAGCGAACAGGAGTGGGGTGAGGTGGGATGCAAGGTATTTGCCATGGCCAAGTCGTGGCAGGGACCCGGCGGGTAGAACGAGGCTTGAGAAGGTGAAGTCTTTATTCAACAATTTATCTACGAGGTCTTTTGGGTATGAAGTGGTTGTTACTAATAAGTTCCGACAGGCCCGCCGATAGTATTAGGTCGCGGATGTCTCAGATGAGAAAGTGATGTGAGTTTCCGAAAGTGGGTCTGAATGACAGGAATATAAACTGTTGTTGGTGGTATTTCTTTTTAAGGCAGTTCTATCGTGCATTTTCAGAAATTAAGGAAAGGAACTAAAATGAAACGCTTATTTATGATTTAAAGAAGGAACGAAAGAGAATAAATATTTTTAGAGATTTGGCTATAAACAAAGTAGAAACGAAATAGTTACAGTATTTAAACACGTAACGAAAACAAGTAGGCGCAAAATGAGTGTTTTATTTCATAAGTTATAGCGTTGCAGAAAATCAGAGTTTCTTTATTTCATTTAAATATTTCATGTACGAGATAAATGCCACCCTCTTACATGTGTTTGAGATACAATAAAAGAAAGCAATAAATCAGATCCTGATTCTGTAACGTTTGATGATTTTTTTCTATTACCTAATTTTTTTCGAATTTTCGTTAAAAATTGGCTTCCAGTAACCTTGAGAGAAAACAATTTTATTATATAAATAAAGTCCTCTCATATTATCTACCACAGTTTTCGTCTTTGAGATGGAAATACACGCCTGTATCGTCAAAATCACGTTTGCAGGGCCTGTAAGTTCTAAATTTAACACCAGGTCCGTGTTCTCCCTAGCATATTCATCCTTGATGGTATAAGAGGATATTGAGACGGGGTGATAATTTGACTGTGATTCCTCATGTTTTTATTGTTCCTCCAGTTTCACGACGTGCTCCTTTTCCACGACAAAAAGATGAAGAAGCCGCCTTTAAAATTCAATTCTCCTTCAGGATGGTTAAAGCTTAGGCAGTTGTTTCTCTTTTTGTACTGCGAATCTACACCGCCGCTGTACCAGAGTAGTTTCTTTGTTATTCAGTTGTCAATAAGTGATATTTATTCTACCTATTATTCGTATAGGTTCATTACAAGTGTCATAGCAAAACAAAACAAAAAGTTTTAGGCGGGATAGTCTTCATCCGAAAATGAATTAAGTTAATATTCCCTTATTTGTTCATATTTTATTCCACAAGCAAATAAATCTAATTATTTAAATCAAACAAATTTCTATAGTCACTATGATTTATTTTCATATTTATCCAAAAATGTATTTATACAAACGATTCATTTACTCTTTACTTGGAAGAAATGGTTTCAACATATTTTTACTGTCATAAAACCACACACCTAGTAGGTTAAGGAAGTATTGCATTCTACCCAAAAATCCGATGTCGAGATTTCAACATAAATACATGTTTTGAGGCACTCTGAAACCAAACAAATCAGAAAATGTCCGCGTGTGAGTCTGTGAACTGCGTAACTCAAAACTGAAATGTCGGATAAATACAAAACTTGGTATTGTTATAGAAAACTTCAGTAACTTCCAAAGGTGCGACTCGAAGATTAAAAAATATCCTTAGCCCAAAACTCCTTTACATGGTAAAGTTTTCATTATTTTTTGTTTTGTCAAAAATAGCTCTAACGATTTTGATTAAAATACCACATACAGGATGCGACTGTGAATCGAATGATTTTACAAAGCGCTTATTTGGATTTGGCGTGAGGGGGCATTACATATTGGAAGCATTTTACAGGAACGGCGACAGTTACGTGATCGTTCAGCGTGAATTTCGGAGAGACTTCGGGATTAATCGTAATCATGGTGTTCCATCAGCTCATGCCATCAAGACCTGGTTTCGTAACTTTGAGGCTACTGCTTATACACAAAAGAAGCAAGGCGGTAGTGTTGAAGCAGTGCATAGACCTGGGAACATAGCGGCAGTGAGAGAGGCCACTGAAGGGAGTCCACGCCAGTCTGCGCATTGTCATTCTCTGTCACTCGGACATTCTGACCAATGCGACGGATTTCACGCAAACATCATTTCCACCCGTATAAGATTCAAACTGCGCATGCACTAGGAAACAGGATCATGAAACAGACTTCAATTCTGCTACACTTTGTTGCAGTTGATTAATGAAAACTAGAATAGCGTCAACAACTGATGAGTGATGAAGCTCACTTCCACTCATCAGGGTTTGTTAATAAACAAAACTTACATTATTGGTCTGCCACAAACCCACAAGACATTCATGGGAAACCACTTCACAATCTGTAAGTGACAGCATGATGCGCTATATCCGCTTTAGCAATTAACAGTCCGTACTTCATTGAAGATGAGAGGAAGGCTGTAACTGTAATAGTGCAGTTCTATGTGCCAGTGTCGCAGCGTGGCTCACACGTACGAGTAAGCTCAATCTTAAGAGCAATGCCGCAGCGCTAATACAACCACCACCACCACCACCACCACCACTATATCTAATAATAATAATGTAGCTAGCCTTACCTTACTTGTAGTGCAACTTTATTCTCCTCGTCCTGGTAGCAAAGATGTCTATAACGCTATCGAAGAATCTTTCCTTGGACATCAATGTTTCGAGCAAGCGATTTTCTATACTCAATAGTGATTGAACAGACATTCTTTCCTGGCCTTGTGTATTCCGAAAACAGTTTTTAATGTTTTTCATGGCAGAAAAGGATATTTCTGTTGAGGGAGGAACTCGTTCCCGGTATAGTCCAAATTAATGTGCTCAGCTTGTAGGTTTCAGAAAACACATTGTCTAGCTCTTGAGATCGCAAGTACTCACAGAGAACACTCACATCCTTACAGAATTCGGAATCTGAATATATGGCGGTCAGTTCACTTCTCAAACGGGCGAAATCAAAGTGAGATCCTTAACTTTGCGTTAAACTCTTTAGTGCCTCACTTGGAAAATCAATTTTGAATTTAGCAAATTGCTTGTGATCAACGAGACTCATAAACTTCAGTTTGCCCACGTTACTAAATCGGTCAGATATGTTATAAAAAGTGCGTCAATCATCTTAAGATACAGCCTTTTATATGTGGACTTTCTGCCTTCATCTTCAATAGAGTTCCATGCGATTTCATTTCACCGAGTAGACTCTAGGAGGTGTTCTCACAAGTTCCTGCCAGAAGGGAAGTTGTTTTAAGTTTCTTGGAGCTGATTCTTAAAATCCTCAATTTCTTACTGCATTACAAAACATCACTTGATTTTGACTGTAGTATTTGAAACAAATGGTCAGTATGTGCAAAGATGGATGAGAATATTGCCGAGAAGAAATTGAAATCGAAGTCTCTTAAAAGTATTAGATGACCATGAGCAAAAGATGTCTCAGGATCCTATTGATGAGTATTTTCTATTATGGAAATAAATAGATTCTCAATAGTATCAGCTTTGTAATGTTGTACGTACTCCACTGGTCGACTTTGATAATTCCATCTTGTAGAAGCAGCTGAAGGGAATCTCTTCTTTACTTCAGCCTCCAATGCCGCAGTCCTTTTAGTGGATTTAAAAAAGAAGTACCGAAACCGGATAGAGATAAGAAGAAAATTTTCACAGGCTTGATATAACTTACAGACTGTGACAAAACAAGGTTCAGTCGATGTGCACAGCAATGGATGAGTATTGCATCCTTGAAACGCTTTCTCAGTTTAGATTTCAAGCTTCTGTGTTCGCCTGCCATTACAGCAGCACCATCATACGTTTGTGCCACTAACTTGGTTTCACAATCAAAATCATGCAAGACATTTATCGCATGCAGAAAGAGAGCATTCGCCGTACGATCCTGACTTACATCCTTAAAATGCAGAAAACTTTCTTGTATTATTCCTTCCTTCGTCATGTATCTCAGAACAGTTGATAACTGAGCTTTCATGGATATGCCTGTCGCTTCGTCACAAATTAATGCAACGAATGTTGCCTCGGACATTTCTCGTTTTATTTTATGAACTACGTGTTGAGATACAGAACCTAATTATGTCGTTCTCTATGTCGGAAGAAACCTACTAAAGCACCTTCAGTTTATAACATTGATTTTAATTCAGAATCATAATAAGAAACACATTTCAATATTTCTATGTAGTTGACTCTGTTAGCTGATGTTCGAGACTCGTCGTGAGCACAATAAGATAACCCAAATTTTCCTAATAAGCAAATGACCCGTATCAAATTAGCAAGCATCTTTCTGTTTTTTCTAACCTCTTCATTATGTCGTTCAGTGGAAATATTATGCTGATCACTGACAGTGAATTCGATTCTACTTTTTCCAAACCTCTTTAAATTCTTCAAAGACAAAATATGAACCACAGTGAGAGAATGCCTAGTTTTTGATTTGTGAATATTATGCAGATCGTCGAAACCTGAGCATATCCAAGGTGTTTTTTCTTTTGAAAATAGAAGACATGGCCAAGATAACCATTTTTTTAATTTACTACAACCACATAGCCACGGTATAGTTTCATACATCTACACGCGAAAATTTCGGGTGAAAAATTTCTGTCTTTTGATGAAGACTTAAATATCAGTTTTTAAAGATGCCTTCTTCAAAATCAAAGTGTGCATTTTATCCATCCCTTACCTTACAGTTGTCCAGAAACTATTTTAAAGTATTCATTCCACTTTGAAACAAAAATTAACAATACATTGTTTTAAAAAACAGACATTAATTATTTTAAATACGAAATAGCATCCTCAGATTTCTTTTTTGATCTTTCAGGAACTTATGATGAAAATCTAAAAAAGAAAGAAAAGGAAAGAAGAAAGAAGAAAGAAAAGGAAGGAAGAAAGAAAGAAACAAAGAAACAAAGAAAGAAAGAAACAAAGAAAGAAAGAAAGAAAGAAAGAAAGAAATTGGAAGAACTTCATCGTATGGAACATAATTTGGAATGACGAAAAATGGTGCACTAATGGTTTGCCAGAAAAGTGAAATTCCCTATCAACCTACCAACTGATATTTACGTCATGCTGGAGAATTAAATGTAAATGAGGTAGAAATTACAAACGTTTAAGCATTTTTCTTAAAGAAAAAACGATACAAGTAAATGTTTTGAAAATGTTTTTCAAATATAAGCATTTTTCTTAAAGAAAAAATGGCAAAGTAAATGTTTTGAAAATGTTGAAATATCGATGCAGCGTTCTCCTAACACCATGACAACGTTTGGGATTTCATACTGGTACATGATGAAAAACATTTTTCATAGTAGCTTTATATTTAAGAGCACTTAGAATAGCAAAATAGTAATTATAGGATTTTTCTGTTCGGTTTCACATAAAGTCGCTCATAATTATGTAGAAATTATGCCTTAAGTAATTTCAGATTCAACGAATATGCCCTCAGGGTTGTTGAGTTATATATTTCTGTATACTAAGGTTCGTATAACGTGTTATTTGTAAGCAATACGAATAAGAACATGCTGAAAAGGTAAAACTAGCTCTGTTTTAAGACGCTAACATTCAGGTATTTTAAAAACAGTAGTAGTAATATAAACCTCACCGAGCGAGAGGCTGCATTTAAACAACCTGAGGATCCTGACAATTCATCTGAAGCGGTGAAGTGGGACAGCTGCGTTGCTACGCTGTTTTAGAGCTTCTGTCAGCTGTTTAGAAGCGCGCTAAATAGCGAATACCTCACAGGGATCTATCATTTAATAAGTCCGATGCGGATAGAGCTAGGATCGTAAACTAAATTGCAAGTTGTTCAGTGCACAAAGAAGCTTAAGACTCCAATATCTTTATTTTATTCCTAACGTTTTGCATTTAAAATGCGGAGCTTCATGTTTATAATACATTTGGCGGCTCTGCCACGCCTAATTTATGCAGCAAGTGTCTAGATGTGCAGCGTGCGAAATATGTAGAAAATAGCAAACTTTCATAACCTTAATAATGATCAATTTAGCTCAAATTACTTGCTAATTACTTCCTACTCCTACTCCTCCTACTACAATAATTAAATTGTTCACATTCGTGGTGATGACAGAGTATTCTAAGAGACGAGTCGATTTATTCGCCAGCAGAAGAAGAGGAAGAAGGCGAACCACTGATATAGATGATCATTTTATCTCGTCCAAAATTCCTTGTTTTTCCCATTCTTCGACAATCTTGCTATGCGATACCACAGTCGCCCAATTGTCTCACGTCACTTGCTCGGTTGCTTGCATTGTTAGCTACCCAATTTTGGTATTGGTGACCCTGTTATTGTTTATAGTCGCCTAATATTATATATATTGTAACGTATATTGCCGGTCTTACTCGTTTGCGTGATTGTTGAGATATTTCAAGTCAATATTACAATTGCTGACAATACCTGACTTTTACAGGGCACTACTCTTAACTTATTATACGTTAAGCGCTATTAATAGTTGTTATACCTGCTATTCTCTCCAAACACATGACCACTAAACAACAAACAATAAATAACGAAAGTAAAGCGAGTATAAATGAACGCTAGTAAGCAAATTTAAACCACGTGTTACAATGTAGTATAACATGACAACACGTTACCCCTCAAATTCAGCTTGTTGGCGAAGGGAAAGGAGAGTGGTGGCACCTTACTGGTTAGAGCAACAGTCAAGAGGACGTTGCCATGGAAACATACCCCTCCAAGAAATGTCAGAAGTCTGGTGTTTAAGTTCCACCGTAACGTGTGAGGTTCGGCCACGTTCGATTCCGGTTAGGCCGGCCAGTCTGACCTTGGGGTTTTCGCGCTGTTTTACCTGGTTGTTAGGCGACTGCCGGGAAGGATTATATAATACCTTGAACTTTCCTGTAATGCTTCAGGATCGAAAGATCAGGCAGGTGGATGGCGGACGAAGTGCATGGCGGTAATAATAATTGTGTTTTATTTATGAATGCTCTTTAACTACTATGGTCCTTAGCGTCCCATTCTATATTGGGCATGAAAGACCAGAAGTTTTGCTCAGAGGCCTCTTTATCAGGCTTAAGGTTCTTTTACGTGCCGTAAATCTACGACACGGGACCACCGGCTTTACTTCCCTTCCGAAGGAGGCCATGCTAAGGATTTTTACGCCCGAAAAAAATCCATCGCCCTCCGCCAGGTTTGAACCCGCGACCTCGGGCTAGCATGGTAACCACTACACAACAGAGGACGGCAGAGATTGCTTTGAGGAACAGTCTGGCCTGGCATCCGATGTTTGACGAGTCCCCAACGAGGCTTCTGCTGGGGAGGGGAAGGCTTACATGGGTGGTATCGCCGGCGTCAGGGTAAAATATCTGCGACGTTAGGGATCTCACCTGCGTCCGAGTCTGACGCTCGGAACTTGTCGTCCTCTGTGACCATCGCTTCAACCCATCATTCCAAACTACAAGTCTTCATGTGTGATTTAGTGTCCAGATCCTCCTCCCTTCCTGCTCCTATCCTGATATAAACCTCAGGTATGCAACTTGACCCAAGTGTGATTCGAACTCAGTTTCACAGAAAGACAGGTAAGGTTATTATTCCTACAAATCCACGATGGTTAATCTGCCGCCTAGATATAAGTATTGTAGATGTTCGGTGAACTGACTCCAAATCTTTCAATCGCGTAAATTATGCAGCCCACATAAACCAAGTGTTATGCATTCTATCAATAGTGCGAGGCGTTCAGTAGTGGTACAACATTTCAGTGCATTGCAAACTCCAGTAAAAGCTATTAGATTCAGAATGTAATAGAACACGCTTTTATGCGCATCAAGATTTATAACATCTGAATCTTTCGCCTAAATATATAGGGGATTACGGAAACGGTTGCATATTTTGAGCTTTAGACACCGCTTAGCTAAAATAATGCTTAATGGAAAATTGTGGAAAATTCTTGAAAATATTGATTTTAGGATTTTTACACGTTAATAAGCTTCGATTCTTGTATTAATATATCAAAGCTATTTTCAACCATTTGCGCTTTAAACTCTTGTCACGTGACCATTTAATGGCAGTTTTAGATGTAAAAAGTCATACTTTAAACATTAAAAGTAATTATAGCCATAATGTATCCATCCCGCACATATGAATGTTCAAAATGCTTATTGCAATGCAAATTTCAACCAATCACTTGCACCAGAGATACTTAACATCATAATAAATAAAAGTTATTGGTGGAATTTTTTAAGCAAGTAAAATTGATTACATACATCAAAAGTATTTTACATCTAAAATAAAAATAAATATGAATAAGTCATTTATCATTTTTGCTACAATTTAAAGTTTTCCGATAACTTTTTTAAAGTAGTGTTCCTGGGATGCAAATCTGAGGTTTTGTAACACAAATTTGAAAATTGCACCGCAAGGAGCTTCTTTTAGAGCACAGTTATAAAACGCACAAAAAAGCTTTTCTCAAAAACGATATCATACATTTTATAAAAAATGGGAATTCATTACGTATAGTGGTAGGAGTATATGGTACAATTCTGAAGTTAGTTTCATAAGAAAAACAAAATTTGAAATGTTAACAGGTCGGTCCCCTTAATTTAGGTAAGAATTTCCGTTGCTTAAACAATGTTCAATCGCGGTTTAGCTAGACACATTCTAAATAAATATTTGATTAGTTATATTTACATGACTTTCTCCACCCATTCTTCAACGAACTATTCTTATAAAAGCACAGGTATTCTCTATCTACTTCATGTTAATCGAGATAATCGTCTGTACAAAGACCTTTATTACATATTACCTGTATAAGTAGGTAGAATACAGATAGTCAAATCTTTTAAGAGCTGGTCCCTATGTGATAGCTTTGAAATTCCGTTCTATTTGCATGACCAGGAGAAAAAAGGAATAATGACTTCCCAGTTGAGAAAAGTATAAGCATTATTTTGAAAATTCAAACAAATAACAAGGAATATGTCGGAAATGTTTAACTCCAGAAAAAATGCATTTTACATAAATTGCGTACTTAGACGACATCTTCATATTTTGTGTCTACCAGTCATGCAAGTCATTCAGAATGAAGACGACTTCAGAGGTTATCCGCAGAATATTCTAGATAAGAATTTCATTTGTCATGAAAATATGTTGAACATAATGGTATTTCAATCAAAATCGTTAGAGCCACTTTTGAGAAACTAACTTTTATCGAAACATTTTCCATGTAAAGGCTAGTTCGGGGGGATTTTCTTGAAAATCTTTGTGTTACATCCTTGGACGATGCTGAACTTATATCAAGTTTGGTATTTAACGGACTTATCGTTTTTTGAGTTATGCTGTTCACAGATACACACGGACTTTTTTTTTCTGAAATTACATTTTTGGATTACGGGAGTCTCAAAACGTGTATTTCCGGTGGAATCTCGGTACCGAATTTTTGGGTGGTAATACTTCCTTTACTTACTATAGGTATGCAATACAGAAACTAAATCTCAGCAAGGAAGACTATGGTAAAGGTAAAAGCTACATATCAGGGATGGTTTCCCGGAACCGGCACATAGCACCGAAAGTAGGCCGTAATAGTCCTTTTTCCTCCCAACGTGACTCCTGGGAGGGAGAAATCAGGGGAGAGACCCGGAGGGCGACCAGATCTGGATGCCGAAGGGCGAAAGCACGGATGGGGTCCCTAACGTTTCCAGATTGAACACATTCGACGCCACCCGGTCCTCCCACAAGCCACCGAATCCCCGATAGTACCCTATAGGGTGGAGACCACTCGGGAGAGAGACCTAACTGAGTAGTTCCCGCAGTGACGCCAGGAAGAAACCTCTACAGAGCAAAAGCCACCGTCTAGCCGCAACCCGCCAAACACCGTCGCCTGGTCCTACAACCCTGAAACAGATGATAAGGAAGATGATGGGTACAGGAAATGAGGGGCAAGAAAGTTGGTGGGAGATGAATCACCCCAACTTTCGCCTGCCGACCCGGGGAAATCACGAAAAACCCATGGGTCAGAGTGGGCGGTCCTCGGAGATCGAACCCGGGACTCCCGAATGCGGGCCACAGAAGTTGGCGCCTGAGCCATCCTGCTCGTTAAGACTATGGAATATCTTTCATTAGACCGCCAACAAAAATGTTACGTTAATACCCACAGCGCCAAATATGGCCAAACGTCTGTTTTCGAGGTAAACATTTAAGTTGAGGAAAAGCCCATGTTATCTTACACATATTAGCGTGTCGTGGAGAGTAAACGCTCCAATAGCAATACTTTAGACAAGAAAACAACCTGGAAAAAACAACAGAAGCTTTCAAAAACAGTTTTCCGTAAAATCAGTTATGCAAGAGTATAACTTTTGCAAGCGAGTTTAAAGTACTTCTGCGATCATTTTAACGGTCCTTTGATACTGGTTACGGAAAACCCCAAAACAGAATTAATTTTTTTATTAAGTTTGTAATGTATGAGACACATTATTCTTGCAGTATGCAGTTTTCCATGTGTATGCAACGTTTCGGATCTTTAACTATTTTTATTACCTCCGGTGTTTTTTTCCCCTTCTCTTAATTGCAAATTAGTCTTCAAAAATGACGTCCAGAAAAGTAAATTACACGGATTTGACTTTAAACAGTCTTCTTGATGGTGTTTAAACTTCGGCTCAGATTTTAAGACACTGTTTAACACTAAACATTACCGAGCGAGATGGCTCTGTGGTAACGTGTGAAGTTCTCATTCGGGAATTCCTGGGTCTGATTCCCGATGGGCTGGCCATTCTGACCTTGGTTTTTTTGCTGTTTTCCCTTTTTTGCAGGTTAATTGCAGGGATGGCTTATACGATGCCTCGATGTTTCTTTATGTTTCAGGATTCAACGATCAGACGAGTGGAAGGCGGGCGTAGAGCGGTGGAATTTGCTTTGAGGAACTCTGCCCTGACGTCCGGTGTGTGACGAGCCCCCATAGTGACCTCTCCGTGGGGAGAGGCAGGTCTGTGGAAGGTTCCGCCGGCATCAGGATGTCATATATGGAGATGTTAGGGACCCCGCATGCCTCTGAGCCCGGCAACCCGAATCTGGTCGCTCTCTGCGTCCTTCAACCCCTCCCCCCTGGAGGTTTCCAGAAGCACAATAGCCTTCGTGTGCGCTGAAGTGCAGAAATCCTCCACCGCTTGCCAATATCCATAAATATAACACGGAGCATTGCCATCACAACGCAGTAGTCATTTTTGGACTGTGTCTAACGTTAACGAATGCTCAACTATTGTTTCTGCAAACCCCCATGCTGTCCCGTCGTGGTTTGAAAGACACAGGAAACAAACTTACAGCTAAGGGGATTCACCTTGTTCTCGTTCAATCAACGACTTTAAAAAGCAACCTTTTTAGCAAAGAAAACGTATAATAAAATACTTATACACATAAAGCATAACTAAAATAACTTAAAATATAATCTGAAATATGTCGTCCTGGTATCTGGTTTCCAAATCCAGGACTGTATTGCAAATGTTTATATTTATTAAATTCTTTAAAACAATGTTTACATTCATTATTGTACAGATTTACCTATAACTAGGTAACCAAAATGCATAAACAACAGAAAAGAAGTGAAAATATTAATACGATAGAAATAAAAATATTATAAAGGTAAAATAAATGCCACAATAAAATAGAATTATAACTCACTCTAAATCATTAACTAGCTATTGCTGGGAGCTAGCAAACAAATAACTGCTATCCAGCTATTGCAATATTTACCCAAATTTATAACCAATTCTAATTTACTGGTATCCTGCACATTCTAATAACTTACATAAAATGTAACTGCACACTTAATTAAAGCCGTATTATACATACAGTTTTATTGAGAAGGAAGGTGCCCAGTTCAGGTTTTTATTTAAAAAGAAAGCGCCAATGTCAGAAACACATTTCACACATCAATGGATAGAGAGAGATTGAAAGTTTATAAAATCAGCCTTAGAATTTCTTTTAATGGTGCAATGCAATGGCGTTTATTTAATGAAATATCCTGACCGCAGGAAAAAGTAGATCCAACAAGTAGCCGCCTAGTTATAATAAGCAAATTTACCTGCGGCATGACAAATTTGGAAAGAAGGGACCAATTTACGTATAGCAAGAAGTGGGCTACTGTTTTGATGTTTATGTGCTATTTGATTATTTTTACTTTTTCTAGCACGTACCAGTAGGTAAAGATACTACATTCCACCCATAAATTCGATATTAATATTTCACCGGAAATACATGTTTTAAGACCCCTGAATAAAAATAGTTTTTAGAAACCGATCCATGTGCGTGTGTTTGTCTACGTATGGACAACATAACGCAAAAACGAAAAGTCTGATAATTACCAAACTTGGTATTTTAGTTCAGGACATTTCAAGGATTCAATACAAGTATTTTCAAGAAAATTCCCAATCACAAACTGCCCTCTATATGGAAACATTTTCGAAATATTTTATTTTCTAAAAAATGGATCCAGCGATTTTCATTAAATACTATATATTTATGAAAGTTGCATGCCAAATATTCTTCTAGAAAATCTTTTAAGGCCTCCGCTTGTTAACACTGCAAAGGATGTGTCATACTAAAGCGAAATAGTGAAGAAACTTAACCAAAAGCCACTAAACAGAAAAGTGCTAAAGTTAAATTAGACTGAAGTATGCAGTAAAAAGTTGAAGATACTTAAATAAACCATTATATCTGCAGTTTGAGTTAAAGTCTCCTTGGAAGATATTGTGAATTAACAGCAGCAGGTCTTTGTCATTCTTCCAATTAAGGGACGGATTAATAGGTATGTTGATTCTTCATTAAGTACATAACACAATTTTCAATGTAAGCATATTTTATTGCTGTATATAGTGTTAAAATTAGGAGTTATAAGCAAAGTTTACAAGCTTTAACATGTAAATGTCACTTATATGGGACCATTATACATCACTACTCCAGAATTTTCGAGTAGGTTAATAAGTTTAAAATAAAACCGATATAACCTCATTCATTCATAACTTTCATGCTCTGTATTCGGTTCATTGGCAATGTTTACACGCTGCTTTAACCTCAAAATATGTCTCTTAATGTTGGGTCTATTGTAAGTACATCACAACACAGAGAACTTACGAAAGTATTTTGTCTTAACACGATTAGTAATCATAGAAAAACACAAATGTACTCTCGATTTCTTTTTAAATTTCACAACGCAGCTACAATTCGTAACTAATCACTCACTTTGACAATTGCGTAATACAAATCAATGGCAGTTTTCCCGACTTTAGGGGATGATCGAGCAATCCTAGTGAAGTAAATGTAAATAGTCCAGGGACCCGATTAGGAACGAGAATACGCCAGTTTTTAATATCAAGTAAGCAACGGCCTAACTCTAAATAGCCGTACCTATATGTTGGGACCCACGTGATACAAGCACAGCTGGAACCAAAGTCGTAAAATAATACATTACTACTGGAGAGCTCCAGGACACATTTCAACCGGATGTGACTGATCTGACTTCCTGAAGGAAGGTGTCCTGCACAGTGACTAGCTCTGCTTGCCTGTACTCGGTCTAAAGCTTAGTGTCCGGACATCCGCAAACCTTGTACGGTCTATTCCTTATGCTACGTCTATCCAGCTTCGCATGTATAACTCTGTCTCTCCACTGTCACAAACTTTTCCTTTTCATGATGGTATTCGATGGTCTTAGAAGGAACATACTTTGATATTATATACATGTAGATGTCGATCCTTGAATTTTAAGCAAATATTACCTCAAGTGCACAAAATACGTTTCCTAATTTAGAATTCTATAGAATTTATCCATTAAGGGGAGATATAGGTCGAAGTGAGAGCAAATATTAAAATAAGGGTTTTTTATTGTTCCATTTATATACCACCTTTAACTGCAATGGTCATATCGGCGGCCTTTTACCTTTGGAACACATCGCCTCTCGGCAATGGTGTTAACTTGTGTACAGTGTCATTCGGATTCCAGGTTTTTCTTTGGGTTTTGTACATTAGATCACACACATACACACACATACATACACCCACATTCACACTGTCATTCATACTTCCAGACTCTGGAAAGAATAGGGAACAATCCTAGCTAGAGAAAAATTTCCACCCCTAGCCGGGAATCAACCTGGAACCCTTCGCACAGCAGACAGGTGCTCTACCGACTGAGCTAAATCGTGAAGTTGTTTAGCTAAAAATTTAAAATTTTTCAGGGTGATTTAGAATAATTTCGTGCAAGGTGCATACGTTTTACACAATTTTTGCTTTGCATGGTGCGAATAATAAATATTGTTATAACCTAACTGACATTGCTGAAGATAAGGAACATTTTCACAAAAACTACGAGTACTATACATATGGAACTCATATTTTTCACATAGTTTTTCATTATTATATGTATAAAATCCTACAGCTATGTTTTTAAAATATTTGTTAGTTATTTTTTAAGAAAATAATAAATTTCAGCATTATTAATCTTTAAAAATTATAATTCCTGTCTCTATGGCAAATACTATAAATTTACGGATAAAAACAAAAAGTCTGCAGGGAGTTTTTCAATTTTTAAACGATAAAGGAGTGTGTGAAATTTCATTATTTTCACTCTAATAGTTTTTAGAAAATGTTCCCTAAAGACAGAAAAACACTCTTTACATGTTGTCCACTTTTCAGCGGTTGTTTCTGTACTGCATATAGCCTTAGCATGTAAGTATTTGTACCAAGAAATGTCACACCGTCCATGCTGTAACATTCAAGATAGGAGGTTCAATCGTTTTTATTTTGTTCCCAACAAATTTATTCCAAGAAATACATAAATGGCAGAGCTACACAAATTATTTATCGTCAAAATGTTACTTTAAAATAAGTTCTAAATAGCTCTACAATTTAGTTTAAAATACTTTTTAAGCAGTGATTTTAATAAAACAATATGAAACTATGAAAAATATGCTGAAGTTTAATAGTGAATAACTTTTTCTATAAGGAACCTACAACTAGGGCCGCGGCGTTGGAGTCATTACGTTTTTACAGGGTCCTGTAGTCGACTATCTACAGTGAGAGGGTTACTTGTACAGTTGAGTCAAGTGATCGCTGCACAGTGTTCACGTTGCTAAAGGAAAGGGTACGAAAGTCCACAACGTTGCAAAAATATATATTGTAGTATGGGAAAATGTTTACTCTATTGTTAATGAAAACCTTTATTGTAAATCGTGCAATAGCACAATTCCTTCTGGACATAGTAGATCGAGTAACGTACGAAGACATGTCAACACACAAACACACAAATGTTGTGTTGCAAAATGTGAGGATAAACTGCTACAGCAAGAGTCACCTCCATCAAATCAAACGTAAATCAAACATTTAATGAAGAACTAAGCGCGACATTTATTTCTGCCGATATTCGGTTATATAAACTACAAGATACAAAGTTGTGGGTTATAATTCATTGCAATAAATTGACATAAAATCTTATCCATGTGCACATTGTGACACAGCGTTTTGCATTAATGATTTAATCAAGACATTTCAGTTATATATGTCAGCTGTATATGTTATATAAATAATATTGCAGAAATAAAGTAAATGTTCGCGAGACATGCGTAATTTTTCTTGTACAGACTGCACCGCGTGGGGTCACTGTCAGTACTTATCGTTACACCCTTACTTTCCTATTCTATTCGCTCCCCTTCATGTAGCGGCTCCAATGTCTCAGCCCTAGTTATAACATTAGGATATTTTGTGTCAGAGAGACCTTTTCCCTTTTTTATGTTATTTTGGTAGTTGAAATTAGAATGCTTGCACTGAAGCTGGAATGTATTAGAAGTTTGTTGAGCTATACTATATGCACTGTATACTTTATATACGTTTATTCCCAAAAATAAGATTTTTCTCTTCAAACACCCCATTTTCTCAGGAACTGTTGAACCGAGAATAACAGAACTTCGAACATAAATCGATTATATATCTTTGCAATCTTTAACATAGAGTATTTTCATAAATTTATTGGAAAGTATTTTATTACTGAAAGTTTGAATAAATTTGTGTTAAAATTAACAAAAAATTAAAAATTCATTTTATAGCTGTGACTCCACACAGTACAATATTCCTGTGTACATTTCATTATTGAGGCTTCATGAATATGTGATAAGGTTTTAAACAAGCTGTAATCAATATATACTGAGAAAATCGGAATTACAATTCTAATTTTAACATTGGTAAGATAGGGTTTTCCCCGTCCCCAAGGATACATTAAATAAGAGCTATCCATGAAGTTCAAAAGTCGCCATGACAGCGTTATTTTCGATTGTTAGATAAGCCATATTGCTACTTAGGAATCTTCATACTTTCGAAACAAAATCAATGAGGCAGGATATAATTTGACTGCTAAATCCAAAAAGCATCATTATTCCCTCACATTGCAAAACAGTTAATGTTTCTGGGAATAGATATAGCTCGCAATGCCAGCAGCTCTGCCTTATTGTAACGAATATTCCAATTCGCAGAAGGTTACGTTATTTACTTTTGTGGAATCAATAACTGATATGTAGGGCTTGGTGTCAACACCTTGAGATGATGCTTCTTAATACGCTTCGTGTGAAGTCGGTCATGGTGTGCTCAGCCGTCGCGTCGTTAAAATTGTGTAGCAGACTAGAAAATTAGGTATCGGTAATTCATTTCGCGGGGCACACGTGAAATAATTGAGACAAGATGTATCGAAGTTAGACCATAAGTTTTCTTAATATTCACATACCTAACCATATAGAAGCAGTAATGACAATTTTGTTCCCTTCCTATTATCGGTATTCTTAATGAAATTCAGGGATCCTCAGCTCCTTTTAGCTTATTGTGTAGATTTCTGGAGCGAGAACAGCAGCAAACCAACAGACACAATGAACATACTCTGTTTTACAATGGAAATTATTTTATCATCTGTAACTGAAAAGCAATGTGTCGGTAGCTACAGTATCCCTTAAAAGTTATTACCACAAGTAACTTTAGACTGTAAGACCATTTTCCTTATATAAATAATAATTGTTCACAAAAGTTTAAATATATTTATATTTTAACTGTTTAAAGAACCTTAAATAGTGTACGCGCACCTGAAAACCACTTAAATGTGAATTACTTGAAGATTGACAAGCAACAGTGTACAACTTTACCTGCAGGCTGTTATAAGCATACCAACACAATCTCGTTATAGGCCGTTCCAGAAATAATGAACCTGATTCATTCTCTGCAAAATGAAACCTAACGGAGCTGTCTGAATGTATATTGCAGAAATAGGTACCAATCTACCAGAAACAGAGTTAATTTGCACGTTTGGCGATATAAAATAGTTTATTTACTTCTAATTTTAATTTGGATAGGTTTTGGCTGTAAACCAGCGTAATTAAACCTCCAAGTGATACACTTGACTTGAGCACTCAGAACCGCACGAAAAAGTGCCTGGAATATAAGTATTTGTTCATTGAAACAATGATATTATTTTTCCATATATTTTGATTTTGTTTGTTACCAAAAGAAACGTTTCAATGACGATCTATTTACGTCCTAAGAGGAGAACTTTCGGAAAAATGAATGGAAACTATGAATATAACAGGATTTAAAACGTGTCATAGAAGCAAGTTTCAATAACCCTGACAAGGACCCTACAATGTGGTGAACAGGACTAACGATGTAGTCTGCCACAACCAGAGACTGCCCCGAGAGAAGATGTTGGTACATGTATAGTGTTTTTGCTTTAATTTGAAATATGAAAGGTAGAAAGAGATAGCACTACATTCCACACGACAGTTGATAATCCCTAACTGACTAATCTCAAAACCTTTACTATTCAAACTTACTATTAAAAATTTGGGTTAGGTTGAAACATGAAATTTATAAGAGAACCACCAACACCCACTTGTAACAATACGAAGGCCAACGAAGCAAGGATATCAGGATATTTTCCAGATTTCATCGCCAAAAAATGCAACTGGCAACAACACTACAGCTGATACTGAGAAACTAGGCTGTGAAAGACTATGGTCGGGTTTCTCAGCACTTGGACTGTCATTGGCGCACCTCACTCTCCTATACCTTTTTCACTATAAGCTGAAAGGAGAAATAAACAAAACCACGTTACAAGAGAGCACCTCATTGGCTGGTGGGCAAACTACAACCTTTCCCGCTTAGAATGTCGTCTCTTCCCCCACAAAAAACAGCCCGTTTCAGATGTAATATTTTGTGGTTATTCTGGTGCAGAGAAATTTAAAAAAATCAATTATTGTAACAGTTCAATTTATGAAACTAAATGTGTTTGTTCAGATTAATCTATCACTAAATGAACCGTTATAGCAGAGGGTTTAAGAGACTATGCGCAGGCGCTGCAGTTCGCTTCCGGTTTACGGATGAGCCGCCAGTGTACTTTTGCAACGTGTTGAGAAAATCACTACGTTTCCACGGGGAATTGAAATCGATTTGAGTCCAATTCCATACTGAATGCGATCCGCATTTCCATGTTAAATGCAATGCGTATCGAGATTGATTTGGATACACAAAGTTCAGAATAAAATAATTCAAGCTTTTAGGTTGATCAACTTGGATTTAGGTTGCCGAACCCGTTAAGTATATGTTAATTTGTTTTTATGTATATTTTAAGTGGGTTTTGAGGTTAGTGAATGTTTTTGAGAAGAATAAATTGCGAATTATGGAAGTGATAAAACTGGTTTTCCTGTGTGTTTTATTACACACGTGATTAACGATTCTGAAGCTGGTCACAAAGGTTGGGCGCCATATGAAGCTGTTCACCCCCTTCAACACGTTGGTGGCATATGAAGTTGGCCGCTTCCTCGATGCGTAACAATTCTCTTCTTTCTCCGGCTAGCGTTGAGCAGTGTCGACTCTGTAAAGTCTACAGAGTGTGGTGAAATTATATATCGATTGCGATAATAAAAAAAGTCTGCTCTGGTAAATATTGGTTTTATTATACTGTTATGTTACACATTCAGGAACGCGAGCCACCACTTCGTCAATTATCCGCGACTGACATCGAGATGCTTTGTTGGTCGGCAGTATTAAGATGTATTGTAAAGTTTTCCCTGCGTTCATAGCCGCGGCCTAACTTGTACGGTGCAGAGTTCAACTAAGAGTCATGATACTTGTCGGCGCAGAGTTCTTCGAAGAGCGTAGTTACATAAGTTCGGCTAAGAGTGAAGTTACTTGTCGTAGGGTCTTGCGAAGAGTGTTACTTGTCGTAGAGTTCAACGAAGAATGTTACGTTGTAGAGTTCAACGAAGAGTGTTACTTGTCCTAGGGTTTAACGAAGAGTGTTACGTTGTAGACTTCAACGAAGAGTGTTGTTACTAGTATTTTGTGAATTTCGCCATGTCTGATTTCATCCCTACTCCGCCTATGTCACGTGATTATTTTGTGCGATTTTCAATCATGTGACGATCTCCTGTTTTCGGATTCGTCAGTTTGTATTTATGGCATTCCATTTACTGGCTAAAATTTTCAGTTCTGCTCAGCTTTCTCTTCCCACGGTACTATTTACAATTTGTTTAACTTATGCTGTAGCACGTACGTATGTTTATGGCTTTAAGCCTTTTCTCGGCACAAACCTCATGTTTCTTCCGCTTTGAAAAGAAACAAGCACTTTCCTCGTAGATCCTTTTTAATGGCTCTATGCTTTTGTATACATTTTCCGACGAACCTTTTCCTGTCCCAGGAAACGGGTAGGCCAGTGACCTGAACCTTACTTCCTCAAACAGTTTGCAATGTTTCCGTATGAAGGTTTTTTCCTATCGAGTTATAATATTAAATACAATATTTTACATCTTTGTTTAATCTATATACAACCATTTATAATACGGAGCCGAGTTGACACTTTACATCTATATTTAATCTATATATAATTAAATTAAATACGGGGCCTAGTTGAACCGTATCATATGTCCTCACATGAAATTTCTCAATGGGATATAAGGACATAAGAAATTTATTGTGAAGCTCCATCAGAGCCATACGTAATGGTGACATGTCTCTTTTGCATTCATTCACGGTTATTACGGCATGATGGTTCTCTACGAATAGTGGTTTGCGTTCCTGCTGTATTTGTTCATGACAAATTACAATGTAAACTTAATTACTACACATGACTTATTGGTTACCTATTTTGTTTATTTTGGTTATTGACCCTGCATTGTTTTGAACCCATCCACACGCTGTGTTCTATTGATATGACCTCTGGAAGCACTTTCTTTCAGGTACCTTACATGTGTTCAGGTACACAAAACTCAAGGGCACATTATACAAGATCATTGTGTTAGACCTTCACTCCCCTCCCCTTTTTTTAAACTGTCCACTTCCGTTACATATTTCGTTCAAGAATATTTGCATTCGTTCACTTGGTCCATTTAGTGCAACAGGGTGAAGGGAACTTTTACTCTGGATTTAGACAGAATACTATAATTAGAAATGTTTCTTATGATTTCCTGTGTATTTTATCACACACGTGATTAACCATTCCCGCTAATAAAAACAAAATGACGAGCGTGCAGCGTCTTACATCGAGTATAGTATAGTATCTTTGGCGTATTCAAAACGATTTGAATACGGTAGGTGTTTCCATGCAATAAATTTCGATCCGATCCTACTTTCTAAGAGTTGGCCATTGTTTAACAATAATTGAATTTTTTTGTTAGTGATGCAGAATGATTTCTAAAGCCTGAAGTTAGGAATAGTTTAATCCAGTACCTTTAATCACAGATGCCGAACTATTCAGGTACAGCTTGTATTTATCTACTCTTAGTATTGTGTGTTGGAAGTTTAGGACGTAAGGCAAAATATAGGAATAAGACACACAGTGTTTAAAAGCTAATGATTCCCAAGCTGCGCAATATACTGTATTCGCATTCTGTCTGAAGCACTTTCCTCTCACGGGTACGTCATCCTCCACATGGTGCTGCCATGTGCTCGGCGGAGTGATACATTTAAGTTTTGTTTACTTCTCCTTTCAGCTTATAGTGAAAAATGTATAGATCGGTCAGATAACGTCAAAATGTTCATGTTTCGACTTAAACCTTACGTACTGTAGCCAGATACGACAACGCTGGTCGAACGACCAAGTTTGAGAAGGGAGCAATGTGGCCAAAGCGCGTGATACAGTCGGCCAAGCCATCAATGAAGGTTTTTAGCGCGGGAGATTCGAGAAAGCAAACCCATATGGTACAATAAGCCAAGCCATAATGAAGGCTTTGAGTGCGGAAGATTCGAGAAAGGAAACCCATATGGTACAGCTGGCCAAGTCACAATGAAGGCTTTGAGCGCGGGAGATTCGAGAAAAGAAATCCGTCCAGTCGTTCAAGCAGTCAATGAAGGCTTTGAGCGCGGGATATTCAGAAAGAAAACGCATATGGTACAGTCGGCCAAGCCATCAATGAAGGCTTTAAGCACGGGAGACTCGAGAAAAGGAACCCGTACAGTCGTACAAGCAGTCAATGAAGGTTTCGAGTGCGAGAGATTCGAGAAAGGAAACCTATATAGCACAGTCACGAAGCCATCAATGAAGGCTTTGAGCGCTGGAGATTCGAGAAAACAAACCAACATGGTACAGTCAGTCAAGCATTTGAAGAGCCTTTGACTGACTACTCTTCGAGAAAGTTCGCAATCTGCATTCTTGTAAATTTTGGAACATTGCATTAATATGTCTCCCTAGCAATAGGGGACTACAAAATACGGCAGAAGATAAATTGAGTTACGAGATAGTTTCCGGTGAATTACGAGCGATTTATAAGTCAGAACTGCAAACCGAGGCTTGTAACGCGTTTCGCGTAATAAATAAAGCTTGTTACGGTAAGAGCGGTGTTTTTATTTGTCACATTATTTTAAACAGAGATTCTGTTACGCTGTTGCTAGAAAATGAAATAATTTACGTTTAAATATTAGCATTTTCACTTCCTCTAACACATACCGAGCGAGGTAATGTACGGTAACGTGTGCGACTCGCATTCGGGAGGTCCCGGGTTCCTTCCCCGGCGAACGCTTACTCAGAGCCATGGACTTTTCGTAGTTTCCCCGGGTCGGTAGGCAAATTCTAGGGTGGTTCATCTTCTACCGCGTATCCATCATTTTCTTTGTCATCTGTTTCAGGGTTGTAGGACCAGGCGACGGTGTTCGGCGTGTTGCGGCTGTCTGTTGACTGGCGGTCTGTAGAGGTTTCTTCCCTGATGTCGTTGCGGGATTGCTCAGTTAGGTCTCGCCTGCGAGTGGGCTCCGTCCCGGGGATCATCGAGGGTTTGGTGGCTTGTGGATGGGCCCGGTTGGAGTCGAATGCGTTCTATCTGGAAACGTTAGGAACCTCGTGAATGCCCTGCGCCCGTCGTCTTCGGGATCTGGTTGCCCTTCGGATCTCTCCCCTCATCCCTCCCTCCCAGGGGTCACGGTAGAAGCAAAAAGGGCCGTTGTGACCTACTTGCTGTGCTCTGCCCCGATTGCGGGGGCCTTTCCGTTCGCCCGCACCTTTACCTTTTTCTAACATCTACTAGGTAGAGCAAGTGCATTCAACCCAAAACTTCGATACCGAAGCTTCAGTGGAAACACGTGTTTGAAGGCCCCACGAATAAAAGAAGCAGTTTTAGAAAACTGTCAGTGTGTATGTTTGCGTCTGTGTGTGAGAGCGTGTGTATGTCTGTGAACAGCATAGCCCAAAAACGAAATGTCCGGTAAATACTATAGTTGGTATTTACGTTCAGCTTCTTCCAAAGATTTGACACGAAGATTTTCAGGAAAACCCCTCCACCACAAGCTACCCTTTACATGCAAGATTCTTCGAAACTTTCGATTTTCTCAAAAATGCCTCCAACGATTTTGATTAAACTTCCATATTTCAAGATATTTACCTGAGAAATAATATGAATATCTTGAATTTTCTGGGAATAGCTTATGAAGTCCTCATTCAGAAGCAATTTTGTATGGTTTTGTATAACTGGTGTGACAAGCAAGAGGACCAACCATTACACTATGCAGAAACTATATGAAATAGGAGTTTTTAATACGTTAACAACGTTTCGACCAATGCCTTGAATACCATTATGCTTTTTTACGCTTTTAATGTAGATAATAATAAAATAAAAATACAAAAAACAGCGTATGTATTTCCTCCTGCTGGTTGGCAATAATTTACTTATATCTTACATTACAGTGTTTCTTTAGCTTCAAAGCCTTTAGCCTCGATTCTATGGTTATTGATCTTAACTTACTTTAATTTTGTAAAGATTTAAACCAAATTTTAATGTGTAAATAAATGTTTAAACGCTTGTATATAAGTTTTCAGCTCCTTACGTGCATTGTTCACCTAAAACTTGAGAATATGTCGAAGAATTTCCACCTAAACTACACTTAAGCCTCTCGAAAATTGACAAAAAGTCAATTTTAGTTTTAAGCATTTAAGGTGTTGATTTATATATTGCGGTACTTGAAATGTTTATTGCATCGCCCATGATTATTTATACATTTGAACTTTATGGCACTTTACATTCAAATAGTACAAAGATTCATATGCGTTGCAATTGAAATTAAAAGTTTATTTTGAAAATGGGAATATTTCATGTTTTGCATAAATTTACATGTATTTGTGTCATAAAGAGTTTTTAATAGTAAAACAGAGAAAAACTATAAATCTTAAAGAAACTGAATAATTATCCAAACAAACACGTACCTAGTACCCAAAAATTCGATAGCGAGATTTCCTAGAAATACATGTTTTCAGACCCCCTGAATAAAATAAAAAAAGCACTTTTAGAAAAAGGTCCGTGTGTGTGTCTATGTGCCTATGAACAGCATAACTCAAAAACAAAAATCATATCAACACCAAACTTGGTATTTAAGTTCAGTATCTTCCAAAGATACGACACGAAGATTTTCAAGAAAATTGCCCTACCTCAAACTACCCTTTACATGTAACATTTATAATTTTTTTATTTTTGTTTTTAAAAATAGCTCTAAGAAGTTTGATTAAAGTGCCATATATTAAAGATATTTACATGACAAATAAAGTTTATATCTTGAATTTTCTAGGAACAGCCTATGAAGTCCTGTTCATTCGGAAGGAATTTTGTATAATCTTGTATAATTGGTAAACGTTAAGTGATAGACGAAGACGTAGTACACACAAAATGTATATCTCTTTAAAACACACAATTTATTTCAAATAACATTTTTGTGGCATCAGCCATTTCCGAGATACCCGTTATTATTGGTTAGAATTGTTCAATACTTAGCCATTCTTGTAAAGTTGTCAACATTCAGATGTTTCTCGCGATTCCATTGAACCAGTATATAATTTAAGGCGAGCGTATAACGTCCAGATCTTAAACATTTGACTATCGCTGTTCCCTTTGTATCCATAACGAAATGTGTAATGCAGGTGTTTTTGCAAAGGTTTATTTGGACTTAAATGAATTAGATATAAAAATAAGCTTTAGTAAGAATATTTTGTATACCCACTAATAAACGATTGAGGGTTTAGAAAGTCGTATGAATGTATCACATCAGATTTTTCATTTTATTTTTGTAATACAGTTGAATAATCCTTTTGTTGCACTTAAACCCCTTGAATTGGTACTTTGTGTTGGCTCCACGAGCTTTTATTACCGCAGCACATTGTCTAGGCATTGAAAGTATCAAATTTTTCATTTGGTTTGGTGATATCTCATTGAACCACACCCTATGTCTTGCTTCAACTAGTTCTTTCATGATTTTTTTTCCTGGCTCACTGCATTGCCAATGATCTTCCAACAGTTCTCAGTGGGGTTGAGTTCTTTACTGGCCATGTGAGAGTGGAAATTCCCTGAGGTTCAAAAATCTTTTGACCTAAAGAAAAGAAAAGATATTTAAGAATACAAAAAAAAATCTTAAAAGTAATGCACTAATCTTCCTAGCTCTGTGGCATGGTGCGGAATCATCCTGGAAGATGCAGTTTTCTGCTGATGCAAAGTCCCCTATTCTACAATTGTTGGCAACAAATCCTCCTGTAAAATCCTTATATATGCAACTTATTTACTGCTCCTATTACAAAGTGCAGTGCACCCACTTCTTTCCTAGATCTGCAACTCCAAACCATCACACCCTCTGCAAACTTCACTGTTGGTTTCAAACATTCTGGCAGAACTTCACCTTTCCTACAACAGACGAATATTTTTCCATAATTTCGTTAAATTTCGATTCATCGGAGAGCATAACCTTACTCCACATTTCTTCAGTCCATTGAATATGCTCCTGAGCCCATTCTAGGCATGCTGTCTTCAATTTATATGTCAAAATGGGCTTTTTCGGGGACTTCTAGCAGGTAATCCCATCTCTGAAAGCCTATTTCTAACGGTTCTAGGGGAAATCACCACTATAGAAGCTTCTTGCCACTTTCGTTTCATCTCCACAGAAGTTGCAAGTCGATTTTGCAACCTAATTCGTTTCAAAATGCTGTTGGTAACAGCAGTAGAAGACCTTTTTCAGCCTCTACCTTTCCCTTTTCCAGATTTCCAATTTTTTAAATGTAATCAAGTCTTGATACAGTAGATTGGTTAAACTCTATCTATGACGCTATGTGTCTTGTAAAAATCTGATGTTACACTCACATGACTTTCTCTACTCTTGTACAAACTATTTTTACTAACGTTTATTCTCCACATGCTTCATGTTAATCGAGATATCGAGATGTTAATCTTATTCCTAATTTTCTTGTAGATGCAAGGGGAATTGTTCGGCTTTAAGCGATAGTCAAATATATTAAGAGCTGGTTGCTATGTGGAGTACCCCATTCTCTTTGCATTACCAAGACAAAAAAAAAGAATAACGAATTCCCAATTGAGAAAATGTTTAAGTTTGGAAAATTTAAGGGAATAACAAGCAATATCTCGAAAATGGTTCACTCAAAAAAAGTGTATATGACATAAATTGTGTATTTTAACGCGATCTAAATTTTGTGTGTAGTAAAATTTCGTCTATCCCTTATGGTTTACCATTTATGCAGAAGTCGTTCACAATGAAGAATACTTTTGGAGACATTCCCAAAAAATGCAAGATATACATTTTATTTGCCATGAAAGTATCTTAAATATATGATATTTTAATCAAAATCGTTAGAGCTATTTTTGAGAAAATTAAAATTTTCGAAAAATCTTCCATGTAAAGGGTAATCTGGGGTGTGGGGATTTTCTTGAAAACCTTTGTGTCGCATCTCTGGAAGATACTGAGCCTAAATGCCAAGTTTGGTGTTTATCCAACTGTTCGTTTCTGAGTTACGCTGTTCACAGACAGACACAGACACACACACGGACATGTTTCCAAAAATGCTTAATATGCATTCAGTGCACCTCAAAACATGTATTTCCTGTGAAATCTCGGTATCGAATTTTTGGGTGGAATGCAATACTTCCCCTACTTACTATACGTAGTAGAGAAAGTTAAAAGTCCTCGGAAGCTAATGCAACAATCACACTCCCCTTACGAGGAGTTAACTCAATTCCTCTGCCCATGTTGCGGAGCATGTATTTAACACATGCAAGAGCAAAACTACACTAAACTACGCCTAACACTATAAAGAAGTCAATAACATTGCAACGATGGTATCTGTTGCTGCACTACAACAAAGCAAAACAAAGTCACAACAGTACAAAGTAGCAATTTGAAAGAGTGAGCAACAGTGGGTATTGTTGACGTTCACGTGGAAACAGAGTAAAAATATTTGGTGGGTGATGCAATAAATATTTCCAGTACTGTATATCAGTCATGTTTATCTAGGGCCTGTCCCCTTTTACAGTTTTTCTTTTATGTATCTATATTTCTCAAACTGCACAAGATAAACTTCTGAACTCACCTGAAGAGGAATCATGAGAGAACCAAGGAAGACAGTGAGAACCCTAATTATACACCTGGACTCCTCTAAATAAGAGAGTGGGACAGTTTTTTAATAAAATCTTTAAACCTGTTTTTCTCAGTTTAAGGGGGACTAAATGGTGAAATTTAGCAAAAGAATTACACTTTTAGTTTTTATGCCGTCTTACAAACTGGAATTTCGTCTTAAATTTGACATACATTTTATAATTATAGAAACAATACTTATATTTTAAATGTATCTTTAAAAATGCGACTGTATCTACCATTTTGTACTGTAAATTCTGCAATACTTCAAACAAAAATATCCTGACACCTACAGCCTTTGACGTAGAGAAATAAACCATAGCCCACCTTTTAGGGAAAGTTTTGCTCTACAAATTTCTACTACTTTTAACTACGACAGCTACTGTGTGCTCAAGCCACGTGCTTTCTATGTTTACAAGTTTTGCGGGTTCGTTTTCTCCATTTTTGCTTTGAACACTTTTTCTGTGGTTGACTTTTTCTGGCATAAATGACCCTTTTCTCAGAAATTATTGAAGATGGCTAAATCAAGTTTTAGGATGATAAAGACAACCTCTACGTGCTGTTGTGATCTACTTTGGTATTATTAGGGTGTTTAGTTATTAAATAAAATGCTGATACATTTTAGGATGATAAAGACAAACTCTACGTGCTGTTGTGATCTACTTTGGTGTTATTAAGGTGCTTGGTTATTAAAAAGCAAAATGCTGATATATTTTAATCCAAGGATGGTATAATTGGGAAAAATAATCCTATGTACTTTAATAAACCTCATTATTGTATAAATGTAGATCTATGTACCAAGAATGCATGCATCTACATCCTGCAGAAATCTCGGTCTTATATCTTAAATAGTTCCTGAGATAATAGGTCATGAATTTAGCAGATTTAACGCTAAGGGATAGGGCTTTTAATCTCCCCTTAAACATTTGTGACATTGAGCTGTACATTATTAGTACACTATTGAAGTTACAGTCCTCAAATTGTTATTGCTTATTTATATCACCTAAGTGAAACTATGAATGGAACGCCCTTAATTCCAAGCAGTTTATTCTAAAAATGATATTGAGTGCTTTTTCAAAAAGCAATCTTCTTTTAAAAATATCATATTTTAAATGTATGAGTACTTTAAAAATCTGCTTCACATTATTATAAATGAGAACTTCATAAACAACCTGCACAAAATTCGGAAACATACCTGTAATAGTTATTTAATAAAGTGTACCAGAAATCTGTAAAGATATTATAGTCGACATAAGGAAGGCTGTCTTTCCTCCAGTTTTTTACCAATTTCAATAAAACTTGTTATGTATCAATAAATTTTGTTCAACTCCCATACGTAAAACCTCAACGTTATACTTGCAGCGATCGGCAAATTCTTTCATGTGCACGGACGGAATGACAAAGCGCCCCTAAGTTACTCCAAAGTGCTGTACCACGTAAAACTGGAATGATAGCTCTAGTTTATCAAACAAATTATTATCGCAATTTCTAATTCACCTGAATATGCATAAACAGACGCTAGTAACAAACGTAAGTCGCCTGAGTTAGTTTTCCTACGTTTGTGGGAGATATGATTTGCACCCATGGAATTGTTATCCTAATGAATGGAAGGTTTTATTTTGAGACTTTAGTGAACTTAGTAGACGTCCATTTGACTGCCGCTTTATGTGAATGATTCATGATGTAGAGAAGCTTTTACGGATCCAAAGACATAAGAAAGAAAGGAAAAAAAGATGTCAAAGCGGATACCCACCTCTGTGAACTGTTTGAACACACCAGCCTCAATGCCATGTCTGTCACTATTGAGTCAACAGCAAAGAGCAACAGGATTAAGTTCCCACGTAGACTTCTCACGTAAACACTCTAAAAGCTTTGATTGTCGTATAGGAAGACATGGTTCGTCAACAATACTTCTTTCTATTGTTTTCTTTATTTTGTTTGTCATGAAATCAATACGCGACTAAACTCTCAAAAAACAATCAAGGAAATAATACCGGAAATTAGAGGCAGAAACCTGTAAACATCCAAAGTTAAAACAAAAATAAAACCAAATTAACAAAGCAGAGGAAAGCTAGCCAGAATGGGAGTTATCTCAACTAAATAATACCACGCTACTTCCCGTTTTACTTTATTGGCGTATGATTTTTATTTGATATCTTCTGCTACCGGTATAGTATATTTGCAACAAGACTATAATGATAATAATAATTAAGACGAGAGTTTCATAATTTGTATATGAGCGTCTTAATTGCCATTATAGTAAGCTGCATACGACTGTTTTAATTCGACCACACTATAATTTCAGAACTTTGAGTTTTTACTAAAAGATCTTAGCTTGTTAATTGTAACCAAAATAATGCTGATCGGATGGCAGGACCTTAAGCGTGTTTGGGAGAATGCAACAGATGGCATACTGTTGAGTCCAGGCTGCATTTATTGACTTTGTTAAGATAACGTGAAAGGAATCACATATTAAAGCAAAGGAAATTAACTCCTATTATTAGAATATTAAAATTATAATGAACAGAATTTATTTTATTTTAAATAAATATACCTCATTGTTTATCTGTCGAATGGATCCCACTGGACTGCTGCTTAGTACGCATTAAAAGGTATGGGCGAGCTGCCGCGCCGCCGAGTACGATCATAGTGACCGAACGGGATGGCTCAGGCGGTAACGTCTGTGGTCCGCATTCGGGAGGTCCAAGTTCGATTCCCGGTGGCCGCCTACTGTGACCATGGGCTATTTCGTGATCTTCCTCTGCTTGCCTAGGCGAATGCTGGGGTGGTGTATTCTATCACGATTTCTCCTTTCCCTCACTTCCTATCATTTCATCTTTCTCCCTTTCATCTTTCAGGCAATGGCATGGTTGCCGCGCTTTGTAAAGATTTATCCCAGCCAACGACAGGGCACGTTGGTCTGCCTGCAAGAGCCGCTTCGTCGTCCTCTCGCGGGACTCCACGTCTAATGGCCGAGTGCGGGTGTTTCGAACTGGAAATGATAAGGATTTCCGTGTGCCTCTGGAATCCTGTCTGCCTATGGACCTGCGACCTCCTGCGGCTCCTTCACTTCATCCCTGCCTCCCGGGGGGGTTGTAGCCACAATAGATCTAGTTGGTCGCAGAGGCGAGGTGTCTCCCTCCGATAGTTACATCCTACGATCATAGTGAGT
Organism: Deroplatys truncata; assembly: GCA_030765065.1. NCBI lineage: Eukaryota > Metazoa > Arthropoda > Insecta > Mantodea > Mantidae > Deroplatys > Deroplatys truncata. Next base: position 172,957,519 of record CM060990.1, read on the forward strand.
CGCTGAAGTAACAGTTCAGTTATGTCACATGTAATCAGCGTATTATATGTGGTTGATCAAAACAGTGTATTAATAACTGACTACGTTTTCATTATGAAATTATGGCGTACAGAAATTGAGGTATTTTCGGATTGTCGCTTGCAATTAAGTATTTCATATTGCGAAAAATCTATATCTGTATTAATATAAACAGGAGCTGAATGCGTGTACCGGGTGGCTCTGTTGGATACTGAACAATAGATTAGGTGGTCTACATGTGCAAGGGCTTTTTGTCCTTGGGAGTGGATATTACTGCGAATGAAGGCTGGTAACTACGTGTCTCGCGCTCCATTGTGATTAATTCTTCACTCCTGTTATCGTGGAGAGGCCAGGATATGGAAAAAAACACACAAAAAAAACGAATTAGTTGATAATATTTTCTTAGTGTGTGAGGATTTTGAGCGTAATGGCAGAAAAGTACGAGCACTTAATAGCCAAACGTTTCTATATAGACAGTAACCCAAATGATAGCCTTTCCGTCTACGAAATCACGATCGGCTCATGCGTCAAATGGCTACTACTGCCACAGAAAGATCCTGTGGTTGTAAATGCCGTAAGAGTAGCTGTTGCCACAAATCCCCAGAACAGCTGCTGAGCACTTGCGCATAACCTGCAATTCCATCATGTGAGAATGCAAGGAATAATAAATTGAGACCTTCGATGAGACCCGTACATTTGACATATCACATAGAAGCTGCGACCTGGTAATCCCGCCTGACGTGAAGTGTTTTGCGACTGAATACCTGATCAGGTTGTACCACGTTTTCAATGCAGTACCTACTACATTGTATCTGAATTCCATTAACAAAAATTAAGTAAATTCCTTTTACACCTCTAACTTGTGCAGTTTAAACAAAACTGACACTTTCACTGTGAAATTAAATGTACCCACAAAAGCATAAATGTTATACTCTATACCAGCTATTAAACACAACAGCAACTCATAATTAATGTGACTTTGTCCAGTTTTTCTTTTAAGTGCCATTTCTCCCAGTTCTCACTGTCACTGTTCTAAGTTCTTATCTAGTTCAACTTCACTGGAAGTTCACTTCACTTCCTTCGTGACGTCGCCTCCTCTTCCGGACGGTTCACTCGCTCGGAGAAACGCACTCAATGCCGCACGGCAAATTCACCCGCCAACTCACTCGCTCACTGACTGACCGACGCAACTCAACTCAACTCAACTCGCACTCAATTCCACTTAACTATCCCCTGACTGCTCTTGCGAGAACGTTCTCTTATATAGACAGTGGAATCTTCCACAGAAGATTCTAGAACTATTTCGAATTGTTTTGGAGAAGGAGGAGGAGAAAGAAGAAACTTCCAGAAGATTTTGGCTATCTAACTTTAGCGCTTCCGGTGTGTACGCTGGCGAGCGCTATTTATCTTTGTTTATCCCGACTGCCCGGCGCCGACCTCCCGTAAATCTTGAGCCATAGCCTCTGCGTCACATTAGTAACAATATTTTTATATTATTATGCTACATAACAATACGTAATTTATTGTTCTTCATTTTAGGTAAATATGGAACATGCTGACAATGATCACATTTTAAGAACAACTTTATGGACAGATGAACGTGTATTTGGGAATGATCGTAGCATCGACCGCTATAACGAACAACACTATGCCGACGAAAACCATCATTGCCGTAAAACATTGCACGTCCAAGGTCGCTTTACTGTGAGCGTTTGGATGGACATGGTTAACGACCAAATCACTGGCCTCCATATACTCGAAAAGAAGTCACTGCTGCCAGATATACTTTGTTAGAGTTTGTGCCTCTAGAGATTCGTCGAGACATGCTCTTGACGACCACCCCGTACACACTGCAGTACGGCACGGGGGATATTCGATAGAAAGTATCCCGGTCGATGGATTGGACTCTCGCTGCAGGAGTGGCCCTCGGGATCCCCGTATGTTATTTACATGGATAAGGCATGTGCTTATTACCATTATAACTGTAATTGCAGCTATGAGAACGTGAGGCGGTTGCAGGGTATTCTGTTTCGGCAGGAGTCCGAGCTGCGGCGGACGGCGCGCGAGCAAATGTGCTCCCACATTTTGAAGGAAAAGCACTGTATAATATATTTCTTGAATTTAAATATCCACGGCTTTTTTTGGTAGAGTAGTAACAAAAACGACTATACTCTGCCCCATGTCATTCTTAACCAAAGGTCAAAATTAGCTTGGTAAGTATGTTCCTTGGTGATTCCAATATGTTCTTATTCTAGTATCCCGGGTTTTTAAATTTCTTTTAAAGTGTAATTAGATGCTGTGTTATAGCCTATGTGCTTCGGGAAGCACAGTGGTTTTCAATGGTGAAAGGATGATTAAGATCGTTTGAAAGGTTTTGAATGGTTTTATTTCACCCCACCCACTCACTCACTCACTCACTCACTCACTCACTCACTCTCACTCTCACTCTCTCTCTCTCTCTCTCTCTCTGTCTGTCACAAACGTTTCTCTTTCATGAAGACCTTGGTTACTGTATTAACCACAGGAGAAGAAATGGTTTATTTTGACGCTTGAATATTAAATAAATATTTCCTCAAGTACACAGTACTCTTTTGCTAACATCTACAGTAGAACATTGTAGAAGAATGACTCTTTAAAAAGGTATATTTTTAGGTAAAATACTTGAAGTTCAAAATACAATACAACCTTTTGATTTTTGATTGTTATTTAAATAATAATACCAGTCAGCAATATTTAAGGATGTCAATCTGTAAAATTTCTAAAATCCACAATTTCATTTTGATTCATTTGAAATTCCAATGCAGCAATCAGGGTTTATTGTATATGTACACCAAATTTCTGACAAGTTTTTATTATTGTTTTTACTGTTGCGAATAAATGCTCCAGACAATGAAATTGTTTGAGAAAATTAATATTTTATAATTAAGCACTTTAGTAGTATATTAATAAAATTTTGAGATGAATTTTTAATTATCGTACTAGTTTGGCAGAAAATAAATGTTCAACATGAGGCTTTAATTTCTTCACTTAAACGTTTACACAATATAAGTATTATTGTTTAATAACATCACAACTAAGCATGTTAACAACAATTCACAGCATTTTTGTCCTGTTATTTATAAGGAGGTATATACAATTTCATTTATTTATACCGAAAGGTACATCGTGTGGAACAATTTGAAAATGAGAATGAGCCGACAAATGAAAACCCGAGAAAAGAGTATTTAAGGATTATGGTGCTAAAATAACACTGGTTCTGACTTCATGCTGTTTAAAAGCATTTAATTCATATAAGACCCTCCGTCATCTTTTTCTGCTCCTCTGCAGCTAATTTAGTATCTGAAGACAGCCGAGGCCTCTCTTGAATGGTTTGTTCAGTTGAATGTAGACAAAACTTATCGTTTTAACTATAATTTTATGCGAGGTTAGGCTTATAGACACACATTTAAATCACTATGTGATATGCCATAGCGCTATAAAAGCTATACAGAGCTAATGTAGAAGGTTTGTGGTGCTTAATAACGCTAAAATACACATTTATGAATTTTGGCTATTTTTGGCTTTTTCTTACAGATGTGTACCCTTAATAAACTGTATGCTTTCGAAATAAATATCAATGAAAATTTAATTTGAGGCTTCTAAATTTGAAAAACAGATGATTGGTTCTACAGAAATATGCTTGACAGAGTACAAGAGATGTTTCTGAGAATAGAAAACACCGGTGAAGCGAACAACTCTACCGTGTTCCAATCTCTCACAAATTGATATGATAACCGATTTCGTCTCGAGATGTTCATCATTAGGTTGCTTCGTGTAAACCCAGTCATGGTTTATCGTTAAAATCGTGTAGCAGACTAGAAAATTAAGTGTCTGTAATTCATGCCTCGGGAGACATGTGCGATGATTTAAGATACATATTTTACCTAAGTTAGAGCATATTTTCTCTTAATATGCACTGAGCCGCATAGAAGTATGAGTCAATTTATATGGAAATTTTGTTCCCTTCATATCACCAATGTAGTGACATTCGCAGATCCTCCATTGCCTCAGCCGTTCGTGTAGATTTCCGGAGCGAATATAATAACATACATCAAATCATGTTTCCTACTCCGAGCTCAAAATAAAGACTACATGCTTTATAACAAGGAAATTAACTTTATCTCCTGTATTAGAGAAGTAATGTCTTTCCACGTGTAAGAAATGTTCTTGGGAACTTTAACACACGAGTAGATTTAGTATTTAGTAACAATTTACATTACATAAATTATAATCATTCACAACTTTAAATCGCTTGATATTTTAGCTGTTTTGAAGAACCTTGAACAGTTTTCACGCACCACAAAACCACTTAGCTGTGAAGTACTAAAGATTGAAAGTAAAACATTTTCTGGCACTTTCACGGATAAGGGATTTAATGACACTTTCACGGAGAGGGATTTAGAGATATTTGCTCCGAGAGGGATTTAGTGCTACTTGCACGGAGAAGGAATTTAGTGACATTTGCTCAGGGAAGGGATATAGTGCTACTTGCACGGAGAAGGGATTTAGTGACATTTCACGGAGAAGGAATTTAGTCACACTTTCACGGAGAAGGGATTTAGTGATATTTGCTCAGAGAAGGGATTTAGTGCTACTTGCACGGAGAAGGGATTTAATGACACTTGCACGGAGAAGGGATTTAGTGACACTTACACGGATGATGATGAGATGCGGTTTAAGGGCGCTCAACAGCTATGGTCATCAGCGCCCTTACAAAGTATAAAATTTAAGGTCCAAAGATAAAATATGGGTAAAAAACCGCATAGACACAAACACTATAAAACAAGCCGTCTATGTATAACATTTAAAATCCAGAAATTAAAATATGGGACACAAACCCGTGTAGTCGAAACAATAAAATACATATCAAAGTCTAAAAACTACCACACTAAAAGCTTTGGAAATCAAACAATAAAAGAGTAAACCACGTGTCAGGATCTGTAGAAGCCAAGGGACCAGAGCGTCATATGACCCCGGGGGAGAACAGCCCCCCATTAAAATGGACAATATAGAATCATAGAACTAAAAGACGCTCAGCGCATTAAATGCGTCGAATGAAACCGCTGTCCCGGATAAAACGTAAAAGCCTTTCTACAGTATACGCGTCGTCCGCCAAAATGACGGCTAAACCAACAGGCAGGGACACACGAACGCGCAATTGTGCTAAAACCTAACACTCAGTTAAAATATGACACACTGTTAAGGGTACAGCACACTGATCACAGAGTGGTGCGGGATCACCACTAAGCAAATGTCTATGACTAAAAACGCAATGTCCGATACGAAGTCGTGTTAAAATCACCTCTTCCCGACGAGAAGCACGAGAAGAGGTGGCCCAGACAACCAGGAGAGGTTTAACCTCCCGTACTTACACGGAGAAGGGATTTAGTGATACTTGCACGGAGAAGAGATTTAGTGGTAGTTTCATGCAGAAGAAATTTAGTGCCACTTGCACGGAGAAGGGATTTAGTGCCACTTGTACGGAGAAGGGATTTGGTGCCACTTGCACCGAGAAGGGATTTAGCGACGCTTGCGGAGAGAAGGGATTTGGTGACATTTCACGGAGAAGGGATTTAGTGATATTTGCTCAGAGAAGGGATTTAGTGCTATTTGCACGGAGAAGGGTTTTGGTGCCACTTGCACCGAGAGGGGATTTAGTGACGTACGGAGAAGGGATTTAGTGACATTTGATCGCCGACTCTAATTTCTGTGAACTTAGGTGATTTGTAAAATCTGTTTTGGGTGCAGCTTGAAAATGGAACGTCTATTATGAGAGTAATATAATAAAACCATGAGCGAAAATTAAAAACCTTGGAGAAAATGGAATTCCTGTGCATTTTTTTAAAGTAACGAACTAAGCACAACAAATCTGACCCTGTAAGTTTGACATTTACATGGTTTTCTCCACCCACATCATTTATGTTCATATCTCTTCTACAAACTATTCTTACTAAGGCTTAGTTTTCTGTCTTCGTCATTTTATCCAGGTAAGTGTTTAAGGAAAGGGTTTCATTACACATCCATTGTAGATACAAAGGAGATACAGGAGGCTGAAGTGACAGCCAGTCTTTATAAAGTTTGTCGTTTTAGGCCGAATTTTAAACTGCTTACCTTTGAATGGCATCGCGAGAAACAAAAGATTATTGACTTGCCATTTGAAAAAGATGTAATGCATTGCAAAATTAAAACCAATACGAACAAATGTCTCCGAAATTAATAATGCTACGAAAATGTATTTGACATAAATGGCGTGTTTTATGGACATGTATAATTTTTGTGTGCAAAGTTTTTTTTACTATATATTAAGGTTTTTACAAAAATATAAATTTCCTTCAGAATGAAGAGGACTTTACAGACTATTCAAGAAAACTCAATATATACGTTTTATTTCCAATGCAAATATATTAAAAGCATGGAATTTTTAACAAAATTATTAGGGCCATTTTTAAGAAAATGAAGAAAACAATTCCATACAAAGGGTAGTTTGGGTTTGGGGGATATTATCAAAAAATTTTAATGTAGCATCTTTGAAAGATTATGGACTCAAATACAAGGTTTGATATTTATTCTTGAGCTCAGTTGTTCACCGCACACACACCTACACACACGCACACACCCCCCACACACACACTCACACAAACACTCACGCACATACACGCACACACTCACACACACTCAAATACACTCACTCTCTCACACACACACACACAAACTTACGCACGCAAACACACTGTCACACACACTCACGCAAACACACTCACACGCACACACCCATACTCACACACTTATACACTACAGTAACACACACTCACACTCGCGCACACACTCACACGCACATATACACGCACACACTCACGCAACGCATGCACACGCACTCACTCACGCACGCATACACTCGCGCACACACTCGCACAAAAAACACACACTCACACGCACATGCACACACACTCACGCACACACAAAGGGACGTTACCTAAACCTTTTTAGATTCGGGGTGCATCAAAACATTATTTTCGTTTAGGGGAAAGGTCCCTAAATTGAACCGCTCCGATATTTTCCAAACTGTTCGACAGACGGCACCATAATCCTAGCAGAAGCGAGCGTGTACAGCTATGAATGCTTGGAGTTGTTGACTTTGCATTCTGAGCTGTGGTTTCGGTTGTATGAGGTGTTGTGTGTTTTTGGTGCTTCAGAAGGAACGTTTCACTCATCTAGCTAAGCTTATACGACCAATTAGGTAAGTTTGAGATGATCTATATATATATTACATGTTATGAAGTGTATATTTAGCAACAATATTCATGCCCACGTTTTTTCAAGCAGCGTCTCTCCTTGTCACATAGATGATACAAGGTTCCAAAATGGCATGGCGCGTAAATTGAACCACTGTTTGAACCCTATATTGAACTCGTCCAATTTAGGAAACCTATTAAAGTTCTAGGATTGCTCAACTGGAATATTATGTCGTGTGAATAAATATCTATATAATATGCTAAGTTAAAAAAAAGATCATGTTAAAAGTGGTGGATGACGTGAATATGTGTTATTAAGATTTGATAATTTTATTGAAACAATCTTTAATGACATTGAACAAATGGAAATCTATATTCCTATATCAAAATTCATTCTTAAAGTACACCACACTAAATATATGCATTTAGTTCAAATCAGTGATATCAAATATGAATAAAGCTATATTGTATTATCAACATATGAGTGGTTCTCTACAAATAGGCTACTTTAGGGGAAAAAGTTGATGTTCTAAACTTAATTAAAATTATCTATTGTTGTGTTCCATTTGGCTCGAGTATAATAGAATTTCAGTGGTGAACGTTTACTGAATCACTAATTAGGCTTAATTATTTAATTTCTCCTGAGAATGTTCACGCGTATACCTAAAATAAATTGTAGCACATTTATAACAAATTATGTTTTATGTGACGTGCCATGCTTCAAGTAGTAATTTATAAAGCAATTTTAATTGTGTACTCGTACCTGAAGCTTTTGCTCCATAAATTTGCATTTGTTAGCAAACGCATAGGCATACTTAATTCGGTTATTTCTAAGGAAATAAAATTTGCTAATTTCTTTCCCAGCAAAAGCGTGATTAAACCGCAAAAATTATTGTTTCGTAGAATATAATTTTATTATTTTAGGAGTTATAAACATTCCAAGTTCCTTGTAAAACAAACAAAGTTGAAACTTTTAAAAGCTCGTAAAGTGGGGGCTTGTAAAACTATTTGGGAGGAATTACTAAAAAAAAAAATACTGAGGCAGTTTTATTTTATTTTATATTCCTTTTTTCTTTTAGAATGGTTAAAGAAAAGAAATATGGTAGATGGGAAGAAGAAGATATGGGAAGAGCCATAACAGCTTTCCATAATGGAGATGCAGGGATAAATGAGGTTGCAAGGATGTATTGTGTGCCAAAAGCAACGTTGAGAAGAAGACTGTTAGGCACGAATGTCTACGACAAAGGAAGCGAGCAAAGATTTGGACGAGCTACAGATTTGGATCCAGAAATGGAACGTGATCTTGTTTCCCATATTTTAGATCTAGAATCTCATATATTTGGTATCACGCGAGCTGATCTTCAAGTATTAGCTTTTCAAATTGCAAAAGCCAATGGCATTCCCAATAGGTTCAAAAATGGCAAAGCAGGGAAAAAGTGGTATTATGGGTTCATGTCACGCCATCCAGAACTCTCTTTGCGACAGCCAGAAGCTTCATCAGCAGCTAGAACTTTGGGGTTTTCCAAAGAACGAGTGATGGAATTTTTTGACGCTCCCACTAGTTTGTATAATAAATATGAGTTCCCTGCGGCTAATATTTTCAATATGGACGAGACCGGGTTCTCTACTGTTCAGAGGTCTCAGAAAATATTGGCACAACGCGGAAAGCATCAAGTTGGTGCACTAACAAGCGGCGAAAGGGGCACCAATACAACATGTGTGTGTTGCATGAGTGCAACTGGAATGTATGTTCCCCCATGCTTATTTTCAAGCGATTAAGATTTAAGGACGAACTGAACACCGGTGCACCAGTAGGTGCAATATGCACATGTTCTGAAAGTAGCTGGATTACTGGTGAGTTGTTCCTTAAGTGGTTGCAACATTCCATTGCCATTGTGAGGCCCAACACCAACAACAAAGTTTTACTCATCCTTGATGGCCATTCCACCCATTCCAAGAATGTAGAAACCATAACTCTTGCTAGGGAAAACGGTGTTGTAATGCTCTCCTTGCCCGCACATACAACACACAATCTTCAACCGTGTGATGTATCATTCTTCAAGCCTTTGTCATCTTTCTACAATCAGGCTGCAGACAAATGGTTTCGAAGTCACCCATCAAGAAATATAACCCAGTTTCAGGTTGCAGCTTTAATAGGAGAAGCTTATGGTAAAGCTGCAACCGTGGTAAATGCAACGAGTGGATATGCAAAAACTGGAATATGGCCACTCGACAGAGACGCTTTCCAGGATTACAACTTTGCTCCAACTACCTTCAGTCGTGAGAATGAACCTAACACAAGTCTTTCAAACTCATGTCCACAACATCCAGTGCCGTCTCCTAAACCTAGCAGGCTTCCCTACACCCAATCCTCTCTGCCCAGAAAAGTCTTCAAACATGACTAGCAATAAGTCTGTTTCTGAAATATCGCCGATTCCTAAACTTACCAGAACAAGGAAACAAAAAACAACACCCGCTGCAGTCATCACAAGCAGCCCTTACAAAAATTCGCTGGAGGAGACACAAAAGAAAAGAGCGGTATTTTTATCATCACTTAATAAACCATTAAAGAGAAAGCTCCAATACAGTGAAGCAGGAAACGAACCCAAAGACTGGTATTGTAAACTTTGTGAATTGTCTGAAATGATGGACATGATCCAGTGCATGAGTTGTAGGATATGGCTTCACCAAAAGTGTGCAAAAGTTAGTGCCAAGAAGAAAGTGTTTTATTGTGAGGACTGTGTATAATTGGACTCCTCTGTATGAGAGTAAAACTTAGTAAAAACTATATTTGCAAATAATACCTACTCCAAAAACAAAGTGAATGTCATTATATAAAAATTCAAAATGTTTAAGGAAATTGCTATTATCATATTTTTGGACCCCACTTTTGTTGCTGATAGCATATTTGTTTTGAATGTGCAATAAAATATGTGTATTTTGTGCTAATAAAAATACTTTTAAACTTAAAAATAAATGGTTCATTTTAAGACACGGGTGGTACAATTTAAGGACCACGTTCCTAATTTGAACCGATTTACACCATCTCACTTTTTATATGTTATTTAATTGTATTAATTTTAAATTGTGTTGAGGATATTTATAGCACAAGGATTTGTCACTTTAACGCTTGTATTTCTGAAAATGTTTATTTGAAATTATAATTATTATTTACTATTTATTCTCAAGTGGTTCAATATAGGGACCTTTCCCCTAAATCTCGATATCAAAATATTGGGTGAATATGATACTGGTCTGTCTACTATAAGTAGACGCTATGTAAAGCAAACGTGCAGTACGTATAAGTTCACTGTTAAAGAAAAAAAGAACTCCGACATGTAAATATTGTGCATCAAAACTGACGGTTATACTGAAAAATGAAACTTAAAAAAATGAAGAAGACACGGGGATTACAGAAGACCAAATTCATCTAGTGTTCTCTGGGAACACCATGTCAGCTATGGGTCTCTTATTTGTACTAATACCACTACCACCACTAATACCACTACCACCACTAATACCACAAATATTAATAAACATCGTTATAAAGAATAAAATAGGAGTTTTCTAAATCCACGATAACAGTGAAATTTACAGCTGAAACAAGCAAATAATTTCAATATACAAGTTAAACTTTGTGATTTTCAAACAGCTACTTACAGTTCAATCCTGTGGCATAAAGACACGTTCACTCACGTAACAAAATTATTTCCACTCATGTAATTTATTTGGAAGTTCTCACGATTTCTCTTAATGAATTGCACAGTCAAAACTGCTTTTATTCGCGGCACTCATTTCAATCGTGTCACGAACCTAATAAGATTAATTCCAATTTTTTGGAGTGTATATTGTATAGACCAGTGGTGGCGAAAACGCGACTCACGAGGCAGTGTGACTCGCAGGCGCAACTCCTTTTCTAGCCGTCTATTCATTTGTTTTCCATGTGCTGCTGAGTGGTGTAAGGCGTGTTGCATATTTGATGACTCGAGAGAGAAAGGCATTTTTGCCACTCTTGGTATAGACAATCACTGAAATTCATGGAAGACTTAATGTAATTAGGCCTTAATATGCATTTTAAAATTAATTTAAAGTGATCTATACACTGACAGTTTCCGCCGCCAATAAATAATAATAATAATAATAATAATAATAATAATAATAATAATAATAATAATAATAATAATAAAAATAAAACAAATGAAAACACCAGCTGTAGCTAACGCACTCTGTCACTTAGGTACTCAGCGTAGCACAAACGTTACACTTGAGTCACTTTTGGCACATACTCGGAACACAACACAACTGATCCGTCGAATCAGAATTGAACTGCAATGGCACTGTCCACTTTTAACTTCGTAACATCTTAAATAACTGAACTCCTCACAGACAAGAGAAGCCTCCTTATATAGCCTCGCATACAAAGCGGAATGTTCTAGAAAGGGAGGTTCCTAGAACATGCCGAAAGGGAGGTTCCTAGAACATGCCGAAAGGAATGTTCTGGAACAGGTAAGCGGCACACAATGGGCTTTTGTTCCACGGCAGGTGGAAGGCCCCACTGAGTTGCCGGAAGCGCGGCGGAGGGAGATGGATTTTTTTCGGGGGTAAAAATCCTTACATTGGCTTCATTCGGAAAGGAAATAAAGCCGGTGGTTCCGTGTCGTAGATTTACGGAGAGACACTTGCCGGCGACCTGCAGGTAGCTTGGCTTGCTCGGTCACAGTAGTGGTGGTGGTGGTAATTTATGCTTTTAATTGAGGAAAGCTTATCTGTCGTCCCTGGTAATCTCGCATTTTCCAATGTGGGAACCACTCGTATAAACGAATAAGGAAGCTACTATCTGAATACTTGGTGTAGAAGAGGGAGGCAATGCTGGACCTGCTGCTGGAATGAGTTTTACATGGAATCTGCTCTAGATCTTCACATTCAGCAGCTAAAGCACAACTTCATGTGGAACACATCGGAATCTAATTAGGAACTCAAATATTGGTTTTCAAATCCGGCATTCTTCCTTTAAGAGTTCGAACTGCTAGTGGTTTTTTCTAGCGAGATCTCCCTTTTATTTTGATATAAGTCACTTAGTAGCGAATGTTGTACAGATAATCAATATCTCGTGCACTGTTTAGTAAAAACTAAACATACTCTGAGACATACTACCGATAACTCTGAAGCACACCCTACAATGGTTTGTAGCTGGAACCAGTACGGCAGAACTTGCTTAATTTCTCTTTTAAAAATAAGATATTTTTAAGGCAATACAACTGTGAAAATCAAAAAAATCTACAATTTTCTTCTGATTGATTTGACGTTTTTACCATATACTCAGAATATAAAATATACTGCACACAACATTGTAACGAGCTATGTCAAACTGTTCTTAAGATCTTATTTTTTATTTATAATTAATCACTTTTTAATATGGTAATATGAAATGTTCCTTGGACCCTACGGTTTGTCATATCGCTCTCAAAGTTTTAATCTAAGCATAGTACAGCACAACCCCGCTTAACCGAATTAAAGGGCACAGAGCAGTTTCGGTTAGGCATTCTTTCGGATAATCGATGCTAACGATTAAAAGCAATGAAAATAAAATGTATGTATTCCATGTGTGTAATAGTGCTTAATTTTAAAAAAAACTATTACCGTATACAGTATTAAAATACGCATTACAGCGTTTACAAAAGACTATTTCATAAAATCAGTCATTTTTTCCCGAAATTTCTTCTCGCAACGCTTGCGAGCAGCTATATCACGTCACCATTTCATAAGCATTATATCTGTTGGTATTGATTCACTGCTTTGTTTTACAAAACGCAAGGCAACCTAAAAACAAAATGTTTTTTTGTTATTGACTCTGCCGTAATTTAATATTTCCTGTTAAGATATGAGTACGAATAATTCATATTACAAATGCAAATTTTATTCGTATACAATTTATTTGTAGTCTTTCTTAGCTTTAATGCTTTGAATACTTCGTGCACTGTCAGTCCATCCCTAACGGCTTCGAGATTCTGTTGAATGCTTATTACAACATGCTTTCTCTAGGCTGATATGTTAAATACAAATAGACGACACTGGCCAACACGAACAGTTAAATAACAGTGTGAAATGCATGTGTAAGCAGTTATGTAGCATTTGTTACAACGGTACAGCATTTCTTGGAATGTGTGGTTGGGGTTCAGAATTAAGTACATACATTGCTAAGTACCTGTATTGGAATTTAGGGTTAGAAATAAAGAACATTGACAATTGCTGCAGCAACGTTGTCAGCGCAAATTTGAGCTTTTCGTATTTTCTCGTTCATTCTTTCTTTCATGTTTTTCCTGCCATTTCGGATAAGTTGGTTTTGGCGAAGAGCAGTTCGGTTAAGCGGGGTTTCGCTGCATACAAGCTTACATAAATTGTTTTGCAAGCATTTCCTAAGTTTTATTTAGTCTCAGAGAAAAACATTTTGTATACGTTATTGGATTTTTCGAATTTTTCAATTTGAGTAATGGAAAATAATTAATTTCACCTGAACTATTTAATACTTTTAAATAGTGCACATTTTTAAATCACTAATTCTTGAAGCTATACTGGAAATTCGAAGCTAGTGTGTTCTAAATCGTGGTCCAAGGAGGATTTTGAATAGTGAAAAATGCTGAAAAGAAGGAACTGAGAAAAATGGAGTTTAAAGTTCAATGTGATACTTTACCTAGATGGTAAAGGATCAATTAAATAGGTATTTGTGACTTTAAAAATGTTGATATTAAAAAGCAATTTTATAGCACAAAGGGAGGGGCTATAGATTTAATAAATATGAAAAACTGAAAATGTTCACATTTTATATCAGATTTCACCGAAACGTTGCCTTAAAGGAATGAGATATGCGAGATTGTAAACCTTTGCTCCGAAGTACGTACCTACCAGTAAATGAGTTACACACGGCATTTGAGAAATAATTAAATCCTTTGGTTCAAAGGAAAGCAAATGAGATTACCGCTGGCATATTAAAGGGCAGAGGACATAATGACGCGCTATCTGTCCTACTTCATATTTTATCCAAAAGTTGCTTGATAAAATCCATTAACGTTAATTTCTAAGTTAAATATACAACATTTACCTATACCCAAGACAATATGATTACATTCTAGTACGTAGGAATAAATAGAAGCTACTCGCGAAAAGAAAGAGAAGAATTGTACATTTTTCTTTCTCTTAGCAGTTTGGAGAACTTTGCATTTGCCAATATAAGGGGATGCTACAGAGATAGGAACTAGAACAGGCTGTTAGGTAACATCTTCACTGAAAGACTGAAGCGTTTCTGAATTGACATAGGAAAATGGTTTTATTTCAGTAATAGTTACGACGTTCTTGTTCCACTAAAATACTAAGTTCCAAATAATCACTAAAAAATAATAGGCAGGTCAACAAGAATTTACGCAAAACTGTACGGCGAAGATACTCTTCGTCCATCGTTATATTACATGCCCATCTCGGTTTATTTGGCATCGAATCGTGATTATTTGTCCTGATATCAGAAAGGGATGTTCCCCTCCATTCTTCACTCCCTTCCGCCACGGACGTGCGAGTTCATAATGTGCTATTAACAGTAACACATCTACACAGAGTTTTAGTTTTGACGCGTGGCCGTAGTACGGGGAATTGCTTGCGCCGATTTTAACCGGATTTTTCCCTCATTCACTTTCCCTCCTCTCCGTGCTCCGGCTAATCAGCTGACGCAAAGCCTTTGCACAGAGGTTGGCACATTGTGAGACCGTGTGTTTCAGTGATACAGTGTGTTTGTGCTGTTATGTCTGTCTGCGGTAAAATCTTGATCGCAGAATATATAATGTATTTTAACACATGGGAGTGAAAGAGATGGAAAATGATCGTATAACATACGATGTATCTAAACACATGGAAGTGAAAGAGATGGCTGTATGGTGTGTAACAGTAGTGAAAAGTCAATGAATAGGGATGATGTGTAACATGGTGGGGGATGTGGGTCATGATGTCTTAGAAAGTGTATTGGAGGTGTGGGGTAACTGTGTACGAGCACCAATGTGATAAAGCCGATAAGGGCGATAAAAAGAATGATTGAAACGAGTATCGAAACCTGACTAACAACATCATCATCATCATTCCGGGATCGCACCTAGGCGTAATATGAGCGATATTACCAGTAAAAGAGCCACTTAGTAAAAAAAGGCATCGAACTCAAAATCATCGCACCCAGGAGTGATATGAGCGATATTCGCAGTAACGAACCCCTGAGTATAAAGTATATGAGTAACGAAACCTGGTATTGAACCCAAGAGTGATATGAGCGATATTCGCAGTAACGAACCCAAAATCATCAAACTCAGGAGTGATATGAGCGATATTCGCAGTAACGAACCCCTTGGATAAAAGCATATGAGTAACGAACCCTGGTATCGAACCCAGGAGTGATATGAGCGATATTCGCAGTAATGAACCCCTTAGCATCGAAACCAGGAGTAATATGAATGATATTTCAGTCAAGCTGCAGTAAAGAAAAACTTCAACACTTGCAAGAGCGATTCCAACACGAAACAGCATTTGGGGTAGCTACATATCACTCAAACCAAGGACTGGTGTAAACCATGCAAGTCCAACCAAGGAACGCTATACAACAGCGATTAGCGCTCTACTCACGGAAAAACCGTTCAGACGTTCGCCCCGGTAATGTAGGTCACCTCGTAGCGAACAAGCATCCCACTTAGCGAGGCGACATTAGCATGGACAGCGCCGGTATGTAGCTCACCTCGTAGCAAACAAACATTTCCACTTAGCAAGCGAGGACATTAGCATGGAAATAGCGCTCTCGATACGGAGAGTGCAAATTACCAGTAACTAATGTATAAACAGAAGACTGAAATTGCTTAGAAGTAATTACAATAACAAATATAACGAGAGGCAGTGTAACTCTTACGAATGTACGTCACCGGTGTGTGATGTGAATACATTATACACTCTCGAGGGAAAAATAAACATATGTCACACAGAAACATGTAAAGGGGCCCCCCTACCTCCCAACCGAGACGCTGGATTTGTGGTGTAGGAGGGTAAATCACTATAAAAGACCGTACATAAAACATATTGAACCTAGTAAATACAAACTCTATAACATACAACCTTTCAGGCTTAGAGGATAGAAACCTGTAAGCATATAATATTCCAAGCCTAGAGGCTAGTATCCCATTGGCAGGCAACAAGACGACTGTGTATAAATAGTGCTACAGTACATACACCGCGAATACAAAGAAATCAGACAGCGTCGCAACATGTCACAGGAAATGCCCAAGGACGGTAAGAAACAATACATTCTTTTCAGTTTACGTATTGTAGCCTAACCTATAACACACATCTTTTACGATTCGTTTCAGCTTGACTATGTGGTTTACGAATTTCAATGTAGTAGTGTAAATTTGTATGTTCTACTATCGTAGTATAAATTTTGTATGTTCTATCAAATTTTAGTGTATATTCTAGAATTGTAGTATAAATTCCTACGTTATACGTTCGTTAGATTGATTGTGTGTTTCTCATGTAATGTTTTCATTTCAGATATGCTTATACATGCTAGATAGATTATGTGTTTCTTACATTTTTGTTAAGTAACTGTACGTACATCTCTAAAACGTTTATACGTGTTTATTTTCAGTTATGCAACTGTATGTACACTTCTAAAATCATACGTAACTGTACTTGCATTCCTAAAATGTTTATGCATGAATCTCTCTTCATTACAGTTATGCTGCTCGATAGATTAGCAGAACTTGAGGCTCGAAGTACATTCCCCGAGCTACGGAAGCTTAGCACCTGCAACAACATGTCACCTACAGGATCATGCAATGCAGGGCAGTGGCGGCACGTTACGGTACCAGAACTGTCGTACACCTCCAAGCCGAGGATCATGATGAGATTCAAGTCTTCCTCCCAACACGCTACATGAATATGCCAGCAGACATGAGGATACAACTAGCATCAGGAACGTATGCTCTACAAAACCATGGTTTCGAAACCCAACCATCAGGCTTCAAAAAGCACAGCATTGCTATTTTGCAGCAGCAATAAAGAAAGGTATGTGTCAACCCACAGAATAGCATTACATGCACATTCCCGAGAAAATATCAATACTAATAATCCCATATGTTTTTACAGATATGACAGTACATAACCCAGCAGTGAAGCGAAAAGCCGAGGATAGGCCATCAAAATCGAAAAAGTGTAGGAGAGAATTGGAATTACTTGAGATCGAGACCACCTTTAAACGCAGGTTAGTCACATACAAAATTGCAAATGTTATTGGTGCCGCGAATGCATCTGATTTTCTTGAGCAGTGTAAACCGTAGGTTGAACAATTAACAAAGCAGACTCTAAACAAGCACAAAACCGGTCTTAAAGTGAATGCAACACTAATATGTGCATATATACTAAACAAACCAGATGAAGAGGCAAATGAAAAGTTTTGTTTCAACACTAGGATGTCCTTCATCCTCCAATCAACAGATTTTGAGCAGTTTTATGCGGGTAAAATTAAAGATCCTATAATTGTGCACATTGAAAACTTTGAATGTCGCGATAGTTCAAAATTGCTACATGAAATTATATCATTGGAGATAAATATGTGTAGATATGATCCGTTGAATGCTTCGCGCTATATTAAACTCCCCGATTTTATCAGTCGAAAGAAAGCAACCTGTAATATACGTAATAACAATTCACTATGCTTTGTCTACTCATTGCTAGCAGCGAAATATCTATATTTATCCAACAGGAATCGACAATCTACCTATAACAAATTTAAAATATATGATGAATTTGTATTAGACAACATTTCCTTTCCGGTGGGGTTGGATCAGTTAGAGCCATTGGAACAACAGAATAAAGAAACACATTGTCAGTATATGGCATAGAAAATCAGTCAATCATTCTATTGTATCAGACAATGTCCAGAAAAAGAAATCATGTAAATTTACTACGTATTGAGAATGAAACACGTGCACATTACGTGCTAAACACCAATTTATCACGTCTACTTAGCAGTCAAATGACTAAGAATATGCGGAGGATGCAGATGTGCGAGGGGTGTCTTAGACGGTTTTAAAATGCAGAGGCTTTAAGGAAACATATGCTAAAATGTAGGGAAACACAGTCCATCGTAATGCCGGAGGTTGGAGTGGATGATAAATTATTTTTAAAGCACACAACAAAGCATTCGATGTCCCAATGGTCATTTATGCCGATATGGAAAGTGTACTGGTTCGAGTCCAGACATGTCAACCTGATAATGACCATAGCTTGTCGTGTCCCAAACAGAAGCATGAGATTATGTCAATCGCTCTACAGATGGTATGTAGACGATTTCCCTCTCTTTCAAGATTTAAACTCTTTCGCGGACCCAATGCAATCACAGACTTTCTCAATGAAGTAAAAAGTATAGCAGATAAAACTATAGCTTTATATGAAAAAATGTTAAATTAACAATGACACCTGAAGATGAGTTGAATTTTAGGAATGCAACTGTTTATCACATATGTAATCGGGAGATGCAAGCTGACGAAAAGGTGCGCGATCACGAACATTGGAATGGAAAGTATAAAGGGACTAGCAAAGCTCTTGTAATTTAAATAGAAAAGCATCGAATTCTACACCCATATTCTTTCATTGTCTAACGATATACGACGCTCACTTTATAGTGAAACATCCCGACTATGACACTGAACCTATAAGTTGCATAGCACGAAGCTCTGAAAAGTACCTTTCATTCAGTAAACAGTATAACACAATGTACCTAATATTCCTAGATACCTATCGATTCATGAATGATAAATTATCAAACCTTGCTGATATAATATGCATGGATGATTTCAAATTTATAAAAAGTGAATTTAAGACCGGGACAACAGAATATTGTTAGAAAGAAATGTGTATTCCCGTATAGTTATATTTATTGTTTATCTAAATTGAATGAGACAAACTTGCCTGATATTACAATGTTTGATAATATAACAGCAGAGCAATACGAACATGCCCTAACGTTTGGCGAACGTTTAATATAGAAACGCTAGGGCAGTATAGCGATTTATAACTGAAAACGATACATGTTTGTTAGCCGACATTTTCGAAAAGTTTCGTGACATAATTTTAAATGTTTATCAGCGGGACTGTGCTCATTACTTTACACTCCCAGGACTTGCATTCGATGCAATGCTCAAGATAACCAACGTAACGCTTTCCCTAATTACAGATAAAGAGATGCATTGCATGATTGAAAATGGAATACGTGGTGGGATATGTACCGTCTCCGGTAGATATGCAATAACAAATAATAAACACGTTTCGGACTATGATACCTCACAACAAATGAAATATTTAGGCTACTACGACTGTACCGATTTATATGGCCAGGCTATGTCGAGGACCCTTCCATATGGTGGACTCGGATGGTTGACCAGAAAGGAAATTGAAACATTGACTTTGCAAGTGTGCCCGAAAATTCTCCGATTGGATATGTGCTAGAAGTAGACATTGAATATCCTTCAGAAATTCACGATTTTCACAATGATCTGCCACTGTGTGCATGTTCGGAAATACCGCCAAACGGGAAATATAAAAAATTACAATTACGAACAAAAATAAATATGTGATTCATTATCGAAATCTGCAGCGTTGTCTTCAATTGGATATGAAATTAAAGCATATACATAGACTGATTGCGTAAGAGCAATTAGAATGGTTTAAAAGATACATAATGATGAATTCCGAACTACGCGCACCAGAGATCTCTAAATTCGGACAGAACCTTTATAAATTGCTAAATAATGCGATACATGGTAAAGCGATTGAGAATGTAAGGAAATGCAATGACCTTCGACTTGTCACGTCGTGGAAACAGGCACGTAAATTGATATCCCGTCGAAACTTTGTCCGTTACAATGTGTTCTCGGAGAGTCTGGTCGGTATCGAGATGGCACGTGAGGAAATTAAAATGACCAAACCGATATACATCGGACAGGCAATACTAGAGAAGTCAAAACTGTTTATGTATACATTTTACTATAAGGTGATGAAACCGAACCTGAGGGATCTTAAATTACTGTATAAAGATACGGATGCCTTTCTTTTTCAAACCAGCAGCGATATATATGAATTTGTGAAACAGAATCTCAATTATTTCGATACCTCCAATTATCTGGAAAACAATGTTCACGGTATACCAGTGGTTAATCATAAAGTTATTGCTACATTCAAGGATGAGCTATCGGATGAGGTAATGTCAGAATATATAGGCTTACGTTCTAAACTGTATGCATTTAAATATGAGAGGCAGGAAATCAAAAAGGCTAAGGGTATTACAAAACAGTCAATGCGGACAATTAAATTTGAGGATTATAAACATGTTTATACGATAAATCCAAAACTTATTATTCGATTCAGTTGGGTTTTAGAAGTTTCAAACACGATGTGTATACCATCGAATCAAACAAACGCACGCTGGACGCATTCGATGACAAGCGTATAATCCTTAATGATGGTAGTGATATGAAATTAGCATGGGGCTTTCAGGGTGAAGCATTAACTGTATGTGAAGATAAATGCCCAATTAAAAAGCAATTCTGTATAAGTGTTATGAGGGATATCAAAAGTAATGAATGTATTAGGGTAAATTATGCCCATACATACATGTTTGTAAGCATTAAAAAGTAATTCTGTATAAATGTTATGTGGAATAACGAAGGTATTGAATGTATTGGGGTAAACGTATACCCATACACACATGTTTGCAAGCATTAAAAATTAGTTCTATATAAAAATTGTTATGTAGAAGGCATGCAAATGTTTGTGTGGAGATTTCAAAACGCTCAAGTAGTTCAGTGTTATGTGGATTCTTTGCATTTCATTTCCAGCTCTAGGTGTGACGGGCGGTCTGCTTTTAAAAAAATATTCAGCTTCTACCTACATGTTTGTTTATGATTTAAAAAAGTAATTCTGCATAATACATGTTTGTTTCTGGGTTTTTTCTGAGATACCAGCTTCTAGGCTTGAGAAATATATAACTGATACAAATAAAATGTGTTACTTATTTTAGTATTCCCTTCCATCCTGTCACTCTCCTTTAATTTTAAGGGATAAGGAAAATAAGAACAAGATGAGTTATTTATTTATTTCATATAATGTACATGCTCATAGTACATCCTCACGTTTTATCCATTAGGGGTTTCGAAATCCCCAACACTTGACAAGAATTCTATCCTTGGCGCGTTTCAATAACATTTCAATCAGGAATACGTCATGATACCGTGTCCTTTGAAGTTCCTGTCTATAAAATCCGCCTTTATCACCTCTCCTTCCGAATCCTTCTAAATAGACTGGAGGTTGAGAATTCCTAATTTGATAGATCTGAAATATTTCGGCACTCCATTTGGGAAAGTGGCCCTTTTCAAAATGTGCCTTATGTCTGGAGATGCGTACACAATCACCAACCTTGAACGGATGAGGTTGCGCTGCTGCTGTCTGTATACCGCTAGCAGTACACCATTGCTCGTGACATCGTTTGGCTTCATGTGAATCGTTGAATGGTAAGTATTATTATACTGAGTAAGTGTTTTAGGCAGGAGCTCCAACATTTATACGAGCCTTGCACTAGAAATTCTCTGTAGAGAAGGCTTTTTAGAGTGCGTATAAGTCGTACGACAGCACCAGCCTCAATGCTACTGAACGTACAGTAATGATTAATCTTATATTTTGCCGTTAACTGCTTGAACGAGATATTATAAAACTCTTTTCCATTATCCGCCTGGATATGTTTGTGCGGAATCTTCATTTCCCTTAGAATGGATTCCATTTCTTGCGTCACATCTTCACCCCTCTTATTCTTCAATGATCTGCCATATGCCTTTTTCGTATAAAAGTCTATTGCAATCAATATGTATTTATGATTCTTATTTACGCGTGCATATGGAATCATTTCCATTAGGTCGATCTCTAGTAGATCATGAAAATCTTTTGTAACTATATTTCTACGTTCAAAATTTCGTCTGGCTGGCGCATGTAATTTCTTTGCAGTTGCACGTTTGATCATGCTATAACCTTAGCTCTCTTCAATTCCTAAACAATCTCGGCAATCTCGAACGTGTGACCCCTATTTGCGGCTTCTTGCGACACAATGAGTAATTTGAGACGATCTACTAGTACATTCACATCGAACCATAATATGTAATCGGTTTGATTATTCTGCAGCTCTTTCCACTCGAATCCTAAACCGGTCACCTTGTCAGTCACGAGTTTGCGAATGATGTGGGTATACTTGTGTCCAGTGATCAATTTTATCCGTCCGGTGATGGTGTGTCCACTTCTGTACACTAGCGTTTGATTTAAGATTTCACCGTATACATCGAGATCCTCATCGGTATAGGTGAGAGGTTTTCTCTTGAAGATGAGTTCTAGCAGGCCGGGGGTAGTCTTGTAGCGTTCGCTTCCCACTCGAATGTGATCATCCTCGTCTATGGCGATTATTTTATTTCCCAAACGATAATTACCATCCTCGTATCGAATTCCATATGTGGTATCCAAATTATTTTTACCTAAACGTCGCATCTCTATCAGGTGACGCTCTAGTTCATTATCCTGCTTACTCTGCACCTCCACCTCCTCCTTCTTCTTGGTATTCTCCAGTATGGCATTCAGAGGTGTAGTTACAGGCTTCAAAACCTCAGTCATTGTGCGCTGCGTCTCGAAACGTATACCTCTAAGGGAACGCAACTTTTCCCTAATTGGCATTCGTATGCTTCACAATGGATTGTTTCGGAGCTATAGCATCGGTATCCACATGTCAATTATAGATCATTATTAGCGTACATTAATTTTATATGATACGAGTATTTCGATGTGTAGCGTATGACCTTCAATCGCACAATGAGGGGGGTGGTGTGAATGTTATTTTATCACCTATGTTAAAGGATGTGGGATATTCAGCGATAACATTTTTATTTATCGCAACTGCTGTATCGTTTCTCTCTTGAGCAATTATACTACTTCTCAGTCCGCCTACAGGATCCTGCGATGTGATCTACCACGCTATAAGTTCACCCTTGATCGGAAATGTATAGAGTGAGAATCCAGATGATAAAACATACGTGTTGCTCTCCTCAGCGGTAGGGAGCGAAGATGCATGATGAGATTACCCGAAATGCCAACCACACGTGTTTGCAATGTATCCATAGACTTTGCTAAGAGCTCTTCGGTCGATCTCATTTGTTTTGCAAGATCATTCACTCGTGAATTGTTACTATCGACCACCTGTGCGGTGAGCTCATCTATAGGTCTGAACAGAGTTGTAAGTTCACTCATTCAAGCCACGATATTAGCAGTTGCTTCGCTTAGATTATTTATAAGGATGTTTACACTTGGCTGTAGTTTATTATTGAAAGTGTCTCGATTTTTGAAATTTCATCACTGATGCGTGCAGATACTTGGTTTTGACTATGTTGTAGTTTGATGTTATATTATTTTCAATATCTGACGTGTTCAGGGTATTCCTTTCGAGTGTCTGAAGCGACTTGTTTACAGTTCCTATTTGCTATTTCATATTTTAGACATGTATTTCCATGTTGTGAGCGAGCGCACCCTCGACGGATTCTAGCTTACCGTTAACTACATTATCGATGTTTATAGTAGTCGTATCCATATCGCTATTTATACTTTGTTGTAATTCATTTATCTCTCTTAGCAGATGTCTCTTATTTACCCCGCCTATATCGTCGACGGGATCTGCTAGATCTAGTATTCTTCTTTTGAGGAATTTTAAGCTACCGTCCGAGGCGATCCGTGGAGCGCGTGCCATCACGTAATTTAATACGTATCTCCTGTTGGGCACATCGTGATCGTGCTCTGGAGGAAGCGTTACCTTGAGTCTCGTCTTATCGAGTAGGATGTTGTTCTCGGCGTCACGTTTCAGCAGGTGTTTCCCGACTTGCGTCCTTATGGCGTCGTCATCGAAGATGAAGATTGAGTTTTCTTCAGCATCCGACGTACTCAAGAGCTTTTCACCATCAGTGTAGGTGTAAACTCCAATGTCGGGTATGTTTCTTAGCACCTTGAGTAGGTACTGATATTTCGGTTGATGTATTGATTCTGAATATATGTATAAATTCTCAAATCTGAGACCGTTCTCGTGTATGAGTAGATTGAGTAGCACGTTGGTCTTCCGGCATTCGAACTGCCTAGTATGAGTGCACGAACATTGATTGGAAAGAGTGCACCGTGTCTTCCTCTTTGCACGTCGCTTTCGAAGTCTAACACCTGTATGGGCAGGGAACACCCTTGCTTTACAACCTCCATCTCGTAACTAAGACTATATAACCCTCGTATACACTATTTATTTGCTATTCTATCATGAGAGCTAAGAGTGTGAGGAAGCGTGGATCTACCTTTCGAAGCCCATCTTCCACGATATCATTTTTGCGGGCCAGGTACGCAGCTCAGGAAGCGTCTGGCGAGAGGTGATCGGGCTGTAAATAAGCTGGACGAGGCATGCAGGGTGCATGATATTGCATACTCTGAGCATCCAGATACCGCTTCGAGACATACCGCTGATCACATCCTTGCAGAGAAGGCTTGGAATAAGGTTAAGTCGACAGACGCAACGTTTGGAGAGAGACTGGCTGCACGTCTAGTTACGTCACTGATGAAGGGTAAGGTTGCTGTAGGCGCAGGGCTTAAGAAGAAGAAGCCTGGTGGTTTTCTATCGCTGATACCGCTCATAGCGAGCTTCGGCGCTGCTGGAAGCCTTGCAGGCGGCACAGCTGGTATCGCTACCACAGTGAATAAGAAGCGTGAAACGGATCGGCAGCTGTATGAGTTAAAACGTCATAATCAGCACATGGAGGCCTTGGCCATGGGAAAGGGACTTCGTAGGAAAAAAGGTCGAGGCTTGTATATATCGCTGAGAAAGCGTTGAGCAATACGCAGCTATTGAAATATGCCAAACGTCTACGCATTCCACATTTTCAAGGTGTGTATAGCTGGACACTGCCGTCAAAACCCAGGTACAAGGAGCGCATCTTAGTTAACATGGGTATTTCAAGTAACCCAGGTACTGGTTGGTTTGCTATACGTAAGGATGGGAATACAGCATTGTATTTCGATAGTTTCGGTAATCTGAAACCTCCGAGGGAGATTGCATCCTATCTGAAAGGAATCAAAGAACTGTATAACAGACGTAGATATCAAGATTTCGATTCAGTCATTTTCGGACACTTGTGTCTTCAGATCCTATCGCTATGAGTTATACGATTACTGTAAGTGGAACTGATTGCGCCATTTCCGCATATATAAATTCGCCCATCTACCTGGATTCCAATGGACTCTACGAGATTGCCCTTCTGAATATCGAAACATTCTACTCCATAACAAACGTCGACGCAAGCAATAATCTCTTTCATTATATTCGAGATGGCGAATCTCACTACAGGAACTCCCTCCTGGTACATATGAGATCGGCGATCTCGACGCTCTCATCATGAAGATGCTCGGCGTGGGTGATGCTTTCGTTCTACGTGCTAATAATAATACCATGAAGGCTGAGATACGGTGCCCATTCACGACTGATTTTTCTAAGGTCAACTCTATCGGATGGCTCCTGGGCTTTACGAATACTGGTCTGGTGGAGGCAGGTGTGATGACCGCATCTGACGCTGTGTTCAACATTCAAAGTGAGCATCATACGCATCGAAAGTAGCATTGCAACGGGATCATTTATCGATGGTAGGAGTGGACATTCTATCTACGAGTTTTTCTCTATCGGTCCCTCCAGGAATTCGCATCTCACAGGAACCATCCAACCCTATATATCTATCACTCATCGATACGAATCTCTTTGATCAGATCACCATTCGAGCGGTAGTCCAGAACGGCACTCCTGTAGATTTCAGACACAAAGTCATAACCGTGAGACTACACATCCTAAGAAATGGGTCTAGACTTTAAACGTCGTCGTCAGTATATTAAGCCTGTCTTCTCTAAACTAAAGCATACTCGATATTCTACATCCAAGCTGTTAACGTCATCTAATCTAACGTTCCTCGAGAGCCTGGGCTACAAGGTGAGATGATGGATATATTAGATGTGACCGGAGTTCCATCCTTCGATGATAAGATTACCAAGGAGGAGGAACATATATTCCTAAACTACAATGCGTCGGCTCTGGGTGAGAATGATTAAATTCGAATTCCGTGTCAGGCTGATGATCTGTACATATTTTCTAGCAAGAGTTATCTGTATATTGAAGGTACTATCACTAAACCTGCAGGGGAACCGACATCCTTGAAGCTTTTCAACAATGCTATGGCCCTTCAATTTGATGAGATTCGTCTGGATATGAATGGTACTACCATAGATAGAACAAGACTTCCTGGTATTTCATCCACACTAACTAACTATGCATGTCTCAATGCCATGGCATCCTTTCGTCTACAGAACGCAGGCTGGGTGTACCCGGGAGAAGAGGTGAAGATTATGAACGCTACCAACGGAAGTTTCAATGCAGTAATTCCTCTATCCATGCTTCTTGGTTTTGCCGACGATCACAAGGAGATTGTACTTAATAGCAAGTATGAATTAATACTCATTAGAGCCAAGAATTCGAAGAATTGTATCGTTGGCGAGGAAGAGGCGGTCGTGCAGCTGACGAGACTCGAATGGAGGATGCCAGTACTTCGCCTTTCCGATAGCGAGAGAGCCGAGAAGCTTAAATTGGTCAAGTCCGATCCAGCACTGCATGTCAAGTTTAGAACGTGGGAGCTACATGTACAGCCTGCAGTACCACAGACTAAAACCTTCATTTGGAATGTTTCCACTATCTCGAAGCTTGAGAAGCCAACGTTTTGTCATCGCTGGAATGCAAACTAAGCGCATGAATAATTCCAATTCTGATTGCTCACTTTACTATCACTGTAACATTACTAATATGAAGCTATACATCAACAGTGAATGATGACATAAATTTAGATTTTGACAATTCGAAGATTGCCTTTCTGTATGAACTGTGCTCTAGATTCCAAAGTGCATATTATGGAAAGGACAATTACCCGCTATTGAAGAGGGATGATTTGCTTACCTCTGCACCGCTTTTCATCATCGACTGCTCCCATCAGCCTGAAGAGGTTGTGAACGGTGCTGTCAACATACGTCTGGATGTACAAACCTCGAGGAATATACCACCTCAAACATCAATGTTTTGTTTGATTATCCATGATAAAGTATTCACCTACAAACCTTTATCTCATGCTGTACAGGCTATGATATGAATAAATAAAAAGATTTTTTCACACTTTTACAATGTTTTTGTTGTATTTTTTCCATACATCTCCACTACCCTCTCCGTTATCCTTCTACTTGATATACAATAGGAACTTCTTGACGTGTGAACATGTTGGAGTTGTTGAAGATACTTTTCAATGTATGACGAGCAGCTTTCAGCTCTTCGTATTGCATCCCAATCCAGTTCTATTACGTTTTCAAATAAACAATTATTTTCTATTCTTATATATTCCCTATCGGTCATATGTATTAACACATTGTAAGCAAATATTATGTTTTCGCAATATTCCACTGATGGTGGGTACTTTCCCTCTTTGAGATATTTTATAATCACTGGTATGTTTAACCTTATTATTTTCCAGTCCTTTAGCGTTATATACACATAATTTCCATTATTGGTTGTAATGTTAAAACAGGTGTTTGGTGATGCAGTCCTATGTTCAAACGTATACGGGGTTATGGAGATATCTCTATCGAATATGTATAGTTCACTCATTCTTGGTTGCTGCTGGTGCTGCTGCTCTGTTTCTGTTCTTCTTTGTTACCGCCTCCTTTTTCTCTTTGTCGCAGCTGTAACACACACATACGTACATTATTAGTTTGACGTTCGTTTACACATCACTTTATTACCGTATTCAGGGGTTACTGTACTTATCCTTCTGTCTCGTCTTCCCAGATGGGTCCTGGGAGGTCCGCACCTTCGGGTGTTGACACCGCCTCACGTTAAACGTTGCAATGCTCGAAGCAGCTGAGGAAGCTTATCATCTCTCGGTGCTTCGATGGCTCGGTGCATATGACGTGATGTGTCACTCCATCACACTGACGCATCTCCTCAAAGGTCGGTGCGTTCCATGTTGCGATGTCACTGTCCATCTTGCTACTCGTCTCAAGCATATGTGTCAGCGTGTGGCGAACCCTCGGAGCTCATATACTCTACCCCGCACCCCTGACTATGCGCCAATGTGTTGTGCTCTCAGCGACGTGATGGTACAAGCATGTGATTTCTTCATATTGGATCGTTCATACTCAGCTGGCGGGTGAAATCCTCGAGTTTTAACTGTAATATAACAGCTAGGCGGGAATATCAGCCATATTGCTCCTGGGTTCGATGCTAAGGGGTTCGTTAATTCGAATATCGCACATATCACTCCTGGGTTCGATACCTGGTTAGTTGCTCATATGCCTTATATCAAGGGGTTCGTTACTGCGAAAATCACTCATATCACTCCACAGTTCAATGATTTTGGGGTCGTTACTGCGAATATCGCTCATATCACTCCTGGGTTCGATATCAGGGTTCGTTACTCATATCCTTTATACCAAGGGGTTCGTTCCTGCGAATATCGCTTATATCGCTCCTGGGTTTGATGATTTTGGGTTCGAAGCCCTTTTTTACCAAGGGGCTCTTTTACTGGGAATATCGCTCATATCACGCCTAGGTTCGATCCCGCAATGATGTTGATGTTAGTCAGAGTTCGTCACTCGTTTCGTTATTCTTTTTTATCGCCCTTATCGCCTTTATCTTATTGAAACTCATACACAGTTACCCCTCACCCCCAATACACTTTCTAAGACATCATGACCCACATCCCCCACCATGTTACACGTCAAACCTACTCATTGACTTTCAAATACCCTTACACACCATACAACCATCCCGTTCACTCCCATGTGTTTAGATGCATTGTATGTTATAGGATCATTTTCCATCTCCTTCACTCCCATGTGTTAAGATACATTGTATGTTCTGCGATCAAGATTTTACCGAAGAACAGACATGTCTGTTCTACGATGATCATAGAACATACAAATCCATACTACCCTTATTGTATTTTTAATTTGCATGCAAAATCCATACACTTGAATTTAAGGGGCTAAGAATATATACATCTCCGTCGGCAAAAAACTTGATTTCCGGTGCGATAAAGAGTCCACTTAAGTCGGCCAAGCGACTTAATGAAGGCTCTGTAGTTATTATTATTGTTGTTCCATGTGATCATTATAATTATTATTGTCATTACTATTATGATTTATTAATTATTATTATTATTATTATTATTATTATTATTATTATTATTATTGTCATCGCTCATTTAAATCACATAAGGAATTCGCCACTATCTTTTTAGCAGGAACCGTCATGTATCAGTTAAACGATGGAAATGATTTGTTCCAAAATGCCACTTCGGATAAATGCTTTTCGAAAGAGCTTCAGATATAATCAAATCTTCTTTACCGGAAGATTTCTAGTGGGTGTTTTTTTTGATCTTGAGAACCACGAACGGCTCCAAAGTTGATCACCATGTAACTGTTGAAATGTAATGCGAAGTATTATCTTCTACCAGAACGTTTTTTGAATCAGCGTTCCTTTGGAATCGGTTGCAAAAATACCCGAATAACCGCGTTAGTGCAAAGTTCGAGGACCTACTCGTATTTCAGAACTGTATAACTCTACCCACGATTATTTATTTCTATCTCTGTTATTGAGGCACACACACACGCACACATACACACAGCGCTATCTTCGCAATCTGCTAATTGCAGTAGTGTGAGAGGTGCTACTTTTCCGTAACGTAGCTCATTAATTAATCGTCACCAAGGATCTCCCGAGTATAGTGGGCCCTATATTAGACCTACAGCCAGGGAAACATTCCATATCACTAGTGAGAATCAAACTCTTGTACCCTCATAACGCAGTTAGCAACGCTACGGAGAGCTAGAAGTATGGAAAAACTTACGTAAAGTTCTCTATTCCCAGAATAGAACCGTTCCAGAAGTGTCCATTTGTTCAGTTAAACAGTTCCAAAATAACAGTCCCCCAACCTTGCACTAACGCAATAGTAGTTTATATAGTGGAATCCTGGGCCACTTTTTTGCGCTTAGATGAGAAAGTATAGGGAAAACTAGGCGAAACGCGGCGGTTCACGGAGGAAAATGCATTTTTATGGGAGAGATAGGGAATACCAGGGTTGATGCTAGGCTAGAAGGGGATTGAATGAGGGAAATGCGTTTATAGGAAGAGATAGGGAATACGAGGGATGATGCTAGATTAGACAGTGACAGAAGGAGGGGAATGCGCGCTGTACGAGAGAGCTATAGAATACGTGGAGAGGTGCTAGGCTAGACAGATGCCGAAGGAGGGTGGGATGTAGGCTTATACGGGAGAGATAGGGAATACGAGGGAGGTGTTAAGATAGATGTTGAAGGTGGAATATGTTCATATGAGAGAGATAGGAAACCGAGGAGAGGTATTAGGCTAGCAAGGGTTGAATGACAAAGTATTCGTTTATATAGGAGGGATAGTAAAACGGAGAGAGATCTTATGCTAGGAGATAATTGAAGGAGGGGGGAAATTCGATTATATGGGAGAGGTAGGGAAAACGATAATAGGTCGTCCATCACCTGTCAAAATGAACAATAGTGTAATGGATTATGCGTTGTAACAAAAGAGGAGACGTTATTCTCCCCATCCCAATGCCCGCACACGTGCACTTCCACACCTGCAAACAACCCCCTCCCCTCTACATTCCATTGTCTGGTTTTTATACCTGGCTGCTCTTTCAAGCACTTTCGTAATAACAAAGAGTCAGACTGCCGTCATACCACACCCCCTGGGGCAAGCTTCATTAACAGAGAAAATCTGAGCGCAATAAATCTTCGTGCTCGATAGAGAGGCTGACCATACAGCAGTGCCGGACAAGGAGTAATAAATTACATCTCGGACATTGTGGCACCATTCATGCCCGCAGGCAAGCTTCGTTAGGTTAAAATGTATTTAACATATATAATTATTTATATTGATCCCTGGTGTATCACTACTGTTTAATCGCTTATATCTCCTGAATGAAAAGAGATAAAACGTTGCAATAAAAACTAATTATAAGCACGGAATGTGCCATGCCATT
Source organism: Deroplatys truncata (assembly GCA_030765065.1). Lineage (NCBI taxonomy): Eukaryota > Metazoa > Arthropoda > Insecta > Mantodea > Mantidae > Deroplatys > Deroplatys truncata. The sequence goes on from CM060990.1 coordinate 172,989,038, forward strand.
GGCGCATTGTTGCAAGTTGGCTGAGATGGCCAGGTTCGAATCATAAGAGTGATTACAAATTCATCTTCCAATAACTCCAGAACCAATTAAGATAAAGGAGTCGAATAAACTTTATTACATTTATGTCATTACCCATTAGGTAGTTTCTTGTGAATGTATACTAGAGTACATGGCGTCCTGGGTTCGATCCTTAATTTTAAATCTCCATTATCTCAGAAACTAACAAAGACAGAGGGTAGGGTGATAGCTCCTATGATGGACAATTAATACTGCATATAATTGTCAATCAGTAGCGCTGAGTTTGAATCCCGATCTTACATTGACTTCCTTTATTTTCCTCTATACTCTAGGATATATTACTTGGGTTGATGTTGTAACTGCATACAGCTCTTTTTTAACATCTCAAACTAATAGTATAAATAATTTTGGTCCTATTGTTCCGGGTTCGAATACTGATTAAATTAAATTTACTTACAAGTTTAATAGCTTATGACATTATTTAGATAGACACGTCAAATAAAAATTAAACACAGTACCTAACCCTGAAATAACGTTATCATGACAAAAATTATTTTAAAGTACTCAGATCAAATCCCAAAGGGGTGATTTCATATATCTTCAAGACTATGAATCATACAGGCTGCGAGTAAAGATTATGTGATAGATGCTGATGCGTGGGAGTTAAATTACTAAAATACATTTATTAAGGCATTACCAGGTTCGATTCTAGAAGCTTAAAATCTGTTTGGCTCTGGAAAAATTTCTTTGCTCGTGATTGTACTGAAATGTAATCGTTTTTCTGCGATAGCTGAGTATTAAGCGTATAGGAATGTTATATTGTATACTGATTCTTTGGAGAATAAAGGGAACTTAAGGACGAAGAGTTGAAAAGGGAATGAAAACATGAAATAATGCAGATATACATGCATTTAAATAAGGGAGAATATCTTCTACGATACCTTATAATCGTCCACTTCTGAAGTTTTGTGGTAATAGAGATGGAGTTAATTTTGATGCAATGGGTGGTTGTGTTGGTGGTGACGGCGGTGGTTGTGGTAGGCTTTGAATGGAAACATCTGATGGAATGAACGTGTGTATATCGTGGTATTGATGCTGCTCAGAGGTTTATGGAATACCTGTCGTTCCTTGCAAAGGAAATTAATAATATATACAAATCTGCCAAGCCTCTGAATCTTACGGACCAAAGGAAAAGGATTTTGAGTTTTCTGCTGCATGCTACTTGTGTGCAAAACCCTTTACTGAAGAGAACTACAAAGTACGTGACCATGATAACATCAGCGGTGAATATCGTGGAAGCCTTCATAATGAGTGCAATTTAGCACGCAAAACACCTAAATATATTCGTGTCATCCTGCACAGCCTCAGTGGGCATGACTTCCATTTCACTGTCAAGGAGTTGGATTGTTCAGGTGAGCGGGTCGAGGTAATTCCTACCTCTGAAGAAAACTATATCTCATTCACCATGTAGGAGATGTAAAACTTAGATTTGTGGATAGCTTTAGTTTCCTGGGTACAAGTTTGGATAAATTGGTAACAAATCTAACCTCATATCCTGAAACACTGAAGTACAAAGTGAAGTTGATCACTCGTAAGGGAGTATTTCTCTATGATTACATCACGTCATGGGATGTTTTGAACGAGACCTGTTTGCCTCTTAAGGACTTCTTCTACAATAGATTAAATGAAGAAGAAATTAGTGATGCTGACTACAATCATGCTAGAATTGTATGGGAGCTGTTTAATGTGAGAAACCTGAACGAGTACAGTGACCTGTACTTAACTTTGGATGTACTTCTTCTAGCTGATGTATTTGAGACATTTAGAGAGAAAACACTCAAAACACACAAAGTTGATCCTGCACATTATTTCACCTCTCCAGGACGTACATGGGACGCCATGTTACTGTACACCGAAATCGAGCTGGGCCTGTTACAACATTATGATCAACTGCTCATGGCGGAATCAGGCATAAGAGGAGGCTTATGCCAAGTTTCCCATCGGTATGCTGAAGCAAACAACACCTACATGAATAAGTATTATCCGTCTATACCAACCCAATTTATTACATACGAGGATTCTAATAAACAATATGGTTGGGTAATGTGCCACGCCCTCCCTAATGGTGGATTTCGGTGGGCTTCACCCGAAGAAATCAACATAGAAAGACTACAAGAAGATACTCATCATGGGTATATATTAGAAGTTGACATCGAGTATCTTGCAGAACTTCACATACCACACAACGATCTACCTTTCCTGCCTGAGTGTATGAAACCTAAGGAATCGTCTAAAAAGAAACAGTAGGTTACCTCGAAAGAAGTATGAAGTACATTCCATGACTTTGAAGCAAGCTCTTAATCACGGGCTACGGCTAACAAAAATCCATCCTGTGCTACAATTCCGACAGTCTCGATGGTTAAAACCTTATGTTGGATCTAACAACATGCTACGGCAACATGCTGCAAATGATTTCGAGAAGGATCTCGACAAGCTCTTTTACAACGCCATGTTTGGATAAACTATGGAGAATCTAAGTAACCGTATGGATATACGACTGGTGACAAATGAGAAGACTCTGGAGAAGCTGATCACCAAGCCTACTCTTATCGATAGGACGATATGTGATGCTAATCTAGCTGCTACATATATGGCCTCTTGTCAGATTGTATTCCACAAGCGTATATACATTGGTATGTGTGCGTTGGACATCTCCAAGTCATTAATGCATCACTATCATTATTAATGTGTTGTTGCCATATTACGGAGCTGAAAACCTAAAGCTTATGTATACGGACACTGATTAATTCATGCATAGTGTAACAACTGAAGATATGTACCAGGACAAGCTACGTTTTCTTGAGCATCTGGGTACAGCTTATTACCCTGTCAACCATATATGTCACTCTACTCAGAATAAAAGGTGCTGTGGAAATTTAAAGATGAGACTAATAGCAAAATCATCCTACGCTTTGTTGGACTACGACCTAAGATATATGCAGTAGATATTTAAGGATCGAAGATTCAAAAACATTAAAGGTATAAAACGTAGCACTATTAGGCAGTACATTACATATGACAGCTATATAGACTGTCTTAAAACATGTGAAATCAATAGAACGCCCATGAATATGATCCTGTCACGTGAGCACGCTGTTACCACCGTGCAAATAAATAAAATTGATACGAATCCCATTGATGATAAAAGAGTTATTGCCGAGGATGGAATAACTAACTATGCGTATATCAAACAGTGCTTAAGAGAATGTAAGTTGAAGATGAAGATTTTCTCCGCGAGTCTACAAACTTAAAAAATTGAATTTCACTCGTGTGCTGTGTATACACGTAGCGGACAACAGGTGAAGAAAGGAGAAGATTGAAGGAGAGGCGGTAACCCTGCCATTAGGAGAAATCCTAGTGTCAGTCTCAAGCCTAGATAAAGGGGAGAGACTTCTAGCTTTAGAATCCTTGTCTAATGAAGGAATGATTTAACTGATAAAGCTGCTACACTTGAACAAAAAATGTAAACATATAAAACAATAAAGCTTACTAAAACGTTATAATATCTACTGAACCATGTGGATGCGCTAGTTTATGCCACTTCTATATACCCTCACTGTATAACGCTCCCCTGTCACACATACTAGATGTTTAACCAATAAGTTTGTAAGATTTAGAAAAAGTATATAAAGGTGTTTTAACCTGTCATACTATCTGAATTACCTGTTAAAATTACTTATAAACCTGAAATACTATCCGAATCATATGAACATTAACTTAAATAGCTGATCAAAATTATCACGAATACCTGATACTACTCTAATCACTCTAAATACCCACAATACCACTGAATTGTCTGTGAAACCATAGGGAGGTATTCTACACTCAACTCCTGAAATCTGTCTGTCATTAGCAGAATTATCAGTGAAATTCGTGCTCAACTACGCCGTCTTCCAAACCATAGAATCGAGCGTCATTGTGATACTATCTGAATTAAACTAAATAACCTTGATACTATCTGAACTACCTGTGTTATCCAGGTGAAGATTGGCCATGTTTTTAGCGTGAGGGGGTTACGTTTTTCCGTCAGGAGGTTACCTTTTTAGCGTGAGTGGGTTACCTTTTTAGCGTGAGCGGGTTATCTTTTTAGCGTATGCGGGTTACCTTTTAGCGTGAGGTGGTTACCTTTTAACGAGAGTGGGTTACCTTTTTAGTATGTGTAGGTAACCTTTTTTCGTAAGTGGGTTACCCTTTTTGCGTGAGTGGGTTACCTTTATGCGTGTGTGGGTTACATTTTTCAAGTGGATGGGTTACCTTTTTGCGTGAATGGGTTACCTTGTAGCGTGAGTGGGTTACCTTTTTGCGTGAGCGGTTTACCTTTTTAGCGTGAGTGAGTTACCTTTTTGCGGGAGTGGGTTACCTTTTTGCGTGAGCGGTTTACCTTTTTAGCGTGAGCGGGTTACATTTTAGCGTGGGTGGGTTACCTTTTTGCGTGAACGAGGTACCTTTTCGCGTGAGTGGGTCACCTTTTTGCGTGAGTGGGTTAACTTTTTAGCGTGGGGTTACCTCTTAGCATGAGCGGGTTACCTTTTAACGAGAGTGAGCTACATTTCTAGCGAGAGGGGGTTACCTACTAGAGCTTCTAGAATTAGTGTTCTAACATTGACAGGAAACTGGTTTCCATGAAGTTCGCGTCTAAAACCGCTTTCAAAGTCTAGTACCTGAACAGCCAAAGAACAATCTTGCTTCACTAGCTCCATAGTAGCAGCTAAAAATAAAATAAATCATGCCTCATGCATATATGCTAATGATCGTAAGCAACGCCAGAATATAAAAGAACAATGCAGCAATAAAATCAATAAGTATACCATGAGAGCTAACGAGGTTAAGATCGCAACAGGTTACGGTTTAATTAACTCTCGCATTAACCGGCTGCCATTTGAAGTAGATTTGCTTGGATACAGATACTGCGGACCTGGGACAAAGCTAGAAAAAAGTCTAAGGAGAGGAGACCCGGGAATCAACCCATTAGACGAAGCATGCAAACTTCACGACATTAGCTACGCTCAGCATAAGAGCTCTGCTTCGAGAAACATTGCAGACATCTTGACTGATAAGGCGTGGAAAAGAGCGCAATCCTCTGGTGCTACATTAGATGAAAAGTTGGCAGCGCGACTAGTAACAGCAATTATGAAGGGAAAGGTAGCTGTTGGTGCTGTATTCAAGAAGAAGAAGAAGAAGCGAGGATTTCTACCTCTCGTAACAATTATTGCAGGCCTACGCGCTTCCACTGGAGGTGCAGCACAAATTGCTACTGCTGTAAATAAGAAAAGGGCTGCAGATAAACAACTTGCCGAAATGATGATACACAACAGATAAATTGAGGGAAAGGTGACAGTTGGTGCTGGATCCAAAAAGAAGAAACTGGCAGAATTTCTACCTCTCTTACCAATTATTGCAGCTGTAGGTGTCGCCGCTGGAGAAGCATCACAAATTGCTACAGCCGTAAATAAGAAAAAGGCTGCAGATAAACAACTTGCCGAAATGATAAGACATAACAAAGGAAATTGAAGCAAGAGGGAAAGGGCTTCGAGTGAAGAGGAATAAGGCGAGGAACACCGAAATGAAGAAAGGCAGAGCAAGAAAGTGAATTAAAAACCTCCGGCAGAGGGCTATACTTGTCCCGAAAAAAGCATTGAATAACATGGACCTCGACTTGTATGCCGAACGTTTAAAGATTCCTCAATTTAGGGGTGTATACATGTTTCTATCAGCTACCTTCAAGACCTCGTTACAGAAAGGGGATTATTGTCAATCTCGATACTTCAGAGAATGGAGGAACTCATTGGGTTGCTATAAAGATTGAGGGCAACGTATCATTTTATTTCGATAGCTTTGGAAACTTGAAACCTCCAAAGAGATAGAAAGGTACCTCAGAGGCGTTAAGGTGCTGCATAACACTAAGAGGTTTCAGAGTTTCAGCTCAGTCATCTGCCGGCACTTGTGCTGGCAATCTCTATCACGATGAGTTACACTATTCCTGTTAGTGACAACTAATGTATTCTTAATGCATACCTGAATCCTGCTCTTCAGATAGATCCAAAGGGTCATTATGAGATTGCTCTATTGAATTTTGAAACCTTTTATTCCATTGCTAATGTTGATCAGGGTAATAATAAATTTCATTACATGCACAATGATGAAATTAGGAGCATTGATATACCCGATGGAACTTACGAGATTGCTCATATTAATGAATACATCAGAGATAAGCTAGGGGTGGAAAATAATTTCTTCTTTATTAGACCTAATAGTAACAGAATGAAGGCTGAAATGAAATGTCCTTTCACTGTTGATTTTTCCAATGATCGTTCTATAGGCTCGCTCTTGGGTTTCAGTGACAGTGTTATTCCAGCTAATCAGCTGAATCAGATTTCCTGATGAATATATTTAAGGTGAGCATCATACGAATTGAGTGCAGTATTGCAACAGGCTCTTTCATCGACGGTGAAAGTGGACACTCGATCTATGATATTTTCCCATCTGTTCCGCCTGGATAGCATATTTCTCCAGAGCCATCAAATCCAATTAAACCTTCCAACCATAAACACAGATGTCATAGAGCAAATTAGTCTTCGTGTAGTGGACCAGAACCGTAATATCACTGACTTTAGAAATGAAGATATAAGCATAAGATTTCATATCCGTTGCAATGGCAACAGATTTTAGAAGAAGTCCTCGGCGTCGAGGATATAATAATGGAGTGATTCGACGCCCTCGCCATACTCTGCCTTTGACACCCAGCGGGTTAACATTACGCAACCATCAGTTCCTCCAGGTATTGGGCTTCAGAATCCTATAATCATTGACATGTTCAATGTTACCGAGACACCGAGATTCGACGACAAGATCACTAAAGAAGAGCAACATGTGTTTTTGCCGTATAATACATCAGCTCTGGACTCTAATGACGAGATTAGAATCCCTTGTCAAGCTGAGCATTTACATACATTGCCTAATCTAAGTTATCTATACATCGAGGGGAGGATAACTAAACCTAATGGAGCAGCTACTACTGCAAAGCTTACCAATAACGCTATTGCATTCATGTCTGAGGAGATTCGACTGGGTATGAACGGATCAACTATTGATCGAACCAGAAACCCCGGGATTGCATCAACTTAAAGCAACTATGCTGCTCTCAACCCAATGGAATCTGATCGTCTGCTGAATGCTAGATGGTGTTACCCTGGTGAAGACACGGAAGTTATTCATGTATCAAATGGAGGGTTAAACGCTATAATGCCGCTTTCGATGCTTCTGGGATTTTCTGACGACCACAAGGAACTCATACTCAATAGCAAGTTTGAGCTGGTGCTGATTCGATCCAAGGACTCTAAAATCTGCATTATAGCGCCTCAAGATGAAGAGAATGCCACCGAAAATTGTACTGAGTAGAGAATGCCTGTGATTCGACTTTCTGACGCTGAAAAGGTTGAAATTCTCAAGATTGTGAAGTCGGACAAGGCGCTGTATCTCCCATTTAGGACCATGGCTCTGCATACTCAGTCTGCTGTGCCGCAAACTAAATCATTCACCTGGAATGTCACCACCACATCAAAATGTAGAAGCCGAGATTTGTCATTTTGGATGCTCAGACTTTAAGATCGAGTAATGCATCTAAAAACTGATCCCTTTTTGATCATCGTAACATAATTCATTTGAGACTTTATCTTAATAGTGAATGTTATCCCTACCATGACATGAATTTGGACTTTGGAAACTCGAGATTTGCATCATTGTATGATATGTACCCAACGTTTCAAAACTGTTATTATGAAAAAGACAATTATCCTTTATTGAAGAGAAAATATTTTCTTAAATCTGCTCCTATATTTGTTATAGGGTTTCTTAGGAAGACCAGTTTCGAAGGGTGTTCAACACTGGATGACGGTTTCACTTAAACGCAGAAACTCATTGGTGTGTGCTTTTGATAGGGGGTTGTATACGAAGCTTCAGATTTAGGTATACACTTATGACATGGAGTGAGAATACTCTCAATATCAGAATAGATGACGTAAGGTAGTTTCAACACCCTTTCAAAATTTTTAAACTCTACAATTGATATCTCCTTGGTAGGCATATCTACCCTCGCAACACCATGTTGATTACAGATTGAGGTATGTTCTTGTACTTTTTCCAATCCACTTCGTCCATATCGATCGTCAAAATGTGTAAAGCAACGCCTACAAGTATAAACACGTTCATTACATTTAGTTTTCTGGCGTCGCACGAGCTTCTGAAAATTTCTGATATATACATAGTGGTGTTTTCCGCTACTGTCACTCAATAGTAGCAGGTCGCGGTGTTCAGGTAGTTCAGTGTCAGCAACCTTTTTGGATACACTTCATGCTTCTCATCCAGCCCGAAAACGTTGATAGACATACCGCTAAGCTTCTCAAACTTAGGTATTTGTGAAAGTGTAGTAGGATAGGAAACGCAGTTGAAGTCGTACTTATCTCGAAGTTGCTTATACTTGCTGACGCGTTGAGGCTTGGTGATTACGGATTTGGCTACTACAGAATACATGAAGCACTTCTCGTCGTTGTAGTTCTGGATGTTTACGCAGACTTTTCTTGCTCCAACAGACGGAGGTAGTGGTATGTAGCTACTTCCCCGTAACGGGTTGTACTTGTTAATACGAAGTCGAACCCCTTCCACAGCAAGCAGGTCCCAATTGCTACCCTTAATTTGCGACTACTCCATTTCAGCGACCAATTTCTTGTATTTGACTTCCAACGTTGAGTCCAGACCCGTTTCTAGAAACACGGTTGATTCCGTGTTTTAAATGCTTTGTCACGGGTTTCTCCGATACTGTTTACAAATCGACACTCAGCTAGCAGATTAATTTTCACGCTCTTGTGAATGCCAGGCTCTTTATGCACAGCCTGGATTATCCGTTGTTTTGTCTCATGTAGATACATATTCAGGTCCTTGGATGAATCGCATCGTATAGAATACGATTTCAATCGTCCTTCGAACGATGTCTCGTATTCTTTCATATCACAGTCCTCCATTGTTGATAATAACTGATGTTCAGTAGGCTCAAATCTTCGTTTCTTCTGAGGACTGCTTATTTCACATATATCTTCGTGCCGCTGTCCCTTATAACGGCCATTGAAGGTTACATTAGAATGCTTACATTCGAAGAACTTCTTACAGCTCATCTGATGCCTTCTCTTGAAATAACCTCGTAGGAATTTCTTCCCGCATTTACTACAACAGTATCCTGGGGCACTAAGATTTATATCCTTATCTTCAGAGTTATTCATCCTTATTCTTGAGGTAATAACGTATTAATCTCTGTTCAAGGAAATGTAGACCTCTTACTTAACACTTTAGAAATCTGCTTGTTATTGGAGAGAACACGATGTTAACACCTCTAGACTCATTAGCACAATAAAGACTGGTGACTGAAGGTATCCTAATTATAGGCGTGACACGGACCTTTTTAGAAGAATCATATACTAAACTTTAATAATAAATCGGAGATTAATGGCGATATCTCTTATATTGAAATACGTGTTTACACAGGCGTTCGGGTATGTTCGCAGGTTTTCATGAAGGTTCGGGTGCTCAGAACAAGTTTTAGAATATGTTGGGCATTTGTTCAATGTTCGGGCATTTCCTTAGCTCTTCGTGTAGGTTCGTGTGCTTGGAGAAAGTGTAAGAATGTGTTGTGCGTGGGTAGCTACTTGTTCCGTGGTGTTTGTGAATGTTTATGCGATTTTGTGTGTGTTTGTGCGCGTGCGTGCATGTTTATGTGTATGTGCTCTGGTGTATGCGTGTGCGTGCGCACGTATCTGTGGTGTGTAGAAGTGAGAGCGATTGTTTATGTGTGTATGTGTCTGTTTCTGTACGAGGATGTGTAGCTGCTTTTTCCGCTGTGTTCGTGTATATTTGTATACGTATGGGTCTGTGTGTGAAGGAACCCCTAATTATGGAGAGAAGGAGCGAACCTCTCAAATAACACTACATTTTAGATTCGACGCTGTAATGCTTTTATTACTTTCCTGTTCGATGTAGACACGTATATTTTGTGCATTTAGAGGTTATAAAAACGATGATTTATGTATTAAACATCATTTATTCCTTATTCTCTATATGTTTTTTCGTTTTTATATACTTTCTAACCAATCGTGATATGACTTAAGGAATTAAATACTGATTAAGCGGTTAAACTCTGATATTTCACTCACATCAATGTCTTTAATGATATAACATGAACGTTGATCAAACATTTAATTCAACTCTAAACCATAGCATGAAACCTAGTTTGTTGTATACCTCTCATTTTAATACTCTGCGCGTATTAACCTCAGCCACATAACCTTACACACAGAGACAGCGTGTCTGACTCTATCAAACACGTTTAAGTACGCTTCATTAATGCCTATCACAATCAACAAGAGAAGCATTCTCACACGTTCATTCCATCAGATGTTTTCATTCAAAGCCTACCACAACCATCGCCGTCACCACCACCATCATTACCACCACCCATTGCATCAAAATGAACTCCATCTCTATTACCACAATACTTCAGAAGTGGACGCTTAAAAGGTGAAGTAGAAGATTTTATCCCTTATTTAAATGCATGTATATCTGCATTATTTCATGTTTTCATTCCCTTTTCAATTCTTCGTTCCCAACTTCCCTTTATTCTCCAAAGAACCAGTATACAATATAACATTCCTATACGCTTAATACACAGCTATCGCAGAAAAACCATTACAGTTCACTACAATCACAAGCAAAAGAATTTATCCAGAGTTACACCTATTTGAAGCTTCTAGAATCGAACCTGGTAATACTTTAATAAATGTATTTTAGTAATTTAGCTCCCCGCATCAGCATCTATCATTAATTTTTACTCGAAGCGTGTATGATTCATAGTCTTGAAGATATATGAAATCACCCCTTCGGGATTTGATCTGAGTACTTTAAAATAATTTTTGTCATGATAACGTTATTTCAGGGTTAGGTACTGTGTTTACTTTTTATTTAACGTGTCTATCTAAATTATGTCATAAGCTATTAAACTTGTAAGTAAATTTAATTTAATCAGTATTCGAACCCGGAACACCAGGACCAAAATTATTTATACTATTAGTTTGAGGTGTTAAAAAGAGCTGTATGCAGTTACAACATCAACCCAAGTGATATATCCTAAAGTATAGAGGAAAATTAAGGAAATCAGTGTAAGATCGGGATTCAAACTCAGCGCTACTGATTGACAATTATATGCAGTATTAATTGTCCAACATAGGAGCTATCATCCTACACTCTATCTCTGTTAGTTTCTTAGATAATGGAGATTTAAAATTAAGGATCGAACCCAGGACGCCATGTACTCTAGTATACATTCACAAGAAACTACCTAATGAGTAATGACATAAATGTAATAAAGTTTATTCGACTCCTTTATCTTAATTGGTTCTGAAGTTATTGGAAGATGAATTTGTAATCACTCTTATGATTCGAACCTGGCCATCTCAGCCAACTTGGAACAATGCGCCAATGGCACGGCACATTCCGTGCTTATAATTAGTTTTTATTGCATCGTTTTATCTCTTTTCATTCAGGAGATATAAGCGATTAAACAGTAGTGATACACCAGGGATCAATATAAATAATTATATTTGTTAAATACATTTTAATCTAACGAAGCTTGCCTGCGGGCATGAATGGTGCCACAATGTCCGAGATGTAATTTATTACTCCTTGTCCGGCACTGCTGTATGGTCAGCCTCTCTATCGAGCAGGAAGATTTATTGCGCTCAGGTATTCTCTGTTAATGAAGCTTGCCCCAAACGGCAGTCTGACTCTTTGTTATTACGAAAGTGCTTGAAAGAGCAGCCAGGTATAAAAACCAGACAATGAAATGCAGAGGGGAGGGGGTTGTTTGCAGGTGTGGAAGTGCACGTGTGCGGACAATGGGATGGGGAGAATAGCGTCTCCTCTTTTGTTACAACGCATAATTTATTACATTATTGTTCATTTTGACAGGTGATGGACGACGTTAATTGCATACCTGTCAAGCTTTCCATTATACTCAACAAAATGTGACCTCAGCTGCAACCAAAAAGGTACCAGGGTGCGTGGCAGGGGAGGGGGAGACCTAATTAGCATACTAATTTAACATTCCTGCATATTAAGTGATCTAGAACCACCAAATATCCCTACTGACTTAGGGGAATTTTCCACTAAAGACCCCTCCTCGAATACCGTACAAATGATCTACACTTAGACCTTTTATTGTTAAAGTTCTTGAATAATGCGGTTCTTTGTGTAACAGTTTTTAATCACAATCCCCAAGACCTATCATCGTTTTACCTACCTCTCCCATATAAACGCTTTTTCCCCCTCCTTCAACTATCTCCTAGCATAGGATCTCTCTCTGTTTTACTATCCCTCCCATATAAACGAATACTCTGTCATTCAACCCTTGCTAGCCTAATACCCCTCCTCGGTTTCCTATCTCTCTCATATAAACACATTCCACCTTTAACGTCTATCTTAACACCTCCCTCGTATTCCCTATCTCTCGCGTATAAGCCTACATCCCCCTCCTTCGGCATCTGTCTAGCCTAGCACCTCTCCGCGTATTCTCTAGCTCTCTCGTACAGCGCGCATTCCCCTCCTTCTGCCGCTGTCTAGCCTAGTACCGGCCCTCATATTCCCTATCTCTCCCTATAAACGCATTTCCCTCATTCAATCTTCTTCTAGCCAAGCATCAACCCTGGTATTCCCTATCTCTCCCATATAAACGCATTTTCCTCCGTTAACCGCCGCGTTTAGCCTAGTTTTCCCTATCCTTTCCCATATAAACGCAGAACGGTGTCCCAGAATTCCCCTATATAAACTACTCGCGATCATTTGAATGGTTTTGTAAGTGGTTTTAAAAGTAGCGCTCTGAACGTAGAGAGTACGTTGCGTTACAATCCAACACCGATACGGGTAGCCCAAGTCGTTAAGGCGCAGACTCGTGAAAGGGAGGTCTGAGGTTCAAATCTTGCCAGGACCGTCTTTCCTGACTATGGTTGTTTCCAGCTTTTCCGCAGTCATAACTGGAAGTGCCGGGGATGTTCCCTAAATTTAGACCTGGAACGTTTCCTTCCCAAATATCATTTCATGTATCACGAACTGTGTGGCGTGTATAGTAGGACTGGCCGCTAAACAGCATTAAAAATTGTTACAATCGGACAGTTAGTAGGTATATGTTGTGATAGCGTATTATAATCGTAAGGCGTAATATTGGCGAAAAATGAATACGAATAACTAATATATGCTTATAGGAAATACACTCGTATCATGGAACAAGATGACATACACAGTCTGTATAAATATTCTTATATTAATAAGTTCAAAGTGATAGAAGGTGTACATATTATTGTGTTACACATATAATGTTTAAGTTGAGCCGAAACGAAGGATTTCTAAGGCAAGATTTGGCCAGAATCGACGTAGATTTAGCGCTCTCTTGACCGTAACCTTTTGTTAAAACTCGAGGCGGAGAACATCCCGGTGGCTCATGTCTGTCATAGGTACAAGAATTTTCGGAGTTGGAGATTTTTAGTGCAAAAATCCGTTGGAACCTCTGCGAAGGTATCCGTGAAATAAGTTATATCCAATGAGAATAGAATATAGTTAAAGTTACGCTTTGGATTGTAATATAGGCGGAAAAGTTTAGCCAATGACTGATTGAGGGTGTGGGAGTAATGGAAACTATTTAAGCCGAAATAAAGTTGAGATCAGTATATTTTGGCCGTACTCCAGAAAACACCTCACGTCAATGTGAATAAAGAAAGCGTTTGTATGTTAAACGGTTCCGATAGAAATGCTAGTGATAAAACGTAACAGTGTGCCGCCACGCGAAAAGATTAGCAACTTGCTCCTAATCAGCAGTTGCGTGAAGTCAAAAGATACAGTAAAGCAACATTTGAATAATTAGGCAAGCGTACAGCGAGTCGGCAGTTACCGTTAAAATGTTTGAGGAAAGTTACATACTTAGAAATCCAATTCCAACGACTAACATAAATGGCCATCGATACCGATGGTAAAGAAAAATCATAGGACGTGCCACTATCTTTTTTTAAAACATCCTTCATTTCCTCAACCGCTCCAGCAAATACCCATGCCATCAGCACCGACCGTTCTTTACCAAGGACTTCCTACAAAGTCCATGCTTTCTACTTTATAACCGTAGAATAGAGCTGGGCAGTTGCAGACATAACTAGTCCGGAACCTCCACGAGACGACAGGATCGCCTCAGTTGTGAGACCTTGGAACCGTTCCTGCTTTCCAAGTTGCAAAAGAAGTCAACGTCCACTAAAAATATTCCGGCGAATCGGTTTAATTGTGCTATTGAGTTAATGCGATTGAGTCTTTATTTATTGTCTAATAAATAAACAATAATTCAGTAAATTCGAGCTGCCTTATAAATAATTAATATATAATTAACTATGAAGGGTTTAATGTTGCACAAAATTTAAGAACTATATTCGAGGAACAATACACAGCTTGTAAAAGGTTACACATGTCAAACTTTCATGACGTGGGGCATTTCGTATATGGCTTACTTTTCACTTTTTTAAATTTCTTAAAGATGTAGGTACATAAGACAACAAAAATTACGCTTATATTGCAGTGAGGTTGATAGAAATCTGTGATAACATTTCAGTTAAATACCTTGAAATTTGTTAGAAATTAGCTACTTCGGTACCGAGTACTCTTGAATGTGCCCGAGAAAGTTAGCTCGGCGGTAACTTGTGAGGCTTGCATTCTGCCGGTCCCGACCAAACACTCTGACCTTGGGTTTTTCATGATTTTCCCCGATTGGTAACTGTTGGGGTGGTTTCCCATATACCATGATTTCATTTCCCTTTCATTACGTTTCCTTCTCATATTTCAGGTGTATGACGCGGGTGTTTGCTATAAGGAAAGCATATTCTCCGCGGACACTAGAGGGCTGCCTGGTTCGTTCATTGCCCTCTCTAGGCAGCTCCAGTAGTGTGTCAGGTCTTCGAGCTAGGAACTGTTAGGGGCTTTCGCGCGTCTCTATGGCCTGTTTGCCTACGGCCTATAGCCTCATGTCGTTCCTTCACTTCATCGCTTTCTCCTGGGGATGTAGCAGCAATAGATCTCCCGTAGAACGCAGTGCGCGAGGTGTCTCCCTTCGTTGTATAACCTATACCCTCAACTTGTATGTCTCAATATTCGGGCGGGAGCACAACTAATATTAAACCTTCTAGCTTGGATTATAAATGCAGAATGATGAACGCAACACACAACGCTGAGGACACCAGCTCGTAGCGTCTTCTACTTGATCAAAGAACGAAGACTGACAACAACTTGATTCCGACTCCAGAGAACTATTGTGCTATGATTTGCGCACATCAGTTTCAAGTGTTTTGCCTAATAAACGAGAATGCATTTTCTGTTTGTAGTGTGCGGTTGAGTCAGTAAGTTAGTGTCACTGTGAATGCGTGCGTGAAGAAAATAATTGCGTATCACAGTGATTGTGAATAGTCTAGCGGCGTATTTGCAGCATTAATCTTGAATAGAGATTTAGTATGCAATTGTATTCAAATTCATGCAACCCGACCAACTTTTCCAGTTGCCACCTAAAAGTAGTTAACCGAATGAGAGGTGATTTCGAAAACTTAAAAAGTACATTAAAGATGCTGCTAAACAATTCAGATTTCAAACATTCGTAAGTTACTTGTTTTAACATGTTGGTGCATATTTTGATTAACACTGCTACCCTTCAAGTAAAGGGATGCTTTTAGTATCCTGTAAATTTATTAAATATTTTACGTTGATTTGGTTTTTCAATTTTTCACGTAACGCAGTAGCGGTTATTCCCCTTATATTCCCCATTTATAACTTCCTATTAATTAAAAGCGTTGTTATATACAGTGTTGCAGAATTCAGATTCAGGGTTTATACTGAGGAGTTAGTCTTATGAATTGATAAAGGATACCTATAGGATCGAAAGGGTATAAATTAAAATACTTTATATGCCTTAATTTATGTGGTGGGATATTTGAGACACTGTTATCGTGGTGCAGTGATACAGACTCCTCAACACTGAGAGGTAAAGATACGTATTACGGAGGGGCCCCCGAAACAGTGGCAGAGCACCGCAAGTAGGCCGCAACGGGCGACCCCTGTGAAGGAGGGATGAGCGGAGAGCCCTGAAGGGCGACCACATCCGGAAGAGACGGGCGCAAGCATGGACGGGATCCCTATCGTTCCCAAATAGAACGCATCCGACGTTGCCCGACCCAACCCACGAGCCCCTAACCCCCAAAGGTTGTCCCTGATGGGGCTCATTTCGGAGGCGAGTCCCGGTCGACGCCATTGTAAGTAAGGTTTTACGTTAAATGTTTATTTTATGCTGTAATTATTGAACATAAACAAGTTTTCTCGGTCTTAGTTGCTTTAATTGAACGTTCTGCTGAAATCACTCGAAAGAACGACTTGGAAATTATAACACCACTACAAACTTAATATCGTTCCCGTAATGTGGCATCTTTGCAGAGGCATCGGAAAATCCAGTTTGCATTCTAGTCTGCAGTGGACGTGAATTTACCCGTAAAATGTGCCCATTAACTTGCATAAGAAAGCGTGCTGTCGCCAAACTTCTCTGTATCTCAAAGCATTTTTCTAAAATCTGTGAAAGACATAAGAAAGTGTTTATTAACTTTTTAATTGTAATCATTGATAGATTTAAAATATGACTTCTGTACCCCTTCCACTCGGCGACGCGGATTTTCCGGAAGGTTCGTTCTTGCATAAAACTGAATGTTCTTTCGTTAGTCCAGGTCCAGTTGAGCTGCTGATTAAACTGGAAATTTAAGATTAAACGGCGATTCGGATTTACTGACCCTTGGTAACAGTTTGGATAGTCACAGAGGCAGAAAAGCAAGACTCGGCAACATACATGGTGTGCACAAATGATTAAAAAACTCCTTATGTTCTCTTTGATATAAAAATAATTTTGAATCATAAACAAAAACTTTGCAAGTTACCATTACATAAATTACAATTGTTCAACATGGGATCCATTTTTGAAATGGTATACTCTATTTCTTACCACATTGACGTTAGCATATCTGGTGTTGCTGATCTTACATCTGCAATAATCTCCGTCTCAGGTAGGTTTGTAAATAGCAGTGGCACGTTTTCTTAAGCGGGTAGGCATAGCTTAAAATTTTCAAAAAATAGATTTTTAAAAACATATGTAATTTTATGCAGATGCATTTAAGTGTATTTTGCAGAAGGAATTATTTAAATATCTGCATTAGTTTCAGAGTAATGATTTAAAAGGCAATATGCTGCACCATGTTGTAGAAAGTGCCAGTGAGTGCCATGCCCACTTTTTAGGTAATTTAGCCACATATCTTTATTGTTTCTCAATTTGGACTTGTTTAGAATTGTTTTATGTTGGTTGTGCTGGTAAATAACTATTGCCGGCTATCGTTGTGACGCATCGTCAGTAAATAGTACCACTGGTTTCATGTGCTTTAAGACCTCCTTGCACCATGTTATGGATAGCGTCAATGAGAGCCACGCCCACCTTTTAGGTAATTTTGCCACATATCTTTAATTTTTTAATATGGACGTGTTTGGATGCGAAATATTTTATACATACCGTGCGCAGTGCTTTGAAGATTTTTTGTTGTATTGGTTTGGCTATATTTTTTCCCAGCAACACATTTGATTTTATTATTATATGCTAAATGTATATCAAACAGCTATATATACTTTATTATTTTCACATGTTAAAAAGGCACCCAAAACTTGATATCAAAGTTTTTAAGCTCATTTCCCACAAAGTAAATTTTTCCAAACCTCAACCTTGGCGATTCAAAAACTACTGAAGGGATTTAAATGAAACTTTCTGTGGATGATACTGTACATATGTATACATAATCTGGAGAACTGATCAGACTTATGCTCCTGTGTTTGATAGTTTTCTTTAAGAAAAATATTTAATAATTTGTAAAAATTGCTTTTCTAGTCTGTAAATAAATGTATATCGTTTATGCAGATAAAAGTATAGTTCTGGTCATTTCCCTAGAAGAAAGCTTAAGTTTTAGAATAAAAAAAGAACAGAATTGAAATATCTTTGAAAGTATTAAGTATATTAGGGATAACCTTGGTTCCAGAATAGCAAGGAGCTGCCATTTTGAATAATTAAATTAAGCATGCGAATTAATTTTATGAAATTGAAATTAGGTTCATCTTGCATGAAAAAGGTATTCTACTCTAGGACTTCAATAGCAAATTTGTATGGTTGATCCCTGCAGAGGAATTAATTACTGAATATCACTAATGTTTATACCCCTTAAGCTGTACCCACCCCCTTAACACCTTCCACAGTGATTGTTGAAACTGTTAGTTCTTGACTCGTCCGTCGCTCAGATTTTTCGGACTGCGCTCTTAGCCGTTCTAGCTCACTCCACATTCTCATCGGACACAGGCAGTCGTCCTGTACTCTTTACTTTGCAGAGACATCTCATCGTTTGGATGGAATTGTATCACCTGCGAATGTTATTAGCAGAAGGAGCATTTAAAACAAATCTTCGCCTATATACCCGCTGAACTGTTACCACCGAAATATTTTCGCGAATTCCAAGACGCAAAATGCTTTTTGCACGCGAGTGTCATGGTTTGTTTATTTTGTTAGCATAGCAAAATAAAATCTGCTCATGTAGAATTCAAACTTCCATAGTTACTCTTCAATTTAAGCTAGGATTCGAAATTATATTGTACACCGCAGAGAAAAGAAATATAAGCTCAAAAACCCTATAATTATTTGAGTACAGACTGTATATTGAAGGTTATTAACACGAATGGTTGAACAATTAATTTGATAATGGTAATCGTGTATGAGACCTTCTAATAAAAATGTGTCACCAATAGAATCGGCAGAGATATGCACCCAGTAATACATCAGATAATACTCCAGGCTCCACTTTCATTAGCGTTTGTTCTTGCTAGCCACTGATATCTATGGTTACTTAGTCGAGATGCTTTCTGATACATGGGATCTAAAACTAATATCTTCTTTGATACGAGCAACTACTAATAATCATTTTAAGAGTAACATATCTCACACTGTATACTCCTTGGCAAGAAACAATGAGTAAAAATGCAGCCGTTTGTCCATACATATTATTCTGCACAGCTTTGTTTGGTTTTGTATCAAAAGGAAGCTTAATGGTAATGCATAGACGCACATTGGAGCATTACTGTATTAGTGGAGCAAGATATTTTCATGTCTCTTGAATTGGGACGTTTTGACCATCATGCTGTTTCTTTACTTGCTGGTATCTTTGATCTTACCATCTATGACCACATACAAGATTGTTATTCTAGACACGAAACCCCAAATATGTTTTTCTGCTAAGCCAAGGAAATGGAAGCAACCCGCTGGCACTTGTGTGCTGAAAATATCCAGGACAGAGAGTACCTCCTGTGAAGATCTTCAGTGCTATGTGCCATCATCTTTCGAAAAAGGATCGCAGAACTAGGAACTGAATATCGCGGCAGACCTCGAACACTTTGCACACTGATCCGGAGATGCGGGTATTTTAACGAGTGATTAATCCGCCTGGAAGTAGCACGGGAGGAATTGTTGCAGCTGTGGTATTAAACACATGTCTACATGCCAGTTTTGTACATAAGTATTTAAATAATGTGGTAGTATTTAATGTTTTTCAAAATTACAGTTTCTGTATCTTGTGCAACACCCGATTATTTAGCATAATAAAAGTAAAATAAAATGTATTTTCTCAAAAAATATTAAAGAATCTGCATGAAATTTAAAACACACTTATAAGTATGGTGGAGAAGCATATGACAACATTTTGAAATCATTTGGATAAAGACTGCAAAATTTAGAAATTTCACGCGTGGGTACTCTTAAGAACTACGTTATTCTGCAACTGCATTTCTTGTTATATTTACTCATTCCTGTGCGTAACCAGCATTAATAATAATTAATCATTGAAAATTGCAAAGAAGCAGCAGGAAGCTTAAAAATCAATAGCTTAGCGTTGATTTAAAAGGATTTTGAAATAGAAGTGTTTCGTTGTAGAGCACCGTACCCAAGGTCAGATGTGATCGAGTGGAAATTTCTGAAGTGTACTCGAAGAAATGACGACGTAAAAACTTCTTATATTTATTCGAATTTAATGCTGTATCACCTGAGACAAAAATGTTAATGAAACTAATGATTAAGCTCATGTAATTATTCATATAAGGCTCTTATCTGGTGGTATAGTACAAGTTTCATTATTTTATGTTATATTATTTCACAAGGTAGCCGAATATTACCTTTAATTCTTTCTGACCTACCTTAAATACAAGCAAGTAAATACTTAGCAAGTATATCTGAGTAGTAAATTTTGTACAATTCTTATTGCAAAACAAATCTTATCAAGCCCAAAGAAATAAAAAGGTGGCAGGAAAGCCAAAGATACTTAGTAAAATTAGAACGCGTTTTATACCTTCGTAAACCTGAGGGTTTTTTAATATACCACTTAGATATTTGGAACCTATAAACTTAGCGCGTTTTAAATTTTAATTTAGGTTTATTCTGGGTGAACTCAGTTTCCACCTCAAATTTTGCCTGTGTGATGGAGTTTTAAAAAGGGCTAAAACCTGTATTAGAAGTTTATCGCGATTAATCAAATAGCACAGGACATTATGTATGATATATCAAATGTTGAAACCCTAGTTCAAGCCAGAATTGCAATATTAGCTTAATATATCATGAGTGATATGACTGCAACACCTATTTTAGGTGTAGGCGTACCAAACTGGCTTTAACCTATCCCTTCCCTATTTGAATATATTAATTTTATTTTAGCGGACTTTAACATTGGACCCATGTGATTGTGTTTCGCTTATTATGGGGTTTCAGAAGTTGGTAACAAAGCACGCTGCAGTAAATGTCTATAAATTCAATTAGAAAACCGGTAGAGGACTCACCAAAGGGATTAATTTTTTTTATCTAAATACGTAAATGAGCTCTGAAGTTACATCGAACACGGATATGAGACACACCTAGCGAGTAACCGTTTCCATAAACTAAAAACCTGATACGTTACATTTACTTGATTTTCTATGGCCACCATCGTTTATTTTTATTAGCTTCTTCAAACTATTCCTACAAAACCTTATTGTTTTATCTGCTGCAGGTTAATGAGATAAACGTTTGCAGAAATAGTTTCATTACACATTTCATTGCAGGTGCAGGAAATCGAAGCGATAGTGAAACGTTTATAAGGGGGTCGCTTCATTTTAATCTTAATATTCCACACTCATTCAATAACATGGCGAGAAACAAGTGGTGACAACACGCAAAAATTTACAAAGTATTGAAAAATTCAAGCCAATAACAACGAATGTCTTAGATATTGCAATGCCACGAAAAAAGTTATTTGGAATAAATTTTGTGTTTTAAAGAGATCTAAATTTTTGTGTAATAAGTTTTTGTCTTCCGCTTATTGTTTACAAGTTATACAAAATTATACAAAATTCCCCCGAGTGGAGGTTATTTCACGGGCTATTACCAGAAAATGCAATATATACATTTTGTCTGGTAAACATCTTAAATATATGGCGATTTAATCAATATCGTTAGAGCCATTTTTAAGAAAATCAAAAATAACGAAACGTTTTCCATATAAAGGGTAGCTTGCGGTGGTAGTATTTTCTTGAAAATCTTCATGCTACAACTATTGGAGAACACTGAACTTAAATACAGGTTTGGTATTTATCCGACATTTCGTTCTTGAGTTATCCTGTTACAGACACGCTGTTACAATTGTTTTTTTTTATTCAGGTGTCCTCAAAAATACATTCGAGGTCAAATCTCGGTGTCGAATTTTTGGGTGGAGTTCAATACTTTCTCTAAGTGGTGCTAGGTATATGGTAGGGGAAGTTAAAAGCACCTAGAGCAAGTGATTCACCTGGAATACTTTTCTAAAGTTATTAACAACTTTAAATGGAAAGGTAGAATCAGACGACTGAAGAATTCAATGCCATAGACGGGACTTGAACAACGGATCTACGGGTTACCGTCCAGTTGGTCTAACCAACTGAGCTAGGACATTAAATTCCCCAGCTGACTCGTATTTTTCCTACCGGCATGTTGCCAGTTGGTTAGAGAAACCGGTAGATCGGTAGTTCAAATCCCGGCTATGGCATCGAATTTTTCAGTCGTCCTTTCCAACCTTGTCCTAGACACGGCTTGTGTGGAAGAACAATTACTTCCAACAATTGTGAATGTTTGCAGATTACACGGAAAAAACTGCTAGAAGCTGGGAGTGAAACCCGCTAGAAACACGTTCACCTGAAAGAACATTGCAAAGGTGATTAATGAATGAATTGTGAAAATGTGTTTATATCGATCTGTTTCATAGGTCACGGTCGTGACACCTTACTTGGAAATTATTACAGGAGCGAAGTTCTGACGTGTTTGTGTGTGCAATTTTCCAAGTCCCACCGAAGAAGTGACGTAACAGGCAGCTAAAACAGTATGCATGACAGAGGGAGGTTACAAATCTGATAACTGTTATAATATCACAGCATTCCTGGAATCAACAGGGGTGTGGAGTTAAACGTAAAACTTCCGTTTACGTCATGATCTGCTGGTGTGAAGTGGATGTTCGTTTCACCCCACATATGGCAAACGATGTACCTGTGATAAGTTTGTTTTACCATCGAGATCTGCTAAGTGGGCATTAAATAAACGACATATACTTTAATAAAATTAATCTAAGCCATTAAATACACAGATATATTATGTATTGCAGATGTTGAAAATTAAACCGACAACAATGCGGTGGGCTACAAATAATTACAGAATAACGATGAGACGCATAGGCTATAAAAGTCAATGATAACGTAAAACAAAGTTAAGTATTTCATTTATATGTAGCGACATAAGTAAGCTTTGTAACTGAAGGGAAATGTTGTACATTTTGTTGTTGTTTAACTTTCCTTATCGCACATGCTTCCTTTCAGTTTTTTACCTTAATATGTTCTTTATCCACATTTAATGTTTATTTATACGTGCACCAAATTATACTTTCCTTGATATATTCTATGTTCATAGGTGTCTATGGCCACCAGTGAACTCACAGAACGCAATCTAATCTAACTATTAATCTAACAGAGCTGATATATAGAAGTATCGGGCGCAGTAGTGGATTTTTATAGAATACATAATTGAAGTTTATGATTCCTTAAAATAAGAGTTTCAACTCTTGCTTTTTCAGCGTTTGTGTTTCCTATATACATTGGCCCATTTGATGCCTTTTATTCTATTCATACAGCACTTTCCCTTGTATCGCAATTTTATACGTATATATTGAAACGTAGTTACTCCCTTAGTTTCTTATATTATATGAATTTCGAAATACTGTCCCCTAATCCCGTTTGAGAAATGCGGATTTTTCAAGCGGTCTTCCCTCCCAGTGGTCTATTTCCGAGCGCATTATTTCTCAAACGAAATAACGGAAAACCAATGCACTCGTGTTCCGAAATAGAAAGCTATCTTCTTCTCCAGATTACCCTCCTCCTTGTAGGACTTACACCCCTAAGGAGTCAAAAGCAATTCCTTGGGTCAGCAGCCTGTCGAGGAGCAAGCAAACTCTAGGTCATAGCACATTCAAGATGGGTGATCAGCCCATTGACTTGTATGGCGGTGAAGAAGGAAATCAAATGTAATGTAATGATGAAGGAGATAATAGGAAAATTCGCGGGTTAAATTAACAAACCAAGTATTCGCCTAGCGACCGAGAAAAACCACGAAAAATCTTCGGTCAGATTGGTCGGCCCCGGGGATTCGAACCTGGGACTTCCCGAATCCGGGCCACAGACGTTAGCGCCTGAAACAAAAGTAACATTTTGAGGCTTAATTCGTATTCTAGAAGCTTCTTCCTCTGCACCAATTTGCTACTGCCAAATATTTTCACCTTCTTGAATTGCAGCGGAGGCAGCAATATCGCCCCAGGTGAGGAAATAATTTTAAGGAATAGAATTATAATACAATTTTTATTGCTGTGTGAAAATATCTATGGTTGTCTTTGATAGTATAAAAAGATAAAAACGAGTTAAAATGCTGTAACCAAATGCTAAAACGAAGACGATGTGTCAGAGAGGACTCAGAAAAAGTAACATTCAAGCGACAGAAACAAGTTTTACCATAGATTTATGGTTGGAACACTATTGCTACATACGTTAGGGTAAACTTCTACTTATCCATTACATTATTTCAGCACTGTAGTCAGAGGGGATTAAAACCGAAACGGCATCTGAAGCTGGGGAACCGCAGGGAAAAGTAAAAAAATCAGTCACATGATAAAGAGAAAATCCCGAAAAGATTCAAGAATTAAAATGACGTAAAATACAGAACTTTCGAGCGGCGCAAATTGTATACAATGGTAGTAGAGAAATGGTATGACGTCAAAATTTTAGTTTTCGCTATATAAGTAACCGCATAGATCAACCCAGGGCCAGCTCTCTCAAATTTACTCGTACCATTGATAACCACTAGTATGCCTTTCAGTGCAAGAATTTAGCGCGTGAAGTTACATGCCACATTACAGATGAAAACGAAACAGTCTTTTAAACTTCAGCGAGGCTGCAAATATGTGTGTGTGTGTTTGTGCGTGCGCGCGCGCGCGCGCGCGTGTGTGTGTGTGTGTGTGTGTGTGTACAGGCTGTTACAGAATTTAACTGGCAAAGGTTCAGGACTTACAGAGGAATGTTATGCGAGAGTTTTGATATAGGACACTTATGATCTTTGAGTTCATGGTTGTTTGCGATAAATCAAAATCAATAACGAGGCAGTACGCCATTGATAAAACTTCCCTAAGTTGCTGTTACTTGCAGGTAATCATGGTTATGCTATGCTAAAACATTGTATGCGAATACCTCTGTAACATGTGCTTAAACTTTGAATGATACACGAAAAATTAAAATTGGGTTCACTCCAAACCTAACTATTCATCTGTTTGAAAAAAAAACAAAAGAAACTTTAACCCTTTGTACGGGATTTGAACCCAGCACATCCAGTTTCACAGCTGATCACGGTAAAGGCTGCCTTTACATATTACAACTGTTGTTTCTGTCTCTAATAATTATGATTCTCCATCTGAAAGTGAAAGTATCAGTGGTGCACTGGTCCTTGCTGACTGAGCAATTTTCTAGAAAATCAAATCTCATAACTTTGTAAACACCGCAATGGTAACTATTTTCGCGCCTGTAAAACTATTTTAGAGTAAAAATATGTAACGCATTCGTATTAAGACTTTATTTATTTGCATTTATCACTACGGGTATTCACATGAAAACTAATTACGTACCTTCCAAGTTTGTCGCCGTATATATAAAAAGCATAATAATGCATGTATGAAGTGTTAAACCCAGCTCTTTGTCGATTACGTGAAGTACCGGAGTGTGCAACGAGGTGATTAGTGAACAAATAGCCTAATCCGATATTTCACCGCGAGCAGTTGCAAGTGTTAAATATCGTGAAAATAATATTAAAGGTAGATAAAGATTATGATGACTTCTTCTTCCTCCTCCAATAACACAGCTTGGGATCATCGTGTCGCATATTCTTACCAGAGTATATCCTAAATCCATGCTCTACCAAAGTTCCTTATCCAAAAAGAACCTAAATCAATTCACTAGCCGTGGATGTCATTAGGGTCGAGAAGGATGCTCACTAGGGAGTCGTCGCAAACACGCCCAGCAAGGAAGTCAGGAGACTTTGACGACCCGCAACAGTCCGTGGTCGACAATCAACATAGTAACTATCGCAATGCATAAATATGTTTTACATACGGTTTTTATTACACGAACTTTAGAAATATTTGGTATATAAACGCTTTTGGTAGTAATGCCCAAGAAGTAGTGTGTGAATTTAGCGAACCACAACAAAAACAATACTGCCGGTTTTCACACCTTTGCTTCGCTCACAAATGACAATTTTGCTTCGCTCGTTTTTCAGAGCTACCACCATCTAATTTAAACATATGTTATGCTGCAAATCATCACTAGGAATATTATCCTTCAATATGCCACGTAAAGGAAGATGGTTGCTGTTAAAAATATTGCAAAATTTGGAACATCACTTTATATGTATGAAAATATCTGGACGGAAGTAAAGAACATACTTAAGTTGTGCACTAGTAAATTCATAAGGTTTTTTGGGAGGAAAACACTATTTTATAATTTTGGAAATAAGTCCCTGAGAATCCGGGATTCGGAGTTGCAAAGAAGTTTTAATATTCGGAAATAAGACCGTTCTGAAATGTGTATTCAGAAATACAACCGGGAGAAATCTATTTGCATGTCCAATCTGTAGCCAAAATTAGGTTTTGAATAAATCGTAACCTATCCTAACATGTATAATAGTCTGGCAGAAGCTAAAAAAAAGATTGTAACATTTTACCCCTATTTGTATATGTGTATTAGGGTATGTGTTTTGTTAACATAGTATTCAAACGCGGCTTAACCGATTATTATAAATCTTGGCATACAATATAATTTAGATCTCAATTAGAGAAGAGGCTACATAACATATTTGTTTCTGCCAAGGGGTTTATGACGAGTATACATTATAAACACCTCGCTCACTTTTTGTTAAAGGTTTTTGTGCAACACAAATTTACAAACACAGTAATTATTCTGACGATTTGTGTTATTTTAGAATATTTCAGTATGACTAATTTTTAAGGGATCTATGACAGGTTTTCTTATTGGTGGGGAATTCAGAACAGCAGTTTGATAAATTCTGTTGTTCTTCGGTTATCATGTCAAATTGTGTAGCTCTGAATGTCTAATGCAGGCTTTTCCAGCTTGGGTGCGCGCAAGCGTGCAATGGAGTACTCATGCTTCGCAGGAGTGTGCCCGCAGCAGGCAATGCAGCTCGGCACTGCAGCCAGGTACCGTCACGGCTGAATGAAGTGTTGTATAATGGCGCCCTACGTTCCATTTTCCCGTTGAATTCCGCATCTTTCTTGATATACAAGACACAGTGGGAGTCCGTCCTTTTCGGTAAACAGAAACTGTCAACGGGCCTCCCCGACTTGACATAGTGACGTATGTTATGAAAACCGACATAGTCTCATAACTGGAGGAAGCGTAGCACTTATACTATGACCTTCGCCCAGTGACGTATTACCTATCACGCTCCCTCTCTAGCCGGGCTCCGATCACTGTTGCTGCCTACGAGCGAGTACGCTTGACTCAACAGAGCAGTGTTGGTACAGGCTGGTCTAAAGGTTCTTTCTTCACTCAAGCCTCTGACTCAGAGAGTGGAGAAGCAGATAGAAGGGGATAGATAATAATGGGAGAGAGAAGGGCAGAGAGCGAGAGGGAGGGAGGGAGTGGAGATGGAGAAAAGGATAGAAGAATAACCTTTGCAGTTAACATTCAAAGGACTGATGGGTCATTTTGGCACAAAACATTTTTTATTTCTTTGTTGTAGTCATAATAATGGTAGGACATTTACAATATTTCATGGCTTTTGATTACTGTTAGGTATCTTATAAAATTACATTTTCAGTGCTCTACAAACCATAACATCCACGTTGTTTATGTTTTTACCTCTAAGGACTGCGTGATCAATTTGACCTAGATTTATATAACAGTGTATAACATGATTGTGACTACTGTCACTTCATTTAAAACTTGTCATGCCCCTGTTGTGCTAGCTAAAAATGAGTTAGAAACCGCAACAGCAGCAAAATATCTCATTGTTGTTGCAGTAAATTCACGGTAAATTGTTGTTACTGCTTTGTCAAAACGCATTTATTCTAGTTGCATGCTTGTGCATTCAGAGTGGTTCTGTTTTTATCTCATGAACAAACAACCTTTCAAGGCTGTGGGTGAAGCATTGCAGTATTGCTATACAATTCCTAGTAAAGAATCTGGTAGTAATGGTGATGATATTTCTGAAGGAGAGGCTGAGTACGTACCAAATAAAGAGGAGTAGGAACAGCAATATGGAACCGAGGGAAAATAGTGATAGCAGTAGATGCAGATTCGGTGATTTCAAATGACGAGCTTTCCATATCCATTGTAACAGTTCCTGTTCGAGGATGAGGATGAGGGTGAGGACGAGGATGTGTAAAAAGGAAGTGGACGCGAACGTGGATATAGTAATGCAACACCAGTAAGCGATGCTTCATGCAAGACATACAAACTGGGCGACCTCAAGCTAATAAATTTTCAGTAGGTCATTAACATCGTGTTGCTGATGGAACGCTTTGAAGAGTCATCCCTCATGGACCAGGTACGCCTACAGCTGGTCAACGTGCCAACCAGAATATTATCCGACAAAACAGTGGACCAACTCCTTACGCTAGACTAAACATCTTTAAGAATAGTGTATGTAGTGCCTGGAGTCTAATGGTAAATAAGAACATTCTGAGATACGTCAGGAGGTGTACAGGAGAGAAAGCCCGCTTGAAGTCAGGAGATCCAATATGGACCATCACACTGGAAGAATTAGATGTCTTCTATGCTATACGTGTGCTCGTGGAGTATATGGAACGAGATCAAATTCAATAAAACGCCCGTGGAACAAAACTTGAGGCCCATACTTCTTCACAGAAACTATGGCAAGGGATCGATTTACAGAAATCATGAAATACCTAAGGTTTGACATAAAGACAACCCGCAGACAGCGTTTGACTGCAGACAAGTTTGCTCTTGCATTTGAAATCCCTTCATACAGAACTATATTGCTTGTTTCCAACCAGAACCAAATTTTAGTGTAGATGAACCACTGTTTCCATCCAAATGCCGATGTCCACTTTCACAGTATATTGCAAGTAAGCCTGATAAATTTGGAATAAAATTTTGGCTTGCTATAGATGTAGATATCAAATACGTTTGCAATGGTTTTCCCCACACAGGTAAAGATGATACACGACCTGCTGACGAATCGTTAGTGAAAGTGTGGTTCTGCGCTTTCTGGCTATTTTCACAGGGAAAGAACTAAATGTTACTGCATACATTTCTCTACAACATCGAAGCTTGCAGATAAGCTGAAGATTAAATCAATCAGTTCAGTTAGCACTGTGAATCGTGCAAGGCGGGATGTACCTCCATTAGTGAAAGAAGGGCGAGAACCTCACCGAAGCACAGGTTTACTACAGAAAGTTGGCTCTAATACATTGACTGTTTACCATTGCAAACCTAGAAACAATTTAATAATCCTTAGTACCATGCATCCTACTGTTGATATTGCCAACAGTGAAAAGAAAACTCCAGAGACCGTAAGCTTTTACAATTCAACCAAATTTGATGTTGATGTAGTTGACCAGATGTATAGGCCACACACAGTGAAGTGTGTTTCTCGGAGATGGCCAGTACATGTATGGTACAACATACTTGATTTAGCTGCAATAAATGCATGGACCTTGTACAAGTTGGCAACGAGAAGAAGGATCAGTCGTAGAGATTTCATCTTGGAGCTGGATGTGGAACTTCGCAATTCATATATGAACACGAGGAATCGTACACTGCCAAATCCACAGAATGCTTTGATGATAAACGAAGAAAAGAATCCAAGTGTCACAGAAATGCGAGTGAGGGGCAAAGTTGTTAATTGTGCAGAAAACAAAATTCATGATGTGTGTATGGGATGCAACAAACCCGTCTGTGGAAAGTGCACAGCAAACAAAAGTGTGGTGTTCAAAATGTATTAACACTTTCCCAAAATGACTGTAAGCATACTGTATACAGTTAATTTGCAAGAAATGTTTCCTTACAGGTTTTTATGCTAAATCTGTATTAGTTTTCAGAATTTCGTCATAACTTTCTTTTTAATAATTCTAAAGTTCTCCAAAGCACTGTACAAGATTACCAGAGCTCGCTTTATTAATTCGTACAACAAAATAGAACAAAAAACGTTATAAAAGATGTATTTCTAGTTGTAGACCTTACACTTAGCGTAAATAGTTAAATCTTCCTGTATATCAAAAGAATGGTGCTACGCGTTAAAATGGCCTTATAGGTAGACAGATTAGACCAGTCCTAGATACACATATGTGAGCCAAGCTATGATTCTGCTGCCTTGTTAATACTGGGCTAATCTTGAATGAAGCCACCGGCGGCCGTCGGGTCTGACTAGTATCGGGTTGAATAAGCACGCCTTGCAAGAGCCTCACTCAAGTGTCTACGGAAGGTAGCGGCATTTGCATTTCAGTGTAATGTCGTTTGGCAAGCTGTTTGTTAATTGTGTTTACTGTGTGTGATTATCATGGTGTATACTACAATTTCTGTGTGTGTGTGTGTGTGTGTGTGTGTGTGTGTGTGTGTGTGTGTGTGTGTGTGTGTGTGTATATACAGAAATTCTCTGATATCACCGTTGCTAACGAAAACGCAACTTTAGGTTCTTAGAAAAATTTAAACATTCTGAGTCCATGTTAAACAAAAAGAAACTTGACCAACCGTCCTAAAAGAGGAAAAAATCAGTCAAGATAGAGAATGACGTGGAAAGAAGACCAAGAAAATTCCTGCTTGTGTTTTGGCGACTGAATAATTGGCTGGGCTGCTTGCTCTCTAGATCTAAATCCATGTGATTAGTATTTGTGAAAAATGCTTGAAGATAAAGCTTATACAACAAATGCCCATACGCCCGACGAATTAGAAGACAGTATCCATTTTGCGTTTTTGCAATATTTCGGCTGCAGAAATTCATCGTTGTTCAATAATATGCTGCTCAACAGCTACCAGGCTCGTACAAATGTAGAAGCCATAATTTCGAACACGGTTTATAACGAAAGGTAAGCTTAAGTTATTCATATTGCTTCTCGTTGTTAACATTATCAAGGGGAGAGACGGCGAACCGGTTCGCTGCTATTGCAAGAACGGATTCGTGGGAGAGTGTCGCAGGAGTGTGGTGGATTGCTACGAGTGGTCGCGTCATTCAAGAGAAACCCGTTATTATGAAAATTTTAAACATTAGGATTTAAAATTTGGTAATAAAAGGCAACACAATACTTTATTTCAGTGTAGAACATGGCCTAGGGGTAAAAATCTAATCATTAAAGGATCTATATTTACTCATTGTTCGCTTAGAGACCTAGAAGATTTACATCACAGGTTCTGTGATTGATGCGCTAATCGCTCCCACAATATTTTCTCTCCGAGTGAGAGAACCGACATTCGCCGGGAAGTATAGATCAAGGTGCACAAAAAAAACCATATCTTATAGACGATAGTGGAAATGTTGACCCTCTGCTCTCAAACAACAGGCATGTGTCGTACGAGTAAATCATATTCTCTCTTGGCAGCGGTTATTCTCATAATTAGTTGTAAAATTGTGCATTTAAGTTGCTATGGTGTGCGAAGATGGTAACTGTACACTCTGTGTTTCAAAAAACTCCATAGCTAAAAACACTTCTGTCAAATATCGGTAACTAGTTGGAGTAATTAGCTCACTTGCCGAGATGACTTATCTTTCAAAGAACGTCACAATACGTATAGCGACAGAGTTCTTTTGTTTGTATTATTTTCTCCGCGAATTTTTCTCTCTGTAAATCGGCATCAATTTCTTCTAGTTTTAGACTCCGTTAACCGTAAAGGACGGTGTTGTCACCAGGAATTCAGTTTGGTTTCTTCATCCTTCGTGGCAACATCTTTGTACTCTGGTGTGTACCGCCGCTCATCCGAATGACCTGCGATTATGACATTGGTTCCATGTTTTGACTTTTATTTCGGATATGAATACGATTTTGAATTTCACTAATTACAGAATAAAATGCTGGTGTTTATATGTAGTTTATACGAGTATTTGTTGTTTACTTAAGTAGCCAATAAACCTCCTAGTTCTGTTGAATACTAATATACTTCTCATGCTTTCTGTATTATGCAGGGACGTGGATCATAAAACCACGCAATGCACACACTCCTAACTGGGAAGTAAGCATAAAGCGAGAAAAACTACGACCTGTTTACCTTTTAGAGGAAAGGAACTAAAATACCATTAAATTATCCCATATTAGAACTCTTCTTTGACATTCTGAATTTTCATTAAAGGTTCGAATAGTGATTGGATTTAAATTTACAAATGGTGACAAAATTTTGTGGCGGTAATTTTATTTCTCTCAGTGCAATATATTGGTTTCTAGCGATGCCAGTTCCTGGATGCACGACAATATCGGTTGACTGGTACTTTTAAATAAAACATTTAAGCCGGAAATTAAAAAGCTCACCGCTGTGACATCAAACACTAATCCACTGTTTTTAACCTTTGGTTGCTTCCTTTGGTACATCTAACCTTGATACGTTATGGTGTGTGATTTCTTTTTTTTTCTAGAACTGTGTGGCCTTAAATGGAGATAAAGTGACATATCCGCAAAGTTAAATTTTTTAATTCCACAGAACATTTAATATGGAAATTTTTACAATATAACTATGACACTTTCTCTGAATTTATATTACATTTTTATCGATATATACAGGCTGAATCACCTAAAACGTGCACCGCAAATATTTTGAAAATGGAAAGTGCTATTGATGCGCAGTTTTCACAGCATTGATTGATAGTCAGGCGCTCGTACATTTAGCCTATAAACAGGTTTTAATAACACTGAGAAAGTGTATTTTTTGAGCAAACATACAATTTTTTAAATGGAACAATGCTTAGTTACATCGACAGAATAATGGTAACGACAAACAGCCGCTTATCTATTCCACAACTCATCTTTTTACTGTCTACTATTTACCTATAATAAGTAGGGAAAGTGTTGTATTCCACCCAAAAATTAAAAAAAAAGAGATTCATCGGAAATACATTTTGAGACTCACTGAATCCAAAGAAAGCATTTTTACTTTTCCTACTACGTACTTGCAGTAAGCAGAGGAAGTATTGTATTCCACCCAAAAGTACAATAATAAGATTCACCGGAAATACAGGTTTTGAGCACCACTAAGTCCAAAGAAAGCATTTTTACTTTCCCTGCTACGCACTTACAGTAAGTAGAGGAATTATTGTGTTCCACCCAAAAATTTAATAACGGGATTTACCGGAAATGCACGCTTTGAGACTCCCTGAATCCAAACAAAACATTTTTACTTTCTCTACTACATAGCTACAGGAGGTAGAGAAAGTATTGTATTCCACCCAAAAATTCAATAAAGAGATTCACCGGAAATACACGCTTTGAGACCCCCTGAATCCAAAGAAAACATTATTTCCTTCTCTACTACGTAGTTACACGAGGTAGAGTAAGGATTGTATTCCACCCAAAAATTCAATAAAGAGATTCACCGGAAATAAACGTTTTGAGACCCCTGAATCCAAAGAAAGCATTATTTCCTTCTCTACTACGATGTTACACGAGGTAGAGAAAGGATTGTATTCCACCCAAAAATTCAATAAAGAGATTCACCGGAAATACACGTTTTGAGACCCCTGAATCCAAAGAAAGCATTATTTCCTTCTCTACTACGTAGCTACACGAGGTAGAGAAAGGATTGTATTCCACCCAAAAATTCAATAAAGAGATTCACCGGAAATACACGTTTTGAGACCCCTGAATCCAAAGAAAACATTATTTCCTTCTCTACTACGATGTTACACGAGGTAGAGAAAGGATTGTATTCCACCCAAAAATTCAATAAAGAGATTCACCGGAAATACACGTTTTGAGACCCCTGAATCCAAAGAAAGCATTATTTCCTTCTCTACTACGTAGCTACACGAGGTAGAGAAAGGATTGTATTCCACCCAAAAATTCCATAAAGAGATTCACCGGAAATTCACGTTTTGAGACCCCTGAATCCAAAGAAAGCATTATTTCCTTCTCTACTACGTAGCTACACGAGGTAGAGAAAGGATTGTATTCCACCCAAAAATTCAATAAAGAGATTCACCGGAAATACACGTTTTGAGACCCCTGAATCCAAAGAAAGCATTATTTCCTTCTCTACTACGATGTTACACGAGGTAGAGAAAGGATTGTATTCCACCCAAAAATTCAATAAAGAGATTCACCGGAAATACACGTTTTGAGACCCCTGAATCCAAAGAAAGCATTATTTCCTTCTCTACTACGTAGCTACACGAGGTAGAGAAAGGATTGTATTCCACCCAAAAATTCCATAAAGAGATTCACCGGAAATTCACGTTTTGAGACCCCTGAATCCAAAGAAAGGATTTTTACTTTCTCTACTACGTAGTTACTGTAAGTAGAGCAAGTATTATATTCCACCCAAAATTGAATAACGAGACTAATACTCGGAACGGAAATACCCGTTTTCAGACTCCCTGAAACCAAACAAAACGTTTTTACTTTCTCTACTACGTAGTTACAGCAAGTAGAGCAAGTATTGTGTTCCACCCAAAAATTGAATTAGATTCACCAGAT
This sequence comes from Deroplatys truncata, assembly GCA_030765065.1. Classification (NCBI taxonomy): domain Eukaryota; kingdom Metazoa; phylum Arthropoda; class Insecta; order Mantodea; family Mantidae; genus Deroplatys; species Deroplatys truncata. Next base: position 173,023,534 of record CM060990.1, read on the forward strand.
ATACACGTTTTGAGACCCCCTGAATTCAAACAAAGAATTTTTACTTTTTCTACTAAGTAGCTACAGGAGGTAGAGAGAGTATTGTATTCCACCCAAAAACTGAATAACGAGATTCACCGTATATATACGTTTTGAGAATCCCTGGATCCAAAGTAAACATTTTTACTTTCTCTACTACGTAGTTACAGTAAGTAGAGCAAGTATTATATTATACCCAAAAATTGAATAACGATATTCAACGCAAATACACGTTTTGAGACCCCTGAATCCAAAGTAAGCATTTTTACTTTCTCTACTACGTAGCTACAGTAAGTAGAAAAACTATTGTGGTCCATCTGAAAATTCAATGTCGTAATTTCACCGGAAATCACGTTTGTGACCCCTAAATCCAATGAATTTATTTTTATAAAATGGTCCAAATGTGTGCGTGTGTGTGTGTCCACGAATAGCATAACTCAAAAGCAAAAGGTTGGTTAAAAACCGAACTTGGTGTTTAAGTTCAACATCTCCAAGAATGCGACACTAAGATTTTAAAGAAAATCCTCCAATCCAAACTACCCTTTACATTGGACAGTTTTCGAAATTTTTTATTCTTTCAAAACTGACAAAGGATTTTGATTAAAATGCATATGGTTAAGCTATTTTCATGATAAATAGAATGTATATCTTGGTTTGAATATTTTTTGTAACTGAGAACTCGTTATTCGTTTTGTTTTTGTCGTGGTCATACAAACAGCATGGAATTACAAAGCAACACGTAGTGACATTCTTTTTGAAAATGTGACTATCGCCTTATCTACGTATACTACAACGAAACGCGTAAATGTGAACTTTTTCTTTTGGTATTTAATTAAAGTCCTTTAACCGGATAGGGTAGGCCATTATGGACGGTGAATGAACGAAATAGTTAAAATGATGCTCAAATGAGCCCGAGGTCCCTAGAGATTAGAATCTAACATTCATCTTCTCAGGATAGGAGGAAACCCTGGAAAAAGCTTTACCCAGATATTTCACTTTAACCGAGATTCTAACTTAGGACCTCTTGAATGTGAGGCAGACCCCCACACCACACAGATGAGCTAAATCTGATTTGCAAGTTTATCTCGATTATAGGAAGTAGACAGAAAAATGAGATTTAGGAAAAAGAATTTGTAGAATGGTGAAAAGAGAAAGTCATGTGAACGCAACATAAGTTTGTTCAATTTAAAATAATAATTTAATCTATACTTAAATATAATTCTTTCGAATCATAATTCCCGTGGTAATGCAAAGAGCGTGGAGTTTCAAAGACACCACATAAAAATCTGACTATCGTTTGAACTATTGCATTCTTCTTATACTTACAACGAAGTTTGTAATGGCAGTTCATTTCAATTAACAAGAAGACTCTTTCACTCAAGCCGTGTGTAGGAGAAGGTTGGAGAGATAGAATCAGATTGAAAAATTCAATGTCATAGACGAGATTTGAACTACGGATCTTCCAGTTTACGTCCAGGTGGCGCCGCGGTAACGCGTGCGACTCGCATTCGAGGGATTCCTAGTTCGCTTCCCGGCTACCGCCCAATCTGACCCATGGGTTTTTTCTCGAGAGTTTTCCCGGGTCGTCAGGCGAATGCTGGTATGATTTCTCTCAGCCCCCGAATATCGTTCCATTCCTCATTTCATTCATCCTTAATTCCGTTAGGTCTGTTTCAGGGTTAGAAGTGTCGGCGATGGTATTCCGGTGTGGCGTGGCAATAGAAAATGGATGCTCTCTGTGGAACCTTTTCCGTCTCTCGGTCTTCGGCTGGTTGCCAGGGTATAAGGACCGCTTCTTGGGGGGCGTTGGCCCCTCTGTTTGCGGTGGGGTGCCCGATTTGCCTGCCCAACTGCTATTACGTCTCAATCTGGAAATTTTAGGAACCTTGTGATTGCTGCGCCGTCACTCCTGGTTCCGGCCGCTCGGTGTCTCTCACCTCGTCCCTCCCTCCCTCCCTCCCGGGATCGCCCCATCGAGGGGCACAAGCACCATATGCTCATTCACTGGATCGGGGTCGAGTCCCCTCCGTTACATATTCCATTCCATTCCAGACCGAGAAGAGAAGTATTTTAAGAATTCAGAACATGAATCGTAATACAAAGTCATTTGGGGGGGGGCATCTTCAGATTTGTAACTGGAAAGCAATTTAGTTTTCAGAATAGAGTGTTTTCAAATGAACCAAGTGCAACAAAAGCACATCAACCTATCTGCATTAACACTTCGGACACTATTTTGAAAATTTAGCTTATATGATCCTAACCGAATAAAACAGCTATATAGAAACTGCATATTTTGTGCTAAACGTTGTTTCCTCGTATCCATTAACATTTTCTCCTTTTGCATACAATACCTAAATAGGTGTTTTTACCCTACGCCCACTATACGACTGGCATGGTTTTTCTTCCTTTCTCTTTTAGGTGTGTATGTAAGGGGAATTATGTTTCAAATAAAACAATATTTATTCGTTTTTCAGTAACAAACGCAAAATGTATCTCATTTTGAAGAACATTTAATGTTGTACTTAATTGTTCCACAAACTGCTTCAACAGTTTGACATTAATATGACTTTTGCTTCCATATTTTTAAAGCATTACTTGAATATTTTCAGAACTGAATGTGCCAACTGTATGGAACTACACACTTAGCGTTAAACGTTGTGATCAATATCTATGACAATTAAAAAGCAAAACGAACTTATATTCAAGGTAATAAATACCGTCGGAGTACGCGTGGAACGTTCTATTGGTGATAATTATGAAACTATTATTATTAATATTATTATGTATTACTAGCAACAAACGTTAAAAACAAGATATACATTATGCGAGCTTTGTTTCTTAAGAAAATTACTGAATCTTAAACCTGTGTAGCACCCGCATAAAGAGTGTAATATTTGATTTTTAAACAACATATTATGCAAAGAAAATATTAATTTATTTCGCTTGAATAGTTCTAGTAAAGAGAAAAGTATTTAGTTTCGTCTTCTTTCCTCATAGAGTCAGGTCGCTGAATTATACCAGCATACAAGGAAATAAATGTGACCTTTGAGACGATCCGGCACTTGCTGTTTGGTATAGTCAGACATGACTACTCGAGAAGAAATTTCTTCCCCCTCTTCCTCTACACCCCTTGACCCATCGGAAAACATTTGAAGCCGACCGTACATCCTTGTAGATAGTGTCATTCAGCCTTCCCCGTAGAAAAAAGTCTAAAGGGGTCAGATCCGGTGAACGGGCCGGCCAAGGTACAGGTCCTCTTCATCCAATCCAACGATTTTGAAACAATCCGTTAAGACAAGCTGTAATACTTCATGCACTATGGGTTGGACAGCCATCCTGTTGGTACCATAGGTTCCTCCTAGTCTGCAAAGGAACGCTTTCTAGCATCTGTGACAGATGGTTTGTCAGGAGGCTGCGATACTTGTGCGAGTTGATTGTTCCTTCTATGAACAAAGGGCCTATGAGCTGATGGTGCACTATCCTACACCACACGTTTAAATTCCATAGACACTGACGTTCCACTGACGAAGCCAGCGGGGACTGTCAACTGACCAATAGTGCATGTTTCTGCGGTTTACTTGGCCATGATTAGTAAATGTTGCCTCATCTCTAAACAAGATACATGATGAATCTGTAGTATCATGTCTTATGCCCATATACAAAAGTTAACACGATTCTCAAAATCGTTTCCATGCAGCTCTTGATGGAGAGAGATGTGATAGGGATGGAACCCACATATGTCGATGGAGAATGCGCAGTACACTTGCCCGACTTATGCCACTTCCACGTGCGATTGTGCGGGAACTCATTTGCGGATCTACTGCAACGGCAGCCAAAACATTAATTTCTGCCTCTTCTCCCGTCACTTGTTTGTTTCTGTTACGTTTTCTAGGTGTTACAGTACCACTTTCAAGTAATTGGTTGAAGAGGTTGATAAAAAGTTGCCGAGATGTTTGACGACTATTGGGATACGTTTGCGCATACACCGTACAGGAACGAACTGCATTCTTCCTACACTCTCCATACACCATGAGCATGTCGGCTTTATCTGCATTAGTAAACCCCATGTTCAACTCACGACTTACTGCTTGAACTGTCACAAACTAACTGACCAGAAAGTCGCAATGCAATCAATGAACTTAAAACACAATGCAACAACATCGTACCTAGCAACTAATCAAGTTGAATAGGTGGGGGAGGGGGTGGAAACTTTTCAAAATACGATTTCTCGTAAACCACTTGCACTAGAATCCTGCAACAAAGACCATTGTCATTCTAATTTACCGTACCTTTATTCTGTTGAGTAACTAGGCATTGTTCTATTTAAAAATATTGTATGTTTACTAAAAAATACACTTTCTCAGTATTATTAAAATCTGTTTATAAGCTAAATGTACGAACACCTGACTACCAATTAATTTTGTGAAAACTGCACATCAATGTCACTTTCCATTTCCGAAATATTTGCACTGCAAGTTTTAGGTGATTCACCCTGTATACGCATGCTGATGTACATTCGCACAAAACAGTAAGCATGGAAAATTGAATGCAACTACAATTAGGCTTTGACCTTTTTGCACAATTATAGCCTTTTAGTGATCGAGTTTGATAATCCTGAGCTTCTCTTGCCGTCAGTGGTTCTAACAGGGGGAATCTTGAACTTCTACTTCTTGACGCCAAACTGACTGAATATATATGTGTATTTCGTTTATATTAATTTATTACAACATACAATCAGGTCTATGTCAACCACGGTATTGCACGCTATCAGCGAAGTGTGGGAACAAGCGTAAAATGCATGACGTTTCAGCATTAAACATTCCTTAGAAAATGGACCATTTGTTTAAAAAATGAATTCAAAATCTGAAATTGTAATAATAACCATGTGCAGCTAACGGAAAGTCAAGACAAACAGGCTTAATGCGGGAAGAAACTGCAACTGAGGTCATACAGAGAACTCTTTCAATATTTACAATGGGTTTCGCTTTAAGATTGAAAGCACAAGCTTATACAGCAAAATGTTTCCGAAATGAGATAAGCTAATACACAAGAAAATTTGAAACAAAGGATGCAGAAGAAAATTAAAAGCACGCTGAAATACATTTGCCAACAAAACTAATAAATATAAAACTAATTATAAAATTTGACACAAAACAAGATGCATTTTATGTCAATTTTACAACTTTAAAAGGCCATAAACTCAAATAATATGTATATAAAATTTTTTTCTGCTTTCTATAGTACTAACCATCATAAATGAATTAATGTTGGTTATAAACGGACTCCTTATCAAAAAGTCTTTAATGATGAAGGTTGTTTTTGAAACTTTCGGGTTTTTACCGTCTTCAGAATTACGAACATTAATTTTGTTAATTTCAACACTAAAAGTTGTTCTTATTAATATACCCCCTCAGTTCTTAAATATTTAGGATCCTATCTAGAATGGGTATGTTGAAGAATCTCTGTATATTATTTTTTAAAATCCAACTAAATGGATAATCAAGGAAGTACCGGTCGTTTGCACATTCCCGCTCCGCAGATTGCTATCGGGTTTCTAGCCAAGGTCGAATGGTTTCCTCGACATCTCTTCTCAGTGTTGTGCGAGTGCCAACCGAAACAAGTTGCTAGTGTGAATTCTGTGATTGTTCAAAACGAACTGTATGATACAATTTCCTGCCGACTGTGAGGTGAGAAAAGTAGAATCGATTTTTGAACGCTCTGAAGTTGAAACCTGCATAAATTTATCATCAACTAATTGAAGTAAATGGCGAATACGGTAATGGTGAATACGGTAAAGAAATGTAAGAGAGTGGTGTGAAATGTTCAACAATGAACGAGCTTGCCGGCCCTCGTAACCGTGGCCGCTTGAGTGTATAGCTTCGGTGCTCCGCCAAGCTGAGTTTCGCGGGTTCGATTCCGGAAGTCCGTCACTCATTACAGAATGATTTGAACAGTGAACAACAAAATCTTACAAGACACGAGTTACAAATGTTTCTCCCAAACGTCTCTCCTTCTTTGCTTGGTGAAATGTAACGGCAATTAGTTGTGCATACAGCAACGTTCGTTGAAATACAGATCTAAACCCTGTCAATGGGACAGAAAAGAATTACATACGAATGATAGAAATTAGCAAATTGTAGGAGATTGTGTAGTTGGGAAGTAGAAGAGTGGCAAGTGGACCTTCAAGAGGTTTCTCAGACTCGGGTTTAGACATCAGACAGCGGGCTGGGAAGTGTCTGGCGCGAGTATGATTTACAATTTATTTATTTATTATTTATTTATGTACTTATTCCCTTTGAACAGGACGTAAGTCCCAATTACAGAAATTAGTGAAACAGTAAGACGAATAAATTTGCACCTTCTGTTTGGTATAAGTAGTTTTTCGGCTATGTGATAAATCTGCATTTAAAGAGTTTAAATAAGTTTTTACCAATGCGTTTTCGAATATGTTCGGGGAAATTTGTCCGCGAATTCGTGTACACCGTGTATGCAGTGTCAGACTTTGAATTTAAAGAAGAAACTGAGCAATGTCTAATGCATATGGCTTCTAAACTGGAAGAAGAAATCTTTTGAAAAAAACAATATATATATATATATATATATATATATATATATGTGTGTGTGTGTGTGTGTGTGTGTGTGTGTGTGTGTATTCGCGGAAGCACGAAAAGTTTGCTTTCAAAATGAATTTACGGGCTTGTTGCATAGGCTGAAAGTTAAATGACTCAACAAAATGTACTCGATGCATCCATCAAGAGCTAATTTTATAGGCATTTACTGAAGATATGAACAGACGGTATGGTAGGAGCTGGTGATTCTCTAGTGGCACGATTATGCCCTAAAAGCTGTTGGCCTGTTGTATTTAATTGAACTCCTTAGCAATTCCTTCCTTTAGGATGTCCTTCAAGGTCTTCGCAGTCCAAATCTTGTGGTTGAGGTAATAAAATACAGTCACAGGCCCCGCCATTTCTATCAGTTACGTGAGATTTGAGACAGGTTGAACCGAAACCATACATAAGCTGTGGCCGGAGAGCAGAAACGCGTTTCCATGAGAGAGAAAGAGAGAGAGAGAGAGAGAGAGAGAGAGAGAGATCTGTGCGTTCCAATACGTATTCAAATTATAGTAGTGGATGTGGTATTATTGTTCTGCCCTGTCTAGACAATCTCACAGAATACAATAATTGCATTATTGCAGTAGAATGGCAGAATGACTTTGCTGATCTAAAGACCCTTCACGTAGACGTTCTTCCGAGTGGAAACCGACATGATACGACGGTGATCCTGTGCGAGTTCTATCTCTGAGAGAGTGCAGATCTAAGGACTACAAGTCCAACTAAGTGAGCAAATAATAAGAAATAATGCAAGTATAACCCTGGTTAAGCTGTACGGGTAGTTGAACGTGGCAGAGTTGAAATGCCAAGAATAAATGTATGAGTGATGTGAGTATACAGTTTAACTTGTCAGTTCTTGTTCAATGCATTTAACACGAGCTGTAAATTCTTCCCATTACTGTCGCATTGTCCTACCACTTAAATAGGCATTTAATTTTGGAAATGGGCCATTCTGAGTTCCTATTATTTTGGAGTCACCGTAATGACTTTTGAACTTCGAGAAGAGCGTCTACATTTGAATATTTCTCTTAAGGGTAGTTAAACATACTATTTTGCTAAAGGTAATTACTTTTTAAATGGCAGTGGCCAAAGCGATGATCATCCTCAAATGCTGCAGAGCCTCCGAATGCAATTAGGAGGTTGAATATACAGTAGTCCTGTTTTAGTAAGGAGTAATGTGAAAATTGGGTATTGTTTACATCTGAGCTTTTCGGTTAATACAGTTAGCGAGTCTTCCTGGCATGCAGTAATACGTGAGTGTATGAGAGTGATAACGGGAAGAGAAATATGACAGAGTCTGAATATCGTCCAGGCGTCATTAGGAAAGAGTATAAGAAGGATAAATGAAATATTAGGGATGTACGTGAGCATGTTAGGGTTAGTAACAATTTAGGGTCTCACAAGCCTGAATGGATGGACATTCCCTGAAGAAAATGAACTGGCTAGGAGGGATTTGTCGCTTAACTAAATACATAACCTGGCCGGCATACTAGCAGCACGTGTTGCTGAGAAATTTGATGGCTGAAGTCACTTCACTATATATTATTAGAGAGAGAGAGAGAGAGAGAGAGAGAGAGAGAGAGAGAGAGAGTCCAAGAAGGGGCAATTGGCTGGATGCGTAACCCGCCGGATCTATAGCACAGTTAGTTTTGCTAGGTGCACTTGCACGTCTGTCGGGGTAATGTCGGTGCTAAGCATCCATTCAATTAGGGATAATGGCTGGCTGTCATTTATGTCTGGGTCGGTAACTGGTAACGGGTTTTCTGTTTTTGGAAAGTATGGGTTCAAGTCAGCAGCTAAATGATGTCTTGAACAGTGTGAATGAGTAGATCCGTATCCAGTAGTTTGGGCGAGTCTCTTTTTTTGGGGCTTGATAAACTATGTGGATGGATTTACTCTGGAATATCTGCAATGTGTATCTGGACCGTGAATACCCAAACCAGGGCAACTTGTTTAAAAATTTGAGAATATACATGATTGCAGAACGTGAGGTATCAGATGAAATCGACAAAGCTGTTGTATTTAATAAGAGGATGTAGTATGCAAAGTTAAGACTAACGCGCTTTTTGAGCGAATATGGTTTTACAGGTAAGACCGTGGTCACTGTATATGACTAAATATTTAACGTTGTTCGTCCAGGGATCTGTCGTTCCCCCAAAAGAGTAAGGGGAATGAAGTTTGGTACCGATGAAACATAGTATTAGCTGTTATGTCACTCTTAAGTACGGATTTGTTTACTGCGCGTAAGTAGTTATGGTCATAAGTGAAGAGGAAGAAACAAGCAAACACTCCATCCCATTCTTTTACCTATGAGGTCATGACATAAGCTACTGTACTCGTCCACTGCAAGACAAAAGTAAACAACTGCCACGTCGCCATCTTACAAACAACCGAGGCACATTAGTTCAACAGGACATGACTCACGTTTCGTATTGTACACATTGCACAGCACAGGTACTCGAGAATACAGGTAACCTGAAATCATCTGCTTCTTTCCCTTCGGATAGTAAGTTTCACTCGCTCAAACCCAGGAACCGGCACGGGAGATGACGAGAGCCATTCTTCGCAGTGGAGTAGACAGAAACCACGCCGACTTGAACAGCCATTATGTGCAAACAGTATCACCGGTCACGAATACATTATAAAATCAAAATTAAAACTAAATAGAGCCTGTGTTGCGTTCTCTGATGTGCCGTGAAATTGTCTTGAATACTTGCACAGAAACGAGAACCACCACTGTTTAACCATTGAGAACGTAGGGAATGCCCAAACATGCAATGGGACAGAAAGAGAGGACCGGGAAGAATATGGTAATAAAACTGACGAAATTGTGGAAGCACCCAGAATTGCAGATAAAATGAAAGGCCAAATATATAATTTTATTATTGATACAAGTGCATCTCATCAGTGTGGAGGCAGGAGGTTTTTAACAGTTTAGTGACAATGCGCTGGAAATTACAGATGTTGCCGGCAAGAAGCGTGTTTTGTGTAATGACGATAGGCAGAAGCAAACAAAGGGTTAAACTGCACATAATGATACGTTTACAATTGAACGGATAGAAGTAGAATTTGTTTTTCTGGAAACTACAAAGCATATAGTTCAGATTTTAATGTTCAATGACTTCTTAGGCACAATGCGAGAGAATTTGATTATGAAGGTAAAGAACCTAATCTTGTCTGTATATAATAGTTTATGTGCAATAGCTTTTGTATTAACTGTAGAGCATACAGCCGCCATACCCAAGGAGGAAGAGATTTGAGGGGAATGTTTTTTAAAGTATTTGCAGGTAGAAGGGGAGAAATATGTCAGATTCACAATGTTAAGAGCGAAAGAAACAAAACGTTAAATGTTGAAAGCGATTAATGTTGTATTGATGAGGAATTATGTGATGCTATTAACGATGAAAATTATGTACGTAATAAATTTTTAATTGTCAGGCATTAGGGCTTAGAAATGCAACAAAAATCTAGTCTCCTTCTGTCTGACAGACGTAAGCGCTAGCAGGTATAAGTGAAAGCTCGGGTAAACCGTCTCCCAAACGATTGACGATAAGACAAGGAAAATGAACGGGTTGACCATAGAGGACAGTTACAGAGTTACGTTTACACAGACGGCCTCCAGCAGCTGGAGCACATCACCGCAAGTAGGCCACAGTGGACCCATTTTGCCCTCTTTGGAAGGGATGAGGGGGAGACCCGAAGGGCGACCAGATCTGGACGACGATGGTGCACTAGCAAGGACGGTGTCCCTAACGATTCCACATTGAGCTCATCATGATGAATTGCCTGATCCGTGGCCCCCATTGGGTCTCGTGGCAATCGAGATAGCTCCAGGAAGGGGATCCACACAGGCCGATCAAACGCCAGGGATAAATCTTCCAAATCACAAATGCCACGGTCCTACCGCAACACACCAATCGCCGTCGCCTGTTCCTTTAACTCTGAAATAGATGAAAGGTAATGACTGGAACAGGAAATTCGTGGTAGAAGTGGAATTATCTCAGCATTCGCCTACCCACCCAGAGAAACAATGAAAAAATCCATGGTCAGATTGGGGATGCTATGAGAACTGGACCCACAACCTCCCGAATGGAAAAATCACAGGTTACCGGAGGTCACCATCTCACTCGGTACGTAAATAGGAACTAGTTCAGGTACTGTACAGAAACCGAGAAGTATTTGCTGAAAGAACAAGCCTATGTAATCTGTGTGAATATGATTTCGACATACCGCAAACGGAGTATCTATGGAATGAACCTCATGTAATCACTAAGAAATTTATTAATAAGGCATGTAAAATTAGATGTGTTAAAATGAGAAACATTGAGGGGCGCTAAAATATTGAGTTGTTAAGGTCATTTAAGGAGCGTGCTTTAACGTCTTCAGGTACACAGGAATGCCGCGAGGTAACGAAGTTAACAAATGGCATTTCCGGCAAAATAATATTTGAAAAGTAGTCGAAATATAATTGGGAGTAGCCAAGACAGTCTCCAATGTGGTTTAAAATGATGCTTGGCACGCACACATGCTTACAAAGGAGTGCTTTTATTTGTATGTAAATATTTAACTAAGCACATTTATAGTTTTAATCAAATAAGCATCCTAGTTGGTAACAACAGTAAAAATGTCGTCCTCCGTGGTATAGTGGTTACCATGCTAGACTCTAGATACCGAGGCCCCGGGTTCAAACCCGGCGGTGGGCGATGGATTTCTTTTGGGCGTAAAAATCCTTAGCATGGCTTCCTTCGGAAGGGAAATAAAGCCGGTGATCGCATGTTGTAGATTTACGGCACGTAAAAGAACCTCAAGCCTGATAAAGAGGCCTCTGAGGAAAATTACCGGTCTTTCACGCCCAATACAGAATGGGACGTTAAGGACCACAGCTTAGAGCGTACATAAATAAAACTCAATTTTTTTAACAGTAAAAATGTAACATATATGGTGAGAAGGTAAGGTGTGCAAAAATGAAGAAGTGGTGACCACAATAAGCTTTATGAGAGAGAAACAGCAGTGACATTTCTCGTGCAAGGCTTTGTGCCAAGTGAAGTATATACATGACGTGTGTAGTGCCCATGTTAAACTAGCGTAGCGCGTGTAGTCTTTATTGTGACACTCATGCAGTAAAATGCTAAAAGAATTCCTGTGTTAAAAAAATCTAAATACGTAACCCAAGGACAAAGCACAACATCAAATGTGTCAAGGGTGACGAACTTAATATCGATTGTTGTCTTTGCATTTTAATCTCATTCGTGTGTGTGTGTGTGTGTGTGTGTGTGTGTGTGTGTGTGTGCCCTTGTACTTCCAACTTCAACCCACCACATAAAGCGCGTGGTATCCGACGGCAATTTACGAAATGCGTGTATGTAGTATATTAGCGTTAAAACAAAATGTAGACATGGGGATACCCGAGAAGAACCCCATCGTTTCTTATGAATGACAGTGGTTTTTCATGGGGCCTATGAAGCTGTACATTACATCCATAATGAGATAGCTAAAGTAAATAATCAAATGTATTTATGTATTGATTTAATATAATTTTAAAAAACAAATTTGTTGTAGAAACTCGTATGGGCTTACAGAGAAAAATAAGTTAATTTGGAAACAGACCCCTTTAGCAGGGCAATAGAGTGACCTTTCCTAAAGCTGTCTGGCGCCTATTTGTCGTGGTAAAAGTTCTATTATAAGCGAAACGGACGTGCGGGCATCAATACAAGCTAGGGTTAAGTTCGGAAAGTAAAGATTTCAGAAGAATGTGGCTTATCTTGTTATCGTATCAGTTTGCGTGAGAACGCCTATACTTCAGATTCACACAACAGAACTAAGTAGGGAGTTTCTGTAACATTTCCCGACCAATAGAAAATTACATTGTACACAAATACTTTGCCGAATGATATTAAAAAGAATCGGCCACGTGACTTAGTGGGAGAAACGAAAAATTATATGACGATTTTACATCAACGAGTAAGGGCACTGACGATTTCGAAGTCGCAAAGGCAAAGGTCTGATCTGTGAAATATGAAACTGGTTATAACGAAAGTTTAGCGCGAAAAACTCGCCAGTTAGGCAACTGACGCCAAAACTGAAGTGTCTTTGTGTGGTCGGATCGTACTAAGGAAGAGAAACGAGCTTGGTTATGAAAATGTACGTGTAAATAATATTATTTGGCCAAAAAGGCGTCTTCATTTAACGTCAGAACGCTACGATCTCAGATACGAGAGTAACACAGGAAGTAATGACCGTTTGGCTTTAATAAATTTATTTACCAGGTAGGTCAGCTGCCCCTAGGTATTCGTATCTATGCAACCCGCAGTTTAAAGTCTAATGTGTAAACATTGACCCTTTTAGCAAACAAACTGTTATTGTAGCTCTGCCCTTCTATTCGGTACTATACGCAATTAGCATTAATGATTAAAGGCCTCAATGAGAGCCAAAGAGCTGCGAGAACCTTAAAAATACACGGCGTTTCATGGATATAATGCTTGCAAGGAGATAGAGGAATGTTTTCTCGAAGAGCGGGATAAACTAAGTGGGTTTTGGCCGAGTGGTTTAGCTACCGGAATGTGGTGAAGCAAAGGTTAACTTCGGAGATTCGAATCTGATGCAAATATCAAATTGTTTTGGTTTTTTTTCTCTCCTTGTGTTTATTTTCTATATTTTGGTGTACCAATTTATTTATTTTTGTTACTGGCTCTCCTGTGAGCCAAAGACATAAGAATTACAATCAGATAATTGTATATCATGTTTAACCTAATCATCTGTACCGTATCTGGTGTTGTAAACCGTGTTACGTAGTTCGCTTTCATTCTTTTGGGCGCATATCGACGATATTAAATCTAACAGTTTGTGTTTCATGTTTAAACCCTATGTTTCATTTCTTCTATTGACAAAGGAGTTGTAAATGTGCTAAGTTCACGGGCAAACAAAATAATAAATTGTTAAAGAGCGTGAATTTCATCAAGGAAGTAAATGTTCAAAATGATGACCCCCTTCATCAATGCACACTTGTGTACGTTGCCGGAGATACCTTCTTGTATGCTGTAACATGCGCGGTGTAATCTGGCTGCATTCTTCACGTATGAATTCCCGTAGATGATTTGGGCTTTGCGGTTCTTGAGCATAGACCCGTTCCTTTAAATGACCCCACAGAAAGAAATCCAGTGGGGTGAGATCAGGTGATCTAGGTGGCCATGCGATTGGGCCCCCTCGTCCAATCCATGTTTGCGGATATGTTCTATGTAAGTGATTCCTTACAATCGGTGACCAGTTTTGTGAAGCTCCGTCCTGCTGGAACTACATCCCTGTCCGTTTCACTAGTGGCACATTTTCTAGGAGCAATGACAATTCTTCTTGTAGAAATGCAAGGTACCGTGGTCCTGTGAGGTTGCCTTCAAAAACGTACGGTCCAATTACCTGGTCTCCTAATATTCCGTACCAGACATTGATGCTCCGCTGTACCTGGAATGCACCTTCTCTCATCTAGTGAATTGCCTATACTCCAGTAGTGCACATTATGGCGGTTAACATTTTCGTTATTGTGAAATGTGGCTTCATCACTGAAGAGAACACTCTCTAAAAACTCTGCATCCATTTGCGCTCGCTGCTGTGGCCATTGTGCATATCACTCGTGCTTGAAAGTCGCGTCCGTGGAGATCCTAGTGTAATTGTAGATGGTACGGATGATATTTATTACGATGCAATGTGCGCATCACAGGGGGCTGACTTATGTACAGATCTTCTGCTATGGCTCTTGAACTGGTATGTGGATTGTTTTCTATTGCGTTTCGCACAGCTTTTTCATTGCCTCCAGAGGTTACTGGAGCATCGCGAGCAGGCGGTGCTCTTCCAAATGATCCTGTTTCACGAAGGCGTCTTTCAACCTTTCGAAAAGTGTCTGCAGTAGGTGCCTTCCTTCCTTGAAACCGTTCTTCATACAGGCGCTTTGCCTGCGTTTGTATACATTATGACAGCAGCCATGTCTCGTAGAAAGTTTTCACATACTGAGTAGACAATGGAGGGAGACTTATTTAGTCACGCCAAGTATTGACGCAGGCGCAAATAGCTAAAGCCACTTTGCATGTGGGAAGTGTTTTAAACTTGGTTGAGTGGGTCAAGCTAATACTGACCACAATAAAACATCTACTACGAAGTACAGATTATCCGCCTGCAGTGGAAAACATGGCGATTATACTATTTTGTACACACTTATAATGTCATTAAAATGTTAATTATATCATAATATCAAATTATAGGCCCAAAGAGATAAAACAAAATGTAATAAATTTTTGAACTTAAGCCGAAGGATTTGAGCCCGAATTAAGGTGGCATAGTGTTAAAGCAACCATGATAATACTATTCGGCCAATGCCGAGCTGAGGTTCCTATACGAATTAGTAATCGCAGAACTAGACCCCTCTTCGAATCTTTACACGCTTTTTGCAGCGTCATACAGTAATTTGAGCTGGATTTGGTAGTTTTAATTCAAACAAATAAACTGCATCAGTCATTACAATTACTGTATGATCTGAAATACGCTATAGTGAAATAAGAGAAATTATCTACCTAATACTTAGCATTTTTGACAAGGCTGTACATTGACTAACGGCTTAAATCCAATTGGTCGCACTGCGTAGATCTGCCGTTTTATTTTCAAATGGTTTTGTCAACCGATGCATGTGATAGGTTGTTCCTTCAGGGGCGTTTTCAAAGGGGTGCATGGGTGTATGCTAAAGAATACAAGTTTTTAAAATTTGCTAAATGTATTACTGCTGCTCCTAGTATCAGGGTAGGATGTTTTTTGCATCGACATACATAACGATTGCATTCTGTCCCGGAAAACACTTATGCACTGAGTTATGTATCCCTCCTCTATGAAGTGTTATGCAAATCAGCCATTAAAAGGCATTCAATAAAGACGTAAGTCACATATGTCGCTTAGCACGTTGTATAAATTAAAAAATAAATAGGCGCAGCTGACTCACCTGGTATATAATGGAAAATCTTATGTCACTTACAAAATTGAAGCTTATTTTACTTCTCCACTTTATCACCTACTTTATTTAAACATTTGTCATATCTGTCCATGAGCTTTAGAGTTTCCGTGTTGTAGTTGGTTGCCACCAGTCCATTGAACCAAGTTGTTTGGACACAGATTCATCAAGCAAAGAATGAGAAATGTTTGGGAAAGAAATCAGTAACTCATCTAGTATCACGCGTCTATCTTTCTCGATTTTGATGTTCACTTACTTCTTCAATCATCTTTGATGAGTGACGGACGTCCGGGTTGAGTTTCGTCATTTGTTCATATATTGTTGAAGTTTTCACACCACGCTCTCAAATTATTTCGATTATTACTGTATCACCCTCCTTTAGTTGACGGTAAATTTCTGCAGATTTCAACCTCCGAGCATTCAAAAATCGAAAAGCACCTCTCGCCTCACAGTGACGGGACCTTGTGTCACAGTTCATTTGAACAATCACAGAGAACGCACAGTAACAGCTTATTTCGACTGACTCTCGCCCAACACCAAGAAAAGATGTCCAGGAAACGATGCAACCTTGGTTAAAAGCCCGATAGCGATCTGCGCAGCGGAATGTACAAGCGGGCGTTACTTTCTATGTTATCCTCCTATATACATCAATCCACCCGCGCACCTCTATATCTCTCCCTCTCCTTCCCTCACGGGTCCCATTGCTGACGCAGTTAAAAGAAAAATAAGCAATTTTAACGCTCTCCTAAGTCTCCAGTTTAAAGGATGACACACACACGCGCGCGCGCGCGCGCCTTTCCCGCCCGATATTACTACTTACATGTTGAAACAATTACGTAACCATGCTTAATAAGTTGTTTTATAATCAATAGTGTTTACGAGTAAACCCGGCAAATTAAAAGTACTTTCTGCATTGTAAGTAATCTTTGAGGTATGACAACTGAGTATTTCTGATCACCCTGTAGGTTTATTAGGAAGCTTGAATCAAATAAGAGGATTTACTGCGTGTACGGATATCTCGCCATCGTGGCTCAGTCAGAGTTGGTCTGGGTAGTTCAGTCGTTTAGGCGCTGATCCCTGATTATTCTATCTGGTTGGGGGTTGAAACCCGGCCCAGATCAATGGTTTTTAAGTGCTTAAAAGCGTCATGTCAGTACATTCACTAGCGTGTAAAATAATTCCTGTGGGACCAAATTCCGGCACACCGGCGGCGTTGATATCCTGGCAATTGACAGCGTCATTATCAAACAAAATATATTTTTTACTATGGTCCAGTGATGAGAGCATTGGAATGGAGAACCGAAAAGCATTATTTTGAGTCCCGGAAATGACAATGACTTTTTCAAGTCTGATTCATATTTCTAAACATATACTATTTATATTGTGTCGCCAAATTGCATAAGTTTTTTTCTTCTTTTTTTTGGCCCATTTAGTACACTCGAAGAACTCCTTCATGAAGGGGTGGCGTTAATACTAGCAAAAGAGAGACAGAGAGAGAGAGAGAGAGGGAGACGGAGGGAGAGAGAAATTTCTGCAGTATTGGGTGGAGGTAGCCTACAGACAGTAGCGGTAAGATTCCTTATTCGACATCCGGACATTTCACAAGGATAGTACATGACCGAGTAGAGATAAGCGTGGCGGTCAGAGCTTCTAGGTTTATGTTTGGTAGGTCAGTCGTGTTCCGTTAGGGACGAATCTGCGATGCTCCAATACGGATCAGTGCCAGTCTTTGTCTCCGGCTCTGAAGCTTAGCGCAAGTGAGAGAGGCAATGCTGCCAATTCTTGCCACTGCTATGAACACGGTACAGTATTTGTGATTCATCATTTTCGACTATGGCCACGCAGAGATGATGACCTGCGAACTTGTCAGTGTTCGCCAACCACTTTTCACTTCACATGTACAAGGTGACATAGCATATGATCGTGCACAAGATCAGGACCAACTTCCGTTCAAAATATAGAGTTATGCGATAGCAGAGTTGGATTAGATGTTTATAACCATATTTTAGGCTGCCTCTATTATGTGTCATGTAGGTCCTTCAAATAATACCTCGATTTCCTGAAATCCAAGCTAGCCCTATCATAATCTTGGTCTCCTCATCAAAAATTATTTCTACACTACTTAGATTTCTTTGATGTGCACACAGCGAACTTCATATTCTCACTGGCGGGGACTCAAACTCTGATCAACCCGGTGACTGGCACCAGAACTACTCAGGTTAGGGATAGAGAACTGTACTTGTACTATTCCAAACATAGAGCATGTTAGTTGTATTGAGTGATGAATGCACTTGAGTGATGAATGCCGTTGTTGCTTTATCGCTTTGCCTCTGAGAGGGAAGAAAGGCATTTATCTCATAGTAAATTTCCCCTCAGGCATACCCTATCAAAAAGCTTTAGCAAATTCGGCTCACGCGGACAAATGCCCAACAGTAGAATGTGTGTCCCACAAGTGCACGCACCTACGGACTCGTGAACGGGAGATCTGCAGTTCAAATCTCACCAGGACCGTCCTGCCTCACTGAGGTGCTTTCCAGGTTTTCTCATAACTGGCAAATGCCGGGAAGGTCTCCTAAACTTAGGCCTGGAACATTTCCTTCCCAAATTTCTTTTTGCAATTATCATTTATTCATTTTATGTATTAACCAGCATCACCGCCTGTGGTGCCGTATTAAGTAAAATTGGGCGTTGAACGCTATGAGTAAACAAAGTCTTTCTCTACCCGCTATCGTTTATTAATCTAAAATTACTCTTACGAAAGTTTAGTTTTGTATCTACTTCATTTTAATCGAGATAAACCTTTCCGGAAATAGACAAATTACACGCTTCGTAATGCATGCAAAGGAAATAGCGATAATCAAATGTTTCAGAACCGGACGCTATACGCTGGCCATAAAATTCCATACGGTTTCCATGACATTGCGAGAAACAAGTGAAACTCGAGAGAACTTAAGACAAAAGTATTGAACAATTTGAACCATTAATAAGGATATCTCGGAAATAGCTCATGCCACAAAAAAGTTATTTGAAATAAATTGTGTATTTTACAGAGATCTACAATTTTTGTACAGTGCGTTTTCGTCTATTGCTTAACGTTTAACAGTTGTACAAGATTACACAAAATTCCTTCCAAATGAAGAGGACTTCAGAGGCTATTTCCAGAAAATTCAAGATATGTATTTCATTTTTCATGCAAATATCTTTAATACAGAGTATTTTAATCAAAATCGTTGGAGCCATTTTTAGAACACAAAACATTTCGAAAAAATGTTTTATGTAAAGGGCAGTTTGTTGTAAGGGTATTTCTGTAAAAATCTTCGTTTCGCATCTTTGGAAGGTGCTGAACCTAAATACAAGTTTGCTGTCTAACCGACTTTTCACTTTTGAGTTATGCTGTTCACAGACACACACGAATGGACAGCTTTTAAAAATGCCTTTCTTTTTTTAATTCAGCTAATATCAAAACGTATATTTCCGGCGAAATCTTGGTATCGAATTTTTTGGTGAAATGCAAATGGTAGAGAAAGTAAAACATTAATGCAGCTGCAGGGGCTTCAATTACGATATACTGAAAAATCAAACAAAGTGTTCTAAATAAGCTTCCTGCTGCTCCTCTCCTCATTGGTTTCATTTTGAATATTTCATAACATTGCAGGTCTTACACTTGCATTTGTAGGTGAAAATCTGTCATTATTATCAGCAGGCAAACTATGGTAAACACGATCTCCTATGTAACCCCATACAAAATAGTCACAGTGGATATACCATCAATGAAATACGGGATTACTCATTCGGTGTGTTTCTCTACAAACTGTATTCGGGTATTAACATTTTGCTTACATCGATCTAACCGACATTTTTGTGCATAATTAATTATACACTTCCTTTTGTATTATACTACTATCTAAGAATACTAATGCAATATTCCATAATATTATAAAAATAAGCACAATAATAATGCGTCCCGTCCATCTTGAATCGGTCATCTGAAGATTGTCCTTGAGATAGCTGCTTTAACCTACATATATTTGCAGCTGTGCTTTGTGTACGAGTAGTAAAGACGGCGCGTTTCTGACGAAGAAGTTCCGAGATAGAATCTGGTCTTCGTCTGCGATGTTTATCTGTAGTATACTTTACGTACTAGTCGGCCACGATATGAATGCGTGTGTTCGAAAGAGGAACTAAACAGTTACGGAACACGTAGGCGGGGCATCGGAAGGACAGTCAGGTGAAGAAAATATCCGCAGTTCAGAGTTGCATTTACTAGCGAGGCTGAGGCCTGCAAATGTGCCATTTTCATTGTGTAATTGTACATTTCCCTATTACCTTGCCCTTTACTCTCCTCTTATGCCTAGACTTTGATGACGTTATGCATGTCAACAAAAACAATGGCGCCCTCCTCCAAGCGCACTCATATCATGGCTGACTAGTATACGTTTCCCCCTCATCTTTCAGGTGTGCTTCTAAGTTACGTGGGTGTGGCGGCGTCAGGCAGATGGCACGAATGCTAGCACCAAGTAAAGAGTATTCCCGGTGGACACTAAAGGGTTGCTAGTTTGGACGGATCGTTCATCGTCTCTCTGACTTTTCCAGTAATGGAACTCGTCTTCAAACCAGGAACTATTAGGGACTTTTGCGCGTCTCTCTGACCTGTGTGCATTCGGCCTGTAGTCTCCTGTGGTTCTTTGAATTTATGCCTTCCTCCTAGAGCGGTAGTGGCCGCAATAGATCTCCTGTAGGTTGCAGTGCGCGAGGTGCCCCCCTCCGTTGTGTACCATGTGTTTTACGTATTCTTGTAGTTACAGAGCAACCCCATAATCCCCTGCAACATAAACCAATATTACCGGCGCGCAGTGCGCAACTAGGATGTATAAATTCAAGGAGTGGACGGGGATTCCGGAGAGAGATACGGGATTACATAAATAGTTTTTAATACAAATGTTCTACAAAATGATTAACGCATTATTAAGAAACGGTTAAAGTGCTTACAGTGCAGTATATTCAATTAATATATTGCAGTAATTACAGAAAGTAATTGTTTCCAATTTAAAGGAATTCAAGCCGTCAAATTAATGGAGAAAAAATTCTCGCTTTTTTATATGCAGAAGAAACGAACGCTGTTGCAGTTTATGTATTCTGGCGTTTTTTTTCATTGTATTCATTTTATAATGTTTTGAAAATAGCAATTACTTTTCAAGCTTTTCTTGCTTGAACATTTTACATACAATTTTTTGCAATATTTTACATACATTTAGTGCAGCAAATCTTGGCATAGTACCTGAAACTGCGGTGAAAAATTGTTTTGATCTGACAGAGGAAGAACCCATTTAAGTGCAGGAATTATCGGCGTTTTTTCTGAACTTCCTCATTAATGCCTCAGTTTCTATGATTTCCCAAGTTTACTTCTCGTTCAGTTTATATCATATGCTGACGACATGGTCAGGTATTATATAAAACAAATTTCTGTAATGAATGAATATAAAATACTATTGTAAACACCACACACGAAACCTTTAAAAATTGATGAAATTTTCAAAAAGTGTATTCTTTGTTCTTTCTGTGTGTTCGGTATGAAAATTGTTCTCTCTTAATTTGACTTCTCTTTACTGTTTGTTACTACTGCTGCGTTTTCGATGCCCCAAGTGAATAAAAACATAAGTGAGAAGTCTTGAAGCTGAACTTTAGAGCTCAAAGGGCAGAACATCTGCACAAGGACAATGCAATGTGCTCAGACTGCTAGGGTCACTGAAGTGACCCTAATTTGAATAGTTAGGAGTAGGCAGGGCCCCTGGAGGGTGCACTAGTAGGCTGACTGTTCTGCTGGTCGGTTTTACCTATGCCTTAGCTGCTTCATTTTTATTAACACACATTTTTTACATCAGAATTTAACGGCAAATAACCGAAAAAATACTTTTGATACAAAGGACAAACATAGTGAGAAAAAATTCGAAAAGGTGTTTACAATGAGGAACACTAGGTATACAAATAATAGAAAGACAAACATTTGATTGGTGCTAGAGCAGGCAAAATACGTTATATGCAGTGAAATGAATAAGAATCAATCAAAAATGTTTACACAGACCTTGTGCAATTGTACGCATTGTCTATTAAGGAAGACCTTGACTTTTTCTATTTTCAGAAGAGCAGCATAGTGCAAAAGAGTCACATAATCATACTGATGCAACAAACAGTATACTAATAAACATATACAAAAGTATGACTGGAAGTTGGCGTTAATACGAAGTCTGGTCGAAGAAGAATGTTGGGGGTTCGTCATTTATAGTGATGCACCTGCGGTTTCTTGAGAGAATCAAGTAAGTGTTGCTTAATAGGCTGCACAATAGGACATTCATGTAACGTATACTGTAGTGTGTCCTCTCCGTCACAAAAAACTACTAGAATCCTTGAGATGAATGCAATGCATCCTACTATGAGCAGAAGAATATCGTGCACCACTCGAAAACCTTAAGGACCGGATTTTAGCCGGAAGATGTTTCAATGAATTATGAAGTAAAACAGAATAACGAGTGTCCGGAGACAAAACCTTGGTTATTCTCATATCAGGAGCCTCAGGAAGCGTGGGCTGTTCGTAGGTTTCCTTCGTTGTGCAGCATTGTTCCGGAAGAAGGTAACTGCGTTCATGGACCTAAAGACGCATATACTCGTAGTTTAAGGTTGAAGGTATCCTAACGTTGAGTGATTTCTCTATTCCCGCAGCATCAACCCAATGTTATAACCACAGGCGCTTTGAATATGTTTCCATGCCAAATATACCCATGACAGTCTGTACAGTCCCTTCAAATTCTGTGCTTTGCTATAGTTCTATAAAAAGTGCGGCACATTGTTCTTTCATAGTTTCTGGATATATGTCCGAACATTACGCAACACTATGGTAGATCCGACCTACTAAAAGAACTTGCAAGTTTTACAAATTTAGTAGATCTATAATTGTTCTTATACAGGATGTATCGTAATTAATAGTGCAAACTCAAACGGTTGAAAGTATACGATAGTAGAAACAAAAGCGTTCCAGTAAACATGGGTCTGCAAACGAGCCATTTGCGAGATAATTGCAAACATGTGATTACAAGCCGCCACTGACTTCATTAAGCAACATCATTCTAATTGGTACAAATGAATTTGAAAAGTATACTTTTCGTTTAATAATTGCAACTCTAAGTTGCCCCAAAACTCACTCATAGACTAGCTTAACAAGGAATACAATTCTACTTTGGTATGTTGCATGTTATTAATGCTGTACTTTCTTCCTGTTAAAGGATGTGTTCAAACTGTCATCCTTGCATCCGGATACAATACTGCACTTGTTTCTGCAGTGAGTTTCGAATTCTTTCAAACACCCCTGGATCATGTTGGAATTCTTGACAAACACGTAAAATTCTCTGCTCCAGTACTTCAACGGCATCAACGGCAGTGCTGTACACTATACCTTTGAGGTAATCCCATACAAAAGAATTCAAAGGATTGAGATCAGGTGATCGCGGAGGCCAAGGTACAGGCCCTCCTCGACCTATCCATCTTGGACCATATCTCCACTTTAGATGTCTTCTTACCGTAGCAGCAAAATGTGCCGGTGGCGGTGCTCAACCATTTCAGTTTGCGCTATTAATTATGATACATCCTGTATAACTACAGCAAACGCCACGACATCTTCAAGAAGTGTTTCGAAAGAAATGTCTTATATTTGCTTTAAAGATGCAATAACGGCCAAGTACTAAAATACGTGTTTCACATAGAACATTAGAGATAATGCGAACGGTGAACCGGTGCCAAGAACTAAGGCGCTCTGGTAAGGGGGGAACTTTAATTTCTCTCGTGGGAACGGAACGTGTCAGTCACTGCACTGCGTTACACCGATCGATAATATACATCAGAAGCAACAAAACCGCAAACGTTTAACCTCACTGTAAGAAGCACCTGCCTTAAGGTATTTGCTAATTTTTATCTCTCTTCTACAAACTGTTCTTACATCAGCTTATTTTTCTATCAACTTATGTTAATCGAGATAAACGCTTGCAGACATGGTTTCATCATATATTTTGTTTCAAGTACAAGGGGGACATAGGAGGCTGAAGCGCTAACCAAATCTTTTCAAAGCTGGTCGCTATATGCTGTCTATGAAATTTCATACTCTTTTCATGACTTCACGAAAAACAAAGACTATAGTCGAATAGTCAGACGGAGGGAGCCCCAGGCACTGAAGCTCAACACCGGACGTAGACCACTAGTATGCCGTTGTGACTTACATGATCCCTGGGAGGAAGGGATGAAGGAGGAACCCGAAATGGCGCAGATCTGGATGACGATGCGTTCAAGCAAGGATGGGGTCCCTAACGGTTCCAGAATGACACTAGTTCTAACGCTGGCGATACTACCTGCGCTAGCATTAACCCTGGGATCCCGGGACAGAGACCCCCGGAAGGGGTACCAGCCAACCAGCCAGCCAGACAAGCGTCAGGAAGAAATCTTTACAAAGCGCAAACTCTACCATCCCGCCGCAACGCACCTATCGCCATTGCGTGGTCCTATAACCCTGAAACATATGAAAGGAAATGATGGGGACAGGGAATGATAAACACGAAAGTAAGGGTAGAAGAGGAACCACCCCAGCATTCGCTTACCGACCTTGGAAAATTACTAAAAAGAAACCAAGGTCAGAGTGACCAGTCCGAGGGATTCGAACCCGGGAAATCCCGAAGTGAGCCTCATACGTTACCACAGAGACATTTTGCTAGGTAAGACTATAGATTTAGCACTTCAAAAATTGTATGACAAACTATTGGGAAATTCAAATAGCAGTGAATGTGTTGGAAATGGTTAATGCCCTCCAACAAAAAATATATTTGTGATAAATTGTGCTCTTGTAGTAGTACGTTTTTCTCTATCTCTTATTGTTTAATAGTTCATTCAAGAGAGCTTCACAAGCTCTCGAAAACAAAGTTCAAGATATGTTTTATTAGTCATGCAAACATCTAAAACGCTACACTTTAATAACAATAAACCATTTTTGAGAAAACACAAAATATATATGGATCCCCCCATCCATGAAACTATTCCTGTCGACTCCTTGGAAGATGCTGAATTTAAATACCAAGTTTGGTATTTTTGAGATAATTCGTTTACGAGTTATATTGTTCACACACACACACACACACCCAAATTTGTTTTCTGACCATTTTTCTCAGGGAACATCAATGTATTTCCGGTGAAATCTGTGTAACTTCCTCTATCCCTAAAATAGGTGGTAAAAGAGAAAGAAAGAGAGAGACAGTAAAATTGTGTGCATGAAATGCCAAGTTTGGCCCTTAATTCCCAAATACTGCAACCGGTAACTAAACTAACTGTTTTGAGTATAAAACTGATTGCAATTTATGGAATACCCAATTTATCAATACGTTCATTAACTGATATATTAGTTCTATAGCGCCTCAGACTGTTGGGGATTTAATCGAAGTGATACAGCAGCGCATAATAGAAACCAAATTTGGAAAACCGTACTAGACAAACGGGTGAAATGTTTAAATATCCAATGGTGTAACAGATTCCTAGTGCAAATAAACTCCAAATTTTTTGCAAAGAAACATACCCTCTCTCCTGATATTTTTCCGTAGTCTCGCAAGGCAGTTCCAATTCGGAGCCGCGGTTTCTTCGTTGGAGGAATGTAGGTTCCTATATCATCTGAGAATTTCTATTTTCCCCGTTAACTCTATAACGCGAACCCCAGGTAGCGATTTTCTTTCTTTTCTTTCCACGATATCCCCATATTTCGTCTATTCTTTCCTCAGCTGCAAATGGTGGTTGTATTATTTCTTTTTATCCAGACGCACACAGGCTGTTTAAATATTTGCAACTTATAAACACTGAATGTTGTTAATGAAGGGTGAAGAGAATTTCTGTATAAATTAAAGCTGACAGTCCACATGTCACTTCCTTCGAGCAGAACTTACACTAAGCCCATGGGCTAGGTTAGCGCAACCCGAAACCCGGTGGTCACGTCATTCGAGATCGACCCGGCAGTTGTTACATTCATATGAGGTTCTCTACCTACTATCGTTTATTTTGAATATAACTCCTACAAGCTGTTCTTACGAAAGCTTATTTTTCTCTTATGTCGTTGTAATCGACGCAAACCTTTGCGGAAATAGTTTTATTATACATATGGTTGAAGGCACTATGCTGGCCTAGAAGTTCCATACTCTTTCCATGATATCGCGAGAAACAACTGAATCGGGACAGCATTATAAGAAATTATTGCATACTTAAAATCAGTACAAGTGATATCCCGGAAATTGCTGATGTGTCAGGCCACAAGTGGTGCGTTTTGCACTTTTTGTGAAGTACATTTTGACTACCTCTTACAGTTTATCAGTTACACAAATTATACAAAGTTCGTTCCAAATGAAGAGAGCTTCATAGGCTGTTCCTAAAAAATTCACTATATACCTTCTATTTGTCATGTAATACAACCTTACACATATAGTATTTTAATCAAAATTATTAGAGCCACTTTTGAAAAACTCAAAATTTCGAAAGATCTTTCATCTAAAGTATAGTTTGATGTGGGGGGATTTTCTTGAAAATCTTATTGTCGTATCTTTGGAAGATTTATGAACCTAAATACCAAGTTGGTACTTATCGGACATTTCGTTTTGGGGTTATGCTGTTCACACACACGCGCGTGCGCTGTCCTTTTTCTAAAAATGATTTCTTTTCCTTTTTGGATTAATGTATTTCCGGTGAAATCTCGATATCGAATTTTTGCGTGGACTACAATATTTCCTCTTAGCTATTACAGGTAGGTGGTAGAGAAGGTAAAAATGACACATCATATCCTTCTGACCTTTCCATGAGTTTTCTTTCATCATGTGGTTGCCTTAGCTCTACTGCAAATTCAGAGACGATGCAGGAAGCTTAAAAACGACAGCTTGCTTGGATATGAAAGCAGGATAATACCGAGATGTTTCATGGTAGAGAGTATCAGCAATGCCTGCAGCTGCAAAGTGGGGATTCACCCATTTTCTCTAAACAGATATCACATTTTTCACTCAGAAGTTAGGCATCGGTTATATGAAAATGCATTCAAACGGGATGTGCACCTTTCATTAACGGAAAATGGCTGTTGGAATCCATTGTAATTATCATAGTAAAGGACTGAGTTTGTAGCTTTAACTTAATTCCTGAATCAGAACTTCGGCGGAATTGGTTTAACCGCCAAATGTTGGTTGCGTCCATTAGAGTAATTCAAAAGTCGTGTATATTCTTTAAAGGCAGGATTTTTAAAATAGCCAGGAGGATACAGTGGCTAATACCCTAGCAGGATGCATAAAATGCACTGCTGTATTTTAGACACCATTTTCTTCCATCTTTTGATACTTAAGACAGGCAGTAGAACCTCTTGCAAATGGATCAGCTCCTAACGTTTTAAATGAAATAATGGCCGCGAAAACGTTTAAGAAAGTGGTGGGAGTCCAGCGCAGGGCGAACTCCGGGTGACAGCGTGCCAGGCCGAATTACAGTTAGTCGGTCTCTATTGGCGTACAAGCGAATTGTGAGTTTTCTTTACCGTAATGTGATTAGAAACGTGCAGCTGTCCAACAGTATATAAACAAAAACAATGTTGATAATCCTGAACACACGACTAAGCAAACGTTACAGTTACTTCACCAAATTACGACTAAACTAAACAATGAAATACTTTGGGGTAGAATAGCTAGCTTTAAAATGGGGTAAAAAGTTTGCCGCCATCCTCATTTCACTGCTGTCTAAATTCTAAAGAAGAAGAATTTTTTCCCACCTTAAACGAAAAGTAAAATCTCGGAAAGCATTTGAGAGAAAAATATGATGTGTTACATTCACATAACTGTGTCTAACCTCTATACTTTATTTGTGTGTATACAAATTATTCTTACCAAAGTTTATTTTTCCATCTACTTCAGTTTAGTTGAGATAAACCTTTGCAGAAATAGCTACATTATACATTTCGTTATAGACACAAAGGAAATAGCGACAGTCAAATATTTAAGAAATGGACGTTATATGCTGGCCTTCAAAGTCCATGCTGTTTCCATGCAATTGCGAGAAACAACTGAATGTCGATAGGACTTTAAAAGAATCACAAAGTATTAAACAATTCGAGGCATTAATAACGGATACCTCGGAAATGGCTTATGCCACAAGAAACGTTATTTGGAATAAAGTGTGTGTGTTAAAGAGATCTACATTTTTTGTATAGTACGCTTTCGTCTATCACTTCACGTTTACTAGTTATACAAGATTATATAAAAGGCTATTTGCAGAAAATTCGATATAAACATTTTATTTGCCATGTAAACATGTTTAATATATGGCATTTTAATAGGATTTGTTAGAGCTATTTTTTGCGAAAATAAAACTTTTCAAAAAAAGGTTCCATGTAAAGCGTAATTGGGGGCGGGTGATTTTATTAAAAACCTTCGTGTCACATCTTTGGAAGATACTTCGATACCAAGTTTGGTGTTTATCCGACTTTTCCTTTTTAGTTTATGCTGTTCTTAGACACACACAGACGCACACATGGGCATTTTTCTAATAATGCTTCTTTTTTGATTCAGGGGACCTCAAAAGATATATTTCCGGTGAAATCTCGACATGGAATTTTTGGGTGGATTACAATACTTCCCCTGCTTACTATAAGTGTTAGATAAAGTAAAAAGGTGTTGATGAGATACATGACTTGATACCGAATGCAGTAGAAATTACTTATGATAAGGGACATCGGCACAACTGTGTAAGGCACATGCAAACAACAGAGAAATAACAGGAACTATGGTGAGTGTAAAACATATTTGGATTTCAGGAATCGACAAGGAA
This sequence comes from Deroplatys truncata, assembly GCA_030765065.1. Lineage (NCBI taxonomy): Eukaryota > Metazoa > Arthropoda > Insecta > Mantodea > Mantidae > Deroplatys > Deroplatys truncata. The sequence goes on from CM060990.1 coordinate 173,052,016, forward strand.
GTAAATTCAGATTTAAAATGTGCATTATTTATCGAGAATTGCGAAGAAATTTGAATGCATATGCATTTACAAAACAACAAACAGAAGAAGAAAGAAGCATTCACAAGAACATGATTTAATTATTTAACGGCTTCCATAGTGCAGACCTGTGACAACACTGCCATGTTTATCACGTGTCTACCCACTGTGCGGCTGCCTGCTACCTGCGTATACACCCACCACAGTATCTGTTCCGTGACGACTGTACCTTCAGGCAATCCTCTTCTTTCATCACCAGGGTTGCCAGGTGTACGGTAATTAGCATTTTATACGATAATTTCGAACCAGAAGCGATGTCATTTTGACATGGTAAACTCCTCAAAACGTGCGATGATTCATGGTACGGGAATCTGGATAACAGATGAATTTCTATGATACTGCTTGGACTTAGATGCTAGTAGTATATAATTGGGAGTTCTGGCACAAGAATAACACAAGGGACAATTTGTAAAACAGGGTTTAGTGGAAAAGCGACCCAAATAACATGAGAGTTCTGGCACAGGTCACGTGATCTTTGGTATTGGAAGGGGCTTTAATTGGTTTAATTAGTTTTAATTGGGTTTAATTGGTCTTTAGAGGAAAGGGGTCCTAACGTACATGAGAGTTCTGGCACAAGAACCGACGCAAGGGACAATTTCCCTTCCGCGTGGGGCTTTTAGAGGAAGACCCGACCTAAACGACACGTATGTTCACCATCAAATCAAGAATACTGGTGGAATTGGTAATTGTGAGGGTCGCTTACATGGCCACGTGGTGACATTTAGTGGAAGAAACAGCTAAAAATCGCGTCCCTCCTCAAGCAAAGTATAGGCTTTGAGTGGGGGAAGTAATCAAAATAATGCCTGCATTAGCAGTCAGCTATGATACATGATTCAGTCACTAAAGTACACAGCATTAATTCTAATTACGCAGCTCATATTCGGGTGGTAAAGTATATAAAAATACCAACTTCAATTTTTGTTGCGAACACGCCTAACGAATGAATATGTTTTAAATCAAAAGGTTTAATTTTCACCATCCTACCGGAACTTGTTGCTTTGTACGAGTCGAATAACATGCTAGGATATACGGTGTTCGCTAACTAAAGTATGCTGCTTTATTACGGCTAGAAAAAACAAGCAATGAAAAAATAAAACACGATCGAGTCTTTTCGCCGTTACAGGACACGCCAAAAAGGAATAATGATCGGGCCCCTATGTCTGAGAGTTTCAATCAGCGAGGGTGGCTTCCCCTCGCATATAAGGCTGGTATCTATTGTATTTTCCCCTACTACTAAACGTTCGCATTATCCACGGTAGAGGTCAGAAGGCTACAGAACTAACACTTGTAATTCATATCTGGCAGTATCCAGCCCGCTATTGATTTTTAATTGAAAACTGCACGAGAGTCAAACACACATTAAATTATAATGAAAAAAAGTTTCTTTATAGAGATAGCTAATTACACTGTTACAAGGTGTATGTACAGTGAAATAAAAACGAATCACATTTAAAAAAATTCTCATATGTTACACTCATATGACTTTCTCTACTCTTGTACAAACTTTTTCTACAAACGCTTATTCTCCTTTGCTTCTTGTAGGTGCAAGGGGAATATAGTAGCAGTATTTAAGCATTAGGCAAATCTTTTAAGAGCTGGTTGCTATGTGACGCATTCCATTCTCTTTGCATGTCTAGGACATAAAAATGAATAACGAATTCGAGAAAAAATATAATTATTGGGAAATTTAAGGTAATAGCCAGCAATATATCGAAAATAGTTCTCAATAAAACAGGGGCCTCAAAACATAAATATCCGGTGAAATCTTGTTTTCGAATTTTTGGGTGGAATACAATACTTCCCCTACTTACTCTACATAGTAGAGAAATTTAAAATACTTAGTTATAACAGCGGGAAAGATGACTTGTATCTTTTTCCCACGAGGTGTATGATTCATGCAAGGTAATTGAACAGTTCCTTTATTATTTCATTAACAGTACACCAAAAGGCAGCTGCAACCATCAATAAGTTCCCTCCCTTAAGCTGCTTAAATTCAAGAAGATTTACAATTTCCTGTCTAAGGGCAATTTAGTTTAACATTTCTCACACAGATGTATGATTTCTACAATAAAGAGTAATTGAACACTTCCTTTATTATTTCATTAACAGTACACGAGAATATATTACTTAAGACACGGTGTCCAATACATTTATAACTTCACCAGATGTGATTAAAGATCCAGGAAAAGAAACGTGAATCATTAGACAAGGATAGATATAATATTGTTTAGCCAATCAAAACACTGGTTTACGGAGTGGATTCTTCTGCGCATTCTTTCTGGGAGAGGAAGAATGAACTTCAAAGTCTATATAAGAAGAAAGCAGGAGAGTTTAAGTTCATTCTTAAAGGAATAACTTCAGTGTTAGTGATAGCGTGTGTTAGTGCAAAGATCTTCAACTACCTGATTCATCTTAGAATTCAATTCGTAAGGTAAGTGCATATAATAGATTTCATGCCGGAAATTCGTGTGATTTATTCTTAAAAAGTCGAGTGAAGATAGTGAAAGTCAAAATCGCATTTTAAAAAAACGTGTGATCACCTAGGTTCGTAAAGTTTCTCTTGCAATAATGTAGCAGAGTCAGTGTCTAGATGTATTATTTAAACTTATGTAACACTAACCAACGTCTAAAAATCACACAAAAAAAGCTTTAAACACAATAATGTAACAAAAATAACCGAGCTCAAGCAAGCTAAAACATAATACATTCTATCTGAACAAGCTCTTACGTAAATATTCAGTTTTCAGAACGCTAAAGTACGATTAAAAAGGAATATAGGCGATAAAATCATATTACATTTCCACGCAAATTAAAAAAAATACAGAATACGAAACTCAAGAGAAAATACAAAAGTAGGGTGAAAATAAGAATGCAAGCACAACTAGTAGTAGTTATTTGGGGCCCTGAGTTACTTTCTAATGCAACTTATTTTAACTCCAGCAACCTCAAGGCAGGTCTTCTATTAACTAATTTTATAATTATTAAAACAATTAATGTTTAAAAATACTTCATTAGCATACAAATTAACAAAAATTAACTTAACTCTGAATTTTTCGGTGAAACTCTGTAATCTGCTATAAAATAGCTTGCATATTATATAAAAAATACCCTTACACCATACAAAATGCTTAACATACTTAAAACTTAACCTATAATGTAAAAAACTGAAAAAAGTTGAAAAGCGGTAATATGCTAGAAAATGGCGTATAGAATATAGGGAAAATTATCCGTTTCTTTATTCATCAAGTTTACATGCCTAAAATTATTATTTTTCAGTGAAGATGCCTATTAACTCGAAGACAAGCAAATTGAGTCTGGCAGGACGTGTCCGCCGCTCACCTGTCCCGGCACAGGACGCTCCTGGGCCCAGCACTCTACCGTCACCACCACTACTATCACCATAGACGACGGGGCAGCTGCGTGGCTTGATGCTGATAATGCGGGGGACTTTATCATCCCACCTCCGACAGGTTTTGGAGGTATACCAATGGAGGGAGTTTGTACCTGCACTAACTGCGGGTACAAGACCGCGCTCATCGAATTGCTTCAGTCATACCAGGGTAAGTCTTTCACTTCTTTTAACATTAATATTGACGCAATTTATTCCCAAGTCTTCTACTAGACCATTGCCTGCTTGATTGTCACAGATGCTAACAATGTGATGCTCCTATTGTTGCAGATCTTGAACCTGTACACCCTGAGCCAGAGCCTCAGACAAATGGGGCTTTGAGGAAAGGTGTCAAGAGACTTCGTGAAGCAGAAGAGAAGCGTGGTTCTGAAGAAGGAATGTGCAGCAGCCAACCCTCACGCGAATTAAACCAGCAGGAGTACGCAGCACACGTAAACGGAGCCGTAGCAACATCTTCCAGACCAGTCCAGACAATTGATTCATCCTCACCATCACCGGCAAAAAGGGTATGTCGAAATGATTACGATGACCTAGAATGTAGGGTAATAGATTCTGCATTCAAAGGTCGTATTTTCAATAGTAAAATTGAAAATAGGCTGGGATAATTGACCCCAGCGAGTTTCTCGAGGCATGCAGGGGTCTTGTTATTAAGGAAATCGAATCCACTCTAAAGAAGAGTATGTCTGGGATAAATATGAGTTGTTCATTGAACGTCTCATACTTAATCCAGACACCAGATCATGAAAAAGTGGAATCGATATTTCTAAATTCCAAGAGAAAGGAGATCCAACAATCATCTAACTTCGATGTCATCTTTCATGCAATGAAACACGCAATTTTAGAAAATCTAGCCTGTTTTGAAGGCCAATCTAGTTCAAAGACACTGTTCGCAATCCACTCGCTGATAAATAGCCCAGCAAACTATAATCCCCTTCGTGCTTCAGGATACATAGAGTTGCCAGCATGCATCAAGCGAAAGAAGGCAGTCGTGAATATTCAGAATGCCGATGATTTCTGTTTCGCTTGGTGCATGATAGCTTCCAGATACCCTGCACAAAATAATAGCCAACGGCCATCATCATATCCTAGAGAACTGCTTCTTAAGGAATTCAATTATGACGGAATTACTTTCCCGTTTTCCCTCGATCTTATTGAACGCTTTGAGAAGCAGAATCCAGATTTATCTATAGCTGTATTTGCCCTGAATACCAACGACTCAGTGGAGTCTATTCATTAGCCATCTGAGAGGAAGGCTAGACAAGTGAAGCTCTTAATGGTTGAAGAGGGTGACAAGTCTCACTACTGCCTCATCACCAACTTATCGAGGCTTATTAGAAGTCAGGTAACTAAGCATAACGAAAAAGTGTGGCTATGCGAGTCATGCATGACAAGGTGTTCTAATGAGGATGCCTTGAGAGTGCATAAACTGAAATGCAATAAATGTCAGATCCTCATAATGCCAAAGCAGGATGAGGTTCTGGAATTTAATGTATATTCAAAGTGTGCCCCTGTACCTTTTGTGATTTATGCAGATATCGAATCTGTTCTGAGGAATGTCCACTCATGTCAACCCTCTGACGCAGAGAGCTGGACCCGAACCATACAGGAACACGAGGCGATATCCATAGCGTTGAAGGTCATATGTAGACATGATCAGTCCTTGTCGAGATTCAAGCTCTACAGAGGTGACAATGCAGTCAATGACTTCTTCGGCGAAATTAGAAAGATTACTGATGAAGTCATTGAGATATATGGGCGAATACAGCCCATGCATATGTCGCCTCAGGATGTCCAGGATTTCAACAATGCTGATCACTGTCACATATGCAGGAGAGATTTTGCTATAGATGACGTTAGGGTGAGGGACCATTGTCATATCAATGGAGCATATCTTGGAGCGTCTCATAATGCTGCAATTTGAATAGAAAATTGCCGAATTTTATTCCAATTTTCTTTCATTGTTTAAGCAATTATGACAGTCACTTCTTGATCAGGCACATGGCATATGATAAGGCTCCTATTTCATGTATACCACAATCATCTGAACGTTATCTGGCATTTACCAAACGGTACAAGGGCATTAATTTCAGGTTCCTCGACAGCTATAGGTTTCTCGATGACAAGTTATCTAGCTTGGTAGACATGCTGAGCGCTGATGACTTCAAGGTCACTAATGGCGAGTATTCTAATCCAAAACATCTGGAACTAATGAAGTGCAAGGGCATATTCCCCTATACATACCTGGATACCATCGAGAAGCTCCAAGAATAGGAGCTCCCGCCGATAGAGCTTTTCGACGGTGTCACAGAGGAGGAATATGCTCATGCACTTAAGGTATGGAGCACATTCAACATAAAGAATCTCGGGGAATATAGTGACCTTTACCTAAAGACCGATACTCTGCTTTTAGCAGATGTATTCGAGAAGTTTAGAGACTTGTCGCTGGGGATGCAAAACCTGGACCCAGCATGGTACTACACTCTGCCATCACTAGCCTTCGACGCCATGCTTAAGACAACGAAAGCAAAGCTCCAGCTAATAAGCGATCCTAGCATGATAGAATGTTTCGAGGAAGGTATTCGCGGCGGGCTTTGCACGGTATCAAAGCGGTACTCCAAAGCCAACCACGAATACCTTGCAGACTACAAATCTGATGAACATCGAAACTTTTTATCGTACTGGGACATCAACAACTTGTACGGCAAGAGCATGGCGTCCCCAATGCCGTACGGGAACCTCAGATACCTTGATAGGGATGAAATAGACACCATCGACTTCGCTGCGATCTCTGAGGACTCCAAGACAGGATATGTCCTAGAGGTGGATTTGGAGTATCGTGACCATCTCCATGATGCGCACAATGATCTACCTCTCTGTCCCCGGAGCGAGATACCACCCGGCAGCCAATACAAAAAGCTGATTGCAAGTCTTGAGAACAAAAGCAAATATGTCTTGCATTATAAAATCTAGCAACAGTGCCTAGATCTGGGGCTGCTATTGAGACATATTCATCGTGTGGTATTGTATGACCAAGCTGAATGGCTTAAGGTCTATATTGACCTTAACGCCGAGAAGCGAGCCAGGGAAACTTCCAAGTTTGGTCAAAACCTCTGGAAGATATTGAACAACGCTGTGTACGGTAAGTTCATTGAAAATGTTCGCAAGTACAGAGATTTCCGTATTGTACCTACCTGGGAGCAAGCACGGAATTTCACGGTTCGTCCAACATATGTATGCAGCCACATTTTTGATGAAAACTTAGTCGGCATAGAGTTGGCTCGAGAGGAGATCCTCATGAACAAACCAATCTATATTGGTCATGCAATTCTCGATATATCAAAATTTATTATGTATGATTTTTTTTATAAAGTAATGAAACCCCAACTGAATGACCTGGTTCTGAATTATATGGATACAGATTCATTCATTTTTGAAACTTCTTCAGACATTTACAAATTCATGAAAACCAATCCCCAGCATTTTGACACATCAAATTATAACCAATATAATGTATATGGCATAAAGCAGGCCAACAAGAAAGTGATTGGATTGTCTAAAGATGAGTTGGGTGGCATGGTGATGACTGAGTACGTTGGACTTAGGGCAAAGCTCTACAGCTATAAATATAACAACAGCACCATCATGAAAGCGAAGGGGATTACCAAAGGTGGAATGCGAGCAATCACCTTTGAGAAATATTTCGAGTGTCTAAAAGATTTAAATAAAAAATTTTAGGCTAAACAAATTTGCTTCAGAAGTACAAAACATAAAGTTTCGACTGTGGAAACTAACAAAATTGCATTGCATGGAGGAGACACGAAGCGCAAGATGATTGATGGCTCTCATGCAACTCTCGCGTGGGGGCTTTATTCACTTAGGGCCTCGTAATCCATTCCGACTTCGCTGGATGTCTCAACCCCATCTCATGTATTAAATTGTATATGGATTATTTATTGTCTAATTTATTAATTGTATATATTGTATTTAATTATTTTTATTGTTTTTAATTATTTTTACTGTTTTTAATTATTTTATATTTTATATAACACAACGTTAATAGGACATTGTTCAGCTCAATGTATCAAGGGGAAAGAAATTAAATTACTATAAATAAAACACGAGGTACTGCATTTAAGACTCTTTATTTCAGTAGTAGCTACAATAAATCCTATCCATCAATCCATTGGCTATTAGAGAATCCATGCCATTTCACTAGAATCCTCTCTCCTTGCCTACGCAAAATCTTCTCCACTAAATAAGTGTTAGGGAATAGTGTAGAATGCAGTTCATGTCCATAAAATGCTCCTTTTATGTGCTCTCCATGATTATCCTTTATGATGTAGGTGGTAGGATTGGTTCGTTTCACATGAGCCACTTGGAAAATTTCAACACTCCAGTTGGGTTCAAAACCCTTTTCGAAATGTCCTTTATTCTTAGGTATCCTCAAATAATCGCCGACACTAAACCTCCTTGCACTCCTCTTCTCTCTTTTGGGATGTTTATACTTGTAAACAGTCAGAAGAAGGTCATTGTTCTTCACTTCACTGGGTTTCATTTTGATGGTTGAGTGGTAAGTGTCATTGTACTCTGCAACGATTCTAGGTAGAAGATCTAGCCACTTGTATGATCCTTGAGCTAGAAACTCCCGATACATCATATTCTTTAAAGTTCTGATTAAACGCTCAACAGCTGCAGCCTTCACATTAGTATAGGTACTGTAGTGATTGACATTATACTTTGCCATTAGATTTTTAAAGTGCTTGTTATAAAATTCTTTTCCGTTATCACTCTGTATATTCTTGGGTGGCGTTTCCATGTCCTTTAGTATATCTTTCATGGCCTTTGCAACCTGTAGTCCTGACTTGTCCTTTAATGGCCTTGTATAGGCCATTTTAGAGTAGAAGTTGACTGCAATCAGGATATATTTGAAATTCTTGTTGAGATTTGCATGGGGGATCATCTCATCCAAGTCGATTTGCATTAGATCATGCTAACGATCTTTCGACGCAAGAAGTTTCTTCGGGCGGGAGCATGGAGCTCTCTTGCTATATCTTGCTTCACTGTCATGCTCTAATCCTAGCCGATTTCAGTTCTTGAATAATTTCTTCAATTTCTTGTGTGTGATTATTATTTACGGCGTCTCTGGATGCAATGAGAAGCCTCAGGCGATTCACCAAGTCGTTAGGATCGTTCCAATAGATGTAGTCTTGCCTCGTATCAGGGCGATGCTCCTTCCACTGCAAACCTAAACCCTTGTGTTTCGTCACCAAAGGCCGTATAATGCTTTTACACTTGTAGGAATTGCCTGATCTCAGTTTCCCGAGTCTGCTGTAGTTTCTACGATGAACCTGGCTTGCTTTCAATATTCTGCTATATGTATCCAGATCCCCTTCTGTATATACATGCATTTCAGGTATCCTCTTGAAGATGAGTTCACTCAATCCAGGTGTCACCTCGTACGTTTCATCACCTACTCGTACTTTATTGTTGAGGAAGTCAATGATCTTGTTCCCCAGCATATAGCTTCCATCTTCGTATCTCAAACCGTAGGCATTGTCTATTTCATTCTTATAATTCCTTCGAACTTTCTGCAGGAATCTTAAGATATTCTCATCTTTCTCCTCTTTAAGTGGATCACTCTTTTTCTGGCTCTCCTCTTTGCTTGAAGTATCACTATTGTTTTCCTGAATTTGCAGTATATCATGTAACGGTTCTGATACTGGCTGAAGATCTTCACTCATTACTCTCTGGGGCTCAAACGTTTGTCCTTTTAGTGCACGTAACTTTTCCCTTATAGCCTTTGTATGCCTGGCTACAGATTCTTTAAGTCTTATGCTCTCGCTGTCCATCTTGAAATGATCTTGAATTTTGTTATTCGCCTCAATATATAGCTGTTCTATTCTGTTGGCCTCAGTTTATATGCTATATTCATTTCGATATTTAGAATATGGCCATCTTTTGCTCGATTGGCCGGAGCAGTAAAGGTGAGTGTATCTCCATTTGCAATAGGAGCAGGGAAGGTTCTGACTGTGTTATTGTTTATAGCAAATAATGTATCTGCTCTTACAAAAGGAGGTGTTGACGATGTCATATAGCATACATTGACCTCTCCGTTTACAAGTGCTCTGTAGTATTCGAGACCCGATGTTAATGTGTATCTTAGTGAATTCCCTCTGAAAGGCTTCGTCTGCAGGGTAATAACGTGGTAACCTTTCATTTGATCTAATAGCGCATTTATAACATTCACTTGTGATTTAAGAATATTCACATTATTCATAGCTATTGTCAACTGCTTATCCATGGAAATCTGTTGGCTCGCCATAGTTTCCATATGTTTCACTACTGTTTCGGTGATATCATTTCCAATAGAGGCTAGTCTCCTGTTTAGGGCTTGCTGTGCTTCATTGTGCTTATTACCAATAATGTGTTTAACAAACTTTTTACTAGCTGCATTACTGTCATCGATGGGATCTGCTATCTCTTATTCTTCTTTTTTTTTGAAAGGAAGCGTTCCCATCTGAATCGATCGTTGGTGTTCTTGCATTAACATAGTCCGATACATATTTCCTATTCGGTACATCGTAGTCCTCCTGAGGTGATAATATTATCTTCATTCTTATTGTATCTAGAATAATGTTGTTCCCAGCGTCTCGTTTAAGTGCATGTTTGTCCAGGTATTTCATTAGAGGCTCATATTGTCCATCTAGCGATTTCTGGATGTGATTCCTTATCATAGTTTCAAGTTCACCCATACGCTGATATGCCACTTTTTCGGTGAATTCCTGCATTCGATTTTCGGTAGAAGTCGTAAGCGTATCAACATAACGTTTAGTGCTTGTGTCATTGTCTTCCTCGGGATCATGACAATGCATAGTCTCTTGTTTTTAAATTGATAGTTTCCCTTTCCATCTCGGTTTATGATGAATTGAGGAAGTGCTCTTTTAACTGGAGGAGTCCTCTGTGAACCGAACCTGTGAATACTCATTTTGATCTATGAATGATCCTTTTCTTTCTTTTCTACTTTAATGTATACATCGAAGCCGTTCCTATATCGACCCTCATTCATAGGGAATTCAGGCACTATCACTACAAAGGGTCTTCCTTCCGAGACACTTCCCAAACACCCTTGTACAGGTCTTTAAATTCAGTATATGACATGTCAGTGTTTACATAGTCCTCATATATATGTTTCAAGTTTAAATTATCCTGCTTGAAGAGAATAATCATGTTCGTGTTATCTCTTATTAGATGTTTAGGCACTTTAGCATACGACTGTGCTAAATATATAGAGTACACATTACGGTGTCTGCCCATGCTGTAAAAAGAGTCGATCTTCCCCTGCTTTTCAGTGATAACGTCCTCAAATATAAATATGGAACTTTCTTTAACTTCAGAGGGATGTAAGACACCTTCTCCATCTTCATAAGTGTTCACTTCTATTCCTTCAATGTTTTCGATTAGCTTGATGAGATATTGATACTTTGGCTGGTAAAGGGACTTTGAATAGATGTACAAGTTTTCAAAACGTAAACCATTCACATGAAGCAGCATATTCAGTAATACTTTAGTTTTTCCGGCGCTTGAGCTGCCTAGAATAAGAGCTCTGACATTAGAGGGAAATAACTTTCCGTGTCGATTGCACCTAAAATCACTTTCAAAGTCTAGCACCTGAATGGGCAGGGAGCAATCTTGCTTCACGAGCTCCATCTTAATAACTAAATATAAAAACGCATGTTAATGTATATATACATATATATCAGTTGCGCATGGATTTCAGTTTGTAGCTAGAGAGTATAAAAGTCCAATACTATTTTAAAGTCAGCTAGTCTATCATGGGAGCTAGGAGGATCAAGATCTCCAGAGGCTCTGGGTTAATTAACTCTTTTATTAATTGCCTGCCCTTTGAAGCACATTTACCGGGCTACAGATATTGCGGTCCGGGTACGAAGTTGGAAAAACGCCTACAGAGAGGAGACCCCGGAATTAACCCATTAGACGAAGCCTGTAAGCAGCACGACATCGCCTACGCTGAGCACAGGGACTCTGCTACGAGAAATATAGCCGATAAGATCTTAGCCGAGAAGGCGTGGAAAAGAGTACAGGCATCGGACGCTACTTTAGGAGAAAAGTTGGCCGCCAGGCTAGTTACAGCAATTATGAAGGACAAGGTGGCTGTAAGTGCTGGCTCCAGGAAGAAAAAGCATCGAGGATTTCTGTCTCTCTTTCCTATTATTGCAGCCCTAGGTGCTGCAGCTGGAGGCGCAGCTCAAATCGCCACAGCAGTGAATAAGAAAAAGGCTGCAGATAAACAGCTTGCAGAAATGGCAAGACATAACAGAGAGATAGAAGCAAAAGGAAAAGGTCTTCAAGTGAAGAAGAAGAATTAGACGAGAAATGTCAAAAAGAAGAGACGCAACAGCAAGAATGACAATTCAAAAAACTCTGGAAGAGTTCTGTACTTGTCCCGGAAAAAGCCTTGAGTAACATTGATCTCGACATGTATGCTAGACGTTTAAAGATTCCGCATTTTAGAGGTGTATATATGATTGATGAGCTGCCTACAAAGCCTCATCACCATGAGAGGATTATCGTCAATCTCGATTCTTCAGAGAATGAAGGTACCCATTGGGTTGCTGTAAGGAAGGAGGGTAACATTGCATTTTATTTCGATAGCTTTGGGAACCTAAAGCCTCCTAAAGAGATAGGATGGTATCTCAGAGGTGTTAGGTTAATGTATAATACCGAGAGGTTTCAGAGTTTTAGCTCAGTCATCTGTGGATACTTGTGCTTACAATTTCTATCACAATGAGTTACACTATTGCTGTTAGCGGTAATGAATCTGTTCTGACAACGCACCTGAATCCTCCTCTGAGGATCGATCCTAAAGGATATTATGAGATCGCTCTTTTGAATTTTGAAACCTTCTATTCTATTCCCAATGTGGATCATAGCAATAATCAATTTCATTACATTTACAATGACAATCTTAAAGTCATTGATATACCTCATGGAACTTATGAGATTACTGATATTAATGCATACATCAAAGATAAGCTTCAATTGGATGAGGATGTCTTCTTTATTCGCCAAATAATAATACAATGAAGCGTGAAATTAAATGTCCTTTTCCTATGGATTTTTCAAGGGAATGCTCTATTGGAACCCTTTTAGGCTTCAGTGAAAGCAAAGTCATTCCTGCTAATCAAGTGACTGAATCTGATTTCCTAGTAAACATATTTAAGGTGAGCATAATACGAATCGAGTGCAGTATTGCAACAGGCTCTTTCATCGACGGTAAAAGCGGACACTCGATCTATGAGTTTTTCCCTTCTGTTCCGCCAGGATATCACATTTCGCAAGAGCCTTCAAATCCCATTTACCTGCCTATCATAGACACTAACTTTATCGACCAAATTACTCTTCGAGTAGTCGACCAGAACGGTCATCCCATCAACTTTAGAAACGAGGATATAAGCATAAGACTTCACATACGTCGTAATGGGAATAGATTTTAGCAGAAGAAGACGCCTACAAGGATATAATAAGCCTGCGCGTCGTCGTATACATCGTACTCTACCTGCGACACTCAGTGTGTTAACATCGAGCAATAGGAGGTTCCTTGAAGCATTGGGCTTCAGAATTCTGTAATGGACATCTTCAATGTGACGGAAACACCTACATTCGAGGACAAGATTGCTAAAGAAGAGGAGCATGTGTTTTTACCGTATAATACATCGGCTCTGGACGCGAATGATGAAATAAAAGCCCTTGTCAAGCTGAAGATTTATATACTCTACCTAGCTGGAGTTATCTCTACATTGAGGGATCTGTTACTAAACCTAATGGAACAACTACTACAGCAAGGCTCACCAATAATGCTATTGCATTTATGTTTGACGAGATTCAATTGGACATGAATGGATCGACTATAGACAGAACAAGAAATCCAGGGATTACATCAACTATGCGCAACTATGCTGCACTCAACCCTATGGAATCCAACTGTTTACTCAATGCTGGATGGTGCTACCCTGGAGAAGATGTGGATATTGTGCATCCTGCAAGTGGAGCATTCAACGCTATAGTACCGCTGTCAATGCTTCTGGGATTTCGAGATGATCACAAGGACCTCATACTCAACAGCAAGTTTGAGCTGGTCCTCATTCGATCCAAGTACTCTAAAAACTGTATTCTGGCACCCGAAGGAGAAGAAAATGCTATTGTTAAACTTCCACGTATCGAGTGGCGGATGCCTATAATACGCCTTTCTGATGGTGAAAAGGTGGAGATCCTTAAGATTGTCAAGTCAGACAGGCCATTACATATAGCCTTTCGAAGTATGGATCTGCATACTCAGCCTGCGGTACCTCAAACTAGATCATTTACATGGAACGTTGCAACAACATCGAGACCCGAGAAACCAAGATTTGTTATTGTGGGAGCGCAGACTTCGAGAGTAAATAATGCAACTAAAGACTGTTCCGAGTTTGATCATTGCAACATAACCAATTTGAGACTTTATCTCAATAGTGAGTGTCATCCCTACCATGATATGAACTTGGACTTTGGAAACTCTAGATTTGCCTCGTTATATGAAATGTATTCAAAGTTCCAAAGCTCCTATTATTCGAGAGACAATTACCCCTTATCGAGGAGAAAAGATTTTCTTAAACATGCACCGATATTTGTCATTGACTGCTCATATCAGCCTGAGGAGGTTGTAAATGGAGCAGTCAATATTAGACTGGAAATTCAAACTAGTGCAAATATTCCTGCACAGACATCTTTGTATTGATTGATAATTCATGACAAAGTATTTACATACAAGCCCCTGTCTCATGTGATGCAGTCTTTAATTTAAATGTAGTTATTTTATGCTTGATATAAGGAAGTGTAAGGGGGTTTTTTCTGAATAAAAACAAGTCATAAAAGACATATTTACTTCTTTATTTTCTTATTATACATTTCCAGCGCCTTCTGCCTCCAGCTCCTTGTCCCTACATATGTGTCTTCATTTACAATACACAGGTTCTGCAGATGTCTATCTATATAAGATTCGAGTCTTTTTATTAGTGATAGTACATCATAATTCAAGTGAATTTCACCGTAATTTAAAGAAGTATTAAAAAGTGTAATTTTTCCACTTTCCATAAACACCGTGATATTATAGGAGAATACAACATGTTCACTGTACTCTCTGTTCGGACACTTCTTCACTTTCAGATATGTTTCGAATTCTGCGAGACTTTTTTGAATTATCTGCCAGTCATATTTTGTCATATACACGAAATTATTATTGTCTGTTTCTATTATGATGAGCACTGGGGTTTCATAATACAATCCTATATTGACACTACTGCTTCTTGAGGTGTAGCCGCCTTGGAGCACGAGTGCGGGTGCTTGCATCTCTCTTCGGGGTGTTAGCGCAGGTAATTCGCTCTTCCAATAGCGCCAACCTCCTATGGAGATCTTCAAAGGTTTTATTGTTCTTCCTCCTGGTGGGCTTCTTAGTAGCGGACCTGAAACATTACATATTGCGTCTATTAGAAAAATCATTTTTAAATAGATTCGCAGGTCTCCTGAAAGGAATTGCACATGTTAGACACCATGAAATGGGAGCGATATAGTTTTATTTAAAGCATGCGTGTTCTTTCATAGATTTGAAAGTAATACTCACTGTATTGCTTTGTGTAATTCTGCTCGTTTACTGGGTGAATGTTCAGGAGTCACCTGGAGCAGATCGCCATCTACTTGCAAATTGATTGGCCTCTCTTGGTCATCCAAAGTCATCATTAGCTGCGGTACATTCGGGAAATCTACTTCATCTATGTCCTCTGTAGCAATAGGCGTTGTCTGACGATTTCTGGAACAATTTTAATTATTTTTTTTAAACATTAGATATTCTACAACCCCGTGCAGGGTAAGAGCATCTAGATATTTTCAATGCCACTTACCTTAGGTTTCCCCGTCTGAGTAAGAATACAGCGCAGTTTTCATCACACAGGCAGTACGACTTCATTTGATCGTGCACCTCTGGCTTCTCGCATAGGGTTGCATGCGTATCACCATTACAAAATTTAGAATGGCATTGGACCGCATGGGTGGTTACAAGGACATCGACATCATTCACGCCTCTGTGTTGTTCCTCGTCTGCATCCCCTCCTCTGGAAGAATGAACATGTTTCAAATTCGTTATTTCCTTTAAAGATTAGATGTAGCATAGTATTTCCTAGAACGGAATAAAAAGATGGTCTACTTACAGGTACCTTCTTCTGTAGACTGGGCAGTTCTCTGTGCATATTTTTCTTGAAGACATCTGGTCATGATATGAGGGCATGTTACAGACAATTGAATGTATGAACCCATTCATTCCTCCTTGTGGTAGTAGGTGTAGTGGTACGCTTCCTCTCCATACTCACTCCAAAAATCTTCCATTCCTGCCATACTAATAACGTGCAGATTGAGAAACTCTTTCTACAAAAACCTTCAAATAATACTTTCAGGGTGCTAGGCCTGGGACCTTATATAGCAGTGGTATAATGGTGGGGGGATAATTGCAGAAGGGTAGGGCGGCGCATGCGCATTCATAGGGTTTGAGGGCGGAGCTTGAAGCGAAGAACAGCCGTCTATTGGCTTTCACGGATGCGGTCCATTAATTTTTAAGTTTGCAACTGTATCGGATTTGAAAGATTTATTAGTCAACATGGGAAAGCGATGTAGCAATGGTTCTCACGGTCGGTGAATTATGTTTCATCCTTAAAGTAATTACCTCCCCCACCCAAAGCCTGTACTTTGCTTGAGGAGGGACGCGACTTTTAAATGTTTCTTCCACTAAATGTCACCACGTGGCCATGTAAGCGACCCTTACAATTACCAATTCCACCAGAATCCTTGATTTGATGGTGAACATACGTGTCGTTTAGGTCGGGTCTTCCTCTAAAAGCCCCACGCGGAAGGGAAATTGTCCCTTGCGTCGGTTCTTGTGCCAGAACTCTCATGTACTTTAGGTCCCCTTTCCTCTAAAGACCAATTAAACCCAATTAAAACCAATTAAAGCCCCTTCCAATACCAAAGATCACGTGACCTGTGTCAGAACTCTCATGTTATTTGGGTCGCTTTTCCACTAAACCCTGTTTTACAAATTATCCCTTGTGTCGTTCTTGTGCCAGAACTCCCAATTATACACTACTGATGCTGAATTTCTTCAGAAACAAATTAGAACCAGAGATGGCCTATGTTGTTTCATGTTCTTGCACATGACGCTGTCCCTGAACCGCCTGAATTTCTTCTTTCGTAACTGAGGTATCTGGCTCTTTTGGCTATCTGCTGTTATAAAAAATCTGATGTGTGTACATTCACACGACTTTCTACACCCTCTATCGCTTATTTGTGGGTATGCAAATTATTCTTACCAAAGTTTATATTCCTATCTACTTCACCTTAATCGAGATAAATCTTTCCGGAAACAGCTGCATTACAAACTTCGTTACAGATAAGAAGGAAATCAAATGTTTCAGAACTAGACGCTACACGTTGGCCTTCAAATTCCGTACACTTTCCATGACATCGAGCGAAAAAACTGAAATTCGACAAGACTAAAAGAATGGCTAAGTATAAAGCACAATTTTAATCATTAATAACGCATATCTGAGAAATGGCTTATACCATAAAAAGATTATTTGAAATAAATTGTGTGTTTTAAGGAGATCTGCATTTTTTGTGTAGTACCTTTTCGTCTATTGCTTAACGTTTACCAGTTATATAAGATTATACAAAATTCTTTCCGAATGAAGAGGACTTCACAGGCTATTCCCAGAAAATTCAAGATACATACTTCATTTGGCATGTAAATATCTTTAATATACAGTATTTTAACCAAAATCTTTAGAGCCATTTTTTTTGGAAAATAAAAAATTTTGAAAAATGTTCCATGTAGAGGGTAGTTGGGGTGGGGAATTTTCACGAGAAATCTCCGTGTTGCAGCTCTGGAATATATTGAACCTTTTCGTTTTAAGTTATACTGTTCACATTCACACGCACGCACGCGCGCGCACACACACACACACGGACCTTTTTCTAAAAATGCTTTTTGGGTTCAGGGGACCCCAAAACACATACTTCTGGTGAAATCTCGACATCGAATTTTTGAGTGGAATGCAATGTCGTCCTCCATGGTCTTAGTGCTACCATACAAGCCTTTAGTTCCCGAGGCCGCGGGTTCAAACCCGGCGGAAGGCGATGGATTTTTTTTTCGGGCGTAAGAAACCCTTAGCATGGCTTCCTTCGGAAAGGAAGTAAAGCCGGTGATCCCGTGTCGTAGATGTACTGCACGTGAAAGAACTTCAAGTTTGATAAAGAGACCTCTGAGCAAAATTTTGGGCCTTTCACGCCAAAAATACAATGGGGCGCTAAAAACCATAGCAGTTAAAGAGCGTCCATAAATAAAACTCAGTTCAATTCAATTTACTTCCCTTGCTTACTATACGCAGTAGAGAAAGTAAAAACTACGCAACATCTCTACAAAATAATAATTATGCTTATTGAATTTCTGGATATCAATATCACCAAGGGTTTTGTGTGTGACCGTCAAGTGAATCCCGGTGCTTAGTTTTATTCCTTGCACTAAACTATGAATAAAGTAAAAAAAATATTCCAGATCATAGGCTGTATTACGTCACTTGGTTCTTTTCCAAAATCCCCACTCCTGACAAAGCAGGAGCATGAGCTATCGCATGAGTATTACCTAGCAATTGCAAACAGCATGTTTGCTGGAAATATTTATTTTCTTAGTTTTGTAAGAACGAACGTACTGTGTTGTGAACGTTTTCAGGGAAATAAAAAGAGCACCGCTCCCTTCACTGTTCCCCGCTGCCATCTAAACCATGTTTCTTATAATTCTAGAGCAGCTCACATGTATTTTTTCGCTCTCTTATCTTCTCCTTTCCTCCGATTGGCTAATGTGCACCTTTGACTAACAATGTACAAATCCTGTGTAGTGCAAGATCAGGCGATAGAGGCGATTACAACACTCTGTCATCATACCTTTGTCATCCTGAGAGGCAGGGTTAAACCGAAGGATCTTCCAATATGATTGATGGTAAGAATTTACATGCACTCCAGATGCATTAACTCTGTTATATAATATATTTGATTCATAGAGCTATGAAATGTAAATTTTACGATTCTCTTCGAATATATTAACATAAATAATAAGGCTAAATAAGGAACTAGTTTGTATTGTACAACACTCTATTCCACGACAGCAGCCAATAAGAGGTGATTAGTGCACATGCCAGTTAAGAGATACAGGGCGAAGACATATGGAACAGGGTTTAGCCATTTTAACCATGTGCTTCTGAATTGGGCGGCTTTTACAAGTTCTGTGATAATTTGTGTTAAAAAACCATAGCTTTGCTTATACGATGCCAGAATTTCAGGGGGTAGCTTGGCAGAGTACAATGTGTACACCTTACTACTTTAAGAACGTTTGAGGTACTTCAAATGGATGACTTACCTCTTGTAGCTGGGATGCACTTAGAAACAGTGCCAGAGGTTTCTTAGCACTTTGTAATACTGCAGGTGCGTTATCATCTTCATCCAGAACACGGACATCAATCGTGTTTACCACACACTGGCTGTCCCAGCAGCAACGTACAGCTACACATATAAGCGGCCCAGGTCTCCTTGATTCACGGTCCAGTGCGGATCGAGAATACAACTTTGCTCCACGGACAACCAAGAATTCTGAACCTATGGAGAAAAAATTCTACATGAGTTTAAGAAGAGAAGCGAGTAAAACCGAATGGGAAACAAACATCCATAAATCTAAACTGTAACATTAAAATTCACAAAGTACTTCAATATTATTCTACACATGTTTGTTAATTTGAAACGCATCCAAAAATAAATCATTGTTCAATTTCAAAACCTGATTTGACTTTGCAGGAAAATATCCTCTACAAGCACAAGAGATGGTGAAACAGTTTTTCAATTTCAGACAATCAATTACATGCTAAATATTAAGTTAAAAATTGAACAAGTTTGTCGATTTAATAAAATCAATTGGAGTAGAAAGAACCAATAACCAACAAACAAATAAAATTTTGTGAAACATTTATACCAGCTTGTGAATACGTGGTTTTTCTAAAAATTTACCAGAGTTCTGTTTTGAATTATCCTGGATTGGATTTAAACTAAAAGCCATTCTTCAAATTTAGCTGCATATGCTAACTACAGTTAATGAATTCAAGTTTTCTTTAAAAAACAAAAAGCAAAAGTGGCTCCTTCGCTTCCACCAAGCTTCTTCAATTCTCCCCACTTTCAACTTTGATCTGCATATAAACTGTATTTTATTGTTCTTATTTCTACCGCGTTTCTCTTCAATGACGCGAGTCGGTAAATATAGAGAGAGCTGGCGCAGTTTTTTGCGTTTATATGGGAACGGATAGGGAAAACGAGGGTAGATGCGACGGTTCAAGGAGGAAAATGCGTTTATATGGGCGAAATAGGGAATACGAGGGTTGATGCTAGGCTAGACAGTGGTAGAAGGTGGGGGAATGCGGTTTATATGAGACAGATAGGGAATACGTGGAGAGGTGCTAGGCTAGACGGAGGCTGAGGAGTAGAGTATGGTTTATATGAAAGGTATAGGAAAACGAGGAGGGGTGTTAGGCTAGACAGAGTTGAAGGGTAGAGCATGTCTTGTATATGAGAGGGGTAGGGAACAGGAGCATGGGGTGTTAGGCTAGACAGAGGTCAAGAAGTAGAGTAGGGTTTATATGAAAGGTATAGGAAAACGAGGAGGAGTGTTAGGCTAGACAGAGTTGAAGGGCAGAGCATGTCTTGTATATGAGAGAGGTAGGGAACAGGAGCAGGGGTGTTAGGCTAGGCAGAGGTCAAGAAGTAGAGTATGGTTTATATGAAAGGTATAGGAAAACGAGGAGGGGTGTTAGGCTAGACAGAGTTGAAGGGCAGAGCATGTCTTGTATATGAGAGAGGTAGGGAACAGGAGCAGGGGTGTTAGGCTAGGCAGAGGTCAAGAAGTAGAGTATGGTTTATATGAAAGGTATAGGAAAACGAGGAGGGGTGTTAGGCGAGAAGACAGAGTTGAAGGGTAGAGCATGTCTTGTATATGAGAGAGGTAGGGAACAGGAGCAGGAGTGTTGGGCTAGATAGAGGTCAAGAAGTAGAGTATGGTTTATATGAATGGTATAGGAAAACGAGGTGGACTGTTAGGCTAGACAGAGTTGAAGGGTAGAGTATGTCCTTTATATGAGAGAGGTTGGGAACAGGAGGAGGGGTGTTAGGTTAGGAGAATTGAGTATGTGTTTATAAGGAGAGACGAGAAAACGGAGAGAGATCCTATGCTAGGATAGACAGGTGTTAAAGTTAGGTTAGATAGGAAACCAAGGAGTGATACTCAGCAAGAGAAGGGCAGGAGGGAATGCGCTTTATGAGAGGTAGGGGATACGGGGAGTGGTGTTAGGCTAGACAGAGGTTGAGAGTAGAGTAGGCGTTTATATGTATGAGAAGTATATAACAGGAGGAGGGGTGTTAGGCTAGACACAGGCTGAGAGTAGAGTATGCGTTTATATGTATGAGAGGTATAGGAGCAGGAGGAGAGGTGCTAGGCTAGACAGAGGTTGAGTAGAGTATGGGTTATATGAGAGAGGTAGGGAACAGGAGGAGAGGTGTTAGGCTAGACAGAGGGTTAGGAGTAGAGTATGGTTTATATGAGAAATATAGGAAAAACGAGGCGAGGTTTTAGGCTAGACAGAGGTCGAGGTGTAGAGTATGGCTTATATGAGAGGTATAGGAAAACGCGGAGAGCTATTAGCTTAGGAGAATTGAGTATGTGCTTATAAGCAGAGATGAGAAAACGGAAAGAGATCCTATGCTAGGATAGACAGGTGTTAAAGTTAGGTTAGATAGCAAACCAAGGAGTGATACTCAGCAAGAGAAGGGCAGGAGGGAATGCGCTTTATGAGAGGTAGGGGATACGGGGAGCGGTGTTAGGCTAGACAGAGATAGAGGAGTAGAGTATGGTTTATATGAGAGGTATAGGGAAACGAGGAGAGTCGGTAGGCTAGACAGATAGTGAAGCAGTAGGAATATGGACTTATATACAGGAGAGATAGGGGCTAGACTTTGAAAGCGACTTTAGACGTGAACTTAGTGGCAAACTGTTTCATGTCAATGTTATAGACATGCCCATCACGTATCCCATTCAGGGAAAAGGTGGCTGCAAAGGGAAAAAGGTGACCAGCAAAGGGAAAAATGTGACCAGCAAAGGGAAAAACGTGACCAGCAAAGGGAAAAAGGTGACCAGCAGAGGGAATAAGGTGACCAGCAAAGGGAAAAACGTGACCAGCAAAGGGAAAAACGTGACCAGCAAAGGGAAAAACGTGACCAGCAAAGGGAAAAAGGTGACCAGCAAAGGGCAAAACGTGACCAGCAAAGGGAAAAAGGTGACCAGCAAAGGGAAAAATGTGACCAACAAAGGGGAAAATGTGACCAGCAAAGGGAAAAAGGTGACCAGTAAAGGGAAAAATGTGACCAGTAAAGAGAAAAAAGGTGACCAGCAACGGGAAAATGGTAACCAGCAAAGGGAAAAAGGCGAGCAGCAAAGGGAAAAAGGTGACCAGCAAAGGGAAAAGATGTCCAGTAAAGGGAAAAATGTGATCAGCAACGGGAAAAAAGGTGACCAGCAAAGGGAAAAAGGTGACCAGCAAAGGGAAAAAGGTGACCAGCAAAGGGAAAAAGGTGATCAGCAACGGGAAAAAGGAGAGCAGCAACGGGAAAAAGGTGACCAGCAAAGGGAAAAGCTAACCCACTCACACTAGCAGGTAAGTAATTCAGTTAGTATCATAGGGTAGGACAGATCCTGGGAAGCGGATATAGCATAGTTCCGTATGATGTTACAGGTAATTCAGAGAGTATCGTAGGTATTTAGGCTAATTCATCTAGTATCACAGGAGGATAGGTTCCAGGGGTTGGGTATAGCATAGTAACTCAGCTAGTATCGTAGGTATTTAGCATAATTCAAGTGTCATAGGTGTTTAGAGTAGTTAAGCTAGCATTACAGGAGGGTGGGTTCCAGGGTCGGTTATAACGTGGTTTCGTATTTTACAGATAGTTCAGGTAATATCGTAAGTATTTGGGTAATCAGCATAGTTTCACAGATACTCGTGATAATTTCGATCAGAGAGTTGGATCACAGCTATTTAAGGTAAATGCAGGTGATTCAGGTTGTATCAATGGTATTTGAGTCATTTTAACAGGTAATTCATCTAGTATCATTGATATTTGGGGCAAACCAGATAGTATCACAGGTGATCGTGCTAATTTAGAACAGGAATTCGTATCAGAGCTAGTTAAGGTAATTTCACATGATTCGGCTAGTATGACAGGTATTTAAGTCATTTTATCAGGTAATTCAACTAGTATCACAGGTACTCATGGTAATATAGAGAGTAATTAGATCATAAACATTTCTCATCCAACGTTACAACAATTTATATACTTTTTTCTAAATCTTACAAACTTATTATATGTTAAACAGTTATAAACTGCAGAGATAAACTGCATATGGTTCACAAATTAAAAAGCTTTGCGTCAACATACCTTTATTTAAGTTCGTTGTAGGTGCCTCTCCCCTTTATCTAGGCTTCAGACTAACACTAGTATTTGCTCCTAATGGTAGGGGTACCGCCTCCCCCTTCCATCTTCCCCTTTCTTCACCATTTGTCTGCTATGTGCATACACAGCACATGAGTAAACTTTAATTATTTAAATTGTAGACTCGCTGAGAAAATCTTCATCTTCGGGTTACATTCTCTTAAGTACTGTTTGTAATACTGTAATGTCCATACGCATAGGTAGTTATTCCATCCTCAGCAATAATTCTTTTATCATCAAAGGGATTCAATGTAATTTTATTCACTTGCACTGTGGTAACAGCATGCTTTCGTGATAGGATTAGATTCATGGGCGTTCTGATGATTTCACAGGTTTTAAGACAGTCTGTATAGCTGTCAAACGAAATGTACTGCTTAATAGCGCTACGTTTTATACCTTTAATCTTTTTATCATCGATCCTTGAATATCTAAGGCATACATCTTAGGACGTAGTCCAACAAAGCGCAGGATGATTTTGCTATTAGCCTCATCTTTAAATTTTCCCAATACCTTCTTGTTCTGAGTAGAGAAACATATATGGTTGGCAGGGTAATCAGCTGTATCGAGATGCTCAAGAAAACGTAGCTTGTCCTGGTACACATCTTCAGTTGTTACACGATGAATGAATGAATCAGTGTCCATATACATAAGCTTCAGGTTTTCAGCTCCATAATAAGGCAACAACACGTCGTAATGATAGTGATACATTAATGTCTTGGAGATGTCCAACACACTCATATCAATGAATATAGACTTGTTGAATACAATCTGACGAGAGGCCATATGTACAGCAGCTACAATGATAGCAGCAATAGATCCTGCAGCTACAGAAACATCACCCGCAGCCTGGACAATAGCTGTAACAGAAGCAAATACAATAGCTACCGTAGCAGATGCAGCAGCTGTACGACAATAGATGTAACAGATCTTACAGCTGTAGTAACATCTGCTACAATAACAGCAGCGACAAACACCAGTTACATAACAGCTGTAGGAGCAGTAGCAGGAAAGATTTAGCACTCTTAGCAATAGCAAGCGTCACAGCAAAGATATTCCAGCTGTAGCTTCACCCACCACAGCAACAGCAGTCATCACTCCAGCTGTAACATCAAATACGGAGCTGAAGTAGTAGATACAACACTGTAACATCAGCTACAGCAATAACAGTATCAGATCAGGTAGCTGTAACAGCATTAGACATAGTCAGCACAATACCTATAGCAGAAGCAAATACAGCAGCTATCGTAGCAGATACAGAGACTGTACAACAATACCTGTAACAGACCTCACAGCTGTAGCAGCATCTGCTATAACAATAGCAGTAGCCGTCGCATTACATAACAACTGCAGCAGCAGCTAGAGATTTAGCAGTGTTTAGCAATAGCAAGCATCACAGCAATGATACTCCAGCTGTAGATTCCCCTACCACAGCAACAGCGGTCATTAGAACAACATCAACAGTAAATACGACAGATGTAGTAGCAGATACAGCATCTATAGCAACAGCAGCTACAACGATAGCAGCAATAGATCCTGCAGCTGTAGCAGCATTAGGCACAATCAGCACAATAGCTGTAGCAAAAGCAAATACAATTACTATCGTAGCAGATACAGCAGCTGTACAACAATAGATGTAACAGATCCTACAGCTGTAGCAACATCTGATACAATAATAGCAGCGACAACAACCCGTTACATTACAGCTGTAGCAGCAGCAGCTAATCCATTTTTTGTTCAAATGTAGCAGCTTTATCAGTTAAATCAATGCTTCATTAAACAAGGATTGTAAGGGTAGAGTCTCTTCCCTTTATATAGGCCTGAGACTAACACTAGTATTTGCTCCTAATGACAATGGTTAGCGCCTCCCCTTCCATCTTTTCCTTTCTTCACCATTTGTCTGCTATGTGAATACACAGCACATGAGTAAACTTTAATTTTTTGACATTGTAGACTCGCGGAGATCATCAAAGGGATTCAATGTAATTTTATTCACTTGCACAGTAGTAGCAGCGTGCTTTCATGATAAGATTAGATTCATAGGCGTTCTGATGATTTCACAGGTTTTAAGACAATCAGTATAACTCTCAAATGTAAAGTACTGCTTAATAGCACTACGTTTATACCCTTAATCGTTTTTATCATTGAGCCGTGGATATCTAAGGCATACATCTTAGCTCGTAGTCCGACAAAGCGCTGGATGATTTTACCATTAGCCTCATCTTTAGATTTCCCAAGCACTTTGCTGCTGAATAGCATATATAGTTGACAGGGTAATCAGCTGTATCCAGATGCTCAAGTAAACTTAACTTGTCCTGGTACACATCTTCAGTCATCACACGATGAATGAACGAATCAGTGTCCATATACATGAGCTTCAGGTTTTCAGATCCATAATATGGCAGCAACACATAATGATAGTGGTACATTAATGTCTTGGAGATATCCAACACACTCATACCGATGTATATAGGCTTGTTGAACACGATCTGACGAGAGGCCATATGCACAGCAGCTAGATTGACGGCATATATTGTTCGATCGATAAACGTAGGCTTGACGATCAGCTTCTCTAGAGTCTTCTAATTTATCACCAGTCGTATATCCATACGATCAGACAGATTCTCCATAGTATTTCCAAACATGACGTTGTTAAAGAGCTGTAGACGTCCTTCTCGAAATCATTTGCAGCTTATTGTAGTAGCCTGTTGTTAACTTCCACATAAGGTTTTAACCACTGTGACTGTTGGAATTGCAGCACACGATGGATTTTTTTAGTCGTAACCCATGATTAAGAGCTTGCTTCAAAGCCATCTAATGTACTACATACTTCTTTCGAGGTCCAAGACGAGGTATCAGTTTCTTTGTATATGATTTCAATGGTTTCGTACACTCAGGCAGGAAAGGTAGATCGTTAAGTTCTATAGGATGCTCGATGTCTATGACGTCACACCCAGAGACAGGATGTCTGGCAGTATCAAACACGTTTAAACTCGTCTCGTAACTACCTGTATATGCTGTCACACCAACAAGAGAAGTATTCCCACACGCAGATGTTATAGCAGATGCTGCTACAGCTGTGGGGTCTGTTACAGGTATTGTTGTACAGTCTCTGTATCTGCTACGATAGCTGCTGTATTTGCTTCTGCTATAGGTATTGTGCTGACTATGTCTAATGCTGTTACAGCTACCTGATCTGATACTGTTATTGCTGTAGCTGATGTTACAGTGTTGTATCTACTGCTTCAGCTCCGTATTTGATGTTACAGCTGGAGTGATGACTGCTGTTGCTGTGGTGGGTGAAGCTACAGCTGGAATATCTTTGCTGTGATGCTTGCTATTGCTAAGAGTGCTAAATCTTTCCTGCTGCTGCTCCTACAGCTGTTATGTAACTGGTGTTTGTCGCTGCTGTTATTGTAGCAGATGTTGCTACAGCTGTAAGATCTGTTACATCTATTGTCGTACAGCTGCTGCATCTGCTACGGTAGCTATTGTATTTGCTTCTGTTACAGCTATTGTCCAGGCTGCGGGTGATGTTTCTGTAGCTGCAGGATCTATTGCTGCTATCATTGTAGCTGCTGCACATATGGCCTCTCGTCAGATTGTATTCAACAAGTCTATATTCATTGGTATGAGTGTGTTGGACATCTCCAAGACATTAATGTATCACTATCATTACGACGTGTTGTTGCCTTATTATGGAGCTGAAAACCTGAAGCTTATGTATATGGACACTGATTCATTCATTCATCGTGTAACAACTGAAGATGTGTACCAGGACAAGCTACGTTTTCTTGAGCATCTCGATACAGCTGATTACCCTGGCAACCATATATGTTACTCTACTCAGAACAAGAAGGTATTGGGAAAATTTAAAGATGAGGCTAATAGCAAAATCATCCTGCGCTTTGTTGGACTACGTCCTAAGATGTATGCCTTAGATATTCAAGGATCGATGATAAAAAGATTAAAGGTATAAAACGTAGCGCTATTAAGCAGTACATTTCGTTTGACAGCTATACAGACTGTCTTAAAACCTGTGAAATCATCAGAACGCCCATGAATCGAATCCTATCACGAAAGCATGCTGTTACCACAGTGCAAGTGAATAAAATTACATTGAATCCCTTTGATGATAAAAGAATTATTGCTGAGGATGGAATAACTACCTATGCGTATGGACATTACAGTATTACAAACAGTACTTAAGAGAATGTAACCCGAAGATGAAGATTTTCTCAGCGAGTCTACAATTTAAATAATTAAAGTTTACTCATGTGCTGTGTTTGCACATAGCAGACAAATGGTGAAGAAAGGGGAAGATGGAAGGCGGAGGCGGTACCCCTACCATTAGGAGCAAATACTAGTGTTAGTCTGAAGCCTAGATAAAGGGGAGAGGCACCTACAACGAACTTAAATAAAGGTATGTTGACGCAAAGCTTTTTAATTTGTGAACCATATGCAGTTTATCTCTGCAGTTTATAACTGTTTAACATATAATAAGTTTGTAAAATTTAGAAAAAAGTATATAAATTGTTGTAACGTTGGATGAGAAATGTTTATGATCTAATTACTCTCTATATTACCATGAGTACCTGTGATACTAGTTGAATTACCTGCTAAAATGACTTAAATACCTGTCATACTAGCCGAATCATGTGAAATTACCTTAACTAGCTCTGATACGAATTCCTGTTCTAAATTAGCACGATCACCTGTGATACTATCTGGTTTGCCCCAAATATCAATGATACTAGATGAATTACCTGTTAAAATGACTCAAATACCATTGATACAACCTGAATCACCTGCATTTACCTTAAATAGCTGTGATACAACTCTCTGATCGAAATTATCACGAGTATCTGTGAAACTATGCTGATTACTCAAATACTTACGATATTACCTGAACTATCTGTAAAATACGAAACCACGTTATAACCGACCCTGGAACCCACCCTCCTGTAATGCTAGCTTAACTACTCTAAACACCTATGACACTTGAATTATGCTAAATACCTACGATACTAGCTGAGTTACTATGCTATACCCAACCCCTGGAATCTATCCTCCTGTGATACTAGATGAATTAGCCTAAATACCTACGATACTAACTGAATTACCTGTGAAATCATACACTGCTATGATGCAGTCCGCCTCTTGTAATACCAGCTGAATTAGCTTAAATACCCTCCGATACTAGCTGAATTGCCTGTGAAAAATATGCATCTATGATACGTTCTGCCCCTGGAAACTAGCCTCTTGTGATACTAGCTGAGTGACTCTAAACACCTATGTTACTTGCATTATCCTAAATACCTACGATACTCTCTGAATTACCTGTAACATCATACGGAACTATGCTATATCCGCTTCCCAGGATCTGTCCTACCCTATGATACTAACTGAATTACTTACCTGCTAGTGTGAGTGGGTTAGCTTTTCCCTTTGCTGGTCACCTTTTTCCCGTTGCTGCTCTCCTTTTTCCCGTTGCTGATCACCTTTTTTCCCTTTGCTGGTCACCTTCTTCCCTTTGCTGGTCACCTTTTTCCCTTTGCTGGTCACCTTTTTTCCCGTTGCTGATCACATTTTTCCCCTTACTGGACACCTTTTTCCCTTTGCTGGTCACCTTTTTCCCTTTGCTGCTCGCCTTTTTCCCTTTGCTGGTCACCTTTTTCCCGTTGCTGGTCACCTTTTTTCTCTTTACTGGTCACATTTTTCCCTTTACTGGTCACCTTTTTCCCTTTGCTGGTCACATTTTCCCCTTTGCTGGTCACATTTTTCCCTTTGCTGGTCACCTTTTTCCCTTTGCTGGTCACGTTTTGCCCTTTGCTGGTCACCTTTTTCCCTTTGCTGGTCATCTTTTTCCCTTTGCTGGTCACGTTTTTCCCTTTGCTGGTCACCTTTTTCCCTTTGCTGGTCACCTTTTTCCCTTTGCTGGTCACGTTTTTCCCTTTGCTGGTCACATTTTTCCCTTTGCTGGTCTCCTTTTTCCCTTTACTGGTCACCTTTTTCCCTTTTCAGCCACCTTTTCCCTGAATGGGATACGTGATGGGCATGTCTAGAACATTGACATGAAACAGTTTGCCACTAAGTTCACGTCTAAAGTCGCTTTCAAAGTCTAGCCCCTATCTCTCCTGTATATAAGTCCATATTCCTACTGCTTCACTATCTGTCTAGCCTACCGACTCTCCTCGTTTCCCTATACCTCTCATATAAACCATACTCTACTCCTCTACCTCTGTCTAGCCTAACACCGCTCCCCGTATCCCCTACCTCTCATAAAGCGCATTCCCTCCTGCCCTTCTCTTGCTGAGTATCACTCCTTGGTTTGCTATCTAACCTAACTTTAACACCTGTCTATCCTAGCATAGGATCTCTTTCCGTTTTCTCATCTCTGCTTATAAGCACATACTCAATTCTCCTAAGCTAATAGCTCTCCGCGTTTTCCTATACCTCTCGTATAAGCCATACTCTACTCCTCGACCTCTGTCTAGCCTAAAACCTCGCCTCGTTTTTCCTATATTTCTCATATAAACCATACTCTACTCCTAACCCTCTGTCTATCCTAACACCTCTCCTCCTGTTCCCTACCTCTCTCATACAACCCATACTCTACTCAACCTCTGTCTAGCCTAGCACCTCTCCTCCTGCTCCTATACCTCTCATACATATAAACGCATACTCTACTCTCAGCCTGTGTCTAGCCTAACACCCCTCCTCCTGTTCTATACTTCTCATACATATAAACGCCTACTCTACTCTCAACCTCTGTCTAGCCTAACACCACTCCCCGTATCCCCTACCTCTCATAAAGCGCATTCCCTCCTGCCCTTCTCTTGCTGAGTATCACTCCTTGGTTTCCTATCTAACCTAACTTTAACACCTGTCTATCCTAGCATAGGATCTCTCTCCGTTTTCTCGTCTCTCCTTATAAACACATACTCAATTCTCCTAACCTTACACCCCTCCTCCTGTTCCCAACCTCTCTCATATAAAGGACATACTCTACCCTTCAACTCTGTCTAGCCTAACAGTCCACCTCGTTTTCCTATACCATTCATATAAACCATACTCTACTTCTTGACCTCTATCTAGCCCAACACTCCTGCTCCTGTTCCCTACCTCTCTCATATACAAGACATGCTCTACCCTTCAACTCTGTCTTCTCGCCTAACACCCCTCCTCGTTTTCCTATACCTTTCATATAAACCATACTCTACTTCTTGACCTCTGCCTAGCCTAACACCCCTGCTCCTGTTCCCTACCTCTCTCATATACAAGACATGCTCTGCCCTTCAACTCTGTCTAGCCTAACACCCCTCCTCGTTTTCCTATACCTTTCATATAAACCATACTCTACTTCTTGACCTCTGCCTAGCCTAACACCCCTGCTCCTGTTCCCTACCTCTCTCATATACAAGACATGCTCTGCCCTTCAACTCTGTCTAGCCTAACACTCCTCCTCGTTTTCCTATACCTTTCATATAAACCCTACTCTACTTCTTGACCTCTGTCTAGCCTAACACCCCTGCTCCTGTTCCCTACCCCTCTCATATACAAGACATGCTCTACCCTTCAACTCTGTCTAGCCTAACACCCCTCCTCGTTTTCCTATACCTTTCATATAAACCATACTCTACTCCTCAGCCTCCGTCTAGCCTAGCACCTCTCCACGTATTCCCTATCTGTCTCATATAAACCGCATTCCCCCTCCTTCTACCACTGTCTAGCCTAGCATCAACCCTCGTATTCCCTATTTCGCCCATATAAACGCATTTTCCTCCTTGAACCGTCGCATCTACCCTCGTTTTCCCTATCCTTTCCCATATAAACGCAAAAAACTGCGCCAGCTCTCTCTATATTACCTACTGACGCGTCTGGTAGCCCGTCGTTCCCACGACACTGCTATACGTTTCGTTCCTTGTAGTAGCCGAGGATCGGCTCGCCGTTTCCCCCCTAGATAATAGTAAGAATGCGAAACATATGAATATGTTACATGTACCTTTCGTTGTAAAACGTGTTCGAAATAATGCCCCTCTACCTCTATTAAAACCAAGCACCTATTGAACAAGTTAATGATCACTCGACGAGTTTTTGCAGCCGAAATGTTGGAAAACAGAGGCCGGTTACTCTCCTCTATTTCGTCGAGCGTATGGGGATTTGTTGTATAAGCTCTAACTTTAAGCATTCCCCACAAATAGTTACATGAATTTATATCTGGCGAGCGAGCAGGCCAGTCAAGTATTTTCATCAAAAACACGTTGTAATGCGAGGCTGAGATTCCATTGGACCGTTTTCCACGACTGCACCGCCTCCTCTAATTTTTCTATTGTTAGAACTCTTGGTTGTCTGTTTTAAAATTTATAACAATGCATACATTGTGGACTTATTAATATCAGGGAATTTCTGTTTAAATTCGAGCTGACAGTAAACATCTATTTGACTCCGTTCGAGCAAGTAATAAACACACACTATTCCTTAGTATACACCTTGATAACTACATACAGTAAACACGTTCACAAGAGAGATTACAAACGTTCTTCCCACTATGCAGCATGCCAAACAACGTTAGTCTGAACTGCTAATGCCGTTATCCTAAGCAGTGGCATGAGCTAGGTTACCACATTCAACAAGATATTTGCTACGAATCAGATCCTACGGCCACCAGTCGCGTCATTCGATAAATTCGCTACCGTTTTCTTATTCCGCGAAGCTTTTCCTCCCATATGCAATTCATTCCAATGCTTCTCTTAGCAAGCACCTGATTCTCATTGACCCAAGGAAATTCTTCTCGTCTTACTCGTCATTTCAGCTTTGTGCTTCATTTGTGTATTATTTAGAACTACTTTTTCCTCTAGAATTCTCTTGGAAAAGATAATGAGAATAATTGGGAAGGAACTCAATGTGTAAGTAGAAGACGGGATGGACCCACGTAATAATTGGTGATAGCCGTGTGTGTTACACTACACCTAATTGAAACACATGTTTTGCATTTATTCTAGAAAAGTAGTATTGACATGTTATTGTACAGTTTTAATTACGTTAAGCTATGCTAACGTAAGCATAAGGGTGGCTTACCCCTCAAGCAAAGCCTTAGGTGTTGGGAGGAGAGCACAGTATGCTGAACTCGTACCGCGCACAGTGGAAAACAGCCAGCAGTCTTTCCTCTGTCGCACGTCTTTATCCCTCACTTGCTTCAGACCAAGTAAACACTACCTCCTTCCACAAGCTAAAACTCTAACTGCTTGGAAGGGCACCGCCAACCCTTAGCTAAAACGTCGCTGAATAGACAGTAGTTCATAAATCAATGCACATTATAAACAGCATGAAGATAGAAAGGGCAATGACTTCGTTATGGTTTATTCATATGCACTACTTCATTTCATTCGCTGTTTATTTTGATTGATTCAAGTGAAGTAATTCATTCATAAAGTACTGGAGCAGGATAAAACTGACGAGCTCCCATTCTCGGACTACTAGCTTCAGCCTTGTTTCGCTAAGCGCCATCACTTAATCTAAATTTATATACAACAAACAGTTGGCACAACTGTGTACACGCAACACACTAGCGCTTGCAGAAAGCCACCCGAAGTTGCCCGACGAAGTTCGAGCGAATGCCGAAAATGAACGAAAGGGAACGATCTTCCAGTTCAAGGGAGAAGGTAGTCCATTCCGGCACATTTTGCTCCCATTGGCTGTGGTCAAATACGTAACGTGGAACGTTGGCGCGCGCATTTCGACTGGCAATTGAAAGTGAATACATAAAGCCATGCGCTTCAAAGCATGAATTTGTACATACATAGTACAAATCGGTTTAAGTTCAGTACCTTCCAAAGATGCAACACAAAGATTTTCAAGAAAATTCCCCACCCAAAATAACCATTATACTCCTCCCCATTCTTGACATGTCTTTTGTGATATTGTCATCTTGCTACAGTGCCAGTCTATACAGACATAGCAGGTTTGATATTGGACTTTAAATACTTAAGCTACCATGTAAATACTATTGCTGGATAGAAAGTAGTAGGAATACCGGTAGCACACAGTGATTGTATAATTGTTAGTCAATGGGATAGATGGATCTGTTGCATCCCAGTTTTATATGTTATAATGTGTTATGTATATGCAAACTCCACCATTTTCTAAATGTTTTCTTATACAGGGCGAAAGGTATTGCTTGAACTGTAATAAAATGGCTAATAGACACAGGCACAAGGAACATCACTATGTTTCATTTTTGTAGGTTTAATGACAAAAATTGTATTGGACATATTTGCACTAATCATTATATAGAATCCATGATTAACGTACAGTTCAAGCAGTACCTTCCACCCTGTATACTGTCTTCCCAAATAATACCCATGCAGTAATAATGAGAATTTCTCATTTCAAGTGATGTCTTTCTCAAACATGTCTTCAAGGTAATAGAAATTACATGGGAAATTGAAATTTAAGCATAACATAAGTATAAAGTTATAATTTCGAGCTTATTCAAAGTGAATTAATCATCATAATATTATCAACCTCATGTAAGCACTTTATGTAGGGCAGATTGCATGTGATGGTGATTAACACTTATTTGCTATTGTTGTCCTACTGTAATGCGTGTCGAGAAGTTTACTGTTGAAATGGTGATGGTTTACAAATTTTTCTCTCTTAAATAATGTATGATGGGGAGGGGAGCATCCCCCCCAAAGGCTGTTCTTGGCTTTGGGTGTATTCCTACTTACTCTGTATACTTCATAATTGTATGATGTGTTCAATTTCCCTGAGCATTGCTCACAGTGGAGCCAAATGAACAAACACAAACAAACATCACTGTATGAGCTCAATTTGTTTTTTTTCCCATATGACCTGTCAATAAATTTAAAGTTCCCATGTGCTGTAGGACCTCCACTGTGTTATACCAAATGTTATATATAGAACCTTTCTCAGGAAAAGGAATAAAAGTGTATTTTCTATTCAATAACTGTAAGTTTTATTAACTAGAACTGGCTTTGTGTATGCATAAGTGACTAAGTGCAATTACCTATAAGATCATTCCAATAGATTGTAATAACAGACATTCAAGAGGTTAGAATTTAATGGACATTTTAATTGGGTAGGCCATTCAAATGTATATTAATGTAGGCACATGTTCCTTAAAATACCATACAAATGTATTATATAGTATTATTAAATATGAATATGAATGCAATGTCTCTAAATAATAACAATGTCTCTTTGTGTTTAGCCATATCACACCCATCCTTCATAATTGTCAATCACTTTAACATGTAGTTTAGTGTGCCAGTATTAATTGTTTTTTCATATGTTGACTGCAGAAAGAATGTAACAGCACATGCTGGTTTATAAATTTGGGTGGCTGGATGAGACACTCGTTCATTACTATTGCTCTCTGTCCTCCATAGTATTTTTAATTTTAATGTCCCTTTTAACTTCACAGGTTTACAGAGATTCGAGACTGGTGGGAGGGGGGATGACAATGATGAAGATGGTGCAATTGATGGAATTATGGTGGGGAAAACCAGACAACATTCATTCTAAGTGCCATTTTATCTACCACAAAATCCCACCTCTGATCCCTAGGATTGAATCCAGGCTTTTTTGTGAGAGGCTATAGTGCTGCCCAATTAGAAGTATGAATGAGACAACATTTAAAACAGAGATAGCATTACTCAATACTATCAAGTAATGAAACCAAGAAGTTGTTTTACAAGGCAGCTGCCACTATGACTTCACAAATGAGAGAATAATATTTCAGCA
Organism: Deroplatys truncata; assembly: GCA_030765065.1. Taxonomy (NCBI): domain Eukaryota; kingdom Metazoa; phylum Arthropoda; class Insecta; order Mantodea; family Mantidae; genus Deroplatys; species Deroplatys truncata. Next base: position 173,086,946 of record CM060990.1, read on the forward strand.
GATATTTTGCCATGAAATATATATTATACATTTATATAATTTAAGTTGGGTGTTTTGTCATAAATATGGTAGCTGACATTTCGATATGTAGAAATCATTCAGCAATAATGTGGTAATACACAAGTTTTATGTAACTATTTGTGCTTCCAAGGCCAGCGCTTAACCGAGTTACCCAGATTGACAAAAAATTCCCAAAGATATACAATACATATGGAGAATTTTGTTTATGAAATGCTTTAAGTTATTTTGCAATGAAAAGAGCATTATGTCCTAATTTATTTATTTGGTATAACAGCAGGAAATAGTGTTTGAGCACAACACCAATACACATCCAAAATCAAACTATGGATCCCAAACTATTATCATTACATCACATTCAAAATTGAAATAGGTATCAGACATAACCTTTGAGCACGAGTTCTCTTTTCGTTTTACGATATTAGTGTGCAATCCATAAAAATAAACTTTTCGAAATACAGTCCCTAATTCGAACACATTTTAACACCTTAAGATACTAAGTTATAGTTTATATTTAAGGTTAGCTTGTTTTCGCTATATATATTTCAATTCTTCATTAAAACCAACTAAACTTTCGATTCATAACCTGTCTTCTACCTTACTAGGTTTTCAGGTCATGTTCCAGTTTTAAACATCGAATGTGCGTTATTTGGTACTCAATATTAAATAAGGTATCACTATAAACTCCTACATTTACACAATTGCTCGTTGATAGGAAAATTCTGCTTTATTTTTATATTTTCGGCATTGCTATTTTATCAGCTGACTTCCATCTTAGTTTAGTTTCAAGCCTCAGCAATCAGCATGGCAGAGGTCGCGACATTCGCTTTGGAAGCGTCGTGTTCGTACACCTTCGGGTGGCTTTCTGCAAGCGCTTGTACGCAACACACATAATACACAATGTTTTATTTTACTTATCAGCCGCTGAAATTGATTTACACATTTGTGGAACAGTAGGACACGGGAGGTAGAATTATAACAACCCCCTTCTTTAGCATAAGCATCTGGTGATGCGATGATTTTCAGGTTCTATGCTGTAGTGCTAATTTTATAAAATATTTCTTTGAATAATGAACTGAAGAGAAGATAAAAATCTCAGGTAAATTACTAATATTATTAATGAGTATTACAAAAATCTGTTGCACTGCCAATACAGCGAGTGAGCAAAAAATGCTAATATCTAATCAAAATGTACATTAGAAGCATAAAAGGTACGCCCACGACAAATGCATTAACGTTTAGGCAAAACTTTCACCTTTCTACAAAGCAAACCTTAGAGAAACTGATTGCAATAAGAAAGACATAGCGGTATTCAACGAAGGGGCCAACTACCGCACTGCTAACTACAGTAAATCTATTGCGGTTACCACCCTCCAGAGGAAGGGATGAAGGTAAAGAACTATAGGAAGCTACAGGCCGCAACAACACATGCAACCAGACAGCCCTCTAGTGCAGGGTTCACCAAACTAAGGCCCGGGTACCACACCCGGCCTGCGAGCTACTTTTTTGGGCAGCCTGCAACTTAAAGTATATAAATAAAATAAAAAGAAATGGTGAGCTTGCATTAGATTAATTTATTCACGAATTTAAATATTAAATAAAATTAAGCGTTCAGATTGTTAATTGATATACGGTGTAACGACCTACGAAGGATAAATACATGGAATTTAATTTAGTTGCTTTTTACAACGTCCCCTGAATAACAATTTCATGATTTCAAAGACTTTGCTGTTCCCAAAGCATATCACCGTATATCTGTAAAAAGAGATTTTCAAAAATGAAATATGTGAAATAAAACTAAGGTTCTGCTGTGGCTGATGAACTTTTAAGAGTCCGTATTGATGATAGGTAGCACAAAATTAGAGTCACAAACGTCTGCACATCAAAATCAGAAGCAAAGAAAAGTCAGTTTCATTCTTCTCATTGAATATGAACTGCTGTTAATGTAAAAATACTTAATGTAACATGTCATATATAGCCTATGGGTTACATTGTCATGAAACTATGAATGAAATATCGATCATTTGTTAAGTATTTAATTACACCAGTTACTACTATGTAGGTATGTATAGATTTTAGTTCAATAAAATACTGTGTTTGAAAACTAATCTGATCTGTGCGCCTCGTGCCTGAGAGTTTATAGTTCCTATCTTAAACTTATGCGGCCTTGCTCCACGATTCATTTTCTGACGGTTTTGAAAAGTTTGACAACCCATGCTCTAGTATCCACGGGGAATACCCCTTCTTTGGAGCAAGCATCCCTGCCATCTGTCCGGCACCGCTTCACGCCAAGAAACCAAGAAGCACACCTGAAACTTGAGAAGGAAACGAAATGAAAGGGGAATGAGGAAAACGAAATTTTGGTAGAAGACAAACCTGCCCAATATTCGCTCGCTAACCGACCAAGGAAAACCACGAAAAACTCAGAAGCCATAGTGTGCGGTCGACGGGAATCGAACCCGGGACCTCCCGAAGGCGAGTCTCACGCCTTACTACGGAACCAGCTCGCTCGGTAAACCGTAACCCTACCCGTACCCTTGTCCTTACGTTGTAGCGTGTGCTTCTCCGTATACCACCGTTCCATGAATGATGCAATGTTCCATACAAATAATAAAAATGATAATGTTCTAGTCATGGACAGTCTTTGTTTGTCGTTAATGCTTTCGTTTTTGTAACCACAAATGAAAAGTCTGAAATGAAAGTAAAGGTCTGCAAGTTGCAAGGAAGTTGTCTTTGATTTCCTCATTCTGGGAGAGGAGGGACGGATAAAGAGCAATGTTACAAGCAACACGTTACGACATTTGAGCGGAAGGACATTATGAATCCTTTGTTATGAACTGTAAAAACTGAATTACAGCCACTTAAAATGAGTGGATAAAAGAATGTTATCAAGCAAGGGAGCTGTTTTCAGTTGTGTTTAATGTTCGCTCTTATACATACGTCACCATAAGCGGTGGACATTGCTAATACATGAAATGAAATTATAGTTTGGAAAGGAAATTTGCGAAGGAAGCGTTCCAGGCCCAGGTTTAGGGAAACTCCCCGTCATTTGCCAGTTATTATGATTGAGGAAAAGCTCGAAAAAATTCAGTCAGGGAGGACAGTCCTGGCGGGATTTGAACCGCGAACCTCCCGTTCACGAGTCGATGCTTTAACGACCTGGACCACCCAAGCCGGTCCTTTTGTGAAAATATACACATTGTGCACTCAAATGCATGCACACAAAATATTAAAAGCCTAAGTGTAGCAATTTTAAACAACAATCCTTTTTAATTGTTTGAAATATAATTTTCCTTTCCTCCTGAATGGGTAAATTAATATAATTTCATGAAAAAATAATACAGCGTTCAAAAGACTTTATCCCTGAGATTATTTGGGAATATTTTCTCCAAGACACATTTATGAGATCCCCTCCCCCAATTATAGCATTTGCTGCAAATAGCATACATATTTTAATATTTTTAAATTGTTAATCATAAGTTCACAGATACTTGCAGTTAAAAACGGGTAATAAGCGTGCGTTTTCGTAAGGCTACAAACTAGGAACATGACAAATCTGGAAAAACGGCAAAACATGCAATCCGAAAAATCGTTTCCTCTTTATGCACATTCAAAATGAGAATGGCACTTTTTTCGCTAGAGCTCCTTTAAAGTGGATAATAATTCTCTCTGCAATCAGTGTATTATCTCAACTGAGTTTGCGTTCTGTAAAGCAGATGTTAAAGGTGAACTAACGCGATTTTCCTGGAAAAACGGAATTCAATAAAATGCTGCGGAAACAAACTTATCCCATTTTGCTGGGAAAGCATTCGCTTTATATGTTTCCCAACGCACAACGAAGAGCATCGACCAAGTGGTCTTGAAGAGATTTATATACCCTCAACATCCTCGGTGTCGTGCGGCCTGGAAAGGACTACTGCTGTTCGATAGACAAAACCGTACGTGGGTTGGAAAACCTCCCATTCATTTTGTATTGCGCCGACAAAGAGGGTATCATTGGGCTTGATAAGCTTCTATAGACGTAATTTAAAGCATATAAAGCTCCTCGGCTAGAAGAACTCATAATATCGTCAAAAATGAGTTTGAAGTGCTCGTTAAAATTACGAATGTACTAGACGCATAGGGAATATCACCACAGCAGACCGAGCGAGGTGGCTCCGCGGTATCATCTAAGGCTCACAGTCGGGAGATCCCAGGTTCGATTCTCCTCAGAATTCCTATACGTAACACCAGGTCGCTGTTCGATAGCGCCACCCACAGAAGGGATTTTTCCATCTCAATAGGCTGTATAGTCTATCCTTACAATGGGAAAATACAGAGTGTACAACTTGAAAAGAGGGGTTGGAAATGGCATGGGCGTTCCTTTCATTGTCCACATGCACATTATGGCGCCTTTAATTTACGTAAACAAGCGAGTGGAAAATTATAAACTGTGTGAATGATGAACCCATAGCATGATATGATGTTATGCGTAAATTTATCATTATATATTATATATCATTAATCCCAGGTAATTCTGAACTTCCCTTCTACCGCTTTCTACATTTACTACTCCATTTCCAATTTTCCATACTCCCCCAAAATTATTAATACTACTCTTATATGACTCTGACGCTCAATAAATGTCAATAAATGTACGGACTATTGTCGTTAGGCTTACTCATATAGCGAGGAGCGCGGTCGAACGTTGGTTGACCGAGAGATTTTACTGAAAGCATAAAATTATATTTATAATGCATAAAATTATATTAAAAACTGATACCTAGCAATGGTAGCTACTAACCTGTGTTATATGAGTTGTTGAAGAATTATCCCCCTCAACATTCCGCAACCCGAATTACCTCCTAGTATTATTATTTGTAATAAACTGGCGAGATCGTAATTGTTACCCCTATCTAACTTTTGAGGTAAGGTAAGCGTTTTGCCAGTCAAGTAGTTAAGTATTATGTATTAGGGGGGATTGTGACCATTGGAAAGGGTGGACTTAAGAACTATATGACGATAAAATCTATATGGCACTAAAATGCATTTGGATTTTAATGGACCGTTCACAATGAATCAGGAAAAGGTTAAATTTAAACATTGAATTAAATGTAAACTTAGAGGCTTGTAAAGTTCGAGTTTTCAAGCTTATGTCTACGTCAAATATAAGGAACTATCCAATTAGAAAGCAACTCTCGTCCGTAATTATTCTGCCATCTCCAAATTATTAGATTCTCCATCATTATGTATTGACTCGCTAACTGCCTTTCCGTGTAAGCTCGCAGGCAAGGAATCACTGTGATATCTATAAAAATCGCAGCAAAACAAATTCTGATGTTGGGTGGTGCTTTTTGTGTGTTTAACGTTCTTTAACCGGGTAGCTAGATCTTGATAATTTTGATAAATGTACATAAACTCTTTTGTCGTGTGTGCCTCGCAGTCCGCCAAATTAGCTAGTTGTTTCACGCTCTCTTACGATTGGCTACTGTTTATGTTTCCATCTGTGGTTGTCTATGCCAACATATCGCGTTAAGTTTATGTTTTTAAGTTTTATCTCGTTATGTTAATGCTTAATTTTTTTTGAATTGCCCCTTAGGTAGGCTAGCCCAATGTAGTATGACTAGGTACTCGGCCTTGCAGGGAGGGGTGGGTGAAAAATGAGTTGCCGGTAGCCTTAAAATATGCAACAGCCACCATATGTGTGTCAAGCATATATTTTGAAGCAGACATGGAAGCGAAGTGTTAAGTTATTGCCGTCATCGATTAGCAGTGTAACGTGCAAGAACTGCTTAATTGTATGAATACCTCGAAGAACCGAATACCATTTGGTGGAAAAATCATGAAAAAAGGTATCGATTTCACCATTTACTTGAATTAGTAGGGTTATAGAAATTATGATACCACCAGCACCACCACCACCACCACCAAGACCACCACTGTCACCACCATTACGACCACCACTACCACTAATAATAATAATAATAATAATAATAATAATAATAATAATAATAATAATAATAATAATAATAATAATAATAATAATAATAATAAATAATTGATATGATGGAAATTAAAGGTGCTTATAAAATAGGTGCACTATTATTGTCAGCCTTAGTAATATTATCAATATTTCTATTATTGACTTCACAGTACCCAATCAGCAAAAACATAGAACAATCAATCTGGGCTTTTCTGTACCGTTTTGTTAAGCTTTAACAAATTGTTAAAGCCGCTAACCAATTGTTACGCGCTATTCCGCATTCTGTAACTTCGTAACAAAACAAATTGTTGTTAACAATAAAGATATGGTTGTTGAACACAACAAACCCGAGAACCTCTTGCTAACACGTTTGTTACACAATAGATTCGCACAGACGTCGTTTTAATGTTGCTGTAAGAGAAAAAACATGATAGAAATTTGATATTATAATTATCAAACGTTTATTTATTCGTTATAGCATAAAATATAAAGGTTACTGATTATGTTTGAGTCAGTGTTCCGTGTGGTCGCTTTGTTAAATGAAGCTCCCAACATAACTTTTAACAGACGAATTTTAACAGCAAAATAAATGTGCAATCTCGTATTGTAATAAAAAGTAACAGTTATTGATTTATGAATTTAAGGCTTTAGTAGTAATTAATGTTTTCTTTTCCATGGTTTACGAATATATTTGCCTCATGTTTAGGCTAAGATTAGGAACTGCGCACTTTTGAGAGCTGCAGAGTATTACGGCGATAAGTTTTCGTTCCCAGAATCGTTTTAAGATAATTTACAATCTACCAAAAGAAGTGGCTAGCAGAAAGCTATTTACCAGCTTCTTGTAACCATTGTAAAATTGAATTTATATTGATCCAGCTGGAAGAGCAAGAACATAACAGAAGGCAATCAGTTGGGTTATAAAGTGGTAATTTATACTTGTGAAATTTGCGTATGAAAAATAATCCGAAATAGAAATACTTGTAGGTGCAACTATCCCCCAGATAACACGACTAGTGAAACTAACATTTCTTTTCACTGCAATCTTTCACTTAACGCACTTAACGAATACCTCAAATGATATGGATATTATCAGATACCAATTATCACTTTCATTCAAAGATTCTTAAGATGCAAGAACATTTTCACAGAACTGAACTAATGCTGAACATTGCCAAATCATGATTAAAAAAATAAGTACATACTTATGTTTGATGGTACACGTTAAAATTTCAGAAACCTCTGCCTGACACAGCACGTTTTATCTCCATTTTGGTAACGAAACATAACAAAAGCACTTGGTAGTCGATATTCAGGCGCTGGTGGGATGTGAAAACAAAACGCTATCCCAGAGCGTAAGAATATTCGATTAGTCACTCCAGGTGACTAACAAACCGCGAGAAAATAAGTATTGCGATAAAAAACGAGTTACAGAATGCCAAATATCGGCACATTTGTTAAGAGCAGTTCTTTAAGCTTAACAAAAAATTGTATTCGCTCTCTTAGCAACAAAGTTACAGAATAGGCCTGATTGTCAGTATTACCCACCGCTCACCCGTTCACATGAAGTAACTAATATGTCAATTCCTCTTTTTTATTTAAGGACGCTCTTTAACTACTACGGTCCTTAGCGTCACATTCCCTATTGGGCGTGAAAGACCGGAAATTTTGCTCAGAGGCCTCTTTATCAGGCTTGAGGTTCTTTTACGTGCCGTAAATCTACGACACGGGACCACCGGTTTTACTTCCCTTCCGAAGAAAGCCATGCTAAGGATTTTTACGCCCGAAAAAAATCCATCGCCCTCCGCCGGGTTTGAACCCGAGACCTCGGGAATACGCCAATGGTGGCTGGAATTATGCAAATGGGGACAAAGTAGGGTGCTACTTGGAGAAGATAGAGTCAGATGTTTCATTACAAATCGAAATCCCACATTTTTTGAACAAATGTTTAAGCTTCAATTTGAAAAAGTTGATTGCTGACAAACCATTAAAAGACGATTTCATTAGTACGCTGTGTGAGGTATTTTTAGCTATTTGCTTTATTAATATTCTAGCTGTGTTACCCAGCGTTACACGCATGCATTCTACGACAGGATAAGAGTGGCTTCTAAAAGTCGTGAGTAACCCACAATTTTCACTCGTACCTAAAAGCCTTAGTGTTCAAGGTTTTGTCCAAGTGGACAAATGGTACAAAGTTGTACATAAGCAGTAGAAAATATGGATAGAGGTAGTTTTTTTAAGTTTTAAGCTATCCTAGCTGAAGCGTACAAATTTGGATCCTAATTGGTCATGCAATATGGCTTTGTCTACAAGAGGTTAAAAATAATAAGAGTAGTTTATAATATTTTCGAGGTACTAAATGATGAAAAGTTGGGGTTGGCTAGCTTTTATGACTTATAGCGTAACATTATACTTTCCTAGGTCGTAGAACAGTATAATTAATTGTGCAATATTTTGATTAGATGGGTTAAAAACTGCAGCTTTCTACTCAAAGGGTTGAAAATATGTAAGGGAGTTTTGAGAGCTGTAAGGGAGCATATAATTTTCATTGAATATTATAGTATAGACATACGAAGTTTCGTCTAGATGGAACGTTTATTTGTATGCTAAGGGTCTAAAATATGAATTTAAACTAAAAGTGGAGTGGTAGTAAAATAGACTGACGTATTTATTGGTCTTAAACGTTTTACATGTTTAAACTTATACACCGTGCGGGTCAGATGGGCCATACGTGCTTATATAATACACTGTAATGCATATTTTTCAGATTATATTCATCACGCTGAACATAAGTTAATGATATTTACAAGAAATGAAAAGAAAAGAAGAAAAAAATAGATAAACTGACAACAAAACTCACACAAACAAAATAGAAGAAGAAGAGGGGCAGGCATTTGTTGTTTTGTAAACAATAACTGTTCCTCTTCTTCATTTACAAGAAATGAAAAGAAAAGAAGAAAAAAATAGATAAACTGACAACAAAACTCACACAAACAAAATAGAAGAAGAAGAGGAACAGTTATTGTTTACAAAACAAACACATACCTGCCCCTAAGCCATTAACGTTCTCCCTCCCACCCTTGGCCCCTCTTCCTTACCCTCCGATCTGAGCTGCATAACTTTTTAGTATTGCAAGTTTTTTTTTAAAATTGTCAGGTAGTTTATTTTTGCTGGATTAAAAAACTAAAGCGTATTAAATTTTATCAAAATTGTATATGCAAGGTGGAAGGAAACTTATTACATTCCTTCTAATAAGTTCTTCATAGAGGTATAACAAACAAAAAGGTATAATAGGATTTTGTTGTGTGTTCAGCCGTTTTAGAAAAAAAATGTTGTTTTTCCAAATTAGATGCTTTATTCTACGAGAATGTATGAAGATAATGGTTTATTGCTTTTAAGATGTGTAGATTAATTAATTTCTGACCCAGGTTTGGTAGTAACTATGTGACATCATGTGGGGTTTTGAAATAATTGATCGTTTACCGAACACCGTTTTGCAGACGTAATGTGGTTGGAGACATGGGCAACGCTACTAGGTCAAGATAGATCAGTGTGAGAACCGACTCCCGGACATTTACAAAACAGCATACCTGAACTGGAAGGGAGGGGGACTAGCGAATTTGTTTTCCACACAAGCCTAATCCAAACAAATACGACGAAAGGGGTACTGTTTTGGTGAAATGACAAGTACAACTTGGTAGCTATTGGCCTACACCAACAGTATGGAAGTAATGCCTTCATCGTCCAATAAGCGTTTCGCAGTCGCTGACTAGTAGTAGTAGTAGTAGTAGTACTCAAAGAAGCAGGTTTCCCTTTAAGCATCTCAGCCTAAAAAGACTTTGTGTACTTCATGATTTCTAATCCATGTAGGGATCAGTTTCCACATTTTTGGTTATTTGCAGTATTTGTCACACTAAATTAGGGCCTGTTTCTAGTTTTGCGGTAGCTCCAAGAACCCGGTATCTTGTCCATTCTGTGGCTTTGCATTCTAGTGGAATGTGTTTCGCCGTTACAACAGCTTGTAAACATAGACGGAAAATGGGTTCCATAGGGTACAATCCCATTGTCTTCAGGTGTTTTCTGAATTTTCCATGTCCAGTTATGAAGCTTATAACTCCAAGTGAAGGTTTGTTACGTTTAGTAAGTAAATTACTTAATTTTTCTCTAGGCTTATTAATTAATCGCTTATAGGGTTTGTTTTTGGGTATTGTTTTCCATTTCTTTTGGATTTCTTTTCGAACCCAAAGTATAACTTTATATTTGCGTTCTTATTCCACAGGCAGACTCTGGTCCTATAAAGGGGAGATATACTCCTTTCTTTGCTAAGGAATCAGCCTTTTCATATCCCGGGATACCTGTGTGTCCAGGTACCCACCGCAATTCTACTGTATTGACGTTGGAAAGGTTTGATAAATATTGATAACATTCCCACACTAATTCGGATTTAAAGTGATGGGAACTGAGACCTGACTGTCAGAGTTTATAAAGATGTGTTTCTCTACGATTATCTTTTCCCAGCATAGGCGTGCACTTTCGGTAGCTGATTAAAAAGCACATCATGTTTATGTCAGCTCTACTAGAAGTTGTGTCATTATTAGAGTAACATCGTAATACGTATTGAAATTCACAGATTTAGTGATAAAACAACCCGAGGTGTGTTTAGTGAATAATCATATGTACAATACAGGGTTTACGAGATGCCAGCCTTTTCAAATCATGAGTACCTTGATAACGATTAATTACCTACAGTATAACAACTTAGTAAAATCCCTCGGTCCACGGACTGCGCGAGTATTCAGAAGGGATAAATTGCCCCCACTCTACTAGTCCTTTTTCCTTTAGCTATTGAGTTATCCAATGAGGTATCTTAGAGGAAGTGGGCTGATACGCGAGAAACAAGTGTCAAGTCACTGTTGTGAACACAGCAATTTTATCGTGTAGAAAAATTTAATAGAATCTTGCTTACATCTTGATAATTCAAAACTAAAACCTTTATTCCAGTTCTGTAAGAGCTATGTTAAAGAGCACAGTTTCGAGATGATGATAATGTGATTGGTCTCCCTGTAAAAAAGTTAAAGCCACTAGTTTTCTAGGTTAGTATAAGAGTAGATTCAGCAGGGAGGAGGAAAAGAAGAAAGCCAATGACAACATGGAGAAAGGGCATTATGGAAGCGATGGGCAGAGTACAATTAAGAGGGCTATGGTTGCAAAGGGGAGAATTTTTGTGCACTGGGAGAAATTTATAAATAACTAAATTGATATTTGACTGTCAGAAGCTGTGAATAACATTGTAAACTGACTGAATAATAACACATTACCATACTACGGGGTTTGAAAGACTCCAAATGTTAATTCGGCGTGGTTCAGCCGGGAGTTAATTGTATGCCCTCTGTAGAGCCTGCTATTCTCGCGTAATTTTTTTCCGCTTTATCATTTGCCAATACATTCCCAGTTGCCAATAAAATGGACGCATACATCAAGGGCTAGTTTTCAAACTAAAGACCTGCTACCAGAAAATTTCCCTCCCACTGTGTAAATTTACATAGTTTCTCCAAGGTAAAAATATTTTTAATTTGAGCTCTGTGGCGACTTTTTATAATATTTGCCGTAACATAAAGCACTTCCCCGCTCATCTTTACTGTAGGAGCGTCTGTATTTCTACGAACTTTTAAGCTCCCTTCATGTGTTACATAATTATTACTCCACGTTATATTAAAGTTACGAGGCCTAAACTCTGTAACGAAGCACATTAAAGAGGTCAACTTGAACTAAATTCTGTGAACTGTAACGACTATTAGAAAAGAAGTCTTGTTTATGATTACATTCGTTTAATCATTTTATGTTGAACTTTAACATCTCTTATTGTAGGTTTTTTCTAATGAAAAGAATTCATCCAGTGATGTTTATATTAGCGATAAGAGAATTCCCTTTTTTATCCTCCGAGCCTTTTGACGAACAGATGCTGGTACTATTACTCGCATTATGAATACCGGAAAATTCAGCTCATCTGTGGATTGAGAAGCTATATTCGGGTTTTACAAGTAAGGTCTAAACCGTGTGCTGCGCTAGTACAGCCGCCCTTCGCAGCCTAGTCTCCCAAGTAGATGAAACTTCATGTATATACATATGCATAAAGGACGTGATACCTGAACTTTGCAGCACCTGGCCAATTTACAAACCGCACTATGAATCCTGTACTGAAATTTAGGTTCGAGGGTTATAATTAAAGTTTTATAGAATCAGTTATATAAAATTTGAAAAATAAAATGTGGAACTTTCTCAGACACCAATTTCAATGAATAAAGCCCAGAGAAAGATATAAGATTCTTTCAGTAACGACTGAAGCAGAAATTAAAAGGTCCTTAAGAAGAAGAAACAGAATTTAAAACGCAGCTGTGATTTAATAATTATCCTCGGTATACAAATTCTACCTTTCCATGCATATCCATCTGGTCTTCATAGGCCATTATCGGTTTTGCTACACGCTCATCGTCATCATCAACCCCATTACGCACTTATGAAGATTAATCTCACTAATAACATGCCGTTGGCCGAGCTAATTCAGTGATGACCAGTGTATATAGCAAGGAAGGTGTTCAATCTGACATTTGGTGGATAGGTCATACACTGCTGGCCTAGTTCCATACTAAAACTTCTTAGAATTGGTAGTTTACAAAATAGCATACAAAAATACAGCTTCTCAGTTGTATTTCGGAAAATTCAGCTTTGGATAAAATAGAAGTTAGCCATATTAAGATTTTTCGAACAGCAGCAGTAACACCAAATCCTTGAATGCCTCTCAAATCAACGGTTTTAAGATCAGGAGTAGTCAGACGGAAGAGCCTCCAGTATTGGAGCACAGCACCGCACCTAGCCAATAGTAGGTCCTGTGCTCCAACGTGACCCCCGAAGGTCGATTAGATTCGGATGAAGAATGCGCTAGCAAGGACGGGGTCCCAAATGTTTCCAACATGAAACCAATCCTGACGCCGGCCAGCCCTGCGTTAGCCACCAGCAACCTGGGGGTCCCGGAAATAGACGAGACACTCCCAGGAAGGAAGACACGCCAGCAGTCCCGTCAAGCGCCATGGAGAAATCTTTCCAAAGCGCAAATTCCACCGTGCTGCCGCAACATACCAACCGCCGTCGCCTGGTCCTACAACCCTGAAACGGATGAGGTGAGAAAGCTGAAAGGATAGTGCTGAGAACAGGAAATTTGTGGTAGCGGAATCACTGCAGCATTTGCCTACCAACCTGGGGAAACAACGAAAAACCCCAAGGTCAGAGTGGCCGACCTGACGGGAATCGAATCCGGGAGCTTCCGAATACGAGCCTCACAAGATAGCGTTCCGCCAAGTAACTAGGGAAAATACTCGTAATGATACTTAACATTATTTTCGTGAAGGAGCTAGCGGGTGTGAGTTTGCGTTCATTAAGCTGAGGTCAGTGTCTCAAACACTGCTTAGCTCTTCGCACCTTAAACTGCCGAGTGCACAATTGTTCTAATTGAAAGGAAAGAGCCGAACTATTGCTTGCATGAATATCTTGAGGTTTTACCAATAAGAGTATTTTTTATTTACTGTTGTTTTGGAACTGTTATTTACAACCTAATATTTTTGAGAACTGGAACAGCCGGAACATTTAGTGAAAAATAACAACTTTCCCTACTCTAACACAATGTGGCGCGATGAATGAAAGTTAGGGAAGTACATAAACAGTGGTTTTCAAATGAGTGAAATTTCTGAAGTGCCGATTCATTAGAAGCAACTGGTTACTTCACAGTAACTGCAGATCGCAGTATTCTTCTAAATCTTTATAGTGACCTTTTTCTCTTCTTTTTTTTGCATCAGATTTTTCTCTTAGAGATTCAAAAGAAGTGTAATCCTAAGTTGGTTACTCGTCCTGTACCACACTCTCTTCTGTGTGTGTGGTTTTTTTTGGGTGGGAGTAAGGGGTAAGAATAATTTTGCTTAATCTGTTTTGATCGTTTTTAACAGCTATTACTAAAACGAATTTGACATGTGGATTATTAGCTGGCCTTTCAAATGTTAACCAGGTGTTGATAAATGTTCTCCGCTAATCCACCCGTAGAGCCATCCTGCGGCAGGACGGAGGTAAAGCAACAAATACCGGTAACTCCAGCTTTACAACATCACGGTTCACCTCCAATATAACTATTAACACGTACAAGAAAATGTGACAACATTGTGCTCCCATCCCTTGCACTTACTATGTAACGGTCAATTGTAAAGGCGCACGGCTGCTGCCGAAGGGAAAAAGTTTCGCTGTAAAAAGGTTACTTAAGTGACTGGAGCTCTTAGTAGTAGGCTTGGAAGCAGACTTGCCGCATGTTAGCCCTAAGAGAGCGGCGAAATTAAACCATTTATCAATCGGTGCTGCAGCGTTTAACTGTGGAACACGAATTACATGTTTATGGAATTTAATGCAGTTATACGTGGCTACATTCAAGTATCATTTAAATTCTAGACAAATCACAACTTAAGATTTAAATTCACAATCAAAATATTTAAGCGTCAACATTTTCTTTTATAATAATGTACTACTACTCCTATTCTGATGCACGATATTTATCTGTCACTGGTAAACACTCGATTGGTTAGCCACGTGTGTGCCAAGTGAGTCAACACAAGTTTCCTCTGTATTTAGCGAATATTATCACAAGCAGTATCACAAGAGAGTCCGAGGCTGTCGATTTCTAGAACTTAGCGACTGATTTTATCTGGAAACCTCAGTTCCTCGAGTAATATTTGTGACTATTTCATGAATGATAAAGGTTATTTATGAGATGGATTAGGCAGACGGAGGTGCCTACAATCACTGGAGCACAACACCGCACGTAGGACACAGTGGACCCTTTTTGCTGCCAACTTGAGCCCTAGGAGACAGGGATGAAGGAGAGATCCGAAGGGCGACCAGATCCGGACAACGATGTGTGCTAGCAAGGACGGGGCCAGTAACGATTCAAACATGCTAGCAATTCCGACGCCGGCTACCTCTGCCTAAGCCACACGAAAGCTGGGGGTCCCATGAAAATCCACACACTCCCAGGAAATGAGCCCCATCAATCCCACCAAACGCCAGGGAGAAACCTTTCCAGAGCGCAAATGCCACAGTCCTGACTCAACACACCAATCTCCGTCGCCTGGTCCTACAATCTTAAAACAGATTAAGGAAATGATGGAGACAGGAAATAGACAAGTAATTCGTGTTAGAAAGGGAACCATCACAGCATTCACCTACCGAAGCGGGAAAACCATGATAAACTCCATGGTAAGTATGGTCGGCCTGACGGGAATCGAACCCGGGACCTTCCGAATGCCAGTCTCTCGTGTTACCACGGAGCCATCTCACTCGGTAAAAAATAATAATAATGATTCAAATAAAATTTGCTAAATTATTTATAACTGCGAAATTTCAAGAATACTTCACCTATTCAGTCATAATGAGGCTACAATAGATGAATGCCGCTTATGTCGGTAAGAGAATATCAAAATACGGGTTTAACAGTCCCATTTACACGTGTCGTACTGCGCTTCCCTTGTTATTTGGTAGAAAAAAGTTCTGATGTATTACATTCACATGACTTTCTCTACCCCCTAGCATTTATTACTGGGTATACGAATTATTTTTACTAAAGTTTATTTTCCTTTCTACTTCATTTTAATCGAGATAAACCATTTCGGAAATAGCTGCATTACACATTTCGTTATATACGGGTGGACCGTTTAAGTTGAGACTGTGCAATATCTCCAAAACTAAGCGATATAGAAACAAATGTCTTGATTAAAAGTTGCTTGATATTATGTGGGAAAGCAAATGCCATTAAACGTGTTTTATTTAGGGGACGTTGTGATGGCCATTTAGGGTCCATTTAATTTTTTTAAATAGGAACCCACCGTTTTTTTGTTGTTTTCTCACTCCTTATAAAGACTAAACATTTGTATAAAGCACTTCGCAATTTTTCTTACACCAACGTAAATAACAACGAAAATTATGAATGGCTATGTACGAGGAGCGTAATTAATGGCGGACCATCCATGGATGGTTATTTGAGCGCCAAGTTACGTTTCGTGATTGGGAATAAACATTTTTTTATTTTGTTTCCTTATTCCTCATCACAAAATAAACAGCCTTTTATAAACCATTTTCTAACGAGAAAACAACATACAAAATGTAGATTGCCAATTAAAAAAATTAAATTGGACCTAAAAGACCATCATAACGTCCTCCAAATAAAACCGGACTAATGTCATTTACTTTCCCTCATAATAACAGACAACTTTTATTAAATACATTTCTTTCTACGACGTCTAGTTTTGGAGATATTGTACAGTCCCATCTTAAATGGTCAAGCTTGTATATAAACGGAATAGCGATAGTCAAACGTTTTAAAACTGGACGCTATACGCTGGCCTTAAAATTCCATACTCTTTCCATGCAGTCGCGAGAAACAGATGACAATCGACGAGACTTAAAAGAATGGCAAACAATTTGAACTATTCGAACCATTAATAACGGATTTCTCGAAAATTAGCTGATGCCAAAAAAAAAGTATGGGAAATAAATTGCGCGTCTTAAAGAGATCTAAATCTTTTGTGTAGAACGTTTTCGTCTATCGCCTAACATTTACCAGTTATACAAGATTATACAAAATTCCTTCCGAATGAAGAGGATTTCAAAGACTATTCCCAGAAAATTCTAGCTACACATTTTATTAGTCATGTAAATAACTTTAATATATGCTATTTTAATTAACATCGTTAGAGTCATTTTTTAGAAAATAAACAATTTCGAAAAGTATTTCATGTAAAGAGTAACTGGGGGTGGGATATCTCCTTGAAAATCTTCATGTCTTGGAAGATACTGAACTTAAATACCAAGTTTAGTATTTTACTTTTCGTTTATAAGTTATGCTGCTCAAAGACACGCGCGCGCGCGCGCACACACACACACACACACACACACACACACACACAGCCACACAAACGGAACATTTCTAAAAAAAAGTTTGTGTGTGTGTTCAGGGAACCTCAAAACATATATTTTCGGTGAAATCTCGAAATCGAATTTTTGGTTGGAATACAATACCTACCTCCCCTACTTATTATACGTAGTAGAGAAAGTAAAACTACATTTATATAATTTGAAATTTGGTATTTATATCTTCTTGGTATGCATATTAGTTAGATGTGCACTAATTTGTTAAAAATGCAGTAATCAAAACTGAACGAAGGAAGTTGTCGATATTATGGCCACGTTGTAGTTAGACGATGAAATGGAAGCAGAATTTAGTAATTTATTACTTCAGTATGATGTTCTTCAATCTATAGATGTGGTTAGCCACACTCACAAAACAAAACAGGGTACCTGCGATAATCTTCAAGCAAGAAGTGGGGCTGTGATTGGATGAAACTCAACATTTCATTACATTTCGTTGGTCGAAAGTGGAATGACGTCATATAATCAAACAGTTTAAACTTTTTTCTCCTTTCTTCAATTTATTTTGTACCAGCTGGCTTACCCGACGTTGCACTGTTAGCTTTATAAACTCGAATGACGAATCAACTCATTTCATTTAACTCACCTGATCCAAAGATATAGAGTTTCTTTTAAAATGGTGAATCCTCCCCTTTAACCCTTATAATTGTAATTTCCTACAGCCCCGTCTAACAACTAATGAAATGTATCCTGATATTCACGTAAAACGACGTGAAACATCGGGGGGAACGCCTGACTTCCTTAACTTCCCCCAACAGCCTTCCAAGTCTTGGAAGTACTGCATAGTCTACAACTAACCTTTTGCAGTGGAACAATCTTCGGTCGGAATGGTTGAGTAATTTTTAGATAAGTACAACAGCTGCATTTTAAATACTGAACCTTCTCTTTCATCCCACAGTTATTTAATAATATAAAAGTTACATAGTTTTCACATAACTCCAAAGCCCTTAACATATACAAGAAGTAGCGGTAAAGCTGGTGGTTATGAAGATTCCGCACTCCCAGGCCACCAAGTTAACCTCTTTGGGAAAGACACACAGTCAGCACTATCGGGAAAAATAATCTTCTCAGTCGTTATTTTTAAATATCGGTTGACTTTTCTAATGTTAACAATTTTCTCTCTCTTTGCAGTTATTTATCATGCCCTGCAAACGAACTTGATTACAACATAAGTACAGAGGAAATAAAGCAAAACTTTTTAACCTGAGGGTTATTAGAAGGCTTTGGCAACCAGAAACTTAGATGCATACATTCATAGAATTAGAATTAAGGTTATTCCGGGGTTTTGGCACTGTTTCATTGCACACACATCTGCAATATTAGTTAAATAGCAATTCAAGAAGCAAATACAACATACGATTCGAAACCTTATAAATAGAAACGACCGTCACTTTTAAAACTCTCTCTTCAGTATATTTAAGCATTACATAACGACCATCTGTGCATATTGCATGGGAATAAAACGTAACCGGCTTTTGTTTTTAAACACATTCTCTGCCGAGTACCACAACTAGCCTGCTTTGCTTCTAGAGCCATACTCTGTGGAGTACAACAACTAACCTACTTTGTTTCTACATACATACTCTGTGGATAACAACTAGCTGGCTTTGTTTCTACATACGTACTCTGTGGAGTACAACTATCCGACTTTGTTTCTACATACATGCTCTGTGGAGTACAACTAACCGGCTTTGTTTCTTCACACATACTCTGGGGAGTACAACTAACAGGCTTTGTTTCTACACATACTCTGTGGAGTACAACCACTAACCGCCTTTGTTTCTACACATACTCTGGGGAATACAACTACTAACAAGCTTTGTTTCTACACATACACTGGGGAGTACAACTACTAATCGGCTTTGATTCTACACATACTCTGTGGAGTAAAACTACTAACAGGCTTTGTTTTTACACATACACTGTGGAGTACAACTACTAACCGGCTTTGTTTCTACACACATGCTCTGTAGAGTACAACTACTAACCGGCTTTGTTTCTGCACACATGCTCTGTGAAATATAACTACTAACCGGCTTTGCTACTACACACATACTCTGTGGTGTGCAACTAACCGGCTTTGTTTCTGCACATACTCTGTGGAGTACAACTACTAAACGGCTTTGTTTCTACACACATACTCTGTCGAGTACAACTACTAACCGGCATTGTTTCTACACACATGCTCTGTGGAGTATAACTACTAACCGGCTTTGTTACTACACACATACTCTATATATACAACTACTAATCGGCTTTGTTTCTACACACATGCCCTGTAGAGTACAACTACTAACCGGCTTTGTTTCTACACACATGCTCTGTAGAGTACAACTACTAACCGGCTTTGTTTCTGCACACATGCTCTGTAGAGTACTACTACTAACCGGCTTTGTTTCTGCACACATGCTCTGTGGAGTATAACTACTAACCGGCTTTGTTACTACACACATACTCTGTGGGGTGCAACTAACCGGCTTTGTATCTACACATGCTCTGTGGAGTACAACTAACCGGCTTTGTTTCTACTCATACTCTGTGGAGTACAGCTACTAGCCGGCTTTGTTTCTACACACATGTTCTGTCGAGTACAACTACTAACCGGCTTTGCTTCTACACACATGCTCTGTGGACTACATATACTAACCGGCTTTGGTTCTGCACACATGCTCTGTCGAGTACAACTACTAACCGGCTTTGTTACTACACACATACTCTGCGGAGTATAACTAACCGGCTTTGTTTATATACACATACTCTGTGGAGTACAACTAACCGGCTTTGTTTCAGCACACAAGCTCTGTGGAGTACAACTAACCTGCTGTGTTTCAGCACACATGCTCTGTGGAGTACAACTAACCGGCTTTGTTTCTGCGCATATGCGTTGTGGAGTACAACTGACCGGCTTTGTTTCTACACACATGCTCTGTGGAGTACAACTACTAACCTACTTTGTTTCTGCACACATGATCTGTGGAGTACAACTAACCGGCTTTGTTTCTTCACACATACTCTGGGGAGTACAACTAACCGGGTTTGTTTCTACATATACTCTGTGGAGTAACTACTAACCGGCTTTGTTTCTACACACATGCTCTGTGGAGTACAATTATCCGGCTTTGTTTGTACACACATTCTCTGTGGAGTACAACTAACCGGTTTTGTTTCTACACACATACTCTGTGGAGTACAACTATCCGGCTTTGTTTCTACACATATTCTCTGCGGAGTACAACTATCCGGCTTTATTTCGGCACACATGCTCTGTGGAGTATAACTACTAACCGGCTTTGTTACTAGACATATACCCTGTGGAGTACAACTAACCGGCTTTGTTTATATACACATACTCTGTGGAATACAACTAACCGGCTTTGTTTCTACACATATTCTCTGTAGAGTACAACTAACCGGCTTGGTTTCTGCACACAAGCTCCGTGGAGTACAACTAACCTGCTGTGTTTCTGCACACATGCTCTGTGGAGTACAACTAACCGGCTTTGTTTCTGCGCATATGCGTTGTGGAGTACAACTGACCGGCTTTGTTTCTACACACATGCTCTGTGGAGTACAACTACTAACCTACTTTGTTTCTGCACACATGGTCTGTGGTGTACAACTAACCGGCTTTGTTTCTTCACACATACTCTGGGGAGTACAACTAACCGGCTTTGTTTCTTCACACATACTCTGTGGAGTACAACTATCCGGCTTTGTTTGGACACACATTCTCTGTGGGGTACAACTAACCGGCTTTGTTTCTTCACATATACTCTGGGGAGTACAACTAACCGGGTTTGTTTCTATACATACTCTGTGGAGTACAACTACTAACCGGCTTTGTTTCTACACACATACTCTGTGGAGTACAACTAACCGGCTTTGTTTCTGCACACATGCTCTGTGGAGTATAACTACTAACCGGCTTTGTTACTAGACGCATACTCTGTGGAGTACAACTAACCGGCTTTGTTTCTACACACATGCTCTGTGGAGTATAACTACTAACCGGATTTGTTACTAGACACATACTCTGTGGAGTACAACTAACCGGCTTTGTTTATATACACATACTCTGTGGAGTACAACTATCCGGCTTTGTTTGTACACACATTCTCTGTAGAGTACAACTAACCGGCTCTGTTTCTGCACACATGCTCTGTAGAGTACAACTAACCGTCTTTGTTTCTACATACATGCTCTGTGGAGTACAACTAACCGGCTAAGTTTCTTCACACGTACTCTGGGGAGTACAACTAACCGAGTTTGTTTCTACACATACTCTGTGGAGCACAACTACTAACCGGCTTTGTTTCTACACACATACTGTGTGGAGTACAACTATTCGGCTTTGTTTGTACACACATTCTCTGTGGAGTACAACTAACCGGCTTTGTTTCTTCACACATACTCTGGGGAGTACAACTATCCGGCTTTGTTTCTACACACATACTCTGTGGAGTACAACCAACCGGCTTTGTTTCTGCACACATGCTCTGTGGAGTATAACTACTAACCGGCTTTGTTACTAGACACATACTCTGTGGAGTACAACTATCCGGCGTTGTTTCTACACACATTCTCTGCGGAGTACAACTATCCGGCTTTATTTCGGCACACATGCTCTGTGGAGTATAACTACTAACCTGCTTTGTTACTAGACATATACCCTGTGGAGTACAACTAACCGGCTTTGTTTATATACACATACTCTGTGGAATACAACTAACCGGCTTTGTTTCTACACATATTCTCTGTAGAGTACAACTAACCGCTTTGTTTCTGCACACAAGCTCCGAGGAGTACAACTAACCTGCTGTGTTTCTGCGCATATGCGTTGTGGAGTACAACTGACCGGCTTTGTTTCTACACACATGCTCTGTGGAGTACAACTACTAACCTACTTTGTTTCTGCACACATGATCTGTGGTGTACAACTAACCGGCTTTGTTTCTTCACACATACTCTGGGGAGTACAACTAACCGGCTTTGTTTCTTCACACATACTCTGTGGAGTACAACTATCCGGCTTTGTTTGGACACACATTCTCTGTGGGGTACAACTAACCGGCTTTGTTTCTTCACATATACTCTGGGGAGTACAACTAACCGGGTTTGTTTCTATACATACTCTGTGGAGTACAACTACTAACCGGCTTTGTTTCTACACACATACTCTGTGGAGTACAACTACTAACCGGCTTTGTTACTAGACACATACTCTGTGGAGTACAACTAACCGGCTTCGTTTCTACACACATGCTCTGTGGAGTATAACTACTAACCGGATTTGTTACTAGACACATACTCTGTGGAGTACAACTAACCGGCTTTGTTTATATACACATACTCTGTGGAGTACAACTATCCGGCTTTGTTTGTACACACATTCTCTGTAGAGTACAACTAACCGTCTTTGTTTCTACATACATGCTCTGTGGAGTACAACTAACCGGCTAAGTTTCTTCACACGTACTCTGAGGAGTACAACTAACCGAGTTTGTTTCTACACATACTCTGTGGAGCACAACTACTAACCGGCTTTGTTTCTACACACATACTGTGTGGAGTACAACTATCCGGCTTTGTTTGTACACACATTCTCTGTGGGGTACAACTAACCGGCTTTGTTTCTTCACACATACTCTGGGGAGTACAACTATCCGGCTTTGTTTCTACACACATACTCTGTGGAGTACAACTAACCGGCTTTGTTTCTGCACACATGCTCTGTGGAGTATAACTACTAACCGGCTTTGTTACTAGACACATACTCTGTGGAGTACAACTAACCGGCTTTGTTTCTACACACATGCTCTGTGGAGTATAACTACTAACCGGATTTGTTACTAGACACATACTCTGTGGAGTACAACTAACCGGCGTTGTTTATATACACATACTCTGTGGAGTACAACTATCCGGCTTTGTTTGTACACACATTCTCTGTAGAGTACAACTAACCCGCTCTGTTTCTGCACACATGCTCTGTAGAGTTCAACTAACCGTCTTTGTTTCTACATACATGCTCTGTGGAGTACAACTACTAACCGGCTATGTGTTTACACAGATACGCTGTGGAGTAAAGCAAACACTTTCTGCTGCATGGTATTCTTAGCGAAGGCTTTGTAAATCCTTTTTAGCATTCTAGTATTTTATGAATTGAAATTTGAAATTTTTTATAGCCCATTCCGTCAGAAAGAATGGAGTTTTTCAATGTGTGTTATCAAAATTGCTTGAGTGGTGTTTTAGATTGTCCCCCCCACACAAAAACACACACACACATCACATAAACAACATATTCGTCACATTATAACGTTAGTATATATTTACATCCTCTTGTAAAGGTTATTTCCATTTCTAGAAATATTTTGTGGGGTTACGCTTATTTATTTTCCAAACTGAACAATTGACAGTATAATTAGCATTGTACGTTTGCCATTTTTGGCGTTACGTCTTAGTTTGAAGCTAATAGATTACTAGGAGACGAACCGAGCGAGAAGGCTCCACAGCAACGTGCGAGGCTTGCATTCGAGAGATCCCGGGTTCGATTTCCGTCGACGGCCCACTCTGACCTTGGATTTTTCGTGGTTTTCTCTGATCAGTAGGCGAACACTAGGGTTGTTTCTCATCTGCCAGCATCTCCTTTCCATAATTTCCCTTTCATTCCGTTTCCTTCTCGAGCTTTCAGATATGCTCAATGGGAAGGTTAGGTACTCCCCGTGACGCTAGAGGGCTGCTTGATCGAAAGGTCGTATACCGCCCTCTCCAGGCATCTCCAGCAGTGGGACGGGTCTTCGAGCCTGGAACTGTTACGGACTTCCGTGTGTCTCTGTAGACTTTTTGCCTGCGACGTGTAACCTCCTGTGGTGCCTGAACTTCATCCCTTCCTCCTGGACATGGTAGTTGCAATAGATCTATGCAGGTCGCAGTGCGCGAGGCGTTCCCCTCCGTTGTATAACCTACCCCTATACTAGGCGAAGAGGAGGCAATTCAAAGATGTTTTAAAGCTTGTGTAAATCCGCCGCTGTTCACAGAGGTGGCCCTGCTGTAATGAACCGTTTTTATCGCATACATTTGTGTCGAGAGTTTTCAAACGTTGCAGTTTAGTTTATAGCTGAGCATGATGGCGAGATTACGGGTGTGATTGAGGGTTGCAAGCGCGACAATGTTGAAAGAATGGAACCAGGTCCCAACACGCTCTGTCGGCCTCATTATGCTCATTTGTGTGCAGGGATTACACTTGAATAGGTAATTTATTGTAATCATTAAGTCTAAATTAAGGGGACCCGAAATGTAGAGAAACTGAATTTAACATTTTCTGTTTTAGCTTAAAATAAATGCCAAAACTTGCCGATTTAGGACGCCTAAGTATATTTTAAAATTAGCTATAGGTATTTAATTCAAATGAACGCATATTTAAAGCTTCCCTTTTATATAACTTTTAAATAGTACACTTTTTAAAAATTTTGGATAAACATTTTAAATTACCTCTGGCGTGAAAACCAGTCGCGGAATAGGCACTCATGAGTTAGCGTATCACGCAAATAATCCTATTCCTAAGGAATGCATTAAAAGTGAGTAATAGGTACTTCTTAAGTAAACCTTAAGAAGTGATTATTTCGAAAGTGCGTTTAGAAAGTACTTGTTACACATATTCATCTCCACAAATGCTATAAAATACTTTGGATTCTTATGTAACGTGATTTATTAAATCCACAGAGGAGTGTACGGTGTTGGACATTTTATCTTATATATATATATATATATATATATATATACCTTAAGAAGTGATTATTTCGAAAGTGCGTTTAGAAAGTACTTGTTACACATATTCATCTCCACAAATGCTATAAAATACTTTGGATTCTTATATAACGTGATTTATTAAATCCACAGAGGAGTGTACGGTGTTGGACATTTTATCTTATATATATATATATATATATATTTATTTATAAGTGCGTATATTAATATTGTCTTTATAAGTAAAGAAACTGAAAAACTGAAATAATCTTAGCGACTCATTTGTTCTAGTGCGGTGTTATGAAGAATAATTAGTGTGCAATGAAAGTCGTGAATTATTCTGCTTCAAATAGTGTCTTAAATTAAGAAAAAGTATTATTTCTTGGCTATTTTTCCTCAAAAAATTTTGGTATACCTATATTACCCAAAAGAACCCTTTGATCCAACGTTTTATGTAGAATGTTACAGAATTTAACCTACAAATCATCATGGATTACAGAGAGGTGTTAGGCGAGTACTTTGATATAGGACACTTACGGTCTCTGAATTCGTGGTTGTTTGCAATAGATCGATCTCAATAAGGAGCCAGTACGCCACTGAGTTGTTTTTACTTGCAAGTAATCATGGCCATGGAATTTTTAATTATTCCATGTAAATACCTTCGCAACACGTACTTAAACTGAAATAAATGCGAAAAATTAAAATTGAGTTCACTCCAAACGTAAGCCATTCATCTGTTCAAGGAAATAAAATGTTTAACCGCTTGTACGGGGTTTGAACCTAGCACCATCAAATTGACAGCGGAGCACGGTAATGGCTGCACTTTTACTGCAGATAATTGTTGTTTGTCTCTCCAATACGTATAATTGTTCAAGTGAAATTCGAGGTATCAGTGGTGAACTGGCCCTTGCAGATGGAACATTCTTCCAGTAAAAGCAAAGGTCATAACTTTGAAAATATCACAATGTTAGCTATTTTCATGGATGTAGAAGAGATTTAATCATTTTAGAGTCGAAATCAGTACTGCGTTCCTATTCAATCTTTATTTATTTGCATTTATCAGTAGGAATAATCAAATGAAAAACCATTACGTAACTTCAGAGTTTGTTGTCTCAGACCATAGGTATTCTATATCAAGGTGTTCGTATACCCTCCCTCTGTAACCCCTGAAAGTTTGTCAGTTGAATTCAGTAACATGCTATATAAATTGTTTGGAAGGTTTATACATGTCATCTTTAATGAAAATTCCTTTTATGTATAAAGAGAATGAAATGTTTTAATACCATTTTAGTCTGCGAACAATTATTTCAGAAAGAAAGAAACCTTTCCCGCCTTTTATCGCGGTATAATTTATATACAGAACGATTAAGACATGTCTTACTGAAGTATATGATAGAACATTTACTTTTAGTTACTTTGACTTTCTTTGTTGCGCCTCTTTTCGCTTCAATCCACATTTTTTACTTTGCATAAATCGTAAATTACCCCGGAGATAACGATTTCGGAATAAGCGCTTCAGGGTTTAAATAACCGACCAAGCACACCCGTTTGCTTTCACTTTCTTCGTTACTAACATTGTATGTGGTTTTTACATCGTTTTATTGAATGTTTAAAAAAGGATAATAATGTTTAGTTGTTAGTCTCGTTTATTGCATTTCTTTATACTGTTAAATAAAAATATTCATTTGCACTCCCTGAATACTTCGAAAAATATACGGACCTTCTTTGTATTTGCACTGCACCTATCTGGCTTTTATATAATTGCAGTAAACGATTAAGTTAAAATATTTATTATATTTTGCGATTTTATTCTAATTTATACGAGTGTGTTTCGATTTTGGTTACTCTCATTACGCGAAAGAACTCTCTTCTGAGTTACATATGATTAACAACGTTAATATCGCTCCCATAATGCAGTAACAATTCGCAATACTAAGAGAGGGAGTGAGTGAGTGAGTGAAAGAGAAAATATATTTTACTCTACGATGGGCCTCACCTTAAGTCCTCAAACGTAGTTTTCCTACCTACCTACCTACCTACCTACCTCCCTACTTACAAGATCAAGTGCGCCGTTGCCAAATGTCCCTGCATCACTGCTTTTCCACTTATCCATGAGAGATAGAACAAAGCTGTTCATAAATCTGTTTATTATATTCATTAATATCTGCCTATGGCTTAAAGGATGATACCTATGCCTCTTCCACCGTATACTACCTATAAAATGAATCGTCATGGAGAGATAACTCTTTAAGGTGTTATAAACATCTATATCAATATTTCGTTCCATGTGCACCATTATTGTTTGATGTAGTTAATACCGTATGTTCTAATGCTTTAAGAAGGGATGCTTAAAACAAAGAAAAAACAAAAATAAACTAAGTAAATGGGACATAAAATTAAATTGAGTTTTATTTATGAAGACTCCTTAACTGCTGTGGTCCTTAGCTTCCCATTCCATATTGGGCGTGAAAGACCGTAATTTTGCTCAGAGGCCTCTTTATCAGATTTGAGGTTCTTTTATGTGCCGTAAATCTACGACAGGAGATTACCGGCTTTACTTCCCATCCGAAGAAAGCCATGCTAAGGATTTTTACGCCTAAAAAAACCCATCGCCCTCCGGCGGGTTTGAACCCGCGACCTCGGGAACTAGAGTCTAGCAGGTAACCACTACACCACGGAGGACAACAGGATGAGATCCTAGGGTAGACAGGGCTTGAAGTGTAGAATATGCGATATGGGAAAAGATAGAGAGTACGAAGTAAGATTCTAGGCTAGACAGAGGTTGAAGGGTAGAATATGTGTTTTATATGGGAGAGATAGGAAATAGAGGGGAGGTGCTAGGCTAGACAGGGGTTGAAGGACGGAATACGGTTTTATACGCAAGAGACAGGGAAAACGTGGAGAGATTCTAGACTAAGGGCGGAGGGGTTGAAGGGTAGAATATGCATTTATATAGCAGAGATAGGAGTATGACGGGAGATGTCAGGCTAGACAGGGCTCGAAGGGTAGAATATACGCTTTTATGGGAACAGACAGGGAATACGAGGTGAGATGGTAGGCTAGACAGAGGTTGAAGGGTAGTATATGTGTTTTATATGGGAGGGATAGGAAACCGAGGAGAGGTGCTAGGATGGGCGGGGTAGGAGACCAGAAAACGCATTTATTTGGCTGAGGTAGAAAATACGAGGAGAGATGCTAGGATATACAGAGATTGAAGGCTAGAATATGCACTTATGTAGCAGGGATATGGAATACGAGGAGAGATGCCAGACTAGACAGGGGTTGAAGGACGAAATTTGGGTTTATACAGGAGAGATGCTAGACTAGGAGGGGGTTGAGGACTAGAAAATGCGTTTATATGGGAAGAGACAAAGAATATGGGGAGAGATGCTAGGGAAGACGGAGACTGAAAATATTTAGGGTGTTTTCCAGAAGGGTGGAGGACCAATTTCGGAGTATTTAGAGCACAGGGCTTTTGGTGTAAGAAATTACCTAAAAGCCATGGGCATTCACGGCCCGGTGGGGGAGGGGAGGTTTCCTAGCGTCGCTTTTATGGTCGCTTCACGGGCTTTTACTGTAGGAAAACACCTAAAAGTCATGTTCCTTCTTGACGAGGTTCAAGTTCATAGCATCTTTTTAGTGAAGTGGGAAGTGTAAGTGGTATTTCCTGCCCCGTAATGGCTTTTGGAGCAAGAAACGCCTAAAATCATGTATGCTCTAGACGGCGCATATTGTCTGAGCTAACATTCCCACACTTCTAGACATCTGGGAACATGAGAATTTTTGCATGAGAAACATGGGTAGCTATAGGTAAACTCCTCATACTATCGAAAAAAAATAAAAGATGATAACGATAATTAAAACACTAATTTAGGATATACACGCTTAAAAATACATGAATAAAACACTACATTTAGATGCTAACGCGGCTAAACATTTATACTGATGTTTAAGCCCCTCCGCCAGAATTGCCTTCCTGACGCGAGGGTAATTCTCCCGTCTGATACAAGGAAACTGCTTATGCAGGTGGGCGAAAGATACTGGTGTCTGTCTGTTTCTCTGCTACTTATAGCGAGAAACTCTCACAATCAATCTCTCTTGTATCAAGCAAATACTGAATAATTTACGAATAAATAACAGAAGCGAGTTCCTGCCAGTCATCCTCTATATACTTATTACTGACTTTATGCGCTTTATCATCAAGAGTTGTGTATAGCTGTTGGCTTTATTGTTTACTTAAAGGGAGGAATCTCGTGGTGCCATGGTTCAAGTCCCGGCAGGCCTAAACTTTGATGTTTGATTATTCCTGAACTAGGGCAGCTAGACGCGTGGGGCAAATTACACTGGATTGGTAACATTAACTAGATTGTTCTGAATAACTATTTAGGCATCCCAATGTTTATATTCGACTCTAGGAATGGCAAAACTTAAATGTTTAATTACTAATGAGCTATGAGACTTAGACGAGTGGAGTATATCACAATAATATTATAGCATGTGGATTAATGAAAGGCGTTTTCAGGTATCCAGAGGTCCGACTTCGAGTTCTAGTATAGCGAAGCTTTAGCGCTTAATAACTATGAAACTAAGAGACATAGACGAGCAGGTTAAATCATAATAATTTGATAGCATTACTAGACTTAATTAAAGGCGTTCTCAGGTATCCAGAGGTACGAATTCGAGTCTTAGTGTAGCAAAACTATTAAACTAAGGGTATTAGGAGGGTGCATTAAAAATACATTAACTAATATTATCTAGATTAAAACCTGGTACTAGATATCCCGAGGACTGGGATCGATTCTTAATTTTCTTTCTTCTTCTTCTTTCTTTCTTTCTTTCTGTCTTACCGTTTTCTTTCTCGTTTCTTTCCTGTTTTCTTTCTTGCTTCTTCTTGACAACCAAACGCACATGCTCATGGACTCGTCGACACCCATAAGCACATGCACTCACACATACAAACACAACAAAACTATCACGCAAACACACACAGAGACAGTTAAAGACAAACATACATTCACAACAAGGAAACACCCACACCCATCACACATATACACCCATACATGCATACACGCGTACATACCTCCGAAAACCTTCTCCAAACACATGGACATACACGAAGACATACCAACACACATGCTCACAGCCTCATCGACACCCATAAATACACACATACACACATATAGAAGCATACAAAAACATTAACAGAGACAAGCACTCGAACCTATAGGTACGTGGCTCTGTTATAATATAGCTTCATATATGAGAGGCTTTATCTTACGGGGGCTTATTTTGATTAATGTAGCAGTGATGGTGATGGCTGAACTGCGCGATTAGTGAGTTATGTTAATGGAGTTATGTGATGGCGACAGTGTAGGGTTATGGTATTAATGGAGGCATGTGACGGTAGTGGTAGTATAAGGTTATGATGTGAATGGAAGTAGTGATGTTTGTGATGGTGATAGTGTGATGGTGATGGTTATAGGGTTGCTGGTTTTGGAAATTATGGCGGTGGTGGCAGTGCAGAGTTATGGTGTAAATGGGAATGGCTATAGTTGTGATTAGTGTGATAGGGGTGACTGTGATGGCTGAACCGCGGGATTAGTGAGTTATGGTGTTAATAGAGTTATTTGATGGCGACAGTGTAGAGTTATGGTGTTAATAGAGGCGTGTGACGGTAGTGGCAGTATAAGGCTATGGTGTAATTGGAAGAAGTGATGAGCGTTCACGAACGAAATGTTCAGTGATTTAACATATTGAAATGTTGGCATCCTCTGTTATCCTCGTAAACAAAGCTATGTCAACGCCACCATTGAGATACGCCAGTAAGATTCGCCGGCTAATACGTGTATGTTTGATCACATTCAAATTAATATTTCGTTCCATGTGTACCATTATCGTTTGCTGTATTTAATAGCTGATGCTCTTTTGCTTTAAGAAGGGATGCAACAAAAGAAAAAAAAATAAGCTAAGTAAACGGAATATAAATGGATAAATTAAAAACGTTTGCGGAAATTTTCCATATGTTTTACGATTCCTGGTCTCTAAAGAGAGCTTGTAACAGAAAAATATAACAACCTTTCTTAGTTTAGAACGCGCATTGAACGCCTAGGACTCCGAGGCAATACTACACCTGCTCTATTCACGTAGCTTGAGAGCTGGAAAACTATTCATAAGCTATGCAACATGTATTCCTAGCATTCGGGGTATTAGTATAATTATTATCTGTTTTAATTTTATATCTCATTTGTCACTAACTTTGAATTTAAACTCCTGCTAAGGAGGCTGCAAGACTATGTTGTAGAGCGTTAGACCTATCATATAGTTCTGTTAATTCTCCCTGGCAACTGGGACCCAGTTTTATAGCTTATCTAGAAACTACAGGTTGCATAACAATAAATACAAAAATGGACTAGCTCGTGTAGCACGCATGAAGTGAAAACGTATTTGGTCACTCATTCGCAAACATGATTCATAGGATGAGTACCAACCCCACCGATATACCTCCAGAGGTTATTTAAGTCTCTGTTGGATGCTTTGATACGTGTAATGCACCATTTACAACAGCTCGATTTTGCGTTAAATAAGGAATGTCTGTTGGTGCGTGAGAGATAGATTTTGACATTACAAATTAATTAATCACTCACTACTTTCTGACCACTGTAACACCATAATCAACAGATTACCAAAACATTCAACACAAACTAAACAAACGATGTAATAATCCTAAGACAAAGCATTGTTACTTGTAACAGTACTGTTTAAGACCTGTTTTACAACTGCACTATATAGACCTTACTGTTTAGAACGGTTCAAAAAGACGACAGTTAAAACTATGACGAAATGTAAGAGGCACCTTATGGACTGTTGCACATCCTGTAGCATTGGCATACATCTTCAGAGCTTACGACAATCTTAGCCACCAGAT
The DNA here is from genome assembly GCA_030765065.1 of Deroplatys truncata. Classification (NCBI taxonomy): domain Eukaryota; kingdom Metazoa; phylum Arthropoda; class Insecta; order Mantodea; family Mantidae; genus Deroplatys; species Deroplatys truncata. The sequence goes on from CM060990.1 coordinate 173,118,613, forward strand.
CTATGGATGAGTCTGCTAAAGTCTCGTAAATCAAGCTCTTCATATGATCCCAAAAGAGAAAGTCTATCGGCCTCTTACATGGTGACTAAGCTAGCCGTGGATCAGAACCATTGCCACCAATGGATTGCTGCCTAAATTGTACAAGAGAGTGCTTCCTAAAATCGAGTGCAAAGTGGGCCTGCCGCGCATCTTGTTGAAACCACATATACCTATGAACTATATGGCTACATTTTCCAGCAATTGTGGAAGACATGTTAAAGGAACGACATGCAAGTATTGAGTAGTGTGCAGCCCGAATCCATGGTTTTTGTATGTCGAGAAACTCAGCAAATTTACCTGAAGAACTAACTGGTGGCCAAATTTCTTGGATGACAGTTTGTTTTTTGGTAATGAGCAGTGATAAAAGACGCAGGTAGGCAAGTTGATTTGGCGAGGTTTGAAGATACGGCCATTTCTCCTTTTTTAATTCAATTTATACACCGCCTTTAACTACAATGGTCTTATCGGTGGTTTTTCCTTTGGAACATATTTTTGTCTAAATTGTGTTAACTCGTATTTGCTTATCGTTGGATTTCTGGTAACCTTTGGGTTTTATTCATTAGATCACACAAATATTCACACTCTCACTCATACTTCCGGACTCTGGGAAGGATAAGGGATAATTTTGGCTAGAGAAAAATTGTCACCCTCAGCCGAATCCGGGACCCCTCGCACAGCAGATAGGCACTCTATCGACTGAGCTACGAGGCCAGCCCGTTCCTACTTATATACGTTCCAAACTGTTCTACTGCAGACTATGACAATGTTTTTAAAGATTACAACCATTTATACCAGCAATCGCTAACCGATCGAGATGGGTTTGGCGGTAACGTGTAAGGCTTACTTTTAGCAGATCCCGGGTTTGATTCCCGTCGTGCCGACTATTCTGACTATGGGTTGTTTCGTGGTTTCCCCGAGTCGATAGGAGAGTGCTGGTTTTGCGTTCTACCATGAATTCTACGTCTATAATTTCCTTTCATCTGTTTCACCTCATCTGTTCAGGATTGTGGGAGTAAGCGACGGCGGTGAGTATATTGCTGCAGGACTGTGGTATCTGCCCTCTGGAAAGGTTTCTCCATGGCGCTTGGCGGGACTGCTGGAGATCCCTCCGTTCCTGGGAGCTCTCTCCTCTACACCCGGGACCCCCAGGTTGCGGGTGGCCAAGGTAGGGATAGCCAGCGTCAGGATTTGTGGCATGTTCGAATAGATAGGGACCCCTCCGTTTATGGGAGCACTCTCGTCTACACCAGGGGCCCCAATGTTCGGGTGGCTAAGGTAGGGCTAGCCAGCCTCAGAGATTATGGCAGGTTCGAATAGTTAGGGGCCCCTTCCTTCCTGGGAGCTCTCTCATCTACACCCGGGACCTCCAGGTTGTGGATGGCTAAGGTAGGACCAGCTAACGTCAGAATTTGTGGCATGTTCGAATAGTTAGGGACCCCGTCCTTGCTACTTAGTGTTTATCGTCATCCGAATTTGGTCGCCCTTAGCGCCTCTCCTTTATCCGTTCCTCCCAAGGATAATGTTGGAAGTTCAAAAGGCCCACTATGGTCTATGGGCGGTGCTGTGCTCCAGTTAATGGAGGTCGCTTCGTCTGTCTACTCCTAACTCCTAAATAGCAATCGCTACTAGTTAACTGCATTTGGTAGATTGATAGATTTATAAGACATTGATATAAATTCAACAAAAGCTGGAAAATGTTATAAAGCTTCAATAACAGATGCATTACGAGTGGAAACCTAGCCGCATAGCAGTTTTATCTTTATTTCATCGAAGTTGCCATTATTGTGGTTGCGGAAGAGGAGTGGTGTTACCCGTTTAATTACGCATGGGAATATAAAAGCTGAAATGAAATATACATTTACCTAAAATGATTATTTCTCTTGCCTCATAAAGCTCATGATAAGCTTTATGTTTATTGCGAGTAAATATTAGTGTTCTTCAGCACCTGAATTATGACATAGCAGGAATTTCATTACCTTCACTAAAGAACGTTACAGTTCCCTAAAAGATGATTTATGGAGTACTGATTACCACATCAAAGTTTCTTTTTTAGAAGGATCATTGTTCTCTGTGCGTACCATGACCAGGATTTACATCTGAAATGTGTCTTGTCTCTATGACCATGGAAATATACGAATGCTAAAAGTGTTACATCGCTAAATTTCTGGGCAAGCGTGGTTCACTGCGCTACATTGAAAACAACTCTCATTTTAAAGCATCAGCAGCTCTATCTCAGTTTTTACTACCCTTGGGGAAATGCATTTGAAGAAATCACAATGTATTGTTTTTTTGTTTTTTTTAAATCTTTTCATTTAGGGTAAACGTTTGCAGTTTACGAAGTACAGAAGAATCTCGTTTACTGGACACCCATTGATCCGGATTTCCCGTATATCCAGATTGACTTTGGCTTACTTTTTCACCATTAAAATATGTGCATCCCTTGATAAATACATATGGAAATACAGGCTTGCAATACTGACACTGCAGGTAGCGTAGAGGTCGCCATCGGTCTCCTTAGAGCTAAGGAGAGCTAAGGAGTAAAGCCGATGGTCCGCGTCGTAGATTTACGGCACCTAAAATAACCTTAAGTCTGAAAAACAGGCCTCCGAGCAAAATTATCCGTCTTTCACGCCCAATATAGAATGGGACGTTAAGGACCATAGCAGTTCAAGAGCGTTCATAAATATAACTCAATTCTTTTGGGAGGGGGAGTCGGTCACACGCTTCAACCTACACAGAATACCATGTGTGAGATTGTGTTTCAATCGTTTTTATGACATTCTTGATAGGGATAATACAGTTCTCATCTGGATGGCTTTTAATCCTTTTTCTTCTGCATTTGCAGTGATCCAAATTTCACTATCCGACAACAAAGTTTGCATCCATTTAATAGTTTGTTTCCGGATAATCCGTATTACCTCCGGTCTCATCTAGTCCAGATAAACAAGGCTTTTGTGTATAAATTCACGGTTATAAGGGAAATATACATTCAACATAATAGATATTGACATGAATCACTTTTAAACTACGGCACTGATCAGATGTACGTGGGGGGTTTTAGTTCAAGAATTAAGATAAGGTAAGCTACTCGATTTACAATGCCATTCTGGTTGTTTTTATTATTGTACTTGCGAATCTAAGAAAAAGCTGGAAACAGATGTCTTCCTAGGCCAAAGTAGTATGGCAGCCTTCAACGTGTACCTTTAGTCTTGCAGACGTTTGTCGTCCGAAAAGAGAAAGCAAACAATACTAAACGATATCCGAAAGCAAAGCGCTCCACAAAGCAAAATATGATCCTAAACATTCGAGGCTGGCGTATTTTTTGAAAGATACTTATACCCGAAAATAGTTGTTCAACATTTCTTATAAGGTAATACTCTTATGGTATGACACTAATGTCATTAAGGCATCACTGTTTAGCCTCAGGTGATTTGTCCTGTGGGAACCACACCGAAGTTTTGTATGCGTAAGTACGTAATCGACGTGGCTTTTATACCACATTATTTTGCAAGTTTGTGACCTCTGATGTCTGTTCCACATTTCTGGTTTATGTTCGGATAGCGATCCAGCAAAGATCTATGAATCAGTACATAGCTTCCCTCCCGAAGGACATACCTATAATGAATTAACTGTGTTATTTTTATTTAATACAACCTTCGAATATAATCCGAAGCTGAGCCTATAACTATAACTATATATATATGCACGGTGGACCATTTAAGATGAGACTGTAAAATATTTCCGAAACTAAGCGTTGTAGAAAGAAACGTCTTTGATAAAAGTTGCTTGATATTACTGGGGAAAGTAAATGCCATTAGTGGTGTTTTGTTTGGGATGTTATGATACCATTTTAGGGTCAACTTAGTTTTTTTTAAATGGAAACGTACAATTATGGTCAAATTAAAATAGTAATACGCGTTTGATTCGTCTTTAATTCATAATTCATTTCTTTGGCCTTCTTCCAACAATTAATCATGTTCACAGGATTTCCATTTACGGTTTTCTAGCCATTTATGTTCATTTTTATATGATGAAGAATTAATGAGAATTTTTCAATTAATGTGGTACCGCGCTGATTGCAGTTTTGCACAGCCCAACATAAATGGTTACTTATACTGGATTTCCATATCATCAGCTCTGAGTTTTTTTTCTACCATCTTAATTTTTTTCATTATACATTTATACAAATGCCACACGTCAAGTTCATGTTCAACTTCCGGATTCTGAGTTTTTAACAGTATCTTACACCTTTATGTCTATAGTGGAGAAAAGCTTCAACTCTGCACATTACCTATTTTGCAAGCCTTGTAATTATGCTGTCACAACTTGCCCTTTCCATATCGCCTTTCACCTCCTTGAACAAGTGCAAAATCAATAATTTTGCGGGAATTTAAATCCATGACAGAATATTTGTCTGAAAATCCTGGAGAGTCATACTGCCCATTCTCTGCCAAGCATATAGGTTTTACCACAATCGCTTAATGAATTCAAGTTTTTTTTCTTGAACCCAAAACAACTGGTGTGCCATGATTCGAACGATTTTATCGAATGTACGCCTTGAAAATATTGCCAAACCCAGTGATTTGCAGAAGGTCTTAAACTGCTAAAGCATATACCGGATTATAATAAAGGACTTGCTATTAAAGCATTTCCTTTCGGTTTCTTTCCTGATAAACTTTGACAGTTCCAAGTGAATGTATTACCGCAATAACACACTGTTTTAACACATATCATTGTCCCTTTTATATAATGAGAAATTCTTTTGACTTTATTTCTACATAAAATACTTACCTTGAAAAATAAAAGTAGAGATGTCCAAGCAGCAATGAAATATTCCGCAGTAGTTTCATTTCCGTGTATGGTGAAAGTTTCGTCTTCTTCTTCCTCATTATCGCTTGTATCAGAATCTGAAGTATCAGGTTCGTAGAAACTTTCATTCAGCTTATGCTGATCTTCCTCATCATTGCTTGTTTTGTAGATATTTTGAGGTTCCAACAATATACATTTCCTTACGATTCCAGTACCTAGTTCACATTGTACTTCCGAATTCTTGGTTCTTTCATCACCTTATATTCTGAATTCTCTTTCACTGATTTTATGATCATCGCCTTCGTTGTCAGTCTTATTGCAAGTAACACTATCGCGTAACTCAGAAATTATACTTTTACGATTTCTAGCCACATATCGTTCTGTTCTTTGTCGTTTGCTCTTGGATGAAGATTGTAAAGAATCAATTGTCTCACTAGAACTTTATATCTGGAAACTGTCTTCTTTTTTCCATATAGTAGGAATAGTTCCAAGTTTTAATAAAGGCCCTCTGAAATTTTCATCCGGCATGAGCTGCTTCTTTAATAACTGTGTCTGTTCATAATCTGTGTCCTTAAAATGGAAGAAACATAAACGAGCACCGGGACCAGGCCAAAAATGTTTGCTTTTGCAAAATTCTACCCATATCCTTTTCTTTTGAGAGATTTGTATGTGTTTGGAAACGCGTAAAAATGAGTTCTCTTGTGTGTTTCCCTTCTCACATTACAGCCATATGCACAACATTCAGGCATTTTATTTCTCAAAAAATTACGTTGTTTGTATAATAATAAACTGACTCAGTAACACCATCACCACAGTACACTGCTCTTGAACTTCAATACCAACAAAAACAATTTTTGAAAACGTATTACCGCACGTGCAGCAATGACTGACTTGTGATCTCCCAAGTGCTTTCAGCGCACGGCTGGTAGTGATGACGTATAAGGTGGTGGTTATTACGCTTGCTCAGCGATAACGATGTGACGGAGAAAGAAAACAATCTTACTACTGCATTTTACAGGTCATATCCTTCATTTAGGAAGAAACATGATTTTTTTGTGTTTCGTTCCCCTTTAATAACATAGAAGCTACATTGTTTTCATCTAATGCAGAAACGCGTAACGAAATAGAGCTGAAGACGATGAGTATGAAGATTCCTCATTCCCAGGCCACCAATTTAATCTCTTTGGCAAAGCCACTTAGTTTACGAGCATCAAGAAATACAGTGTCTCTTTATACGATTATATATTCAGCGTACCCTGCTATCGAACTTAATTACAACACAAGTACAAAGAAAACAAAGCAGGGCTTTCTTACAGGAGGGCTATTAGAAGGTTTTGGCATCCAGAAACCTATGCATACGTCTATAGAATTAAAATAACGGTTAGTGAAAGGTTTTGGCACTGTTTTATTATACACATATCTACATATCTTATAAATGACAATTAAAGAAATAAATACTTGTATAACATAGGATTCGTACCGTCATAAAGAGGGTCGAGTGTCACTTTTTAGGCTTCGTCTTCTGTTTGCTCAAGTGTTTCATCATGGCCATCTGTGTATATTTCTTGGAAAGAAGTGTAACTGGGTTTTGTTTTGCATGGACTTTCTCCGGAGTACAGCAACTAACCGGGTTTTGTTTCCTCACACATTCTGTGTGAAGTACAGCATCTATTTTCTACTCCACGGCATCCTCAGCAAAAGCTTTTTAAATCCTTTTTTGTCTTTTAATAACTTATGAATTGAAACTATAAGTTCTTTTATAGCCCATGTCCATCAGAAAGAAAGGCTTTTTTAATGGTGAAAGAATTACCAAAACCAGCTGAGTGGTTTTTGAGATTACCCCACATATACATACACATACAAGTTTTATCTCTTTATAATATTAGTATAGATGATGTGCAAGTTTTTTCGCTATTTGTTTTTATGGAATGGCAGCATAGATATCGTGTAACAGTAACCACAAACTCGAACAGTCTGTTGGGAAGCAAATGTTCTTGTTCATTTCTAGTTATAAAACAATTTAAAATGTGTTGGTTGAGGAAGGACGATATAACGATACTCCATATTTTAACGTGACTTACTTCATAGCTTTATTAGCATCAAGAGAACACGACATTCCGCAGAAATTCAAATCCGCAGGAATGTACGTACTGTGCTAACAGGATCCATTTAGAGCACAAGATAGATGTATACTAGCATACATATAATGTGGGCCGTAATGGAAAGGAGTTGTTTATGTGACTATTGACAAAATTTAGTCCCACCCCTACCAGCGTGACCACCTCCCTTTTTCGAACATAATTCTAGCCACTGGATTGGAAGGGTATTTTACCTTCCCTTAAGTATGGCCGAACGCCGAAGGGTAAATCCTAAACCTTACATTCTCGTGCTACACTACCGTTTCTTTAATGCTGGTTTTCTTATTGCCGTTTAGTAGCGACAATAACTTGACCTTCCTTTCCATGTCGCCAATGACAGCTCTCATATATGTAAACGTCGTATCTGTCGTTCAGTTTAACCAAACATGCAAATAATTATTCTGCCTTTCCTTTACATGGCCGAATTATATTGCAATTGGTTTAGCCTTTCCTTGTGTACCAATCGTAGCGAAGCCCTTTCATAGAGGTGGTACCCTAACCATCTCTTCATTTCACTTCATTCATTGGTTAGTCTGTATGTCCCTGAATTCTTTTTCAGGCCAGTCACATGGGCAACTGATACCGGCTTGGTGGAGTCAAAGGTTGGTTACCTGAGCTGAAAACCTTACGGAGGGGAAAACACTATGGCGGTCTACAGGAATGGGCCACTTTGTATGCACGACAATGTGTGTATGATATACTATTTTATTGAATCTTTTCTGTTTTGTGACACATAGATATAATTGAACAAATACAAATGTAATGAGAGAACAAGACAATGCTGGATCCATGTTCACATGACTGTTTAGCTGCTCTATAAGAGAGTAAGATGCCCAGAAAGTTTTGACATTTTTGTTACACTCCTTATAGTTATAAATGGTAATATTTCGATGATAATATTCTTTCAAAAATTAGATGCAAGTTCAGTCCATGTTACCGAAAGTCTCGTGTCGTTAATAAGAAATGCAGCAAGAGCTTACCAGCAAGATCTTGATTTTGTTTCTTTATTGAATGACAACTTTTCTAACTTTGGATCCAGAAGAAAACATTAAAAAATATGGAACATATCTTAATGCTTTATATTACATAAAATCTAATACTGAAATTAAATATAAAATTTGGTAATTATCCGACATTTGGTCGCTGTTCACAGAGACGTGCGCGCGCACAGAGAGATATCTTTTTCTAAAATGTTTTCTTTTGGGTTCAGGGACCTCAGAATAGATATTTCCGGTGAAAACTGGATTTAAAATTGTTGCATGGAATGCAAAACTTCCTCTAACTATTTGGTACGTGATAAAGAATGTAAAACAAAAAGAAGCCAAAGACTCAAAGCTTGTCGTTTGGACTATTGATCCAAGGTTATCCACTGTTGTGCGAATTCACCGTTACAGTTACAGTGGGCACCTTTTCACAATCCCATAGAGAACCCGCACCCCCGTCCGTCCAAATCACAACTATAATTGGGATAAACATGCTTTGCGACAGAAAATTTATCTTAAGCATATATCCATAACAGTGACACAGGCCTGTCCAAAAATGAGAGATATAATATAAGTTTTAGAGACAGCAGTTCCTATTTAAGGTACAATGCTGTCAAAATAGGTTTTATGTTTAGAGAATTTTACAATAAAGGCTTGCTGCTAGTTCAAAGAGGTAGAGAATTCACTTTGTTTTACTTGTCCATACACACAGCTATATATTTAAACCACACAGTGTTCCTTCCGGAAACTTTTGAATTTTCTGGGAATAGTCTGTGAAGCCCTCTACATTCTGAAAGATCCGCACTGCTCCCGTATCTATTAATTACGGTTTTATAACGAAAATACTTACTTAATACATTAAAAATGTATGTAGAGTAATCCAGGATGTTTAAGGAAGGAGTGAATTACTAGGTGTTGCTCAAATGAAGTAAAGTGGCCCACCCAATCGCCCTTTTAAGCTACCACACTTACATAGTAGAAACGCACGCCATTTTGAGCTGTAAATTGCTAAAAACAATGGGGAAAATGTCGCTAAACTAATTCCACCAACATTTGAAAACGCGCGAGTCATGTTAACAATGAGTGTGTTAAAATTTGCGGAATAATCGAAGAATAAAAGGTAAGAATATACTCTAACGTGGACATTGGTGTTTACACCTCACAGATCCTGCGGCTACGCCACCTCGCAGTTGCGGCCGCGCTGCTCACCTTCTTATAAAAAGAATCCCTATGGCTTTACGGCTTAGGGCCCTCAACCCATCGGCTACGCTTTGCGGTTTAGGGGCCTCAATCCCTCGGCTACGTTTTCGGCTTAGGGCCCTCAGTCCTTGGGCTACGCCTTGCGATTTAGGGTTCTCAATCCCTCGGCTATGATTTTCGGCTTAGGGCCCTCAATCAATCTCGGCCACGCTTAAATTTTTTCCCCATTTCAGATGTTGCCTGCACTCCCACTTCCGCTGGTTTTTATTCTGAATTTTGGCAGCGGAAATGATCCCATAACGCCTCGGGTGTGGTCGGTTAGCATTAATTGTTTGAAATGAAGGCTTAACAATCGTTAAAATGTTCATAATTTTTGTAAGACATTTTAGAATGGGCTAGAAATGAAAAAAAGAAAATAAATGCAATAAAATACAATGAAATATCCTTGTATTATATGAGTAGAGCGATTCGAGCCATTGAAAGTAATGGGAGTATATCAGAAAGATCTTTGCATAATTGGTAAACCGTAAGAGATAGACAAAGTCTATATCTCGTTAAGGTGCACCATTTATATCAAATAATAGTTAACTTCTCTGTGAAACAAAATGAAAGCTGGCATTTTTATGTAGGCATTATGTTCCTCCCTCCCTTCCTTTCGAAACAAATCTGTTGAAGCGCTGAAGAAAGGGAGGTCTTCGCTTGTCTTTGGGTTTGAAAATACAAAAAACAAGTGTTTCACACAATGAACTGGTTTACGCATCCCTTGATGTTGGGGGAAAACTACCACGGGGTCGGTGGCAGGCCGGCCCCCTCATCAAGCTCATCACGATTGGCATGAAGCTGTCGTGACACTGACTATATGACAGGGATTTGTTTATAACAGCTGACCGTATAGACAGTGCTTTATGTTTCGGCTACCAAACGGCCGCAGACGGAGGTCCTGTGTTTCACACCTCCATGTAAGATGCCATAATTGTCGCCTCTTCCTTACGCTAAACTGGCATTTTATCGGAAAAATACTTTTTGTTGGCACAATTAATTTTTATTTTGTTTTCCGTGTTCTGCTTTACTCCATCTCCTATGCGAGAATTTGTTTTTGTACTTGTTAGACCACTGCACAAAAAATGGCGAATGAGTTGTTATATCCGTGAATTGAGAGGTCGAGCACTAAGCACTGTGTCTACGTCAAACGTTCGAGAAGAACATACGCCGTTTGTCAAAACTTCCTTCGCTAACAAAGAAACAACTCGTAATAGTCTATCTGTTGATTTACATGCAGAGAACAATGACAATATACGTGATGTTCGAACGTTTCATTTAGTATCGTCCGCTGCACATCTTCTCGTCTGGGCACATCTACATAGATTTAAATTTGTGCACAATATTATTAATAACTGATTTCAGAGGAAAGAAATAATTAAGAATTTACTCATTATACTGCTGTTCGTATTTAAGAACATGTTCTACTTCATCAATGTTTAACTCTCTTAGCATCTTGGCGGATATATGCATCTAGGCTTTGGGCATGGAGGGTAAACTTCTTTAAACGCAACTGTCTACGGTCGGCACTGAAACTGAGACGTAAACCACCGCCTGATTGTCCAAGTTATCGCCAAATTTCGATAGCTATTTCTGCAATAATATTTTAGAATTATTTACATTCAGTGAGGAAAGATACCTTTACAAGAGCAACAGTAGTCCTAAACTGTCAGTTTTTGGAATGTAAGAAAATGTGCTGCGACCATGTTTTCGAACATCGTCCATTGTAGCACTTCTCAGGAAGAAGTAACCGACCCTCTGTTATTCGTGCACGTGTTGACTGTTTCACAAGAAAAAGCACCGTAGTTGAGGCACTTAATCGTATGAATAGCCATACGAGGCCTACTTTGTGTCTCTCATAAGATTACTTTACTGCCCAGAGAGAAACCATAGTGTGTGTTTTTCATAGTTAAACGAAAAACTAAATAGACGTAAGAAAACATTATATAATTAAGAGATAGAAACTAAGAGGCGAAACGCAAGGAAATCCCGAGCTAGAGAATTAGACTTCAGGCAAGGCATTATGTTATCTTTACAATTACATCATATGTAATAAATTGCTGAGTAAATAGTTTAAGCTTTGTTCTTATTCAATAATATCGCATCATAGTACAGGAATTGAGCGTACGAACAAAACAATTACATATGCCTAACTATTTTGGTTTATTAATGATTTTATTAGATGTACGATTTGAATGCTTAGATATTTGAAGCTAACGTTCATAAAACTACAATGTACTTAACGTTGGTAACAGTGTATTTACAAAAACAACTGAACTCTTATCACAGTAGACTTTAAGCTCCAATCAAGTAACACACATCAGTAGTAGGGTGATCCACATATGAACCCTAGTTATAAGGGACAACCCTTTCCTACGCTTTTCTTTAGTCTGCTTCCCTCCGGCTTATCCCCTCTTGTCCTAAATAGTTGTAACGCATTGCTTAGGGGCCTTGGCGGTCTATAATGTCTTAGCTAATGGCAAAAAAATGGTTAGAGAGACAGTACAGGGTTGGGACTTGTATAGTAATAATAGAAGCCACTTACCATTAATCAGGTGGTAGTCTGGTTTTTCGAATTGGCAATTAAAGGTTGGTCCAAATTCTCCCAATAAAGTTTGCTCTCGGTTTTCATATACTTGGTATTGGACGTCTTTCCAGAAACACATGTCCTGCAAATGAGAAAAGGCATTGCTTATATGTTCATTTTCTCCCTAGGTATAAAGTTGTTCCTCCTTTCCCGCTTTCCTTTAGAAAAGAACAATGGAAATGTCTGAATACTTTTCCCTCAATCACGGTTAATTTTGACTACAGGTATTCTGCAGCAAGAAGTTACCCTTGAATGGAAGTCTTCTATTCTGCAAGAAAAGGAGGAATTTGTAGTTTCGTGATACAAAGTACGAGGTCACAAATATCATATATGACGTCATAAAGTATACCTTTGTTTTAGTTTCCAATTTCTTCCTATCCATTTCAAAACATACCAATATAAAACGTATTATCCTTAGGTTTATCCCAATTAACCGCTGAAATAATAGCAAGACAGACTGGAAAATTACTTTTACAAAGACATTATCTCAAAACGGAACATCTTGAACCCTGGAGAGGAAATACCTTAATGTAACGGTTATTATTAGGCATATACTGCTCGGGACCGATACAGAAAAAGCATCGAATGAAGAGAACCTCCGCAGCCTGACATGCTTTGGGTAACCGGGTAAATAAGAAGAGAAGGAACGCACAATCGCACATCCTGGAAACCGCCGCATCGTCACCACAGGGAGGCCGCACTCTGCCAACACCCGATACTACTCAGAAGCCAGCCACAACAGTTTTGCCTGCCAACCCATCGCCGCCGCAGCAACTCCCAGTCAGCACCGCATCTCACCCAAACTCCCACACTGCAGGCGCCTCACACCTCAACGCACCCACGGACTGAGTCAAATGGACGGCTCAGCGCCGTGGTTCAGGGGATTCCTCGCGACCTACCACCGTGCTATCTACCCGCCGCAGCTCAACTCCTATGGCCATCGACTCTGAAGGCATTCCGGATACAGACATACCCAGGACCCTCTCTGCTCGTCCGCCTGGAGCTGCCGGACATCGGCGACTACGAGGCTGCCTTATTAGGACGGCGTCTATACATTGAGGCCAGGCGAGTAGATCACCACCAGCCATGTCGCCGCTGCTGTACATTCGGACACGATGCGTCATCCTGCGGCAATGCACCAAGGTATCACTAATGTGGCGCCCTCTGCTTGATCGCCGAATGTACAGCACATTTGCTCCGGAATTGCCTGAGGTACTGCGACATCTATAATGGCTTTGGACATTATACAGGCTAAGCGAAGTGCACAATGTACCCTCGCCGCCACAACCACTCTCCGGATGACACCACAGCTCAAAACCACGCTACAGCAACCGGTCCTTCCTCATCGACAGCAGCTCCAGTCGCCACCGCCGATCACACCCTCCAGGAGGCACTCCAGAACCTCAACACGGAGGTCCCGGATGTCAAAACCCGTTTGGCCAACCTGGAGGAAGGCATAACGAAAATGTCAAACTCCATCTCCAGCCATCATTCAGAGATTCAACTCCGCCGACTCAACTGCATTGAAGCCAAGGACCTCCAACCCACCTCCGCAGCCGTCTCTACATAACAGCAGAACGGCAATCAACAACTCGACGCAGCCATCTCTACTCTTCGGTCCCTGGAAGAAGGATTCAATCCACTCAACCCGCGACGCCACTTAACACCTCTATATCTTCTGCACACTCCACTCCAGACAATAACATACGCGACGCTGCCAGAGCTAAGACACCTGCCCATCCACTGATCACACGACAACCACGGACGACTATTTCCCTCCTCGGAGAGGGCGCTCCACGTTCAGGAACGTGATCTCTCCTCGGAAGGGTGCGTGGATGCAGCGCAATTTACAACTGGTCACAGACTACTGGATATCCCTGCAACGGTGATAATTCCTTCAGGATTTGTCTCCTCTAGACAACCAACACTAGCACAGTTGTGCACAGTGACTGTATGAATAAAGTATACTCCTAAGTCTCAATGTTAGCAGACAGGGCCTCGGTCATGGCTGGATCCTGAAAAATTCCTCTTATCCGCTCTGCGCTTCCGTAGCAACACGATGCAATACCGAAAATTTCGGGGGTGCTCACGCGGAACCCCGCCCATTCTCGCTACTTCCTTCCTATCCAGCGTTTTCTTTCCAATTATCGCCCCACCAAAAATAGAAGAAGACTGCTTTCAGGTTTGAATAACCTCTCGTCACCAGTAGACAGGAGGGAAACATTTGTATACATTGCCGCACACAACGGTTGTTATTGCTCCCCAAGATTACCAGCCAGGTTATTACGAAAGTGGCTAGTGTCACGCTTTAGTGTATGTACCTTAGTTCACGAACGCAATTTGTTCCATTTATACTTAACTGGTTGTGTTTTGCGGTGTTTAAAGCTCAATTTCATGCACTCTAATATCTCATATGTTAAACATTGAGTTTTCTTTTGGTCATTTCGACGATTTTAGCCTAAAAACATTTACATTAGCTTCTCAAATACATAGTGAATCATACATACTTGTGTATTTTTATCTAAGTAAACTGCAAATTATAGTCTATTTAAAACGTCACCCGCTTGCAAAAATTGCAAATGATTACACTGTAAGGTAATACTGTGGCTTTGTTTAGTTTTCACTGTCACTTCACTTTTCCCTGCACGTAACGGTGTAATGAAACGCGGGAAGCACCCACAACTTCCTTCCGTTTCACTCACTGAAGTGTCGAACACGGGACTTCTCTCTAATCTACTGCAGTAGCAGCAATCACTAAGCCACAACTGTCGTCACAACCTCACTCGTAGCACACACTGAGCAACCAGCACTTTAGGTTACATCAATAACATGAGTTCTGTAATTCACTGACTGTTGCGAGCACTTTCGCCGATATATAGTCACTGGGGCTTCGAGAGAACGCAGGAAGCGGAGGGGAGAAACTTCCAGAAATATCTGGTTGCCTCAGAGACTTGTCTCCTTATATTTACGTCGGGGAGAGCGCCCCGCTCCCTCTCCTTCAGCAACTAATCGCTGGCGAGCACTGAGGGACACGTCCGTCGGATCCATGCGATAAGCTCGGCGCATAGCATCTGCGTCACAACACGTAAAACACTGCAAATTGAGAAGTAAAGTTGTTAAAATACTAAATATCTTCTAGAATAATGAATCGCCACTAACACCGTTTAGGGGGCATATTACGTTGCTTACAAACAACTGAAAATCAACAAAATACCATTTACAGCTCAACAACGGGTTAAACACGAATGAGGATTGCTAAATTTGGAAGTGTAGCAGTATATCACATCTGCAACAGAAAGAATATCATCTTCAAGTTATGAAACAACATCTCCCTAGACGAACGTCGGCCGCGATTTTCTGAATATCCAATTCGGAAACATCTGGTACATTCTAGGTGGATGGATTATGTGTGATCTTTCAATCAATCAGAATTTATAATGCGCAATTTCTTACTCTGTGTTTCTGTGCAGAAATGTGTGTTCACACGCATATATGTTCATAATCTCCGCATAATTTCAGAGAAAGTGCTTTCATAGCCATTCATTGAGTTATACCTAAGATGTTAGATCACACATGGGAGGAATAGTGAATATGTGAATTGCAATCTTAATAACTAAATTTAAAAAACCGACCATCTTCTAGAATTTATTTACAAACTGTAGAAAAATATATTGCAGTAATTCTCATGTTACAACGTTTTGTTGTATGTCTTTCCAAGCGCATCATCCTGTAACTTACGGGGAGTTTAAGGGCCCTATCCCGCCAATGATAAAATTGCTGACTTAAGGTACACTTTTCTCAAGAACTACTACAGGTATCAATGTGAAACTGTTACAGGAATTTCAGGCAATTTGTTTTTAAAAATGTGGATCTTGTTTTGTAATACAATCTCCATTTAAATAAATGTTAGCATTTTTCTGCAATTGTTTCTTTAATTCACTGTAAAAAAATTGTTTGAATACTTCACTGATCGGCACAAAACTAGATCCAGAATTCTGTTATAGTATATTCTTAATATGCGTTGAAAATTTTAGATTTATCTTTCATAGTTTCTGAGAAAACTGTACCTTTATAACAGAATATGTATTTTGCGGAAACATTAAAAAAGAAAAAAAATGAAAGAAAACCCCACTTTTACGGGTACAAAGCTGCTAGAATCCTCCTGAGTAGTAATCAGAATCCTCTTCCACATCACTAGCTAGAAGTCTTGCTCTCCTCCTGTTGGATCTTTATTTATATTTCTGAACGCTATTTCAGCTTTGGTGATTCTTATCTGATCCAGTCCCTCCAAGATAGTTGCTGTGTATTTTCCAATATTCATGCCAGATCTTCCAACACTTTGACCCTACCTATGTTACCATCATTAAAAGTTAAAACTGAGTTATAGACACACAATTTTAGGGTTTTTAGTCTTACAAAGACGTTTTTGGTGCACGTGTCCAAATTACATTATTGAATGACTCGTTCACGTTTTGAGTTTTTCCATGTAGACACTTTTTAGTAACTGTATGTTTGATAAATTTTCACAGATAGGTTTTATAGCACGCAGGACGCCTTTGGAATGGGGTTTTTATGAATATAGTCACTTGTGCCAGTCTCTTTAGCTTGCAGCTTGCATTCTATCGAGCACATGTTAAGTAAAGGTTTTATATCAGTGGACCTTTGTGGAAAAATGTAGCCCAAACTGCTCTTGCAATTTTCTCCAAGTCTTTAGAATTGTCTCTTATAGCTTTACCATAGTAAACTTGAAGTTCATCTGTAAGTGCATCTGAAAGTCGACCCCTATAGATTTTCCATCGGTAAGCAATTTTTTTCCAAGTGACTATTTTAATTTTCTCAGTCTCTTCCCCGTTCTCTTTTGCACATGTCCAACACACTCTAATTTGGCAATCTGAATTTTTCCATAAGGCTTACTCTAAAAAATCAGCCTTATAAGCTTTGGAGACACCATCTCCAAGAAGTTTTAACTATCTTACTTCTCGCTGCTCTTCAGAACGATTAAAAATATATACTTCTGCAGAGACCTCCATTCCACCACTACTCCCACTCTAATTGTTATTACATTTATGTTGGGTATTATCTTTCCATGCAAAAGTTGAACCCTGACAATATTTTGATAAGACTTATACATCGTTTCTTTCCTATATCAATAATTGTTACAGAAGCACAGCCGTTGTTCGATTTAAAAGCCGTCTTTTGCCAAGTTCCGTCGAATACAACAGCTATATTACTGTCGTTTTCATTTTTACTCACAGGTTCTATAGCAGCTTCTTTCATTGATTTCAAAGCTGCAGATTTTACACTTTCTCCAACAACTGCTGTGTACTTAGAAATATTTGTGGGTGGAGTTGCAATATTTAAAAGCCCTGATAGCACTTTCCCAGCAGCAAACCCTTTACCAATACATCTTAGTCCATAATAATATCTTATATTTACATCATACAAACTATTGCTTTCACACTTTTCAGATGTCCAGAAATTTGTTGTTGTTTTGTATTGAAGACGTTCAGCTTTCAAATTGGAGGCTAAACCATTTTTCTGGGTAATATTTGCTGTCAATCTGATCTGCCCACCACATAAATTGCAAGATACAAATTCAGATAAAGCCGACTTAAAATGTTAAAAATCAATAATTAAATTAATATTTGTATCACACACACTATCTACACATGCATATTCATCTTGAAACCCTGTCAATTTCACTTTAGAATTACTTGGAGGGGTTGATGTTGAAGGTGAATTCTTATCAAGAGGTTCAGGATTTGATTTTTCAACAGGATATGTTCTTTAATACCTACTACCTTTGTTTTTACGTTTTATAAATGCTGGCTTCCTCCTACCCATGTTTAATAATCAATATGCCAAGTTAAAATATACTACACTAACAAAAAAGGCACTCTGGCACAAGAAAATACAACGATATCACACTTTTTGAAGATAAAATTCCAATGTTTAGTATTTTTCCCTCACACAGGCAGCAGCCATCTTAACAGTAGTGATGCCAATCGCTACAGCGTAAATTCCCTATAAGATGAGCTGAATGTAATATTTTTAGCGTAATTGTTTACAAAATTATTATTTTTTTCCTGAAACGATGCAAATGACGGTCAGGTGCAGCACAATTTTCAAAAATATATTTAAAATATTTATAATGCGCCCCTAACATTAAACTATATATCAAAATGTTCAGAAAATGTCAAACAACAATATCATCCTAAAAACAAAAAAGTCATTCTTTAACCTAATTGACCTTTTAATCTCCCCTTACTTCTACAGCTATATTTCTGTTAGAATTTATTCATCAACTCCTGTGTGAACTGACACTAACGGCTCCATGCTGCACAAACGAAACTAAATTACCAAAATATTAAAAAAAAAAAACGTAAGATTACTATAAATATAAAGGCAAAATAATACATAATTGTATAAATCTAAAGTGTCTCCGAAAAGTTTCCATACAGTCGAGTGGACTTAGAGGTCTGAAAATTGGAATGGTGAAAACGCATGTTCGAAATTTAATATTCCTATAATTTTATTTGCTTATCCATTTATGTTTTATTTGTCTCTTGAGGCCATCATGTTAACTAAAACATTAATTATGTCATAATTTGCTCATTGTAATATCTACATTTAAGTATGACCATTTTTATTTGCTTCATGTTAATTGTACTGCTAGTATGGGAAAGGTAACAGCGCTAGTATTAGTTGTAATTAATTTCCACTGAAATTAAAAATATTACCTGGATTAATGCATTTGCAACATTAACCCAATTATAATTTTTAACAATATCAAATTCCAAGCCAAAGCAGTACGGAAAAAATGGTTAGATTGTTATCTAAGACTCGAAGCCTTGCAGTTATAATGGCGCTGAATGAGTAACCATGGTGGGGTTCATTCACTTTGAACCTTACCGTTCTCTATACTGAGTTGTAGCCAACTTTTCGGAAAAAGTCTCCTATGTACATTGTGGAATCAGGTTCAAATTTCGGTTTTGCCTTTCTGGTCAATTAAATAGCAAACGAAGCGTTAAAATGGACTTGGGCATGTGGATAGAAATAACACGTGAAATGTTAAACGTTTGTTTTTTGTTCCGTTTATATGCCACCCTTAACATCTAGGTAGCGTATGAGGAAGGAGGTCGGAGATGGGAAAGCGAAGGACACGCCGAGCAGCCACCGAAGAACCCGCCGCCGACCCTTAGGCACCCGCCGAAGAGGCCGCAGCTACGCCGTCCTCAGATGAAGCTGCTCCGGGCCTCGCCGCTGCTGATTTGCCGGCCACTCCTCCGGCATCTGCCGGGAGTTCTGGCTCACCGCCGCCGGTGGCCAGGTCTTCTTGGGCATCGGTCACGGCTACGACCAGACACCAGCAGCAAGACACTTACGGCCAGTCAGCACCACACCTCACCTTCCGCCGCAGCAGTTGTCTTCACCAGCATCACACCTCAACACCGCAGTTCAGCAGCCAGCTTCACCACCTACTTCACCGCCGCCGCTGTCATCTCGATGCAGCGCGGTGATCGCCGGAGTTCCCCGGGATCTGCCATCGAGATTTATCTTCACCGCCGCTCAACACCGGTGGCCTTCAGCCTTGAAGACCTCAAGGATCATCACTTCCCGGGGACCCACAACTTTGATTCGCCTGGTATTCGCCGATTCGGCAGACCGTGAGGCTGCCCTGAGGTCCGGCCTGCCCTTGTTAGGGCAAGTTTATCATGTTGAGGTTAGCCGAGCGGAAAGCCACCAGCGATGCCGCCGATGCTGCTGCTACGGTCATGAATCCACCACCTGCGCTGCACCTCCGAGGTGCCACTACTGCGGAGCACCAGCGCTGACATCACGATGCACCAACCATGACCTTCGCCGACGCCGCAGGTACTGCGCCACCTGTAGTGGCCACGGCCACTTCACAGGGCAGGCGCAGTGCCCTCTATACCCACGCCGAACCAGGACCGCGCCACAGCTGACACCAGGCGTAACAGTGCACTCTCGGACTATGCTCTCCACAGGGCAGACACCACCGCAGACACCTTCACCCAGAGCTAACTCCACAGCGCCGTCACCAAGACACCAGGAATCACGCTCTGAGATCCTGAACTTAGACGGTCGCCTTGGCAACTTGGACGAGGACATTCGACTCATCATGACTAACATTGACGAACAAGCCGAAGCCCGCCTCCGCCGGAACAACCAATTGGAAGCCACACTACAAGACCTACACACATTAGCAACTCGCAACGCTGCTAAGCTGAACCAACTCCACGCGCTCCTCCAATCTCTGGAGAAGCGTGTATCAGAACTACACAACATCCACAGCAACCAGACTTCCACCACCACAACACCAAAGCAGTCTTCGCCATCAACAAGCAACTCCTCAGACAACTCTACAAGGGATGCTGCGCCGCTCTCTCCTCGGAACGAGCGGGTCCGCCGCAACCTACGTTTCTTTGAGGACTGCACACGGCTTCATAAGGACGAACTCACACATCGCAACACAGCCAACGAGACATTCGCAAGATTTGCGAGCCAACAAACACCAACGACTACACCTGAAGGAACTCCTTAGACCTCCAGGGATACATCCACTACAAGAATGCTACACGCTAAATGCGACATCAATCTTACACCATTACCTAAAATTCCGACCATCCTCACCTTAACTTCGCTGCGGGGGCAGACTGGGCCTCGGTCAAGTCTGTTTCCCGGCAATAACTCCTTACTCCCCTGGCGACCGCACTGCGGCCCAGTTTCAACCATCACCTTGGACTGCGCTGGTGCTTTAGGCGGTACCGCAGCAAACCTTTTCCTTTCAATCCGGTGGAGTTTTTAGTGGGTATGCCGACGACTCGGTGAGTCACACACTCTCAGTCCCGACTCCCATCGGGGCTGAGGTTAGTGATTAAATCATTTTCTCCTCCACTCGAAAAAAATAGGTAGCGTAGCGGCCTAACGTGTTTCGGAATCCACGATAAAAGCTGTAGGTACTCTCATTCCACTGCCATCCTCATCATCACCCTAGGCAACGGCTTCCGCCGCTGAGTTCCTCCACCTCAGAAATAGGTCCAGTTATCGCTTGGTGGAATGAGCTAACCCCTGAATGTCGTAGGTCATATGGGGAGCATTAGAAACGACGATATTTAGGCCACATTAGCGGTTTTGCCTTTGGAACAATTGCTCATGGCAATGGTATTCACTTCTTTACTATATGTGTTAATATTTGGATTATATTTAAATTCACACAAATATTCCCATTCTCTTTCATACTTCTAGACTCTAGGGAGAATATGGAATAATCCTGGCCAAAGAAAAATCCCCACCCTCCAGTCCGGACCTTCAGATTTGCAGGCCAGCATGCTAACCACAAGACCACAGAGGCAGTTTTTTCATATATTTTTTTTACACTTTCAAATTTTCAGTTTACGTTCTTTATAGTTTGATATATAAAGAGTCTTTTTCTTTATATCAAGCATAGTTTTGGATTTTAGGGATTTAATAATTAATTAAATATTTTATTGATTTTTGGAAAATTAGGGGGGGGACAGATGCAGCTTAAGAGCCTGAAGAATTAGTGATAATAATTGTTACTTCGTATTCACAAGCCGTGCAAGTTCCTATTCAAGCCATCAAAAATGCTATTTATCTCAAACACAACAAGTCTTATTTCAGTTTCCACAATTAAATTTGATGCCTACATAATTTAATTACCTATAACTATACAGGGGAAGGAACTGTGTTAGAATAAGGCAAAGTGGGTGTACGAGGATGATTATGGAGAGTGCTGAAATATTGGATTAGAATTTATCACTTACCAAAGGGCACGTTTTGAAATGTACAATAAAAGTGTATTCACTCAAAGAATTGGCTAGGTAAAATTAGGCGCCAACTTGCAATAAATAGAATGGGTGATATAAGGATGGCTAGAAAGAGAGGGTATGTTGACAGGATCCTGGGAATTAGATGCCAGTTGGAAGATATGGACAGACAGAATGTATGGGCAATGTTGGGGAAAAAAATTATAAGTGTTTTGGAAGTAATGATGGGAGAGAGATGTATATCGAGAAAGTAATAGACATCAAGGAGAATGCATTGCATGGTTTAAACTGGGAATTTGGAGATTAAAGTGTTATAGGGAAGGGACAGAAAAAGGAATTTTGCCCTATATGCGGGGATAAAGAAGATACAATCCACATTTTAATAAATGCAAAAGCACAGATATCTGGAGGAAAGAGTATATTCAAAATAAATGGTTGAACATTGCAAAGTAATAGTAATTCAAAAAACCTTTGTAAGTAATCTCAGATTATTAATTTAGGAGAGTTCTTATTTAGAGTTTAGAAGAAATCGATCTGATCAGTAACCTAACTAAAGTGTGAAGTACAAACTAATTTTGTTAATTATAAATTTATAAATTATAATCATAGTTTGGTAACATCAATGTATGAGCCATCAACAGTAGTTGTAGAAAGAAACGTTATGTATTATTTTGTGTACCTTGGAATAGAACGTGGGTTTAGCTCTAAGTCATGTAAACACTGTAAAGGGTTTAGTGCAAATAACAAAAAATAATTTAATTATTCAAAATGGCTGCTCTGTGCTAAAATCAACATTTTCTCTGATATCAGGAGTAATTTTAAATATATGTAATTTTTTTTTCATTTGTAAGCCTAAGTTTACGTTTAGAGGAATGACCAAAGTCAGACCTCTATATAAATATAACAGCACTATAAATTTATTTTAAAATTAGCAAATTCTAGGTATTCTAGCTATAAAATTGTTTCGGTAAATGGGTTTTGAAGTTAGGACATCAGCATTTGTTATCTTGAATTCTTTGTGACTGGCTAAAATCCTCCAGGAGCATACGATGTCCCTTCCTTTGCTGATTTCTTGGCTGCAGCATGTGAGTTAGGCGTTTTTGTGCACGCTTTGCCTTTGGTATATACAAGGGCCTTTTTCTGCAGAGTTGATTCGACACTATTCCACCCAGTTCATCGAATACTCGCACATTTTTCAAGCGTCGCCATCAAGTTCTCCGTTTCTGAACTACTGCTCTTACCCATTCCCACCTTCTGTCTGGTGATCTTCCGCCCATGTGCAACTATTGTCATTCTCCACTTACAGCCACTCACATTCTCAGCAGTTGCCGTTTCTACAGTGATGCAAGAACTAGATGCAAAATGCCAAAAATCATTTTAACCGCCTTGGTGATCCAGCTTTCTCCAAGAATGTGATGAACTTTAATAATGTAACACAATTATGTAAGGAATTGTAAAACTCACTGTAGTCCCGAATTGACCTTGTTGTTAAAGAGGCATTAAATAAATAAATAAATAAATTTTAAAAAGTTTCCACTTTAGCACTTTTAATTTGATTTTCATGCCATTACTGAAAGTTATAAATGCATAATTTTCGGCAACTTTCACAATAGTCTTTCCACAAAACCAAGCTTAAGGGAAGACTTCCCAAATTTTGAATTAGGTTCCATTACATGACACTGATAAATCTGAGCTGTTATTGAGAGAAACCTCTTTTGCATCAGTTAGAGAAAATGATTATTTTATTGCTTTTGTTGCATTTAGGTATTGCTTTTACTATATAACATGAGTCTGTTCTTAATTGAGCTCACTTTTCCACACTCTTCACCGAATTTGGCGACTTTGCAACCTAAACCTGAAACATTGTTAACACTTATGTCAATTAATCCGCCTCCAACACGCCGAATGCATTATGGATTAGTTTTAAATCAATAATTACATTACCTGTGCATGCTCCATGTGCACCAGGTTTTTCTGTACTCAAACTAGGAGAAGTTAAGGGGATACTACACTGTGAGGTTTCCCCCCTTTACCATCCCTCAGGTCACGTTAGAAACAAAAAGGGCCGTTCGACCTACTTCCAGTGCTCTGCTCTAGGTTTCTGGAGCTCTCTCCGGATGTATACTCCTACTCCCAACACAACATATAATATCTGCTGTAGTAATCATTCTAACCAATTTTGGGAACTTGAAAAGATTGTGCCAATCTTTGTTGCGCCACTATGTTAATTGTTCCAATGTCAACGGCGCTGTGTTTGAACATTTCTTAAGACACGGTGTGTCATCTATACATAAATTAAAAATAGTCATCTAAATAACAGCACGGTTTATGCCATGTGGTTTGTTCCACCACATAGTTGTACTTGAACTGAACTAATAATAATAATTTTACAAACCAAACACTACTTTAAAGTCCATGCATGTAACTAAACTTTTGCAATCCCCATTTACTATTCTTAAAATTATTCATTTTAAGCATACCTTTCATCCCGAAATTTTATACTTTGTGTACCTAATTTTTCCGTAACCTGTATACAGTATTGTAAAGTTTTCTAAAATTGGCTAGACTTCAATCCAAAGCAGTATTTTGACTGTGCAAAGGTAGCATAATCATCAGTGTTTTACTCGTAATTAAGGGCTTGTATGAATGGTTGGACGAGGTAAATTCTGTTTGATATTAAATTTAATTGAATTTGGATTTTAAGTAAAAAGACTTAAATGATATTGTACTCCTTAAATAGTTTTTTCACAGAGTGTCCAGACTTCGGCTATCTAAAGAAGTAAATCATTTGTTAAGAAGCGGGAGCGACGAAGGTTGATCTAGCCATATCTGTTGATTTGCAGATTGCACGATATAAAAATAAACGCCGTAATGATTCACGGGTGCAGTAAAAATACCCTCTTCTTTTCCTTGAACTTAATGAATTCTTGGACTAGTTGAAACAATGAGAAGTAAAGTAATTTATAGTAATACCTGAAAATATAAAAATTCTTCTCACAAAGCAAACAATAGAATAAACAACAATGGTTTACTATCAAGACAAACACCCATAAAACTTCAAGCTATTGGTTACGTATATTCATAAAAGTAAAGGAGAGTATTCTTTTGGCCAATGGCTAGATTACTAAAACATAAAGTCCTCGCAAAACAGTAAAAAAAGGTCACTAAATAGCATCTAGTATTTTATTACTTCTGCTTGTTTCGTACAAATTTGAGTGGAGTTAAAGCATTTATGTGTTTTAATTGTTATAACCAAGGTTAGGATTTTTAGGTGCGCACCTTTTTTCTTAGGGTAAGTTAAAGCTGTGCGGAAAGATATCACAGTGTGAAATTTTGTTTCTGGTTGCGAAAAGAAGCATGTTTTTCTCGCACCTTTTTCCCTTTTTGGCACCTTTATCCTATTTTCCCCCAACTATGTCCATAATTCGCGTTCCCCACTGTTTTCTATTAAATTTCATTCCAATTTATTCTTTAACTTTCAATTAACGTCTCCTCAGCTTGCTGTATACCTGCGAATAGTAAGTCTACACCGCTATAAAGTAGCCCGAAATAATGCAATTGACAATGAGTGATTCTATCCCACCAGGATCAGTAGCCTGCTGTTCGTGAATGTGAGTTTGTTATTGTGAGAGACGTCATCTGTTTGCGTGGAGGCGAAGGCTGGGCACGCAGAGACGACAGTAACCTCACCCATGCAGTTCCGAGAATTATTAAGACTGGGTTCTGCTCGAAAATACTAGAAATCGCTGAGACTGAAGTTCCAGCATGAATGAGAACATTCTGGTAATTGTCGCGGTGCTATAAGAGAATGTGGACAGCAAATGGGCGCAAGAGTGAGTTGTGCGACAGTCGCATTGTGTTAGCAAGTTAACTAGTGTTAGTTCTCCAAACGAGTGTACTAGTACTAGATTTTACCATGCCAAAGGTATCCAGCACTCGATTTATTGTTCTGGCTGAGGAATTCAAACAAGATTACGTAAACACTGTTGGAATTGTTATGCGATGTACTATTTGTGATTCAGGAATTTTGTTAGATGAAAAACACCAGCGAGATCGTATCAAACAACACATTTTCAGCTCTAAGCATCAAATGAACAAGACTCTCCAAGCAAACAAATCACGGCAACCTCTATTACGAAATGCGTTTCAACAGAGTTCTTCAAAAACCCAAAATTTGAAGGAATTAAACATTGATTTGTGTGCAACTCTTACACAAGCAGGAATTCCACTCAATAAGGTGAACCATACAGCCTTCAAGGGATTTCTTGAAAAATACACAAAGATATCAATGTCCGATTAGAGTACTTGAAGAAAAAACTACATGGAGCCTGTTTACCCAGAAACCATAGAAAGAAACAAGGAGAAATTGTCTGATTGCGATGTGGGAATCATTGTGGATGAAACCATAGACTCAATGGAACGATATGTTTTGGAACATTTTAGTTTTTCCCTTAGCAGGGGAGAAAGTTAAGCCCATGTTGTTAAAAATGCACGAGCTGCAGAAAGCCAATGTCAGTACAGTAATGCAATACATTATGCACTTCTGCCAAAAACTCTGGCCTACTGGTATCATTCATTCATTCATTCATTATCTGTTTACCCTCCTCTTATGTAGGACTTACACCCCCAGGACTTACAAGCGGATGCCTGGGGTCAGAGGCCCGTCGAGGAGCAGACACTCATGGATCAGACAGAACACCCAGGATGGGTGATCAGCCCGATGCCTGGTATGGGATGAAGGAAGTAGATGAAACGAAATGATGGTGAAATGGATGAAAGGAAAGGTGATGATGGAGCATTTGGTGGAATGAATGGCGGGGGAAACCGGAGAACCCGGAGAAAACCCGCCCAGACGCCGCTTCGTCCATCACAAATCCCACATGCAGGTCCCTGGGATTGAACCCGGGCCGCCTCGGTGGGAGGCGAGCGGTCTAACGACTGGCCTACTGGTATCGAGTTTGAAAAACTTCTTCTTGTGGTTACGGACCAGGCTCCATACATGGTTTCAGCTGTTAACCAATTGAAACCTTTGTTTCCTAACTTTAAGCATGTGACATGCTTGGCTCATACCCTTACAGGGTTTGTGAATCCACAAGGAACGAATACGACATCGCAAATCAATTCATCTCTCACCTGAAGAAGATTCTACTGAAAGCTCCGAGCCGTGTTGTTTACTACAGGGAAATCACTGGCCTGCCCCTTCCAAATTTCCCGGTCATTACTCGCTGGGGATCTTGGATTGAGTGTGCTGCTATGTTGTGCGAGAATTTTGACAAAATTAAAGAGTTTGTGCTTTCTTTGGATCCATCCGACGCAGGTGCAATTTCCAAGGCACAGCAACTTCTGTTACCGGAGAAAATACATAATTGGTAGACAGAACTATATTCTGTCCATAGTTACAAGTAGCTGCCTGCAGCTATTAAACGATTGGAAGAACAAGGTTTGGAAAAGGAAAAACAATGGGATATTTTTACTTCCGTGAGGGAGCAATTAGGTGGTTTTGCCAAAGACAAACTTGAATCTAGTCTTCAGAAGAATCCAGACATTGAGGAATTCGCCACATCCGTAGAGTTGCCATTCCGAGTGAATACAAGGTTTGCCCCACTGATTTCTGTGGATGTTGAAAGAAGCTTTAGCATCTACAAAGACATTCTATCTCCTAATAGAAACAGACTTACTTTTAAAAATGTGGAGAGCTTAATGTCTTGAAGCACAACAGCTTCATGTTTTTTCCTTGTTTTGATGAGTGATAATTTGATGTACTTGTTTGTAGTTCAATAAATTAGAATAGAGGAAAGACAAATCGTTGTATTAGTTAAGGGAATGCACAACTAAAATTAACCCAAAATCTCAAAAACTCTATAAAAAAATCTAAAAAAATTATGTTTCAAAAAACTTCTCCAATGCCTGTAATTTCAGAATCCACTTTTATTTTTGACCTAGCGAACGCTTCAGGATCGTCACGAGACTTTTTAAATACCCTTGCGCATTTGGTTGCTAGCTGTCTATATTTTTAAAACTTGATTTTAAGGCGTTTCTTATTTTCAGCATTTATGCATTTTCAAAATGTTCTACACGATGTAGTTTTCATCCATTCATATTGACATTTTTATGCTTATTTAAAAAACCCAAATAAATGAAATTATATAATTTTTCTGTGTAATGAATAGTTTTTGCGCTAATAATTTTTGAAGATAGCAATGTATACAAAAAACGAATAAAAATGCAAACACAAAACTGCAAAACTTTTTTTCTCTTAAACTAAGAATGGTAGAAAAACATTATATGACAGATTTGTAGTTCCTTGACATAGAAGCAACATAAGATTTTTTTTTGAAAATGCATCATCTGTTGCATTTTGCATATACCCATCATTTTATATTTTGAAAATTAATAACCAATTTAGATTTTGGATTGAAAGTCACAAAACAATTATATCTAAAGAAGACTGACATGTGGTTAAAATATCAGCCCATTGAAATGGATATTTTGGAAAATAGCAATTTCAGTTGTGCATCCCCTTAAATAAACCAGCACCTTTTTTCCCCTTTTCACCTTATTTGAGCACCCTTTCCCTTCCTTTTTTCATCTGAAATTTTCACATAAAAATCCTAACGCTGGTTATAACATTTAGGAAAAAAGGTTATTACTCATTACCAAAACTTCAAATGACATGCAAATATTACGCTGCATCGAGATACGGAAAGAGAAGGTGAAAAGAAACCATAGGGAGATATACACAGCGAAATATATATTTGCAGTAAACTTAGTAATGCTGGGATATTTGAGGGTTTTATAGTCCTTTTAATAAAGAGCGTAAGGTTAACGGAGATGGGAAAGCGAAGGACACGCCGAGCAGCCACCGAAGAACCCGCCGCCGACCCTTAGGCACCCGCCGAAGAGCCCGCAGCTACACCGTCCTCAGATGAAGCTGCTCCGGGCCTCGCCGCTGCTGATTTGCCGGCCACTCCTCCGGCATCTGCCGAGAGCGCTGGCTCACCGCCGCCGGTGGCCGGGCCTTCTTGGGCATCGGTCACGTCTTCAATCAGACACCAGCAGCATGATACTTCACGCCCAGTCAACACCGCACCTCACCTTCCGCAGCAGCAGTCGACTTCGCAAGCATCACAACACAACACCGCAGCTCAGCAGCCAGCTTCACCACCTACTTCACCGCCGCCGCTGTCATCTCGATGCAGCGCGGTGATCGCCGGAGTTCCCCGGGATCTGCCATCGAGATTTATCTTCACCGCCGCTCAACACCGGTGGCCTTCAGCCTTGAAGGCCACAAGGATCACCACTTCCCGGGGACCCACAACTTTGATTCGCCTGGTATTCGCGGATCCGGCCGAACATGAGGCTGCCTTGAGGTCCGACCTGCCCTTGTTAGGGCAGGTTTATCATGTCGAGGTTAGCCGAGCGGAAAGCCATCAGCCATGCCGCCGATGCTACTACTACTGTCATGACTCCACCACCTGCGCTGCACCTCCGAGGTGCCACTACTGCGGAGCACCAACGCTGACATCGAGATGCACCAACCATGACCTCCGCCGACGCCGCAAGTACTGTGCCACCTGCAACGGCCACGGCCATTTCACCAGGCAGGCACAGTGCCCTCGGTATCCGAGAAGCCGTCGATCTACTCCGGCTTGAAGTATACCTGCACCTACATCTCCTCCGACGCCATCACCGTCACCACCTGCAGCAACAGACACCACACTGCAAGATGCGATCCAGGATCTACATTCAGAGGTCCTGAACATCGGATCCAGCATCTCGCAACAGGACGAAACACTCGCTTCACTTGTCACCGCCACTCAATCTACCAACCTGGAAACACAACTCAGCCGTCTTGACGCAATGGAATCCGCCATCCAGGTCCTTCACACCATCGTCACCGACTTCACAACCGCCTTCCAGAGCTTCACCGCACACTGCCTGCGGCGGTTTGAAAGAGCCGACACAGCCATCCGAGGCCTGCAGGAATCCATCGCCAGCCTGCCACCGCCATCAGCACCGCCACCTCCGACAGAATGCCTAGAGGAGGTTAGGCACACGACGTCAACCCTGCTTACGACGATTGCCGAGTGGACATCCGTCCTCTCGGGCATGAAGAGTGAACAGGAACGCACAAACGGCTACTTGATGTCACTAGAAGCCGCTCGCTTCTTCCCAAGCCACTATCGACCACCAGAGGTCTCCTTTCGAGGACCGCGCCACAATCAATAACTGATGCAATAAAAAAAACAACAAGCTACAAATCTTTCCAACTCCTTTCCACGTACCTACCCGTGGTGGCGGCCAGGGTCATGGTCGTCAGCCGGACATTCCTTGCTCCACTGCCAGCGCAATAAGCTGGCAGTTATCCTACCGTGCACTAACGGGGCTGCATCAGCGGAAGCCCAATACCCTTCCTTACTTCTCCTTCCTAAGCCAGGATTAATCCTAACCTATCCCCCCAAAAAAGTAATGTTAACACAGTAAAAGCGATAATACTAACCTCAGATAACAATTCCAGGCAGTCCTTCCAGGAGGCTGCTTCAGGCATAACGTGGACAAACATTTCGGCCGTTTCGCCGTCCTCAGGATTCTCAGCTCTGATCGTGAAATATATCTCGTCTCCTAGAAAATAAAGAAGAAATAATTGTGTCATACATATAACATCAATAGAAAGCTTAGCTATACATAAAAATATATGTGTTAAAAGTAACATTTTGGGTGTACACACAGTTTTCGTTTGGACCCATGTCCAGCCTAATGGGAATTTCCTTTACATCGGGAAGCACGCTGTTTGTCGGCGGAGTTGGCTATTCATAGCCCCTTTAATTTAAGCGCATAGATTTCTGATGCAAATTATAACCTCAATAACCACATACCTTTGTCATAGAAGACGTTGGAAACTATGTCCTTGTGCCGCCACACATCTCCCAAACCTTTTAAGAAAATTTGCATTAACAGTCATTAATTCTTCATGACCATGTAAATAAACGTATGCTTCGTCCTTTAAAAAATGAAATCCGGGTTAATAAAGCGATCATTAATATTATCCAACATACACTTGCAGAAATTAACACTACTCGCACTATCGTGTGGTTCCAATTCCTGACCTTCAGTTAACGTACAGGATTTTGATTTTAAAAGTTTAGTGGTATTCCAAGTCGATGTTTGTGGAATTCATGATTCTTGTGCAAGCGTTCTCAGTGATTTCTGTGGACTTAGGTTCTAACCCTCTCCGATGTCGTCGAGGTCTTCCTCTGTAAAACTCGGTGAATTAATTTCGGTTTCTTAAGAGGAATAGGTCCGTTTTCCATAAATCTATTAACAAGATCCTGAACCATTTCTCTTGAAGCGCACGAACCCAGGTAATCTGTCTATCAATCACCGTCTCCCTTCTCTACAAGAATTTGTCATATAGGAATCACAGTTAAAGATTCTGTGTGCTAAAGCATACGGGATTTTTGGTATTATAACATCACTAATATACTATAACACTGAAACGCGTGGTCTCACAATGTATCAAACTCTGTAAAAAGTGTTCACGCCAACTGATTAGCCGGTCCACGGAGAGGAGCGAAAATGAACGGGAAACAGAACCAATTATAAACAGCACCGAGCACGGCAAGTAACTCTCCGTAATACAATCACGCGTCGAAACGAAGGCTTTGTATAACAGTTACAAAAAGAACTTAACTCTCACGTTCAAAAAGCTGGCATTGTTATAAAGGGAGGAAAATCAAGTTTTATTGCGTAAAACCGTTTCCGTCAGGATGAGAGCAAATATATGAAACGAGATCGACGAAGAATTGCAAATAATAAGTGGCGATGTACGTTCGTGAGGAATTTAAAATGATTCACCTACTTTATATAATATGCGGGGTTTTGACTAATCACCGGATCACGAGAGCTTTGAAAACCCGTTTTGGAAGAAAACGAATCCGAGAAATATATGTAGATACAATTAGCGAAGAAGGAAGGGATTGACTTGTGGATAAGGGCAAGCCTATTGATACTGAAACGATTCATAAATGGATTTGAACTAGATTATAGATAGGAATAAAGTAACAGTTATATTGGAATAGTTCCATAAAATAGCTAACTCTAGTTATGGACTTCCAAAATAACAGTCCCGTAACATTGCACTAACGCGATCATTCACATTCTTCGTGACGCATCTTTGGAAGTTACTGATCTTAATTAATACCAAATTTTGTGTTTATGGTACATTTCGTTTTTGGATTATGCGGTTCACTCACTCATTCCCTCATTCACTCACTCACTCACCTACCCATTCACGCACTCACTCACACACGCACACAAGCACCACACGGACCTTTTTCTAAAAGTGCTTTCTTTTTTGGAATCAGAGGGCCCCAAAATTAGCATTTCACATGAAATCTCAGTATCGAAACTTTAGGGTGCAATACAATACCTTCTGTACCTACCAGGTACTGCTAGAGGAAGTAAAAAGCTGTAATAAGCAACAACAGTAATTTCCTATACACACTAAAAAGCATTATGGATAATCAATAGGAAAAGTAAAGAAAACAGTATAGGACCTGAAGCCCTTTCTCAATATAATATCTGAAATTATTAGTAATGTGAAATATGTCATATGAATAGAATTACAATTGCATATGCTCTTGGAAATAAACGCCTTTGGAAGACTTGAGTTGTAAATATATTTTGGGAATAAACTCTTAAAATATTAAGCAAACATTTTCGCCCCTGAAACATTACTTAACATAAATTACCTTAGTAAGATGCACCACTGCTTACCGAGGACTATTTAAACCAATAATTTTTTTTTACTTTTACTCTACCACTGAAACACAAAATAGCAAATTTCCAAAGCTCAAAGTGCTGAAAGAATATAAGAGGATGAAAAATCTAACATTGATTTATAAAGCCCAAGAATCTGAACTAAAGATAGGCCCCTCATACAGTTTTGTTTTGGGCTGTACTTCTGGTCGCAAGCAAATGGAATCAGAGTATTAAACTTGTTAGTTTGACTTGGTTTCTGTTCCTCATTTCTAGAAAGGCTTCTAGTTCCTGGTCGTCCTCTTGTGACATCTGTTTTTCTATAACGTTAAGTATAAAAGGTATTACAATTGAGCCAATAAATTTCATGACATGAATAATGGAACACACGGAACAAGTATTGCTAATTTAGGTTTGATTTTTTGAGCATGCTATTTATAACTCCAGGTGACTCAATTACAAGGATAAATACGAAATACAACCTCAAAGCACAAAGTGTGATATACAATATTGCAGGAAGAAAACATCATATAGGAATTGTCATCTTGTTAGGATTTATTGTGGAGGTTAAGGCAATAGCCAGGAATCAAATGGGGCAACAGGTGTGTGATTTGAGTCTTAGTATGCAGTGATTAGTAGATAAATGCCAAGAAAACATAAAAAATTTAATGCATACAACGTGTCATTATCCCTGAAAAGGGCGGCTTTTTTGGCTTAACTCATTTGGAAACATACGGATCAGAATTTCCACTTTCTACGAATACTAAGTTAACGTCGCGGTATTCAGGTGCTGTAAGCCATAGCTAGTTTGGCTTCTAATACTCTTGTTCTGAGTGCACTTGCACAGTTTTAAATGAGGCTAAGTACATATCCGATGTGAACTATGGGACAAAGTAAGCCTATGATATTCAGATAGCATAAAGACGTCAAGCAGACACCGATTTTCAAAATATGCTGCGCGATTCAGCTGTTAACCAGCACTGAACTGTAATCTTAGAAGTTGTAGAAGTGGTGAAGAAGGAAGTTGGAAATGTGGAAGTTCGGTGAGGACGTGTGGGAGTTCTAGTCTGAGCTGAAACTCCGCTTATAGAAGCATTACCCACAGAAGCAATACTTGACCTATTTGAGATTTGGAGAAAACTGCAAAATAATTACTAAGGACCCGGTGTACCCTGAGGTCAACTGGAGCTACAGGTATAAATCTAACACAATGTGTACTCAGTGGAAAGACCTCTGTATCGATATAAACTGTTGGTTAACATTGAACACCGGTCGCTTAGACTCACAAGGTCCCAATTTCCGAGCCTTGTTGATTACCGTTTATTTCTGCATGTTTTAACATATTGTTTTCTGGTACTCAAAGACGAATTTAGTACTGCTCCCGAATTGCAATATACTTGTGTTCTTAAAATCCATATTCAATTACATTGTTTTGGCTTGTAATGTTTCAGTATCGTATGAGCAAGAAAATAATTCCATGAAAATAGCTTATAATAGTGATTTTTCCATCAATAAATTCTTTATGTCAAGCATTGCAATTTTCGAATCTGTTTCGGCGTTCCAACCTTCTCAGACTAGCGGAGAGTTATAAAAAATTGTTAATCAGCTCTATGGTGGGGTTGACTTAAGATATCGGAATTAAAATTACTTACAGCTTGTAAGCCAGCTTTAAGCAATGATATTTAAGAGTAACTGAGATCGCACTGGAACAGACGTATGGAATATTGCAAATACACCAAAGAAAACCAGTCTCAGGACATTTTCTTTTAATTAAAGATAAGATGGTCATTCCAAAGGTTATTGGTCTGATCAGGAAAACCCAAGATTTAAGAGGAAGGTATTTTTGTAATTTTTATTTTCAATATAGTCAATACATGTAGTCCAATGACTTTCCAAATTTTCGGGATGCAGTCCTGACATGGTAGAGACACAATAGGCTATGTTGAAATGACCAAAAGGTGATGGGATGGCAGCACTTTGCAGATCAGTTATTTCCGGCATTTTCCGTAATAATATGAATACATTTCACGCGCATTGTTCATTATTCGCTGGTTCAATAGTACTCGGAACTATATGATCTGTCACATAAAGATTATGACAACACACTCATTAAACATAACATCTGGAAGGTTATAGACGAAAGGTTGAAAATATCTTGTCTCTTCAGTGAATCCAAATAAGCACCACAAAATATAAGATGTCGTCTTTGTGATAGATTGCTTATTAAAGCAGAGATGACAAAACTATCAGATCAAAACTGAGGCGGATGAGGATTCCTTTAGGAAGGAGCTAAAATATTTTGTAGAATACCTTACCAATGAGTAAAATGTAGTCCGTAACAGAGAATTTTAATTTCTAAATTGTCAGTCATCATATTCGTGATCCGCGAATTATTTTTTGCATACAAGGCATAATGTAAACTTTGAGAAAACTCAGGAAATTATTAAATAAACATGAAATTTAAACTAATATTGATTATCAGCTTTACTGTAAACCATCCGCATTGTAATAAGTTATTTAATAGTAAATGTAAAGCATATTTGATTGGGCCAAAATGCTTCTTTTCTTTCTTTAGTTAGTGGAACATTTTTCGAGATATAGTTCACCAATATGTAAATTCACTCATTGATTGCACGAATAGATATTATTTGTTTTAAGTAAATTTAATAGAAACAAAAGTGGTGATTTTTACTTTACCAAAGCAACAAAATTTGTATATTTTTTCTGTAATTAAGAGGGGGCTAGAGTGCCTCTTATACCCGCCCTGGGCCTGTCTATGGATCGAATCAAACATTAAAACATCCGGTGCACATTCGGGACATGGTAGGTTTTACGGAAATCAAAACGATACGACATAGGGACATGGTCGGTGAACGGTCGGAACACGGTAGGCTAAGTGGAAATCAAAATGACACTGCATGGTAGGGACACTGTCGATGCACAGTCAGATCACGGTATACTATGTGGAAATCAAAATGACACGACATGGTAGAGGCATGGTCGGCGCACTCGGAACACGATAGGCTATGTGGAAATCACAACGACACGACATGGTAGAGGCATGGTCGGCGCACTCGGAACACGATAGGCTATGTGGAAATCAAAACGACACGACATGGTAGAGGCATGGTCGGCGCACTCGGAACACGATAGGCTATGCGGAAATCAAAACGACACGACATGGTAGGGGCATGGTCGGCGCACTCTAAACGCGGTGGGCTATGTGGAAGTCACAACGACACGACATGATAGGGACGTAGTCGGCGGTTTCGGAACACGGCATACTCTGTGGAAATCAAAACGACCCGACGTGGTAGGGGCATGGTCGGCGCACTCGGAACACGGTGGGCTATGTAGAAATCAAAATGATACGACATGGTAGGGACATGGTCGGTGAACAGTCGGAACACGGTAGGCTATGTGGAAATCAAAATGACACTGAATGGTAGGGACATGGTCGATGCACAGTCGGAACACGGTATACTATGTGGAAACCAAAACGACACGACGTGGTAGGGGCATGGTCGGCGCCCTCGGAACACGGTGGGCTATGTAGAAATCAAAACTACACTACATGGTAGGGGCATGTTCGGCGCACTCGGAACACGGTGGGCTATTAGGAAATCAAAACGACACGACGTGGTAGGGGCATGGTCGGTGCACAGTCGGAACACGGTTAGTTATGCGGAAATGAAAACGATACGACATGGTAGAGGCAAGATCGGCGCAGTCAGAACACGGTATACTCTGTGGAAATCTAAATGACACGACATGGTAGGGATATGGTCGATTCACATTCGGTGCACAGTCTGTACACGGTACGGTATGTGGAAATCGAAACGATACGACATGGTAGGGGCAAGATCGGCGCTCAATCACAACACGGTATACTCTGTGGAAATCTAAACGATACGACATGGTAGGGATATGGTCGATTCACATTCGGTGCACAGTCGGTACACGGTACGGTATGGGGAAATCGAAACGATACGACATGGTAGGGTTAAGGTCGGCGCACAGTCAGAACACGGTATACTTTGGAGAAATCTAAATGACACGACATGGTAGGGATATGGTCGATGCGCAGTCGGTGTACAGTCCGTACACGGTACGCTATGTGAAAAACAAAACGATACGACATGTTAGCGACATGGTCGGTGCACAGTCGCAACACGGTGGGTATGTGGAAATCAAGATGACACGACATGGCAGGAGCAAGGTCGGTGCACAGTCGGAGCACGGTACTATGTGGAAATCAAAACGACACGACATGGTAGGAACATAGTCGGTGCACAGTCGGAACACAGTAGGCTATGTGGAAATAAAAACGATACGACATAGTAGAGGCATGGTCGGCGCACAGTCGGAACACGGAAGGCTATGTGGAAATCCACTTTAACGCAAGGAAGAGGCGCTATTTTTTATGCTACGATAAGTATGCGAAGACTAAAATGTATTACAGCTTTTAATTCACGTTGTGCATTCGTCTACTTCTTAAGAGGATGTCATTTTATACTTCGGTCAATTGAACCATTACCTCAGAACTTATATCGAGTTCTTCCGTTTCATTTTAGCAACCATCGCGTAAATGCTCGCTAGTTCAAGCTACGTAATGTCTTTGGAGTGATTCACCTCCGGGTGAGCAGTCAAGAGGTTCAAAGCACTAATCGTCATCAAGGAATTTTTGAAGTTTAAGCTATTTGCATTTCCACGTGTATTCCGTTTCGTGGGAAGCTCTACAAATAATGCCATTTATTTCTGATACGCTACTCGTATCTGTTGTGATTGATCTCTGCCCTGCAACATACATGCCAGTGAATTAACAAGAGGTAACCTAATTGACTAGAAAACTAGGTTAGTATGTTTGCCTGGAGAGCTTTTAACGGATGATGTGTGTAAATGCACTCTGTGGACAATAGTGGTTTTATAGTTACAAAGAGAAGTTGCCTTTAACATGACATACACCCCCCATCCATCATCCCATCTCACCCTATAAAATATAAAGGATCTTTTAACACGAGTGTCCTATCTTTAACATGTGATAGCTGCCGTTGTTATTGAGTTACAGCAGTCATTTTTTTCATGTGGTTACAGCTTTTATTGGAAAATAACCATGGAACGTTACAGCATTCAGCAACACGTATAAATTCTGAAAATTTATTATCAAAATGGATCATCTGTTCGCCAAACCTTCCGTGTACTGCGTGAAGCTACGGTGTAAATAATCGTCCCTGTGAGAGAACGATTCGGCGTTTGAGCAATAATTTGAAAGAAGTGGTTCTGTCAGCGATCAACGAACGCCTGTACGTAATCGACGTAGGCGCTCCAACAAAAACATAGGCGTCGTTCGCGAGAGTGTACGCGAGAACGGAAACAAATCAATTGCTCATCGAGCGCAAGAATTGGGGCTTTCACCGACCACAACTTGCCGAATTCTGCATCTGGACTTGAAGTTTCACGCTTACAAAATGGTGTTAACTCAAGTACTAAAGCCCAACGACCATAGGTTGCGCCGTGTATTCGCTGACTGGGCAATTGGAAGCTGACCCGGATTTTTGTCGAAAAATCATCTTCAGCGTCGAAGTCCACTTTTGGATGGATGGATGGTTGTGTTAACAAACAAAATTGACGCTATTGGAGCTATAACAATCCAATGCAGATTCAAGAACGACCACTTCATCCCCAAAAGGTTAGTGTGTGGTGTCGGTTTTGGTATGGTGGAATCATTGGTCTATATTTTTTTCCAAGATGAAGATGGAGAAGCTCTAACTGCCAATGGAGAAAGATACCAGGCTCTTATAAGGGACTATTTTTGGCCTCAATTGGATGGTATGGATCTCAGAAACATCTAGTTCCAGCAAGATGGTGCCACATGTTATACTGCTCTCGAAACAATCGATCTTTGAAGGATAAGTTCAGAGGTTTCATCATTTCCCGTGGTGCTGATGTTAACTGGACCCCGAGGTCATGTGATTTAACGCCGTTGGATTACTTCTTGTGGGTTTATGTTAAATCTCGAGTTTATGTCAACAAGGCAGAAACAGTAAATGATCCTATGAATAACATCACGCGTGTTATTCGTGAAGTTGGACCTAATTTACGTTGTTCTGTTATTGAAAATTGGGTTAACCGTATACGCGCAACCCAACGAAGTCGCGGCGGTCACTTAACTGAGGTTCTCTTCCACACGTAATGACATTAATTATGTTCAAAATAAAAAATAAATAAACCTCTATCATTTATAGAACCTGTTTTATTTAAGTTCAAATATAGGACACTCTTGTTGAAAGACCCTATACTACTTCAAATTCACTTCCCACACTCTTATTGGACTTAACCCCTTCCACATATTCGTTCCAATTTTAGTGTTTAATGTAAACTCATTGGTTCGTTTCGCATAGATAGTTCCTATGAAGATGTAGAGGACAGGACTTGTAGTAAGAAAACGTGTCCCTCCTTTTGGCTCTTTGTACACGATTGAGATGGAGTTTTATATCATCAGTCGAGTACTGCTCCCTCTGCTCGCCGACTCTGTCTTGAGTTGTGGAGCAGGCTTACTTGTATTCGCAAACTTTTGCTTCCTAGAAACACAGAAGTAATTTGTGTTCTAAACATAAACTATGGAGTATAATTACATTAGAATATTACCACCTTGATTATTAAATAGGATACCTAGGATAGGATAGGCCTAGAAGCGGAGGGGGACTTAGCACCTCGACCTACGCAGATCTTTTGTGTCTAGATCCCTGACGGGTCGCCTCCGTGAGGGAAAGACGAGGTGAGAGGAGACAGAATGCGGTCGGACCGGGAAGCATGACAGGCAGAGAGCAGGGTCCCTACCATGTACAGATCTGAACTCCCCGGGGGCTGGCTGGTGCAGCTTATCCCCTCCCCCTGTGGGATTACACATACCCTGAGGGGGTGACCGGACCCGGACCCGCTCGCAGTCCAGGAGACGAAAGTTTCCACAGAGAATCCTTTTCCCCTGCCATGCGCACACCGAGACCTCCCGACGACACTTACAAACCTGAAAGAAACCAAGCAGATGAAAGGTGAAGTGAAATGAGAATGGAGATGAAATGGAGGGATAGGAAATTCGGGGGATTTATGATTCTTCCCAGCATTCGCCTAGCGACCCAGGGAAACCCCTGGAAAAACCCATGGGTCAGGAAGGTCAGTCACAGGAATCGAACCCACGACCTCCCGAATGCGAGCAAACAGACGTTACCTCCTGATCCATCCCCCTCAGTTTGCTTATTACCTAACATTATATTTATAGGGCAAAACAATTAAAAATAAACGAATTACTATTGAGGCAGTATTTTTAACACTTAAATGATTTCAGTCTAATTATATAATATATAAATTCAATAACAGCCCGCCTTAAAGCAATATGTGTATGTAACAATATATAAAAAGTGTATATTACAGCCATTGTATATGTTTATATTATTGCATCCATGTGTAATAATGTTATGTGAATATATTACATAATTTAATAATGTAGGAGCTGTGAGAATAATAGGTTAAAAGTTGCTAACAATGAGGTAACCTTGAGGCAATAATGAATTTGAAAGTTTAAATGCTACTAGTCATTATTGGAACAACAATAATGTAAATTTTGAGACAGTTTAAAAATAGCCAATCAACAACCAGATAAAGCTTTAGTAAAATGAAGGTATTCTATTGGATTAGGAATAACCAATCAGAGACTTGAAATACAGAAATTTACAAGTTTAGCCGGTTGAAATCAGTTAAGTTGGTTGCAGACAGCGTTACTAACAGACGCAAAAAGTGTCCTCAAGAACATTAATACGTATTCGTGTGAGACAAAAAAATAGTTTACGTGTTAAAAAGTGCAAGTAATTACTTAAAAGAATCTAACAGCTCTCTATATCAATGAAGTGTTATTTAAATCGTATCAAGCATTAATAAAAGGAGTGAATTAAACATTATAATCTGTGTAAGCCTACATTCTTAAGTCGCACCACAACCCTGCTAAGAGAAACGTGTCTCTAACAATAATACTGTCGCAGCCGAGGCAAACATAAATATATAATATTTAAAGAAACAGTCAAATTACAAAGTTAATAATATTTTTTTTAAACTTGGGGCAAAGGCCACCTGAAATTACACTTGGGGAGAAGGCTACCGGAAATAGGGTACTATACGTGTGGTTGCAACGAATTTCAAGTTCGGTTCCCCAACAGTTGAAATACAACACAACTCTTACTTCAAATCGGCTTTTCCATACGTGAAACAATAACCTTCTCAAATTTGCGTCCATACGTGGAGCTAATAAATAAACTTCTGCAAATTGACGCCCAAAGCGTGGTGCTAAAAAATTCGTAAAAATAATTTACTTCTTCACTATACAAGGGTCAGCATTTATATTTTGAGCCTAATAATTAAAACTAAGTAATTTCTGATTGAAAACTCCTTTATTGTTTTTCAAAATATTCTCCTTGATGATCAATACACTTTTGCATCTGTTTGAACCATTTGTCAAAGCATTTATTCCAGTCTTGTTGAAACACTTCCAAAACATGGTTTTTGAAGGCATCAACGGCTTCTTCTGCCAACGAAAATCGTTGTCCACGCAATTTATTCTTGATGTTCGGGAACAAAAAGAAGTCAGTCATTGGGTGCCAAATCAGGACTGTATGGCGGATGACCCATCAATTCGATTTTTTGAGCCTGTTAGACGAGATGCGTGTGCGCTCGCATTGTCTTGATGAAGAATGATCCTACGGTTCTTGTTGGTTTTCCTTACTTCACCGAAGACTCTCGGCAAACAAATGGTTGGGCACCATTCGGCATTGACCGTTTTACGTTTCTCTAAAGGCACTGTTGTACATGGACAGTTTTGCTGAAAAAACAGGCGACTATTTGCTTCGAAGTGCTTCGAGTGCAAACAACTTTTGTTGGATTTGCTTCAAACACCCATACAGCCGACTGCTGTTTACGTTCCGGCTCATACGAATAGATCCATGATTCGTCACTTGCTACAATCTTATATACGTATTTTGAGGCACCACCATTGTATTTCTTGAGCATTTTTGTACACCAATCGACACGAGCATCTTTTCGAGATTGCGTCAAATTATGTGGGATCCAACCAGAGCAAACCTTTCACACGGCTAAATAATCATGTAATATTTTATATATGCTGGTGGAACTAATGCCTAGGGTTGCCTCAATCTCAAAATATGTTGTATGACGATCTTTCATTATTAGTTTTTGCATATGCTTACTTCGCGGTTTCGTACTGATAAGCGTCGCATGGTCGCTTGCTTGCATTTCGAACCAGGCCATTCAGACAAACGGGGCAGCATGTTCACCAGTAACGAATACACGGATATGGTTATGGTTATGATCTATGCGAAGATGCAAAACGCAACGAAATGCACAGAGGCTCCAAGGCTGTGTTCTGAATGCAACGTCTGTGTTTTTGTACGTTTTTCGACGTACAGAGATGATATTAAGAACTGATGGATCATTTCAGGTACAACGTGTTGTGGGAAGACCTCCATATGGCGATTGTGATGTTATCCTGAGGCACTTTCAACAATACATCCACAAAGACGGACATGTATTTGCACATGCTTTTTTATAAACAATGCATTAATAGAAGATTGTTTAATTCTAACGTACCTATAAAGGTACATAAATATAATAAAAAATATAATTTTGTCTAGCCTTGCTAACTTTGCGGCACCAATTGTGCAATATAGTTGTTCTGATTGCAGATTAGCTGTAATGAAACTATATGACATAACACGTACGGTTAGGTTTTTGCCAAGTGGCAATCCTGAATTCTTGTTAATGGACGAATCGTTTATTAAATAACCGATAAAACACACATGCAACACACAGCATACACACGCAGACACACAAGTACACTCACATTCAAACACCAGACTCTGGGCACACCGTGAAACGTTTTTGCTTAAAGACAACTTTCTGGAGCCCAGCAGGAAATCGAACCCGAAACACCTCACACAGCCGTCAGGTGCACTACCGAATGAGCTCGGGGACCAATAATAGCAATTAATGTGTTTTTTTCATGCGTTGGTCTTTCACTTAGCGGTCTCTTCTCTATCGGTATAAAGTCCCCTTCACAATTCTGCTTATGCAAACTCTTTGGCATCCGCGCTATCGGGATAAACTAACTTCAACGAAGGACGGCTTGTGTGGGTCAACTGGTGTGTGTGTGTGTGTGTGTGTGTGTGTGTGTACGTATGTGTGTATGTATGTATATATGCATACGTGTATGTATGTATGTATGTATGTATGTATGTATGTATGTATGTATGTATGTATGTATGTATGTATCACTCTGGAACGTTCTGGAGCAATTTCAACCAAACTCGGTACACGTACGACTTACCTACAATCTGGAAAACAATACTGTGGGGATTGGAAGGGTGACGTGTAAAAGTAATAAAAAAGAACTGATATTAGTGTCGAATCCATAGTTAATAGGGTCGTTGAGATGAACAGTGACATTCTCGATTCCATTTACGTCCAAGTTCAGTCCCATCAGCACGGGAGCGAGAAGGGGTAAAAATGTATAAAATGATAAAGACTAGTGTCGAATCCACATTTTCAGGGTCGCTGAGATAAACACATTTCCTCGTAACCAGTTTGAACCCAATTCACATGCACGGCTTAGCCTAATCTCGGGTTCATTCCCGAAACCAGAGGATCCTGTGGTTTCACTGCAGGCGCGCTAAGGCCTGACAGCCGAGCGCTAATGGTTGTGAGGTACAAGAGGCTTTACTCCCTTTGGTAAGAGATCACGCACATAATAAATACTATATTTGATTTTTATTCATTTGTATTTGCATTTATGGTGTATATCCTTTTACATTTTTGTGCATATTTGCATGCATGTTTTAGTACTTGATTACACATACAAATGCAGACTATATACATAAAATAGCTTATGTTTTAATGTAAGCTAAAGTATAGCTTAAGGCAATGTAAGGCAAGCAGTACCTTACATACCCTAGGTGGGAGGTACATTATACCAGCAGAAATAGCCGGTGTTACTTGGGGCTTTGATGTTTTGGTGAAACATCAATTTTCAAAATTAGGTTTATATACTTTCAAATCAAATAAAGCATTTGCAATATTTCCACTATTAGATTTCTGTTTTAATTTCATCACCTCACCTACAGTTTACTAAATTTCACATCCGACCTAAAAATCCTCCAAATTGCCTCTCATCCAGTATTTGTCAACCCCATAACCAATTAGAGGTGTTTTTTGCATTACCAACACCAAAAGAATGAAGAGAGCAGCGTTTATTCTTTGATTATAAATAAAACACATCCATTTGTGCAGAATATCCTAAAAAATGACCCGCTGAACATTTTACACTCCTCTCCCTTCAGGAGTAGTTCTTGTTGCATCGTATCTCAAAAAATAGATAGAACATTATTTAAAATTTTATTTCCAAAAAGTTTTGAGAAGACAGGCCTGTTCATGTTGAAAAAACACAAAATTGTTTCCACCAAACACTTCCCTCCTTCGGTAACCGGTGGTGT
Organism: Deroplatys truncata; assembly: GCA_030765065.1. Lineage (NCBI taxonomy): Eukaryota > Metazoa > Arthropoda > Insecta > Mantodea > Mantidae > Deroplatys > Deroplatys truncata. The sequence continues at coordinate 173,162,530 of CM060990.1, forward strand.
TTTGCGATAGCGTCCCCACAGTATTTTACCCTTGTCCAACAGAATGCGTGTGTTTAACTTCTCATTTGCACTGAAAGTCCTCCAAAGAACCACATATTCAAAAATTTTCAACCCTAGCCCTCATTGGGGGTGGTTTTTAAGTGAGCAGGATGTATCTTTGCATTTAGCAAAAGTATTGAAAGAACAGTCACATTCATGCTGAGAACCGTCAAAATGCCCCCCGCCAAACATTTTCCACCCCTCTTCCTTTGGGGTAGTCTTTTGTGCACCCTCACCACAGTACATTTACTCTTGTCCTTAAAGAATGCGCGTGCTAAATTTGGTAATCGGTGCATGAGTGTAGGAGCCTATAAGGGAGCTACAGACGCAACATACATAGACATGGATGTTTGGATGGATTTCTTCGTGCAATTTTTTGGTTCAAAACAATTACGCACCATTAAGGCGTTTCTCCAATCAGGATAAGACAAATGAAAAGATGGAGAAGCGAGAAGTAGAAAGGATGAAGAAATTTTCATTCACGAAAGGCAAACAGTGTAGCATTGGGAAGAATACAAAAGCAGAAAAGCTGATAACGTGTCCCTAAGTCACAGAGCCTGAAAAGTTGGCTCCGCGGTAATGTGCAAGCTTCGCATTCAGGTCCCGGGTTCGATTCTTGTCGACCGCCTAATCCGAACTTGAATTTTCGTGGTTTTCCATGGTCGGTATGCGATTTTTGCGGTGGTTTCTCAACTACTACGGTTTCCTTACCCTCATTTTCCTTTCATTCCGTTTTCTTCTCAAGTTTCAGTTGCGCTTCTAGGTTTCGTGGCATATAGGGTGCCGGGTGGATGGCGCGGATGCTTGCTCCAAGGAAAGCGTATTCCCCATGAACACTAGAGTCCTGCCTGGTTTGACAGGTGATTCTTCGCCCTCTCTGGACAGCTCCAGTAGTAGCACGGGTCTTCAAGCCAGGGACTATTAGTGACCTCCGCGCGTCTCTGTTGGTTGTCTGTAGCCCCCTGTGGTTCCTTCACTTCATCCCTTCCTTATGGGGGTTTTAGTGCAATAGATCTCACTTAGGTCGCAGTGCGCGAGGTGCTCCCTCCGTTGTATTCACTGTACAGTGCCTGATGCGAGAAATGAAAATGCGTACGAAAAGGACAACCGAAAGAGAACGAGACTCAAAGAGAGAGAGAGAGAAAAGGGAAAAATAATTTTAGCTTAGTAGGAAGAAGAAAATAATGCGAATCTATTGCTCCAATTTACGGACTCTGCGTTATAAACCCGCACCACCAATGGCAAAATGATGACTTACATCTACTGAATTCAGAAATAGTTTTATACTTTTAAAAATCTGCACCACTTCTGCAGCTTTTATATGCATTTGGTTGACGAAATATATTGGTAAAATATCTGCAATTGAGTTGAAAATGGATTTTACTCTAACAGAGGAAAGAATGTCAAAGTCAGGAATTATTATCTAAGCTGTTACTGAGCTTCCTTACTAGTCTCGGTTTTTACTTCACAGTTCAAATTATACGTTGGTAACACTGTCAGTAAATCAAAAATGAGTTTCCAAAATGCATGTGAAATAATTTTGTAATGACCGCATAAAAATACGTTGAGTGCAATTTTCAAGCAATAACCCCCCCCCCCAAAATATACAAGAACGCGTACATTGCAATATACTTTGTTGTTTCTGTTTAGGTTTTAAAAATCTGAAGTGTTACATTCATTTGACTTTCCCTACTCACTACTGTTTATTTTTATATAACTTCTACAAACCATTCTTACAAAAGCTTATTTTTGCATCTACTTCGTTATCAGTGTGATGAATACTTATAGCAATAGTTTCATGAAATATTTCGTTGTAGGTGTAAGGTAGACAAAGGAAACTGAAGTGATAGTCAAATGTTTAAAAGCGGAACACTATATGCCGATCTTGAAGGCCCATACTCTTTCCACAAGGTCGCGAGGAACACTGAATTGGGACAGCACTTCCAGGGATTACAAAGTGTTGAAAAATTCAAAGCAATAAAAACAGATACCTTGGAAATGGCTGATGCTAAAATAAATTTATTTGAAATTGTTTTATTTCAACGAGATCTTCACTTTCTGCGTTGTAATCTTTTGTCTATCTCTTATGGTTTACCGGTTGTACAAAATTATACAAAATTCTTTGATAGGCTATTTCCCAGAAAATTCAAGATATATATTTTATTTGTCATGTAAATATCTCAAGCATATGTTATTTCAATAAAAATCATCTATCGAACATTTCGAGGACTTTCCATGTAAATAATAGTTGGTGGGGGATTTTCTTGAAAATTATCGTGTGGCTTCTTTGGAAGGTACTAAATTTAAATACCAAGTTTGGTACTTATCCAACATTTTGTTTTAGAGTGGTGCTGCTCACATACGCCTTTTTTTAAAAATGTTTCTTTTTAACATTTAGGGGTACTAAAACACGCAATATTGTAGTATATTCTCTTTGGCCTGCGCTTATACTAGCGCTATCTGGCGAGACTGATTTCCTTGTTTAAGAGGTTTATGTTTTTGCAGCTTATTTTGAACATATAGTGCACGTGATAATTAGCTTAAGGTTTTTAAAAACAAACTTTAAAGAGATTTAAATCTTGAAAGCCTAGTTTGCGAAAACATTCTTACCTTTTAGAGCAAAGTTTCCGGGCATTAAAGTTTGCATTTTTTATGGAGACGCAGTCTAAAAATGTAGTCCTCAGCTTAATACCTAGTATAATTTTATATAGTATTAAGTCTTGAAGTTATGTTGAAAGTGGAAAAAGAAGAGAAACATTTTTGTTATGGCTTATTTTTATACAGCTGAATGTTTAAATACCATGTTTTTAAACTCCAAAAACTGTCCTTATAGGTAAAATATTTGTACTGAGTATTTTTTTCAAAGTGTGCCACTGTTTTGAGTCACTTTGAGAGCAAGTGTCAGCTCTAAGGGGAAGCACGTCACGTAAACCAAATAATGTGTCTCGCAATGTCGCACACAAAAACGTAAAATAAAATAAAATAAAAACAACAGAAATTTTTTATCTTTCTTGCATAACACTACCACCACCCATTCTTTCCGCACAGAAATATATTTGTGTTTATAATCGCAGAAGGAAACCGCAACACACACTTGACAAATTCATGTTTCCTTACGCTAATGATGATAACAAGTACGTCGCTTACAGCTTTCACGGATCTTCAATATTTACCAAACAAAGAGGTTTTGGTAGGAAACATACCGTACAGACAGGAGTCTGTTGCAAAGACGAGGAAGATTCACATATTCAGACTGAACGCCTTGCTTACAAGGCAACTTGTCCGACACACGAGTCATACGCCTCTGCAGAAGTGCTATGTGGGTTGGTTTATAGGCACAGAGGCTGAACATATGATATCTAACATGTCATGACCCACTTTGAAACGAACAATATTCAGAGACATACAAATTGAACAATCCAATTCACAGCTCACGTCAGTTTGAAGAAATCACGGTCGGCTCTCAACGAAATCTTTACGATATGAAATTCCCACACCTGATTCGCAATTGTTTCTGATTTACCGAAAGAAACGATGAAAGTTTAAGGACAAAGAAGGTCGTGCTAAGATATGACTTTCTTTTCTTTGTCTTTGGTTAAACTGACAAAAAAGCAACACTTCGAGAGATTTTACCTGCCTTTACTATAATTTATTTGTAAAGTACAATTTCACTACATTATTCTTTTCTTTGTCTTTGGGTGAACTGAAAAAAAAAACATTCCAAGAGATTTTACCTGCTCTTACTATAATTTATTTCTAATGCACAAATTGAAACGTAGTAAAATGTACACAGTATTAATACAAATTTACAGCACTTCACACACTTCCTTAAGTCAAGAGCACGTTTAAAAAATAAAACTGTCAGAAGACGTATAGTCATTCAGTTGCATAGTTTCTCAGCGAAGAAATTCATGTTTTCCCACCACTAGGAACGCTAGCATTCTATTACATTAATTATAATCTCATTTTTAATTACGCTTGACCTAAAGTAGTTGACCCGTTGAAAATAAAATTATGGATGTGTTTATAAAAGGAAGAAAACGTGTCATAACTGTAATGTCCGCCGATATACTATAATACTTTTATTTTATTTAAGTGCTCTGCACATATATGATTTTGATTTCAATTACAATATTGTACCTAAATGTCTATAGATACGTTTAACACGCCTAAAGATTTTACTAAGTGTACCCACAACTGAAGTTTTGTCAACATTTGCAAAAAAAAATCAAGAACTAGTTTTATGTCCAAAACATAAGCGTTAAACTTTCAACGTCAATTACAAATTGAGTTTTGTCCTCAGAGACCCTTTTAAAACTCAACACGTGATCATTTAAATGCCCAAGAGCACACGCCCTAATGACCTGTATCTACTCCCAATATCTTTCACTCACTTTGATTTTTCTTACTCTTTTGCGCATTAAAAATTTTCCATAAGATGTAATTGTTAACCAATCTTGTTCAAATATTAGTAACTCAGAAGAATAAACTTATAAATCTAGCAGATAATTTTTGCTAAACTTTTAAATTTCTCAATTTATGACTCAATTAATTCTACCATTGAAGATAGATTGTTACAGAAGTTATATTTACATATTCAAAAGTTTTCCTGAAGCAACCAGAAAAGTCTAGAACACTCCTATATGTCAGATTTTTGTGTTCGCATTTTTATTTTTTCAAAATTAGATTTCATCGCGTCCAAGATCTTATTAATTAGTTTAATGAATGTAATTTTTCTCAAAACTTGTAAATATGTCTGTATGAAACTTAAAACACACTTAAGATCAGCATGTGACAAAACTTTGAAAGCATTTATGCAGATAAAAATTAAACAAAATTTCACCGATAGATACGCTTGAATGAATAAATACGTTTTTGAAACTCATAGTGTTTAAGAGTTTGTTCCATGCCTCGTTCTTTATGCAGGTAATCCCATGTCCGAATCATAGATCACTTCAGGTGTAACCGAACCGAAAGTATCGTTTTTGAGGACATGGGAATCTATTCTACCCGATTCTCTGTGCTATTCAACGCGCGCAAAGACCGAGTGGGCCACGAACTGACACCGACAGGGCTGCCACTTACATGTATAGACCTTACACTGCCTAAATTATATGTATTTAATTGGCTAGTATTGTAGCTTTTGTCAAAATACTTCTAACATGGTTAGTAAATCTATTTTTTGAAGTCGACCGATTTCGTCTTTTCATTCCTATGTTCTATTTCCTTCCCCGAGACTGAATTTGCTCTTTGGCTCCAAACGTATCCAAAAAGGTGATCGTGATTCGAATATGTCATGAGCAGATTGAATGCCAGTTCTTTCGCAAACTCAGATTAGCAGGTTTACATTTGAGTTTCAAAACTGACCTTGCCTTACACGGAAACACGCCATTGCCAGCGGCGACGGCGGGCAAAATAAAACGTCCGTAAACGTCACTGTTTTTGTCTGAAAGGACAACAAGCGGGAAGCCTTCTCAGTATCGCGAAGAGCTGCACATTTGAGGCAGAGTGCTGCGGATCGTATCTCGTAAAATTAATGTGTGCAAGGAAATGTCTTCAGTTGTAAGGCAATAACATGTTTGATATTATGTATATCATAATTAGCTGCTGTTGCACGGATGCATTTGGTAAGTAACGGGTTCAATATAAGGAAAGGGATGATTTTGAAGGTCCTCAGTAATCTATTAATTTACCGAGCGAGTTGGCTCCGCGGTAATGTGTGAGGTTCGCATTCTAGAGGCCCCGGGATAGATTCCCGTCGATAGTCCACTCTGACTTTGGGCATTTCGTGGTTTTCCCGGGTCGATAGGCGAATGCTGGGGTGGTTTCTCATCCACTACGACTTACTTTCCTTCATTTCCCTTTCATTTCCTTCTGACTTTCAGATCTGCTTCTAGGTATCCTGGCATGAGACGGTGCCGGACAGATGTCGCGGAGGCTTACTACAAGAACAGATTATTCCCGTGGACATTAGAGGGCTGCCTGATTGGGCTGGTCGTTCATCGCTTCTCTGGGCAGCTCCAATGGTGAGTTGGTTCTTCGGGCTAGGAAATGTTAGGGACTTCCGCGCGTCTCTGTGGCCTGTTAGCCTGCTGGCGTAGCCTCCTATGGTTCCTTCACTTCATTCCTTCCTCCTTGAGGGTGTAAGGAATAGATCTCTCTGTGGGTCGCAGTGTGAGAGATGTCCCAATCCGTTGTGTGCCCTGTACCCCTATAAGTGCAATGTATCAGGACTAAGCAGAAAAAAAGAAAGAAAGGAAAACGGAGCCCTAGGAAAAATCGAAGAGTATACAAACTAAGAAAAACAAAGAAAAGAAGACGGGATGAATTTTCGGAGAGCTCAGAGGAAGAAGAGCCAGCCTATGTTTAAATAGATGACGATGGCAGTAGCTAAGATAGCGATGACGTAGTGGCCAATGTGTAATGGGTGTTATTCTCGAGATAAACGGTGGGCGGAGAATGTGCTAATTGCTTCAAGCGGACACACGAGACTTGTGGCTTTGCAAAACCAAAGGATTAAAGAAAAGAATGTGTGCTTTCTGCAACCAAATGAACATTTTATTTGGTTAAACAAATTAACAATCTTTGTTGTTTCATATGGTTACTTAACACATTAGATTACGTAATTGACATATTATTGATCTACGTTAAGTTTCGGTTTATATATTTTATTTTATTTATTTATTGTGAAAATTAAGTTTTCTCTTTCAGTTCAGGGCAGGGTTTTAGAGGTTTCTGGCAATTGAGTTAATATTACACGTTCTCAACATTTTTATATCTGGTTAACGGAACATTCAAACAGTAAATTCTTTCAATTATATATTTTTTAATTTCTTGAATTCTTTACAGACTAGGCAATATGGGGAAAATAATTTTATGTGGTGGGCAATATTTGGAAAATTTTATTTCGGAATTAAAAATATAAATAGGTTTTGTTTATGTTAATCCTCAAATGTACTTTTTTAAAAAATTATGTAATTCGAACTGGACATTGTAGCCGAGTGTCTGAATAACGCATTGTCATAATTTCAGCTTGTTATAATAACCATAACGTAAAAGTATTACAACTACCCTTGCTATTAACTCCTCCCCTTTGTGCATATTAGGGCGAATAATTTAAGCCAATGTTTTCGAGTCTGTAACTACCAATAGCCGGCTGGTTTAGACAGATTTTTCTCCTCACTGTAACTCCCTAAAGGGACAACCTCCCGTGACGTTAGATGTATAACAATGGGCATCGAAAATCAAGAGAGGGCTGGGTAACATTTGGTTGGAAGGGCAAGGAAATAGAGGGAATGTGTGGACAAAAGTATACAATCGACTGAAAAATATAGATCAACAACAGACACTGCCACACTGCAAAGAGAAGGTATCATTAAGCTTACAGTCGAAACTAAAAACAGAATGGGGTATACAACAATACATTTTGGAGGGAAATAGAGTCAGCAAAAGGTTTTTCTTGGCTTATATTGAGATCATGGGGAGCGATCAAATTTGTTAACGAAGGCGACATACGAATCTGTCCTTGCTGTAGAAAGGAACAAACTTTTGTTTATATCCTGAGGCCCTGTACTAAGACAGAACAGTTGAGGAGAAAGTATCTGCCAGATTTCTTTGTTAACTCAAGGAGAGGGTTACAAGTTAGCTGGACCTTGCTGGTTGGGAAGGGGGAAGGGATTGGTGTATTTTTACATTCTCTACCGCGTATCTATAGCAGGTAGAGGAAGTATATTTGTATTTCAAACAAAACTATGATATACATGTTTTCAGACTCCCCTAATTAGAAAAGTTTGATGTGATACATTCACATGACTTTCTCTACCCTGTATATTTATTAGTAGATATACAAACTATCTTACTAAAATTTTTCTATCTATTACATTTTAATCCAAATAAACCTTTGCAGAAATAGCTACGTTATACATTTCGTTATAGATGCAAAGAGAACAGCAAGAGTCAAATGTTTATGAACTAGACGCTATACGCTGGCCTTAAAATTCCATAATGGTTCCTTGCAATCACGGAAAACAATTGAATGTTGATAGGACTTTAAGAGAAATGACCAAAAAATGAAAAATTCTAATCATTAATAACGGATATCTCAGAAAGCGCGTATGCCGCAAAAGCACTTATTTGAAATAAATTGTGTGTTTTAAAGAGACCTACATTTTTATGTAGTACGTTTTCGTCTATTGCTTAACGTTTACGAGTTATACAAAATTCCTCCCGAATGAAAAGGACTTCACCGGCTATTTCAGAACTTTACAGAAAATTCAAGATCGGCATTTTATTTGTCATGTAAATATATTTAATATATGGTATTTTAATCAAAACCTTTAGAGCCATTTTTAGAAAATAAAAATTTTCGAAAAATGTTCAGTGTGAAGGGTAGTTGGGGTGGGAGGATTTTCTGAAAAATCTTCGTGTCGTATCTTTGGTAGATACTGAAGCTAAGTACTAAGTTTGCTACTTATCCGAATTTTCGTTTTTGAGTTAGACTGTTCACAGACATACATACACATGCATCTTTTTCTAAAAATGCTTTTTGGGGGGGGATTCAGGGGTCTCAAAACATGTATTTCCGTTGAAATATCGGTATCACATTTTTGGGTGGAATGCAATACCTTCTCTGCCTACTAACTGGATACGTGGTAAACTAAAGTAAACAACCATTTTTAGACAAATATCCGCGTGCGACTATGAGTTTGTGAACAGCAAAACTCAAAAATGACGTCATTTAAATACCTAACTTAGCATTTAATTTCAAGATCTTCCCAGGATGCGACACGAAGATTCAAGAAAATTCTCCCACCTCCATCCTTTACATGGAACATTTTTCGAATACTTTAGTAGTAATAGTCCCGGATGAGCCAATTGTTTTAACGATAATCCTGCCGCTAGGGGCGCTCGTGTCGCTAGTGTCGCTGCGTGCGACGGCGGCGGCGGTAAGTTTGAAAAGCGCCCTGAACGGTAGGATTATCGTTAAATCGAATGGCTCATCCGGGACGAGTTGAAAGAATTGAGGAAGTGACGTGTAGTGTTTTGATTGGTTCGTTAATTTGGGGTGGAAGATGAAGGAAGGAAGATGGAAGAGTATGGAGGTCGCGTGATGGAGAGGAGCTGGGTGGCGAGGTGTTGTCTGTGCGGAGGTCGGTACTGAAAGAGGGGAAAAGATGGGGAGCGAGGGATAAAAAGTGTAACAGAAAGTGACGTGTGAAGTTGTGATTGGTGGTAATAAGAAGTGATTTTATTGGTGGAAAGGAACAAATGAGAGTTGTTGATTGGTAAGAATAAGAGGGATTATGATTGGTGGAAAAGAAAAAGGTGTGGGAGTGGGGTATGTTGGAGGTGATGGGAAAGGTAAGTTTTGCTAGCAGCAAGATTTGCAAAAGCCTGTCGTGAACTGATCAGCAATTTTTTGAACGTTGGATGGTAGTTTTTTCTTGAGTGGATAGAGAGATGGGGCGATATGAGATGCGGTGGCGAAAATGGGAACTAAACAAGGTGGTTGAGACAAGAGGTTTAAGGACGAGGAAATTTGGAGGTTAGTGGTGAACATGGCGGTCGCAAGAGGTGGGGGGTAAGGAGACGCGGTGGTGAGAATGGGAACTAAAAGAAGATGGGGGAAGCAAGAGTTTAGAAGAGTAGATTTTGAGGTTAAAATAGTGGGAACTAAAAATGGCGGAGGGTCTGCGACAAGGAGATGCGGTGAGAACTAAACAAGATAGCGGACGCAAGAGGTGGGTAAGGAGGTTTGAGGTTACAGTACCAAAACACGAAAGGATATATTCCTACGCCAAGCAGGTCCGAAAAATAATTATGCGTGTGGTACTTACCTGTTACCGGTGTGGATGCGTCACCAAAAGCGCGGCACGCGACGCGAAAAAATAAAAGCAAACTGTTTTTGAAAATGCTTAACCAGCTTTAAGATCAACCAACATCACTACGCACTGATATACCTAGGTTTTTAAAGCGGTACAGACACCCTTTGCAGAGGCGTAATTTAACTATAACAAAAACCTGGTACTGGACCATCGTGATGGTCGCTAGCGTACGTAGGAGCAGGGTTCTCATAGCCGGTCGAAAGCGGTCAAAAACGTGTACGACGTAGGTGTTCGCAGTAGCTGCTGCCGAGTCAACCGTCGAGGTGCGAATGAACGAGATCTGTTCTTGCCGGCAATCTGGTTGGGAGATGAGAGGCGCGGTGGTAAAAATGGGAACCAAATAAGATGACGGAGGCACGAAGTTGAGGTTAAGGAGCGGTGAGGCGTTGTCTGTGCGGAGGTTGGGGGCTGAAAGAGGGGGAAAGATGGCGAACGAGGGATAAAAAGTATAACAGAAAGTGACGTGTGAAGTTGTGATTGGTGGGAATAAGAAGTGATGTTATTGGTGGAAAGGAACAAATGAAAGTTGTTGATTGGTGAGAATAAGAGAGATTATGATTGGTGGAAAGAAAAAAGGTGTGTGAGTGGGGTATGTTGGAGGTGATGGAAAAGGCGAGTTTTGCTACCAACAACATTTGCAAAAGCCTATCCAGAACCCATCAGCAATTTTAAATAACTAGTGTTTTCGGGGTTTTCTCCGGTTGGTAGACGAATGCAAGCTGTTTCTGCCATACTTATATGATTCGTCTTTTCCTTTTTTTTCGTTATTTTCTAAAAAATAACTAGTTTTTGGGGGTTTTCTGCGGATGGTAAACGAATGCGAGCTCTTTCTGCTTTTTCATAGGTTTTCCCTGGTTGGTAGGCGTTTTCTGTACTGGTTGACGAAGGCGTTTCTAATTTTTGAGGTTTTCTCAGTTTTTTTAGCGGTTGTCCCTGCCCGGTAGGCAAATGATGAAGTTTTACCTTGTCGGCGCACGGATACTAGGCACGTACTCGCGCGCACACACACACACACAAACGTTGCAGTTGCCATACTTATATTATTCGTCTTTTCCTTTTTTTTCTTTTTTTTTTAAATAACTAGTTTTTTGGGAGTTTTCTGCGGTTGGTAAACGAATGCAAACTCTTTCTGCTTTTTCATAGGTTTTCCCTGGTTGGTAGGCGTTTTCTGTACTGGTTGACGAAGCCGTTTCTAATTTTCGAGGTTTTCTCAGGTTTTTTAGCGGTTGTCCCTGCCCGGTAGGCAAATGATAAAGTTTTTTCTATAATGTCGTCGTTTTGGCTTGTGGCGCACGGATACTAGGCACGTACTCGCGCGCGCACACACACACACACAGACAGACAGACAGACACACAGACAGGCACACACACACGGACATGTTTCCAAAAATGCTTTTTTTTTGGATTCAGGAGGTCTCAAAGCGTGTATTTCCGGTGAAATCTCGGTATCGAATTTTTGGGCGGAATGCAATACTTCCCCTACTTACTATACGTAGTAGAGAAAGTAAAAAAGTATAAGTATTGAAAAATTTAAGGAAATAACAAGCAATATCTCGAAAACGGTTCACTCAACAAAAGAAATGTATATGGCATAAGTTGTGTATTTTAACGCGATCTACATTTTTTGTGTAGTAAAATTTTGTCTATCTCTTATGGTTTACCAGTTGTACAAAAGGCGTTCACAATGAAGAATACTTTTGGAGACATTCCCAGAAAATTTGAGATATACATTTTATTTCTCACGACATTATCTTAAACATATGATATTTTCATCAAAATCGTTATAGCCGTTTTTGAGAAAATTAAAAAAAGTGTACTATCTTGTTTTCACGGGTTTTCCAGATCGGTAAGCGTTAGAATACTCTTAGAGCTTATTTTTTTTTGGATTCAGGAGGTCTCAAAACGTGTATTTCCGGTGAAATCTCGGTATCGAATTTTTGGGTGGAATGCAACACTTCCCCTACTTACTATACGTAGTAGAGAAAGAAAAAGTACAAGTATTGGAAAATTTAAGGAAATAACAAGCAATATCTCGAAAGCGGTTCACTCAACAAAAGAAATGTATATGGCATAAGTTGTGTATTTTAACGCGATCTACATTTTTTTGTGTAGTAAAATTTTGTCTATCTCTTATGGTTTACCAGTTATGCAAAAGGCGTTCACAATGAAGAATACTTTTGGAGACATCCCCAGAAAATTTGAGATATACATTTTATTTCTCACGACATTATCTTAAACATATGATATTTTCATCAAAATCGTTATAGCCATTTTTGAGAAAATTAAAAAAGCGTACTATCTTGTTTTCATGGGTTTTCCAGATCGGTAAGCGTTAGAATACTCTTAGAGCTTTTTTTTCAGGTTTTTTCGCGGTTGTCCCTGTCCGGTAGGCAAATGATAAAGTTAGGTCTCAAAACGTGTATTTCCGGTGAAAT